>OX352303.1:10663200-11305700 GCA_947086415.1 Pammene aurita
CAAGTTTCTTGAACAAAAATCGGCAATAATTGTATGCAATTTTTGCCATTCAATAATTGAATTCAAGAATTGAATCAAAGTGTTTACACTTGATCAATAACTAAAATCTTGAATGCATTTATTGTATACAATTCTTGATAGGCAATATTCTTGACCGTATTTTGTTTACACAAGTACATTTTTTTGAACGGCATTAAGAGGCCTTATTCCCATGAACGTTCCTCAATTTCACGAAATCTTACTCGATAGATGGCGGTAGCGCTCAGTACGCGACCGCTGGCAATGATCGACGATCGAACGATCTTGATCGTTTTCAACTTCAATTACAAGTAAAATTCTTTTTACGCATAAGTTACACACAGGCTATTTATTTTCTTTTATATGGAAGATACTACTAATTAAAGTATGTTTTAAGGAAATATACGCATCTAACACCAAAGACGGGTAATCATACTTCAAGTTGAACCAAATATGATGCATTGAAGCAAGAATTGAACGTATTTGCATTGGCAGATTTTTATTCAACATTGAACGTTCTTTGTGGGTAGTAAGATGAACAAAAATAATTTTTAATTTGGTAGTTCGGACGTAATTAAATTTATCGAAATTTATAGAAACCATGAATGTTAGTGGGATACAGAGAATAAAAATTATAAAAACCGTGAGGCTCGCGAGGCTGCCCTTGCAGGTTTTTATAAAGAATTCGAGATAGAACGTTTTGGTCCCAAAGAAATGATGAAGAAACTTAAGGGCTTAAGAACGCAATTTTAAGCTGAAAAGAAGAAAGTGAAGGATTCAGTGGGAACTGGATCCGGCAGTGGTGAATTATATAAGCCAAAACTTGTGTGGTACAATTTAATGGACACATTTTTAAGAAAAACTTCGGAGTTAAGAGAAACCACATAAAATTTGGTATGTAGTTGCTAATATAGCAGTAACAAGAAGCACACCTTCGCGTAGGAGATCCATGTCGGAAATGAAGTGTGGATTGGCAATTCTTGTATTCAATTAACTGTATTCAATTCTTTGTTTACACGTATGCTAGTATTGAATTCAAGTTGCTACTTGAATATAAGAATGTCATGTTATGTTTAGATAGTGCAGGTTTTTTGTTGCCTCAATTTTATTGTATTGAATGTTCAAGGATATTGTATCGTGTAAATGGGCCTTTATAGTTTCGCCATGTCTGCCCGTCCGTCCGTCCGTCCGTCCGCGGATAATCTCAGTGACCGTTAGCACTAGAAAGTGGAAAAAAATGTTTTATTAGGGTATACGTAAAGTGGGGAGTGGTTTTTTTTTATTTCAACCCTAACGTGTGATATATTGTTGGATAGGTATTTAAAAATGAATAGGGGTTTAGTAAAATCATTTTTTGATAATGTAAATATTTTCGGAAATAATCGCTCCAGAAGTAAAAAAAATGTGCCCCCCCCCCCTCTAACTTTTGAACCATGAGTTTTAAAAATATGAAAAAAATCTCAAAAGTAGAACTTTATAAAAAAATTCTAGGAAAATTATTTTGAACTTGATAGATTGAATAGTTTTTGAAAAAAATTACAAAATAATTTCTGAACCAAGTTTGTAATTTAACCGTATAAGCAGGTGTTTATTGTACCTGTAATTTACAAATTACATATTTACATTTTACATTTGTACACAAAATCACAATGAAATGACGTGCTTTAAAAAGTTAAAACACTTACTGTGACGGACGGAAAACTACGGAACCCTACACTGAGCGTGGCCCGACACGCTCTTGTTGAATGTATATACTGTTCCCGTTATAAATATTTAAATAGGCCAATCGGGACTCGGGACTTTTGCGCTGAGGGAGGGTTGGCATCAGATAGAGGTCGAGGGATGATAGTAAGTTTAAACTCCATAGTCCATAGGTACCCTAATTATTTATGCGAAATAAATTGAATCACTGAATTAACTGTCCACTTGTATGTTATGAATACCCAATATTGCTGTTAAAAACAAATAATTGCATGGCTTAGGTAAATATTCAGGTATAACAAAAGTACCTTTTATCTATCTTAATTTCTGTATGTATTAGATATATTTATAATCTGACCATAAATCAAAAGGTCCTTTGAATAATGAGCTGGTGCAGAAGAGAGACAGCTGGAAAATACTCCACCGACAAGAGATTAACACTTAAGTTTATGATGATAATGATGATGACAATAAAAACGGATAACTACATGTAGACATTTCCATATAAGGATGACCCATGTTTCATTGTACTTATATGTATGTTAATTTTCTATCTATAAATAGATAATTAGTATCTATAGGTAAGATATATGGACAGTCGACTACAAAGAGATGTATCCACTTTTGGACCTTATTTCAACGCAATAAGGTGAAAAGTGGATACATCTCTTTGTAGTTGACTGGACATTCCTATCTATTACATAATAATCTATAGTACATGTCAATGGTACTTATCTCATAATCAGTGATCGGCAATAATTCCATTTGTTAATCATATCATAACATAACATTTTTAGGCATTTTATTCAATAACAGGAGTGGTATTGATAATTTTGATAGTACCTACCTAAAATTTAAACATAAAATTGCAACGCAACACATAATTTAATTATTTCAAAATCATAGAGATACAATAGTAGTTTTTGCAGCTGATACCTACTTAATGAAATATCTTAAAAAGTATTGTAATTTTTGCATGATAAGATTATCACATGACTATCACGCCGGAGGCACAAGCTCTCGTTTTATCATTGACATACCTATTTATTTCAATTTATATACCAGGTGTGGCCTGTAATAAGAGCAAAAAATTAAAACGTAGATTCTACTCCTCAAACTAGACAACGTTTGTTCAACAACTTTTAAAAATAACTTGTACGTTTTACCATGGCAGGAAACAAACAAATCTAATCAAATACAGTTGTACCTAGAGCTATCTATTTTCCACTCACGTGTGGTACATACGGACAGGAATGTATTTTTATATAATAAACTAGCTTTTTCCCGCGGCTTCGCCCGCGTACTAAAAGTACTAAAAAAGGAGGTTCTCAGTTAGACTCGTATGTTTGTATGTAGGAATGTATGTTTGTCCGCGATCATCTTGCGTTTCGCTGAACTGATTTAGAAGCGGTTTTCGGTAAAGTATTCGTTACATTCTGGAGGTTTCGGTATACCACGTTTTGAAGACAGCAGTTCCCTCATTTTTTATTTTAAAGAAATTATTGCAATAATTGTTACGCCATCAACGACTTACTACCGAGAGATTATGATTAATACAGATTTCTACTCTTGAATAGAAGCTTTTCCCCGCGACTTCATTTGCGTGGAATTAGTAATCCACCCTCCTTTTTACCCGCTTAAGAAATGACTTCTGGGATAACAACTATTATATATCTTTCCCCAGAACGCAAAATATCTCCATAACAAATCATCTAAATAGGTTCAACGGTTATTAATTTCCCATACAAACTTTCAACCCCCGTTTCACCCCCTAGAGGGTTGATTTTCGAGATAAAAACTATCCTATATTGTTTACCGCGACTCAATCTATATAATATGTACCAAGTTTCATTTCAACCGTCTGTTCAGCGGTTAATAATTCGCCATACAAACTACCAACATGTTTTCTACCCCTCTGATTGGTTTTCGGCTTAAAAAATATTCTATATTGTTTCCTGGGACTCAAACTATATCCACAACAAAATTATCTAAATCGGTTCGCGGTAAAAAAATCTCCATACAAACCTCCAACCCCCATTTCACCCCCTTAAAGATTGATTTTCGAGATAAAAACTGTCCCATGTCGTTTCCCGGTACACAGACAATCTCTATACCAAGTTTTATCTAAATTGGTTCAACGTTTAAAAATTCCCCATACAAACTATCAGCCCCCATTTCACCCCCTTAAGTGTTGATTTCGTAATCAGCGACCCGATAAACCATAGAAACAATACCCATGTTGATATTTAAATTTTGTCACCACATTTCCCCCTTATGGGTTGAATTCTCAAAAAAGCTGAAACACTTGTTTTCTCATTTATCGTTAGGAATACTCCTGTAAAGTTTCGAATAAAATAGTTGAACTAATCTCGTTTCCCATACAAACTTTGAACCCCATTTCCCCCCTTAGGAGGTAAATTAAAAAAAAATATTCTAAGTGCATCCTTATGCCTTAGGGGGCGTCCATTAATCGCGTCATATTGTATAGGGGGGGGGGTCAAGAAAAAATCACCAATGATCACCACAGGGGGGAGGGGGGTCTGGACACATGTCACGTGTAATTTTTTTGTTCCTTGTGCTATACTGTATTATGGTCAATAAAATAAATATTATCAACTTTTAAATGAATCATTTTGTCAAAAACAGAGTAAACTTGCACTAGCACTATGATTGTAAATATTTTTTAATGGCATTTGACATATTATTTTGTGAAGTAGGTTTTTAGGATTCCGTAGCCAAAGTGGCAAAAACCCTTATAGTTTCGTTATGTCCGTCTGTCCGTCCGTCCGTATGTCACAGCCATTTTACTCGGAAACTATAAAACGTATCTTAATAAATATTTAAATGAAAGGTGCGTTTCTGTATGCCGCTACTTCGTTTTGTAGTATTGCTGAAAAATATATTTTAAGGAAGGGCACTACTCCATACATGTAATTATTATTATATTTTTTACCAAATATCGTCATGATGCACATCACTCGATAGGTCTTTCAAAATAACATTGAGGTCTGTTTGAATATTTTTTTAATTTAGTGAATATTTTAAGAAAAAATCACCCCGTAAGTCTAAAAAACTTGTCACTTTTGAACTGGAGATCCAAATATATAGAATAGAGAACATTATCGGTTTAGGAATTATTGAGTTATCTCCTAAAAACTCATACGCAGATACGACCGATATTACTTTTTCGATAGTAGGTACGAAACCGCGTGGTCCGACATGCACTTGGCCGGTGTTTTTCTATTAAAGATAATTGTATTTTATATGTATACATGTAGTTTCATTTTTTTACCCTTTACGTGTATGTACAGTCGGTTCCCCAACATAAGTATCCACTCTCCCATACAACTTTGTATGGCAATGTGGGTACTTAAGTTGGGGAACCCACCGTACGTTACGTAAGTAGGTTCACGTGTTAGAAAACTGTACTTACTTTAGTTAGCAAAAAATTACACGTCATATTGGACAGGGGGGGAGGGGTCCTGAAAATATCACCAAAGATCACCATGGGGGAGGGGGGGGGGTCTAAAACAAGCCAAAAACGTATGACGCGATTAATGGACGCCCCCTTATAAGGAGCCTACGTACCACATTTGGAATCTCTAGAACCAGCGGTTTGGGCTGTGCGTTGATATGTCAGTCAGTTTCTTCTTTTATATATTTAGAAGAAAATTGCAATTTGGCACAAATACTTTCAAGAATTTTCATGTCCACAATATTAAATTTCAAAATCGATGCCATTTACTTAATTAACGTCCCAAAAAATCACAAAAACGACACCCATATGGATATTTAGACATTCCAACCCCATTGTACCCTAACAGGGGAGATGGTATTTCACGTCCGCCACGTCGGATTTTAAAATCGTTTTTGTTTTCGTAATCAACGACCCGATAAACCATAGAAACAATACCCATGTTGATTTTCAGACTTTTTGACCACATTTCCCCCTTTTAGGGGTTGAATTCTCAAAAAACCTGCAACACGTACTTACTCATTTATTGTTAGGAATACTTCTGTGAAGTTTCGAATAAAATAGACTAACTAATCTTGTTTCCCCATACAAACTTTGGACCCCCATTTCACCCTCTTAGGGGATGAATTTTGAAATATCCTTTCTTAGCGCACCCCTAGACCTTATAAGGAACCTAAGTGCCGAATTTAGAATCTCTAGAACCAGCGGTTTGGACTGTGCGTTGATAGATCACTATGTCAGTCAGTCACCTTTGAGTTATATATATATATATATATATATATATATATATATATATGGGGAAACATCTATATATATATATAGATGTTTCCCCATACAAACTTTGGACCCCCATTTCACCCCCTTAGGGGATGAATTTTGAAAAATCCTTTCTTAGCGCACCCCTAGACCTTATAAGGAACCTACGTGCCAAATTTGGAATCTCTAGAACCAGCGGTTTGGACTGTGCGTTGATAGATCACTATGTCAGTCAGTCACCTTTGAGTTATATATATATATATAGGTATAGATGAATGATAGAAGCAAAAATAAAAATAAAAATCACCTCCACTATGTGTACGGATTTAACTATTATTTTATTTCTGAACTTATTCTATCTAGAAAATAGCTATGTATACATGTATGTATATGCGGATTCGCTGTCTTGGCAGTTCATTCCCTTACTTTAGTCCTATAGTTTGTGTGCGTATTCGAATTACATAATGTTACACCATATGTGTCTCATCATCATCAATACGGATATCTTCGTCCAGCGGTGACGTAGTATAATCCAGATCTAAAAAGTAAAAACAAAATAAGGCATAAACAATTAATGCGTGGTTTTATTAATACATTTCCACAGGTAACTAATCTGATTTAATAATTATTATGATTACTCATCTTGAATTAATCAATGTACACTAAATATTAGTAAAACGAATATCCGATTATAATGAGCGATTTTATGTCAATAAAACAAAGAAACAAATTAATAGAAAACTTCGAACTTTAAGTCATAGAATTCGAATTCGAAATGTAGCAACGAAAACGGGTTATCTACGGGAGTCCTAACTCAATTTTAGATATGAAAGAAAGAAGAAGAATAAAAATATTTGTATATTTACGTACCCAGATTTGTTTACGGCACTATTGCCCATGTGGAGTTTAGGACCTGAGCAAAACGCCGCCACAATTTCGTCCTGGCTACCGCACTTTCGCCCGACCAAGCGGTCGTACTTCACCGTCGCTGCAAAGATCTGCCAAGACCGGTTGTGGCTGCAGACGGGCAAGACGCAGCCTGGCTGGGAGCCTCCACCATTGACATAGAAGTCCACGTCTCCCCAGGC
The DNA here is from genome assembly GCA_947086415.1 of Pammene aurita. NCBI lineage: Eukaryota > Metazoa > Arthropoda > Insecta > Lepidoptera > Tortricidae > Pammene > Pammene aurita. The sequence continues at coordinate 10,670,239 of OX352303.1, forward strand.
GGTGAAACCGTTGTTGCCGTAGGTGTGGATACATTCGACGTAGATACCGTCGGTGGAGGCGAGACGGTTGTTGTTGATGAGCCAGATTGGGCTGACAGGATCTAGGCCTGTAGGATTAGATTAAATATAGAACAGAACAAGTACATTTAGCCTGACACTTTATAGGCTACATACATATGATAATAATTTCAATAAAAAAATATGATATACAAATTTGACTTCTGCATTAGTTTTTCTTTCTTAGTGGTACAATTGGTGAGAAAGAGTTGTATGTTTTTCACACAAAACGGTTATTTGGCTAACTTGGTAGTTACGCATTGGATTGACTTGGAAGAACATATACTACCTTTACTATCTTTATAATTAGTGAACGAGCCAGCAATGGCTCGGGGACAAGCGTCCAATTAACTCAATTTCCATAGGAAATTTCACTATCCACTCTATTCCAAAAGCTTATGAAGAAATGTATAATCAAACTAGGTCCGGCTTGTCTAGAGATATTTTTGACGCACCACCTTTGCAAGCTACGACGACACTAATACGAACCTGTAATCCTTCCAACACTGCCGCCAGTATACCGTCCAGCGTTCCCAGCCACATGAGCACCAAGGCTAAATCCGACCACGTGCATGGTCTCCAAAGGCGCTGAGGTAATATCATGGATAAGTAGAAGCAGGGAACCGAGATCTCGGCCTACTGAGGGGGTGTAGGCAATCGCGGTCGCGTAGTTGTCTTGGGCGAAGTGGCTCCAGTCCAGGATGATGACATTGTAATCCCCAATTTCAAGGTAAGCTGGAATCGTTAGTGATTTTAAGTAATAAATGAAGGACGTTATTCAACTAGCTAGACGATTGTCAAAAAAATATACATTCGGTAACCCAGACCAGTGTACATGGCTTGGCATGGGCTTTATTGACAAATTAAGAAATTACAGTGCAACAGTTATAATAAATAAATATTATAGGACAATCTTACACAAATCGACCTAGGCCCACGGTAAGCTCAATAAGGCTTGTGTTATGGGTACTAGACGACGATATATATAATAGATAAATATGGATAAATACTTAAATACATAGAAAACATCCATAACTTAGGAACAAATATCTGTGATAAACACACAAATAAATGCCCTGACCAGGATTCGAACCCGGGACCTCCTGCTTCGTAGGCAGAGTCACTACCGACTAGGCTAGGAGGCCGTAGCTAAACTACAAATTTTTTTTTATACCACGACGGTGGAAAACAAGCATACGGCCCGCCTGATGGCAAGCAGCTACCGTAACCTACGGACGCCTGCAACTCCAAAGGAGTCGCATACGCGTTGCCGACCCTTTACAAAAAGGAGGATTCACTGTGTTGATGGCTAAAGGAACAAGAAGGTCCCTCATCGTCAACACACTGGGTCTTCTACCTAATACTCTGGGGTAATAGGCTAAGAGATAGACGTAAATTGAGTAGGTTATAGTTAGCAAGTCGTATCCATTGTTTATTGATTACTTTTTCTGTCTTTACCGTCGTTGGTCAAGGTATTCACATTTATAACAAGTTACCCGTCGATGCTTTAAATTTATCATTTCCCGCTCTTAAGAAATATTTGAAAAAAAGTTTAATGTCAAAGGATTATTACAGGGTCGAGGACTATATGCCGGACAAACATGCATGGCCCAAACCAGAAACTACTAGAAAATCATCTAAGATTTAGAGGACACAGTTCAGATAGGAAAGCATATCAAACGTTTTGTGAAGCAATCAGATTTGGATTTTATTATTATTATTTTAATTAAACAATACGTACATTGTATATCTCTCAAGCTGTTTTGATATGTCTTCTTATAAAACTACGCATTATTGTGTATCTTTAAGATATAATATTACTGTATTACTGTTTTGAAAAAATAAGTCCCGCCGACTTTCTTGCCGGTCATAAATAATACTTCTCGAGTCAGAGGTGTAGGGTTAGAACCGGTGGTAGTTTTTCTTTTTCTCTCTGACGTTCATAAATGCACTGTAATGTGCCTAAATTGAAGAATAAATATATTTTATCTTTATCTCTTTATCTAATAATAGTCAAAATAACATACCTACTGTATGGAACTATTGTACGATATTTGAACTTTATCTACGACAGATTATTTTCGTGGGCATAAACAACAGAAAAGCAAATACCATCACGTATGAGCTGGTTGATCTCGCTGCTCTGGCTCTGAGTGTACCCGTGGCATATGACGACCGTGGGCCAGCTGGCGTTGAAGTTGGACGCTAGGATGGACTCCTTGTTCAAAGTTAGCGACTGGCTCGATGTGGGGTTTAGTCTGTCAACATATACTCATATTACCTACATATTGCTATAAACTGATGATACAGCTAATGTGGAAAGATGTGGAGAGTAGAATGAAGTGAAGTTGATTAGTACTTACCTACCTATATCGACTTTTAGTATGAATGTACACAACATCAATAAATACAATACTAACTGACCTTGTAAACAGAAAATACAGATTCCCCGGGTTACTAGCAACGTCGCTTTCCAGTTCATTCTGAGGAATCTGAGGCTTACTATTGTTTAAAACCACACCAGATGTGAAGTTGACTGAAAATGTGCGGTAAAATTTAGTAGTATTAACACAAAAGGAGTAGTAAATGAAGCCTTTTGTGAACTTTCACAAAAGGCTATACCTACTTAGGTATGGAGATCAAATATTTGTTTTAGTCAAATTCCACTTATAGCAGATTAATATAATTTGTACCGATGGATTCGCTATAAAAGTTGGTGTATTTCCTCAGGTCTAAATTGAAACAGTACCTTCTTAGTGTCATACTTTAACAAAGCAAATTTATTTATTTCATGCCCTCACTAATTGGGTAAATACTGGAATTACAAGGCAGATATTAGATTTAAAATAACATACTAGTAAAAGGACATAATAATACATACCAAGAAATATAACTAAAAAAAACACGGCAGTCCTCATTTCGGACAGTGAGTACCTACAGATATTAATTAAATGGATAGAAGATATCTGAACAATATAGCTTTTATAGGCAGGCCTCTTTTATCAAATTTACAAATCTTTTAGATACACCTGAAATCAGGTTGATTTAATCGACGATTAAGTAGAATAAACTGGAATTCTAGATCAATTCAAGTCGTGTAGATAAAACCAATGTTATCAATATTATTTGGCATCAATATATTTTTCTGGACCTCTTCGGAAGTTTTAAAACCAAAACAAGTAAATAATATATAATATAAATTATGATAGCCTTTATACGTCCCACTGCTGGGCACATGATTTCAGATATTCCCATCTTAAGGCGCTAGGCGCTGAATGTGGCCGAAAACTGTTACATTCTAAGGGATATATATCAATAACGAGTCATTCAAAAAATTTGAAAAAAACATATGGTCATTACCATTTCATGTACAACATTGTCAACGTTTGAATAACTCGTGAAACGTATAGTTTCTCCGTTATTTAAATGTAACGAAATGTCGTTTTACGGTTAATTTTGCTTATATCTACTGAACGGCTTATTCGATTTAAAATATTGTTGAACTAAAAAATGTGTACTACAGAACACTACAAACTGAACGTAGGATATTTAAATTGATTAAATTTTCTTAAACAACTTGATCATAATTCCACATTTTGTGCGTTGGTAGCTCGAAAACGGCGTTGCTGGCAGTCGTGAGCTAGCTTTGAGACGGGGAGGCTGTGTCGCGCGTCGCTCCGTGCTTCCCTTGTACTACATATACTTGTGATTGGCCCGTGAGCAATAATATCGGACTTACTGTTCCTAAAGACTAAATAACTGCAGAGGGTTCATGCGATGCGGACATAACGTGTCTTCCCGGAATCTATAAAGTATAGACATTTTATCTTTTAAGATAATGTTCTCGTATGCATGTTCATGTACGTTTGTATAAAAAGTGTATTTTATTTAGATTATAATACAAGTAAAAAACAAACAAAATTAAAATGGAGGAAAAAGCAAAAATCATGAATCTCATAATTCTCTGAAAACAAATTTGGTCATGTAAGTAAACTACAATTATTATGTTTTAGTAGACTAATGCATCACGCAAAATAGACGTTAGTCGTCGAGTTGTGGAAATCTGCTAGTACTGCAATACAATAGACTAATAATCAATTTAATAAAAACTCCGAAGCACCGAATTTATTTAAACATATTTATTTAAGAATACCGTGTTCTAAACGAATGTAATATGCGTTTTTTTTAAAGATTAAACACAATTTTTAATGTTACTTTATACTAATTTATCAAATCAAGAAATTGCGAAGTAAACTGCAAAGGATTGCATATAAACCGGCCAAGAGAATGTCGGGCTATGCTCAGTGTAAGGATCCGTAGTTGCCGGCCTGTTACAATACATCCATTCAAAAGGTAGTTTATAAAGAGATGTTTTGTGGCAATTACGTTATTTTACTATAGGCATCACCCAAAAACGGCTCAACCGATTTTATTCCATATAGTTTTTATTGAAAATACGTGATAAGTATTTCAATGGACTCACTTCCAGGAATTTTTCCAAATTTTTAGGACCCACGGTTCAAAAATCAAAGTATGTTTTACTTTCGAAGCTATTATTTACGAAAGTATTCGTTTTATCCAAGTTGTTTAAGGCTTATTCTTCTTGAAAGACCTATCCAACAATGTGTTTCAGATACTTATTGTTTTACCACTTTGTAGGCGTAATTAAAACACATAATCATACCAAATTTCAGTGTACTAACTATCACTGACCAAAGCCTGATTGAGATTCTAATAAAAAATGGCTGATATTTAAGAGTTCAATGTATGTAAGAATAAAGGAAAAAAAGCTCTTTTTTTATACCACGACGCTGGCAAACAAGCATACGACCCACCCGATGGCAAGCAGTTATAAAGCCTATGGACGCCTGCAACCCCAGAAGATTCACATGCGCGTTGACTACCCTAAAAAAACTTTACTATGTCGGTGAAATAAATACAAATTTTATATTAATTATCAACACAAAGTAAATAAATAAATTACTAGTAAGGGTTAATACTACCTATCAAATATCTTTAAAGGACCGGCCAAGTTTGTATCGGACCACGCATATTGTAGGGTTCCGTAGAGAGTACTTTCTTGGAGATAACTGAAAAACGGATAAACCGATAATATGTGAAATAATTATCGTAGAAATTAAGTACTAAGCCTTCTTGGTTTTTTTCAAATTTTTTAGACTTACGGATTAAAAGTTAGATGGGGAGCCTATTATATTTAGACTTTCGAACAAATATTTCTGAAAATATTGACTTAATAAAACAGTTTTAAAAATTCTCTATATATATAAAATATTTTTAAAACCGTATCGTACAACATGTTCATATTTACAAAAAATATATTTTTGACATTTAGTTTGGCATATGTATGTAGTATGGAGTGCCTCCCCTAAAAGTTTTTTAGCAATTTAGCCAGAAAACTAAGTAGCGGCACATGAAACACACCTCTAGATAAAATTTCAGTAATATATGTTTTATAATAAAAATGGCTTTGACATACGGACGGACAGACGGACATGTTTCAAAAAACTTTTAAGGGTTCCGTTTTTGCCATTTTGGCTATGGAACCCTAAGAAGTGTTTGCGCTGTGTTATATATTAAAGATCTAAATTTTATGGGCTTACAGCTCTCATGACAATTGTATGACGATTTCGTGCACAAATGTCCTTACATGTGCATTTTTACTATACGCAACTCGCAACAGGCTTAGTTTTGTTAATTTATCGTAATTAAGTGAATTTATACGGTTAATATTTAATATCGCTATCTATTAAGCTCACTTGCACAGCAAAAAAAACCCAAATTCACATGAAAACACCACTTTTATGTGCATTCAGTTTTTTTTGCTGTAATAGTCAGTATTTTTTTATTTTTTCTGATATGCGGAATATTTTTAACCATATTTCGTAAATTCGTAAATATTTTGCCGCTCACTGTACTTTAAATTCAAAATCTAGGTTTTTATTTTTTTACATAAAAATCTACTAATCGAGATCGTTATTACTTATCTTATTTAATAGGTAAGTAGCATTCCTAAAAATGTCACCGTAGTACTTAATAATAATAATTGCCCGCAGGGCAGCTTGTGGCGAGCTGTCGGGGAGTGACGACCCCGCGGACCCGAGTGCTCCAGAGAGTCGGTCAGGGTCTCCGTCTCCGGCGTGTCTTCGTCGGTCGGAGTGGACTCCAAGGGGACCCGCAGGACTCTCGGCTCTGGCTTGCCTTAATTGGCCGTCCAGAGAGGAGCCGTCAGAGCTATATGCTCGCAGGGTGGAAGTGAACTATGCATAAGTCGCGAGTTGGTACAGTGGCTGGGCTTCCTACAGTCACTGGCAGAAAGCGGTGTACACCTCTCCACACCCTGAGCCGCTCACACCGATGTTGCTCCTGGTCGTTTTTGCGACGGCAGTTTCAGGGGCCCATCTAGTCGACGGCGAGTCACCGCCTGCCTCGATAACATGTTATAAAATTGTTATGGCAGGTGTCCGGACCTCTTTACAATAGCCTAATCTTAGACCAGCTAAACTTCAATACCATAGCCCATTACTCTGTCCATTTTATTTACAATAGCCACAACGCCTGCTGGAACCGGTTCACGGGTATCTATTAATGTACCCGTGAATGGGTTCTAGCAGGTGTATAAAATAGCAAATTTCTCCAACGGGCCTCTGCGTGTTGGATCTGTATCCCCACGCAAGCCTACCAAAAGACCGGGATATAAAGGCCCGTGATTCTCAAAGGAGATACAAATAATAATAATAAATACTCTTTATTGCACACCTCATACAGTTACAAGCACAAATTTTACAATTAGATAAATTTAGGTAGAGGTAACAACAGGCGGTCTTATCGCTAATGAGCGATTTCTTCCAGACAACCTTTGGGTAGTGGAGACTAGAGAAAAACAATAAGCAGTAGGTGGTGCATAGACACAAAAGAGACGAAATAGAATCACACTTAATCACAGTATTCAAATCACAAAACATCCGCAAAAGGATTATAATTATTATAAAGCTGCCCGCGCGCCTCTGAGTAAAGTCATTGAAAACATGGTGGTGCATCGCGGTGGATTTACGCACAATCGAAATGAGAGGGGTACGCGGGTGGCGCGGGTAGAGAGCGCCCAAACGCTCAAGGACACTCCGGCGACAATCGTCTTAAAGGCCGGTGTAGTATCCTCTCCTGGAGAATATGCACTAAAATATTTAAAGTAACTCACTGGCTCATAGAGACACCCAGTACGCAAGCACGCGTCTAGCCTCTACAACGACACCTGTTGACTGTCGCTAACGGGTGCCTCGTCCCTGGTGTTCATGAGACAATGTATACATGTACTTGGAATACACGAACACTACATCCCTTCCTTAATAATATTTTTTATTTATCAAAATAATTCAAACTTAAAACCACACAATTATATAGGTAATTCAACAAATTTTAAACAGACAATTATAATTACAGTATTAATCATCCGGCAAGTTTTCGTTATGAACAGATTCCCAATTTCCTTCCACTCTTTTCAAATGGACCACATTCCTGCGTAACTTTTTACCTGTTTCCTCGTTTACTATGGTAACATCACCATTTACAGAGTTTTCCACTACATGCGGTGTAGGGTTAAAGTTAGTGGCAAGCTTATCCGTCTTCGATAATTCTTTGACATACACCTTGTCTCCTTCTCATACGCCTGAATCCTCAGCTTTTCTCTTTCGATCTGCATATTCCTTTCCTTTTTATTTTTGCGTCCTATCTCTGTCTCGAACTTCTGAGTCGTCCTGTTTTTCATTTATATCTTTCAACATCGGAATTATATCTCTGTTTTGTCTTTAAAAAAAAATCTGATGGCGATTTTCCTGTAGTTGAATGAGGAGTGGAGTTGTACATCATTAAATATTCGTATAATGCTTTTTTTTAATCCTTCTTTTCATTCTGACTGATTTTCAGTCGTTTAACTATATCTCTGTTTTGACGTTCTACTTCTCCATTCATTTGTGGCCAATATGGCACAGTATTAAAAATTCTGATATTACATTGTTGTAAGTAAGCTTTAAATTATTCACTTACAAACTCTTCCGTTATCAGCAGTGATTGAAATTGGGTATCCAAGACGGCTGAACATTTCTTCCAAAATGTTGATGACTTGTGTGCTTGTGATTGTCTTAGTCATTTTTATTTCTTTGTATCGGCTGTAATAGTCTATGACAACCAGCAAATATTCGTTGTTTCGCAATGGTCCCAGTAAGTCTATAGCAGTATCTACCCAAGGTTCTATAGGAAGCTCCCTGCGCTTCATGGTTGCTGGAGGATTTGGTAGACTAACTAATGTGCATCCTTTGCAATTTTTTACAATCAACTCTGCGTCTTTATCCATTCTAGGCCACCAAACTTTAGTTCTTAATCTTCCTTTCATAGCCACGATACCTGGATGGCCTTCGTGGGCAGCGTCCAAAACTTGTTTCCTCAATGTTCGAGGAATCACAATTTTGTTACCTCTCAATAGGATGTTTTCATAAAAACATAATTCATCAGCAAAAATTTTGTAATTATTTACTGATTCATCCCAGTTTATTATAGATTCCCTTTTTTACGTTACATATATCAGCATCTTTTTCAGATTCTCTTTCTATTTGACACATTGAAATCGCGCAGGGTTTTGCCACTTCTAGGATTTCAAGGACGTACTTGTCCTTTGCATGTTGATTTGGCCAGTTAGAGTATTGACATAATCTCGACAGTGGATCAGCGATGTTACTTTTTCCAGGCTTGTACTTTACATTGTAACGATAAGCTTGTAGTCTTAGCACCCATCTTTCTACCCGTGCACAGGGTTTTGATTTTTTGCTGAATAAAAATTCCAGTGGCTTGTGACCGGTTATTAGTTCAAATTCTTTCCCAAAAAGAAAGGTATTAAAATGTTCAATAGCCCAAACCAAGGCCAAGGCTTCCTTTTCAGTTTGACTATACCTTCTTTCACATTCTGATAGTGTTCTATTTCCATATGCAATAATCCTTGGGCCTTTTGCGTCTGTCTGAACTAAAACCGCTCCAAGACCTACTGGACTTGCATCTGCTATAACCTGTGTCTTATCATTTACATCATAATATCCCAAGTCTCTATATTGCTCAGTAACTTTTAATTTTAGAAATGCATCATTTTGTTTTTGTCCCCAGACACCTTCAATACTAGATTTCTTTCCAAATTTCTTCCTCAGAAGTTCCTTTAAAGGTTCTGTCATGGTAGCTAAATTAGGAATCCATTTATTAATGTAATTTACCAGTCCTAAGAAACTTTGCAATTCTTCAATAGTTGTAGGCACTCGGAATCCTGAAATGCTCTCAACATACTTATTCAACGGTTTAACGCCGTTGGGTGATAATTGGTGTCCCAAGAAATACACTTCACTTACTTTGTAGATGCATTTTTCTTCATTTAACACATTATTTTCTTTTAACACGTTCAATACTTTACTTAATCGTGAATCGTGTTCTTGTTCAGAGTGACCATATACCAATATATCATCAATAAAATTTATCACACCTTCACATTTGATAAGCATTTTTTCTAATATTTTCTGAAATAATTCTGGAGCACACGTTATTCCAAACATGAGTCTCTTGTATCTATATAACCCTTTCGAAGTTATAAAAGTAGGTAAATGTCTTGATTCTGGGTGAAGTTCTATTTGATGAAATGCATTTTTAATATCTAATTTTGAAAAGAACTGAGCTTTATTTACCTTGGGCAATAAGTGTTCCATGCACGGCAATGGGTGGTTTTGCTATTTTTCAAGTATTCCCATGTTTTGTGCGTTATTATATTTGGTTTACAGCCAGAGTCGATCAACATCCTCAAGGTTACTCCTCCTAACTCACAATCTAACGTTTCATCATCGTTTAAATTAAATATATATTGTACATCTCCGTTGTCATCAACAGAATTAACAGTGTCGTCTTTCCGTGATTTTTTATTATTGTTACTGTTTCCGTTTCGATCGAGGTGTCGCTTTTGTACTGACCTGCAACACCTTTGAAAGTGTCCAATGCGACTGCAGCTGCAGCATTTTTTATCTTTTGCTGGGCATGCAGAATCATTAGCAGACATAGGAATCCACGGGGCATAATTTTATGACAGGTAGGGAATTCCTATATCGATGAACTCAGTTATCGATGCTTTTCTCATTTAGTTACCTTCTAGCGATCATTCCATGTTTTGTCCGACGACATCAAAAACCATTGTTTCTTATAAGTGTAGTAAGTAAAATATTTACGTGATTGTCTAAAGGGGTTTGATTTAATAATCAATATTTTATAGCACTTAAAACTTAGCAATCATTGAAAATATGCTTTAGTGTAAATTTTATCTTTGTCGTCGAAATGACACTTACAAAAAATTACATATTTACAGACAAAGCTGAGGGCAATCACTAGTCTATGGGTAAAACATCGATAACTGACTTTATCGATATAGGAATTCCTTATCTGTCATTAAATTTTGCCCCGTGGATTCCTATGTCTGATCATTAGTAGAATGTGAGTTTCTGCCACACTTGTTACATTTCGCAAAAGTATTTTCCATTGTTTGTTTGTTATTTTTCTGCTTTTCCCATCTAAAACTTCTTTGCCTTTCCTTTACGAAGTTAACTTCGCTGGCTTTTTAGTTTCGTTTTGCTAACGTTGTCTAACGTTGCGTCATCGCCTAGAGTAAGGATTTTTTTACGCAGTTCTGATGATGCACATTTCCCAACTATCTGATCCATGATGTGGTCATCTGGTTTATCGAATTTGCACTTAGTAGCTTGATTTCTGAGTTTTAGTAAGAACTTTTCAAAACTTTCTCCCTCATTTTGTTTTATTAGTTGAAAGATATGTAGTTCATATGTTTTGTTCTGTTTCGGAAGAAAATAGTTGTCTAGTTTTTCTATGGCTACTTTATAAACGTCGACATCTGCAGAAGGTTCTGCACTTGCGCCAGGCAAGTTATAAAAAAAAAATCTTGAAGACCTGCTCCGCCCAGAACTAATAACGTTGCTCTTTTCTTTTTAGTGTCAGTGGCTTCAAAATATATATTTAACGACCTCTTCCACTTCTCCCATTGTAGACCCATTGAGGCGCTATCACCCTCCAAGTCGAATTTTTCGGGCGGCGGCAGTTGATGCTGTGCTATATCGGTAGTGTAGGGTATTCTGAAAAAAACATTCATCCAATTTAATGGAAGACCGAAGATTCATCCAATTTAATGGAAGACCGTATGTTCATCCAATTTAAGGGAAGACCGAAGTTTCATCCAATTTAATGGAAGACCGAAGATTCATCCAATTTAATGGAAGACTGTATGTTCATTCAATTTAATGGAAGACCGAAGATTCATCCAATTTAATGGAAGATTGTATGTTCATCCAATTTAATGGAAGACCGAAGATTCATCCAATTTAATGGAAGACCGAAGATTCATCCAATTTAATGGAAGACCGATGATGCATCCAATTTAATGGAATACCGAAGATTCATCCAATTTAATGGAAGACCGAAGATTCATCCAATTTAATGGAAGACCGATGATTCATCCAATTTAATGGAAGACCGAAGATTCATCCAATTTAATGGAAGTCCGAAGATTAACACAAAGGCTGTTTTTTTTAAAGTGTACATTTCTGAAAGCAACATAAATGAGGGTAGCATATATAGTACTTGTACATTATAAAACAAAAATATATTTATAAGCATATATGCCTTGTAGCTCACCTGGCGGACCTCATACGTAAACTACAATTTTATTTTTAATTTCTCTAATATTTCAATAGTCATTCCGCCATTCGGGCGGAGACAAATCCAAAATATGAAACATAATTAAAATCGGTTCAGCGCTCCCGAGGTATACCTAACTGGTGTAACTGATACGACCTTATTTTATATTGATAAGATTCCAGATACACAGAGTTACAACGGTGAGAGGCATATGGTATCACCTATATCCCGATTTCATGCATTTAATCTCTCTTAAACACTTTATTTTTACTCCAAGTGCAAACATATAACTTCTATATTTAGCAGCTTCTTAGAACCCCTCTGTCGATAAATTTGTTTACGTTAGTCTCGCTATGCGAGTACGAGTAGGTTGACACATAATACTTCTATTATATTTCGCTTTGGCCGGCCCGACCTTAATGTAAACAAACGGCACGCTGCTTAGAAATTTCGTCAATCTCTTTGTTATGGACTGTAATAATTTACTATTATTATTATTAATGTCATAAATTTCTAACAGCATTAATAGCCTTATTTTTCACTTTATTAATTTCAAATGTTAGGTGTAGGCTATTTAAAAAAATATTAAAAAGTAAAATAAATCACATACTTTTAAAAGAAATACTTACAAAAATATATAAACACATTTTAAAAACCTAACCTAGGGTGCCGCTGGCATTATTATTATCCTTTTTTTTTCATAATTTTTTATTTATTTATTATTGCCTACTTTTTCAACAACAACATAAACATTTCTTAACTTTTACTAACCTTTCACCTCGTCGCCACTTGTAGTATCCTCTCCTGGAGAATATGCACTAAAATATTTAAAGTAACTCACTGGCTCATAGAGACACCCAGTACGCAAGCACGCGTCTAGCCTCTACAACGACACCTGTTGACTGTCGCTAACGGGTGCCTCGTCCCTGGTGTTCATGAGACAATGTATACATGTACTTGGAATACACGAACACTACAGCCGGCAACGCGCTTGTGACCCCTCTGGTGTTGCGTACGTCCATGGGCGGCGTTAATTGCTTACCATCAGGCGATTCGTCTGCTCGTTTGCCTCCTATTTCATAAAAAAAAAACATACCTTTGAAATTCTTTGCATGCCGGTTTCCTCATGATATTTTTCTTCACCAAAAAGCGATTAGTAAATATAAAATATTTCGTACATTAGGTTCCGAAAAATTATTAACAATGTAAAGCCTGACCAGAAATATATGATTATTGTCAAGAGGGCGCTATTACTCTCATTTATATGGCAACAGTTCAGTATAGTCATAGAGCTCTAATGATATGGTGACATCTTGATTTGTTTACCTGTCAGCTCTGATGTCAATTTGAAAATGTTTCACAGCTAAATAGTTTCATTTCCCGAGCGTATTATTTACAGCAGTTTATTATATACACTATTTACAATGTTTCGCTCTTGACTATGTACAATTTTGGGATTTATCGTCGTTTATTATTTAATTTTCAACACTTTATTATTATTCAAGTAAACTGCCACAATGACAGTGACAGCATGTCATGCACTCACACATGCATAATCATTCTGTCATTAAAATTATTGCTAGTGTAAGAAATTAGTTCCAATGAAATTCCGCAACATGGCGCGTGATCATATATTTCTGGTCAGGCTTTATATGTAATGTATTATTTACATTTTTTCATTTTAAACTTCACTCTTGCAGTCACTAAACATAGATAATGCAGTGCCGATTTAAATATGTATGTAAAGTCAAGTGATTTTTAAAGCATAAAAACCTCATGTCAAATGTGCAGCAATAATGAGCAATTTTGAAGTAACTAATTTTTTTTGGCTCATCGACCCACTGACCCACAATGGGGATACATTGAACAAATTAAGTCTTTGTTTATTAGGTAGGGTATTTACCCCATCAAAAACATAAATGAGAGCCAAGTTCAGTATATCATATATGCCTTGGTTATTGGCTTCAACGACAAAATAAGTAAGATCTAAATAGGTACCAAGTTTAATGGTCAGTCCTGAAATTTATTTATAACAACATAAAATATATATATATATATATATACCGTTTGAGGTGGGTTTATGAAATTTGGAGATTTTACCATATGTATTTATCTCGCAAGCTTTAATATATGAGCCAAATTTTACATGTTTATGTGAAATAGTTTTTGAGTTATGAGGGGGTCAAAGGGGGCTCCAAATGGTTCATGTAACACACGGTGCTACTCGCCAGTTCGCCAGTCGGCCTCTCTATTTCTCGCGGGTACGTATCGCGGTATTTCTAACTCCCTAAGTTGCTGAATATTACTCACGAATGAATTCCACGCGGGTGCGAGCGAGGTGGGTATAACGGTATCCCAGCCTATCCCTGTACGCCAGACTTCCTGCATCAATACCTTCCCTAAGACAGAGATCGGGCTTACGTAGCCTATGGGATCGAATATCGACATCGCGCTACTCGTCACCTGTCGTTTAGTGGGTAATTTCGTACCGTTGAGCACGTCTTCGGGCGTGTTGCGTAAATTTACGTTAAACCCTAACGTGTCGCGTCTATGGTTCCATTTTAAGCCTAATGTGCGCTCGCTTTCGCCTCCCCCGATGAGGGACGTATCCTCTTTGCTAGGAACTACGTCAGAAATTACGTTTGGGTTGTTAGAGGCGAACCCGCGGAGCTCAAACGACGCGCGTAAATTAAGCGCGTAAATTTCGTTTACTATGCGCCTAACGTCGCTCTCACACTGGTCAAAAGCTACGACTAAGTCGTCCATATACGTGCTTTTTATAGTTTTCTCAGCGGCGATTGGAAATTCTTTCGCATGTTCGTATGCGTTTTTGTTTTTGACGTACAATGCCGTCGTCGGCGAAGCCGCGGACCCGAATATCAGTCTTTTCATCCTATATTCTTGCGGTGAGGCTGAGCGGTCCTCCCCCCGCCAAACAAAACGTAACGAATCTCGATCGCGTTCTACAATCTCTATCTGCAGGAACATTTCTTTAATGTCGGCTATTACCGCGGTCCTGCCTTCCCTAAAACGGACTAACACGCCGAATAAGGATTCTAACAGATCAGGACCCGCTAGAAGAGCACTATTTAGCGACCTACCGTACGCGGTAGCGGCTGCGTCCCAAACTACGCGCATTTTTCCGCGCTGCGGATGAAACGTTGCGAAATGCGCCAAGTACCATGCCCTAGGCGCGTCCTGCGGGGGCGGCGAGTCTACTTTTTCCGCGTAACCTTTGTCTAACAGGTTA
The DNA here is from genome assembly GCA_947086415.1 of Pammene aurita. Lineage (NCBI taxonomy): Eukaryota > Metazoa > Arthropoda > Insecta > Lepidoptera > Tortricidae > Pammene > Pammene aurita. Next base: position 10,685,288 of record OX352303.1, read on the forward strand.
TTTATGTGCTTAGTATACTCGATTTTCAGAATAGGGTCGCGATCTAACTTGTTTTCCAGGCTGTACAGCCGCCGTAACGCGTGCGCTTTATTATTTGGCAATTCTTCGTTATCGGTACGCCATAACAAACCCGCTCGGAACCTATCTTCCCCGGGGATTTTTTCACATGTCGCTTCTAATAAATCTATTGCTCTTTGATCGGGATCGGCCCGAGGTAACTTTTTAACTACCCCTAGTGACTCGATATCGAAATGTTCCTTCATGAGAGCTAAAGCTTCATCGTCGGCCGTTTGTGGCCCCATGTGGCCTACAAACGCTACGGTTGCCTCCGATGACCTATGTGGTCCGTGCAGTGACCATCCTAGCCGCGTCAAACTAGCTACCGGGAGGTGCGATTTACCGCTGATAATTTGGCGCGTCACTATCAAATGCCAATTATCTTGACCTATAATTATTGAAGGCGCGGCAGAATCGTAACACAGCTCCTCGGCTATGTCGGTTAAATGGTCGCACTGCGCGACTATGTTTTTGGAGACGCCTTGCGCTCCTACGTTCAATCGATTGATGGTAAGCGCTTCCATCATTTCTAGATGCCTACTGCAAAAGCCGCGGATTGCGAATCGCACGTTACAAGATTCCGGATCGCTCACGCTCCCACCTATACCTTCTATGTCGAGCGTTTCTCCCCGCTCTCGGGGCATTATACGAGCGGCTGTTTCGTGTGAAATCAAACTAAGGGCCGCCCCTTCATCTAACAGGGCTAAGGCTTGCGTAGTACCTAGTGGGCCCGTAACCTCTACGGGCATCATTTTCAAAAACGTGGGCGCTATTCTAATCGCGTGAACGTTACTGACTTTTTTGTCTTCCACGGGCGCTTTAGATGCGTTCAAACCGTGTAGTAACCTGTGATGCCCGGCTTCGCACTGTTGCACTTCGCAAGCCACATACCTGCATTTGAAGCGACCACGGTGCGCCGCGCCTAGACATTTATAGCACAGCTTTTCGTTTTTCGCCCAATCCCAACGTTCGGTTACCGATGCATTCAAAAATTTAGTACACGCTTCCACTTTGTGTTCATGATTATGACATATTAGATACTTATCACGTGACGTAAATCGTGCTGGTACCGAATGTTGTTTGGGCTTGGTCCCCGTATACGCGGGCCTTTTAGCCTCGCGGGGCTTCGTTTGAGCTACCGTCGGCGACCTATACTCCCCCGTGTGAGCTCTATCTACTCTATTTCGCGGGCGAGTGCTCTGGTAGCTGTCGTTGGAGTCGCTCGAATAGTCGCGGGAGAACACGGGGGCGGGAGTACGGGTGGGGGCGGTATGACGCCCTGACCTATTGTCCAGCTCAAAGGAAACCGTGTTCACGGCATTTTTCGGCTTCGGACCTCGATGACGACTCGTTCTTTTAGCCGCGGAACTAATTTCTAGCAGAAATTCTGATATCGCGACTAAATCGGGCGAGTTCAAATTAGCTTGTTTGAACTTGCCCCATTCGTACCTAACAATAAGGTTCAACTTATCGACGATCTTGACTAGCTCTGGCGCGTACAAGTATTTTTCTTGCTTTAATGATTTTATTGTCGCTACTGCATTTGCGACGTGCGCGGCAAAAGACACGATATTACTGTTATCTTCGGCTAGGCGCGGCATGCGTTTAACATTATGTAGCTCAGTCAACACGACCTCTTCAGGGTCCCCGAACTGCCTCTCTAAGGCCTCCATTATCTCGTATGGATCCTGGATGGTTTACATTATGGATTTCACCGCGGTACGCGCTTCACCTTTCAACGCGCGCCTAATTCGACTGACGTTATTTACGTAACTAAACATGGGCGCGGTATCGTTAAATTCGGCACGGAATGCGATCCATTCTGTGATATTACCGTCGAAAGCGGGTAATTCGGGTGGTCTATGCATAATGGGCGCATACTGACTAGACACATCTCACGGCGGGCGATGAGTACTCATATGCGGCTCGCGGGGCGCGGGGGCGCTGGGCGCCGGCGCGCTAGAGGCGAAATTACGTATTGTGTGTAACGCGGACGCTTCATTTTTAGTTACGTAATTGCTCTGATCTAGCTGGGACTGTCGTTCTACCCAATTCCTCACGCGTTGCTCGTCTTTTTCGACAAGAGGTTCGGACTTACCGCTAACAGATTGCGCCTCATGCTGGGCAATCTGTAGCCTTAACTTGGCAGTTTCCGTCTCTTTATTAGCAACGGCGAGGGCAGCTTTATGAACCTCGAGTTCCGCTAGCAACAGAGCTAACTTTTCGTCGCACTTTTCACTATACACACTTCGATTTTCGCGCACTTTTTTACTACCGCGGTCGCCGCACTGAGAAAAGCGGTCTTTTTCCCCGGCGGACGTGTTAGGTTTACACGATGTCCCCGGTGGACTTTTAACTAACGTCTTTTCCGCCTCGTCTTCCGATATTTCCGAATAAGCGGGCGCCGGCGCTATTGCCGGCGGCGGCTGTAGACGCGGTTCGACACTAGGACCATCGCCAAGAGTGCTGGTGGTGCCTTTGTCCCATGTATTGGTATCGCCGGAGGTTGTTTCACCAGACGGCGGGGTAACGGCTCTGGAGGGTTGTCCCTTGTGTGAGCGAAGAGACATCTTGAGCGTATGATCGGACATCTTCTTCTTTCTTCTTGCTTCTTGACGCACGTGGGGTTCCCTAACCTTACCTACCTAAAACCTAATGGCTGACACTGCCTAGTGCAGTGAAAGCGGCCCTACGTTCACTTTACTTACTCGTGGGCGTTAATCCCTGATGCACTGAATCTCGCGCAAAGGCTAAGTGCAAGTGCCAGAGCGTCCGAAAGCAGTGTGAAGACGTCAACCATGTAACGTTGCAACGAAAGTTGCCAGGACACGAACGTGGAGTATGGCCTCTACACGAGCGGTCCGTCCAGCAAGCTGGTAAATAGCACAGGGCTCTTCCGCGAAAGCGGGCAGGAGTATCAGCGGTTAGGCCGGACACCGTATGAAGATTCTGAGCGAAATTAATCCAGCTCAGCGCGTACTTGTTTCTTTCTTCAATTGGCCGCAGTTTTCTGATATCCGGAGCTCGAATGACCAGCTGTTGTGTGCAGACCGGATTACCACGTCGAACCAAGCAGCGCTGACCCGCTGTACCATTTACCAGGTCATGTAGGGAGATGAATAAAAACACTTATTTAGAATTGTAAAACATTTGAGCAGTGTAGTTGCAGGTGTTTCCCCGCTGGGAGTAGTTGTAGAAGTGAGCAACGAGTTCGTGTGTGTGTGGTGTCGTCCGCTGCTCCTCTTATGATGGGGGCAGGGGTTGGAGTGCCCGCATTTCTGCTATGACTCCTGTGTCATGTCGCATCCCACTGCGGTGGGATGGTCGCTCGTCGTCTTTTTGAGGACGACTTGACGTCTGGTGTGGCCGCGGCGGGCCCGATGGGATTACAGTATTACATGTTGGTAGGAGGGTTAAAATTGATATTTATATGGGACATTTCTTCATAAATTAGTACAAAATTCTTATAATCTAGACATTTTGCGTATTATGACATGATATCAATAAAATTAAGACATAAATCAGTACTTAAGAACTAGACATGTAAACACGAATTTATACACTTTATTAAAATAAACAAATTGGTATAAATCGAGAAAATGATTAACTTAGATCTAGTTACACAAAAACAACAGTAATTTTAAGCTATCTGCGACATTACTAAACTATAAAGGAGATCGTCAATTCTAGGCCACCTGATATAAACCGTATACAGTTTGTACTTCAATGTAAAATAAATACTCATTTTATTACTAAAGGACACAAAATATTACAAACAAATGAAACGGGAATTAGAAATACTAAATAAATAAACATTATGTTGATCTTTCCTCGATTAAAATACAGCAAAACAAGTCGTTAACGTCCTTATGGCATTGACATAAAGTTTAACTTCACCTGGACTGAAACGGGTTTGTTTTTTGGTTTGACACTGTCAGTGTCTACCGTTACATAATCTGCGTTTTGATACTGTTCGGTAAGTTAGAACATTGTAATATTAAAGTAATATTAGAAAATATAAATAAAATAAAATTAGAAATAGAATGTATTAAAACGCCTAAAGATTGAAAATGCGTATTTTTGCATTTCTGATTGGAGTTTAAATAATAAAAGTGGGTTTCATAATGGCATAATATCATGCTCCTTCGATAACGAAACGCATCTTTTTCTAAATTTTGCAATGTCAGATACTAGTGGTATCGCACTTAACGGTGGTAAACCTTATCCCTTCGCAACAGGTGTTAGGAATGTTCAGTTAATAGTATCAACGATGGTTTGACAGCCGTCTTTGTTTACCGAAATACAAGAACTATAAATACTATCAAAATATGACTTTTTATTATTTCGTCACGATTCTCGTTTTGTTTTTAAGTCCGCTTTTGTACATTTTCTTTAAAAAAAAACGGTATTTTTTACATTAATATATAAATCATCCAGAAATCAAATCCAGAAAAACTTGCCCAAACAACGAACACAGCACATATACAAAGATTTACTGAAAACGAAGTATCGAAAAGAATAGAGTCACTAAAAAGCGATAAGAGCAGTGGTTCTGATGAGATCACCAACGAAGCAATTAAATTTGGTAGAGTCCTACTGACTCCGTACTTAACGGCTCTTTTTAACAACATTTTAGAGTCACGAACAATCCCGACTGAATTGGCAAAATCGGATATAATTATTTTGTATAAAAAAGGAGATCCTGCCGATATTGGCAACTATCGACCAATCAGCCTGCAGCCTACTGTGTATAAATTGTTTGCCTCTATGCTAGAGCAACGAATTTCAAAATTTACAGAAGAGTACCAGCCAGTAGAGCAAGCCGGGTTCAGAAAAGGCTTCTCTACCATGGATCATGTGCATGTTTTAGACCAAATAATAGAGAAATATCAAGAACAAAGGCGACCGCTCTACCTCGCTTTTATAGATTACGCCAAGGCGTTCGACTCGATCTCACACGACAGCATGTGGTCCGCTCTAGCAGAATGCAATGTGCCGCTCGAAGCAATAGAGCTCATTCAGGACATTTATTCTAAAAGCGTTAGTAGAGTTAAGCTAGATAGAGTGGGCTCGCTAATACACATCTGCAGAGGAGTAAGACAAGGTGACCCCCTATCACCAAGAATATTCATAACTGTTCTACAAAGCATCATGAAAAATCTAAACTGGTCAAAGAAAGGAATAAATATAGATGGTAAATTTTTAAATAACTTAAGATTTGCAGATGACATTGTACTTTTCTCGGAATCAGCCGTACAACTTCAGTCAATGATCAAAGACATCTACGACGTAAGTAAAAATATAGGTCTTGAACTTAACACTTCTAAAACAAAGGTCATGACAAATCACATTCAAGGCTCTATCGAAGTAAATAATTCAACTCTTGACTACGTTGAAACCTACGTATATCTGGGCAAACAAATATCGTTTAATAAAACGCGACATCTGGACGAAATCGATAGGCGAGTTAAAATATCCTGGAACAAGTACTGGAGCTACAAAGAACCTTTAAAATCAAACTTACCATTGGAACTGAAAAAGAAGATCTTGGATTCATGTGTATTACCCAGCCTATCATACGGATGCCAAACGTGGATTTTCAACTCTTATACAAAAAATAAGCTTAACATATGCCAAAGAAGTATGGAACGGAGTATTCTTAACATTAAACGTACGGATAGAATGAAAAATGTAGAAATAAGACAAAAAACTAAAGTCATTGATGCCCTGTCATACTGAAATGAAATGGCGGTGGGCTGGTCATGTATCCAGAATGAATGACGAGAAGTGGACAAAAAAAGTCACATCGTGGTCTGGCCCGGCGGGAAAGCGAAGGAAAGGTAAACCGCTAGAAAGATGGTCGGATGAAATATCAAAAATGGCAGGACAAAATTGGATGTTAAAAGCCAAAGATAGAAGAACATGGAAGGAGATGGAGGAGGCCTACACTCAAAAAGAGGTCCTTAGTATCTAAGAAATAATTAATAATATATTTATATAATGATAGATTAAAATAATAAATTTGAATATGAAAGTAATGCATCTCAAAAAAAAAAAAAAAAAAATGTTATATAATTGTATTTTTTTTTAAAATTACGATTAATTATATTTGAAAATGTAATGCATGCAATTATTTAATCTTAATCTGAATGATATTAAGGAATAAATGGCTTTATTATTATTATTATTATTATATAAATCATAGGCATGCACGCTTTCAAATATTTTCCTTGTCAGATTCAAGTTTTAAATGCATGATTTTTCAATTTTCCCATTAGATTTCGCAATTTTTTTACCACCGTCCTGATCTAGAAATTATGATGATTTTTTAAAGGTAAGAATCATTCCTAAACGGCCCTAAATAATCTGGGCCAGATCACCTAACAAAAATTGACGATCTCCTTTATCTTACTTAACCTAACAAACTAAAACTGAATCATATTAAAAATTCACCCCTTGGTACTCCTAAGGTGCCGTAAATGTTGGCAGCATTACCCCGCTGAATTGCAATACTTATGCGCTGTGCGAGGAAGCTGCCAGCCTCTTTGCCAAGGCCCTAAAAAAGGTCTGGGCACTAGATCCCCACAGGCCGAGCGTTTCAACACCGAAAGGGAGAAAACAATATTCATGGCCGAGACGACTGTACTTGGCCATTTTCCTCCGCTCAGCCGTATCTGCAGCCGCACCCGGTACGACGGAAGTGCCATGAAGATGGGAAGAGGCCAATGTATCTACACATGTAGCATCCCAAACTAGCACCCGTCCCATCTCCCACGGAATCAATGACATTCCGTCTGGTCTCTTTCCGTCGTCCCTAAGAATGCCGGTGAGCTCCAGCAATGCCGGCAAGTTAGCTAGAATATACAAGCTATATAATGCTATACCTAGTATAATATCCTTACTTTACATCGCTTGTGATGCATGATTTATGGTCATTACACAAAATAATTTTCCTATTTCTTCCAGCCAATCTTACGAAAACTGATAAAAAAGGTCTCATGATAAAAACCAGATGTCACTGCTTTCTTCATCAAAATATCTTATCTGCATAAGCTGTTTTTTCGCGTAACTATGTAAGTTTCACTTAAAATTATTGCTATTAAATTTCCCATAAAACATGCTTTAAAAACACCTATATTAAAGCGGCATGTACGTGTAACGTTTTATAGTGTGGCCAGGAACTGTTTAACTTCAAGCATAGACAGAGATAATCATACTGTCTCTTTCTTACGCCTTCGCTTCTAAAAAAACCGGCCAAGAGCATGTCGGGCCATGCTCAGTGTAAGGTTCCGTAGTTGCCGGCCTGTTATAATACATCCGTTCAAAAGGTTGATTATTAAGGGATATTTGGCGCCGCTTACGTCATTTTACCATCCGGCACTTACGTATTTTCACTATTGAGTGATAAGTTATCACTGATAACTCTAAAATGGCTCAACCGATTTTCTTTAGTGTAGTTTTCTTTAAAAGTACTTGTATTAGTAAAAGTATTTTTATCGAATTTTTTGGACCCACGGTTCAAAAGTTAAATGGGGGGGGGGGGGAAGCCTTTTTTTAACTTTCAGAGCTATTGTATACGAAACTATAACTTTTATCCAAAAACAGTTTTAAAAGACCCTGTTTTATTATTTTTGAAAGACCTATCCAACGATATCCAACACGATAGGGTTAAAGCAAAAAAAAAACATGTGTACAGGTGGTACAGTCAAGTGTAAAAATATGGGTGTACTCATCTTACTCAAAAATATGTCCTAGTATCTTATTCCGTTGTAATAAGTGCCTAGTACCATATTTATGAGACGATTTTTTCGATACGTATTTTTGCACTTGACTGTACTCTAATAAAATAGTAGTTTTCGATACGAGTGCGAGAAGTATGTCATTTTGCACGAGTTCCAAGGTTACTTGACCCGAGCCGAGAGGCGAGGCGAGGACGAGTGAAAATGACACTTCCGCAAGTGTGTCGAACAACGTTTTTTAATACAATTGCGAAAAAACTACAATGAAATAAAATTACATTTATATTCTGTCAGTGTAATAGCGCGTTGTTCAAGTAATACTATTGGCTCTCGCATAATACTCCTTTATGCCCAATCGCGCGTAGTTCAGGTGGGTCATTTATAAGCGGGTCTCGCATAATACTCATTTATTTAAAATTCTGATCTGCAAATCGTGCGTAAAATCAAACTTTACGCACGATTTGCAGGTACATAAACTAAACTTTTTGAGCAATTGTATTAAAAAAATATTTTTCCACTTTTAATCTACCATTTTGTCGGCGTGATTAATGCACATACTCATAACATACCAAATTTCAGCTTTCTAGTGCTAACGGTCACTGAGCTAGACCGCGGACAGACGGACGGACGGACATGGCGAAACTATAAGAGTTCCTAGTTGACAATGGAACTCTAAAAGGATGAGTATAGCTTATTACTTCCACTGTTACTGCAATTTTTGGCCAGCCAGACTATAGTTCAGATAAATTGACTCTGACGAAAAACGAGTTTTAAAATCCAGTATGTTCTGAAGATCGGGTTTTTGGTACGGTTTTGTCTCGTTTATTATGCATTTAATAAGAATAAGGCAAGTAGAACAGTGTAACTTAGTAAATGCCAGAAACTTGTTTTTTAATATTGGTATTAAGTTCGGTACGAAGTACTTAACTGCTATTAATAAACACAACTGCATTTTAGATGAAACGGCAGTTTCAAATCTTGAAATCATGGAGCTACCCTTAGAGATGATGAGACCTTACTTACTGGTAAAAAAATTGAAAGGGCTGGATTTTTTTTGCGATCTGATTTTGTTATGGATTGACTTTGCTAAAGGGTGATAACTATTTAATATTATTAATAGTGCGTATTTAAACGTCCAGGAAATACTCATGCATGTTATTAATATTTCAACAAAATTATATAGGCTACTTTTACCTACAAAATTAAGTTAAGCAAATGTTCGCGCCTCGCCCTTTCAACGCCCGAATAACTACCGTTTTTTTGGAGTGATAACGGTCTTAAAACGGGCCGACATTTAATTTTAAAGTAAAGTATTTTAACCCTAAAATAACGGGTTGTTAACACGGTTGAAGTACTTAGAACACGTGATGAGTAAAGCATGATTCGTCATGTGATAATGACACACTCGTGACGTTTGACACCGGTCTATTGATTTCGTCACGATTTCACTATTTTCACGACATAGCTTTTGAGGTAATACATTTTCAATATTTGGGAACGTTTCAATGTTACTCTTCGTCCGTAGGAAACACCTTAGACAACCCTTCACGTGATCCCTGGGTGGTGCTAAAAGAGTAATAAACTTGGCAGCTGCACTGTCCCAACTGGACCTCGCAGCACTCACTGGATTTTCTTCATCATCTAATATGTACTTTCACACTGTTACTGCCCGAGAGAGGAAATGCTTATCTATATCTAGTGACAATCTAGCCATACGATAAATAACATATTTGGGAACGACAACAAATCACCCATGCCTTAACATTTATAATTGCTCGTATAATAATTATAGGCACTTTTGTTTTTACACAAAATAGGTACTGAACGAGAAAGTGATTGTTCATAAAAATTTATAAATATTTAATACCTAGGTTAATAAAATTGCAGGAGATCCCTTTGTAAATATTTTTTTCTAATGTAAATTGTATTTAACTTGGGTTTTGTACAATAAAGAGTTTACTAGGTGTTTACATTATACTAGTAATGTAATTACTACTTTTTTATTAAATTTGATAACTTTTTTCTTTGCGCAATTTTATGGTATGTAGGTACGTGTCTAATGCGTTATTCCTGTGGTTGATCAATACAATATGATGCCATTGATATTTGTCGTGTTTTGTATATTGTTGTGTTTTTAGCAACAACATTTAATATAATTGCTTAAATAAAAAACCGGCCAAGAGCGTGTCGGACCACGCTCAGTGTAGAGTTCCGTAGTTTTCCGTCCGTCACAGTAAGTGTCCCCACTTAAGAGTTAAAATAACACCGCCATGTAGGATATGAGCGTTCCACGTACAGCGACATCTATCGGCAAATTAAGTAAATTATTGCGCGCGAGCTTAAAGTATGGAAGATGATTTTTATGGGATAATTCTTTATTGCGTGAACCGATTTTCACCGTTTTTACTTTATTTGAAAGCACGTCATTTCATTGTGATTTTGTAGAAATTACAGGTACAATAAACACCTGCTTATACGGTTAAATTACAAACTTAGTTCAGAAATTATTTTGTATTTTTTTTTCAAAAACTATTCAACCTATCAAGTTCAAAATAATTTTTCTACAAAGTTTTTATAAAGTTCTACTTTTGAGATTTTTTTCATATTTTTAAAACTTATGGTTCAAAAGTTAGAGGGTGTGGGGTGACACACATTTTTTTTACTTCTGGAGCGATTATTTCCGAAAATATTTACATTATCAAAAAATGATTATACTAAACTCCTATTCATTTTTAAATACCTATCCAACAATATATCACACGTTAGGGTTTAAATGAAAAAAAAAAAATCACTCCCCACTTTACAAATAGGGAAGGTATCCTAATAAAACATTTTTTTTTCCACTTTTTATTTTACTACTTTGTCGGCGTGATTAATATACATATTAGTACCCAGCTTTCTAGTGCTAACGGTCACTGAGATTATCCGCGGGCGGACGGACGGACGGACAGACATGACGAAACTATAAGGGTTCCTAGTTGACTACGGAACCCTAAAAAGATAAAAGATATTTATTCTTCAATTTAGGCACATTACAATGCACTTATGAACGTCAGAGAAAAAAAACTACACCTCTGACCCGAGAAGTATTATGACCGGCAAGAAACTCGGCGGGACTTATTTTTTCAACAGTAATACAGTAATATTATATCTTGATACACAATAATGCGTAGTTCTATAAGAAGACATATCAAAACAGCTTGAGAGACAACCAATGTACATACGTATTGTTTAATAAAAATAAAACAAAATAATAATAATAAAATCCAAATCTGATTGCTTCACAAAACGTTTGATATGCTTTCCTATCTGAACTGTGTCCTTTAAATGTTAGATGACTTTGTAGTAGTTTCTAGTTTGGGCCATGCATCTTTGTCCGTCATATAGTCCTCGACCCTGTAATAACCCTTTGACATTAAAGTTTTTTTCAAATATTTCTTAAGAGCGGGAAATGATAAATTTAAAGCATCGACGGGTAACTTGTTATAAATGAATACCTTGACCAAAAAATGACTGCTTTGCGGATACGGCTACTTCTGATAGCAAGCTTGTTTTTATTTCTAGTGTTACACTCGTAGCTGTGGTTGTCAGAATTTTTTTTGAATGTATGTAAGTAATGTTGTCTGGAAGAGATCGCTCTCTAGCGATAAGACCGCCTGTTGACTGCCTCTACTTTTAATCTGTGGTGTACTGTACTGTTATATGTTATTGAGGTGTGCAATAAAGAATATTTGTATTGTATTGTATTGTATGTATATCCTTTACAACAAAAATAATATTGTCATAGATATATTGGGAAGCAACAGTTAAAATATTAATTTCTTTAAATAGTTCTCTAACTGATCCACCTGCCTTAAAGTTATACAGAAAGCGAATGGCTCTTTTTTGTAAAACAAATATAGTCTGTATGTCAGCTGCCTTGCCCCAGAATACCATATGACATTACACTATGAAAATAACTGTGATAAACTAAGCGAGCTGGGTCAATATTCGTTAATTGTCTAATTCTCCTAACGGCATGAGCGGCCGAGCTTAATCGAAGAGCGAGTTTTCTTATATGAGGACTCCATTGTAGATTTTTGTCCAACGTCGAACCAAGGAACACTGCTTTATCTACTATCTCTAAACATTCACCATTCAGGAGAATCTTAGTGTCCACCGGTGCAACGTTTGGCCAAACAAATCTAATACATTTGGTTTTCTTAGCATTAGCAAATTGTTAATAGTAAACCAGTTCAGTACAGCAGCTAGTGTGTTATTGATTACAGTAAAATCGGTAGATTGCCGGTCAACATTAAAAATTAAACATGTATCATCGGCAAACAGAACGATATCACAAAGGTTTTGTACTACACAAGGTAAATCATTTATATAAACCAAAAACAGGAATGGGCCCAAAATAGAACCCTGTAGCACTCCTAATTTTACTAAAGTCCCTTTAGACTGGGTTTTATTTACAACAACTGTTTGTGTTCTGTTGCTAAGATATGAAGACATGAGATTCAAGGCATTTTCTGACAAACCATAATGTTCTAATTTAAGAATGAGGGTTGTATGATCTACAAAACGCACGTGCTTTCGCGTCATAAAGCTCTCTTTGAGCGGTATTCTAACTATTAAATCATTATTTTTTTTACAGATTTGTTATCAAAATTATATACTTTAACCATCAAAATGACATTAAAACTATTTAATTATGATTGTTACCAAAATGTGTGACGTATTGTTTTGAAGTTAAGCAATCTCTTTTTGACACCTATTTGACATGAACTTGATAACAAATTAATGACAAGAAAAGCATTATCTGGATAGCTAAACGTCAATTTTGGCAGGTCCACTCCGGTTCAATTAGCAGAGCTTGAATTTGAAAAAATTGTGCGCATCAAGAAAAATTGTGAATTTTTGGCCATGCATAGAGTGCCCCACGATGAATATTATTTAGTATTGGAGGTCTGTGAAAGTTTTGGACCTTCATGTCAAAATCAGGGGTGCAACCGTGCAACATGTTATTACTCTCTGGTTAAGGCTGCTAGGGGTTGTGTGGTATGATTTTTGTATAAAACAGACATGCAGAATTCATTTTTGATAATAAAAAAGTTAAAATCGAAATTTAAAAAAAGCTCTGCGGAGAGGAAAAACACTCAAAACAATATTATATTGTAGAAAGTTATTTAACTAATAAATATCATTTATTTTAAAATACAAAAAATATCGTATGGAAGCATTTTTAATAAAGTTTTTAAATATATACAATTTTAAACCTTTTACTAGACAAAAACTACGCGAAAAAAATAACATTCGCGTCGTGGTGTATATGTTTTCTCCATTAGTTATAAGTATGGAAAATCAATAAGAAATGTTAACATCCGTAGCGAATTGACCTTAAAATGTATATTGCTTATTATTAGTAAATTTCGCTTAGAATACCTTCTACAAAATGAAGAAAAAAGAATTAAAAAACACATATTTCCTTATACTAACTTAAGTATTAATCGTTACAATTGGAATAAATGTGTTTTTAAATTATTTTTTTTCATTTCTGCATTTTGTAGAAGGTATTCTGAGCAAAAGTGACTAATAATAAACAATACATATGTACATTTACGGTCAATACGATACGGATGTTCACGTTTCACATTGATTTTAGATACTTAAATACTATGGAGAAAACATATACACCACGACGCGCATGATTTTTTTCACGTAGTTTTTGTATTGTAAAGCCTTTAAAATTGTATATATTTAAAAACTGCATTAAATATGCCCCCTTATATATTTTTTTAATTTACAAATAAATGACATTTATTACTTATACAACGTTCTAAAAAATAATATTTTTTTGAGTGTTTTTCATCTTCGCAGAACTTTTTTTCAAATATGGATTTTTACTTTTTTAATATTAAATAGTTTTATACGGAAACGATACCACACAACCCCTAGCAGCCTTTAACCATAGAGTAATAAAATAACATATTGCACGGGATCCCTGATTTTGACGTGAAGGTCCAAACATTTTACGGACCTCCAATACTAAAAAATATTCATCGTAGGGCACTCTATCCATGTTCAAAAACTCACAACTTTTTCTCGATGCGCACAATTTTTTTCACTTTTGTACTGAGAGAAACCCGTCTACTAAATACGAAATTACATGAAAACAAATGATGATAGAATAGAGCAATAGATAGAAATAAAATATCACCGAAAATATGGCATTACAATTCCGGTTATATTAACAAAATCTATGGATTCTATGATTAATGACAAGTATAACTTGACCTCCACATGCATATCATTCACGCTTAGTCGTGTAGTCTTCCTTACGCTGGGGTTATATTACGAAGCGCTTTTTCAGTCCTTTGCAACCAGCAATTGCCTGAGGACGATCGGCCGTGTACGGCAAAAGTCGGTCTACGCGACGCCTTTTACCATGCCACTTTTTGGGTGCTGATTAGATAATGCAATAATCGATGAAATTTCATAACCGGTTATGCTATCGATTATGACCAAAAAATAACCAAAAATCGGTTATAACCGGTTTCGGTTACTTTTCTTGAAATTTGATAAAATAACCGTCAAAATGTCAAAAAAATCAATGAGATATTTTTGTAAGTAGAGCTAGAATAGGTCTTTAACTCGAAAGCAAATGGAAGATGTGTTATTCAAAGTCAGTCTTACGGCTGAGATGAAATTTGTTTTTGTATATTTAGTAGCTTGGCATTATCCATAAAATTAAAGAAAAGCAGGTAGATTTTTCGAATTGTTAGATAAGTCAGTAGATAGCTCTAATATCAGGTAGATCTACTGCTTTATCAGTAGAGACGGTTTTACCGCCAGGCCACCAGAGCGCTTAGCTAGTGAAGTGACATATTGAAAGAAATAGAAAACGAGTTTCAGCACAACACGATTAGTAAAATTACCTCGTCGAGGGTAAAGGTCTTGCAAGTAATCAACTTGAAAGCATCGTAGAGAAAACTACCGTGCTTATTCGTAAGTGTTAGAAAATACATGCGTTTTATGAACGAAGGAAAATTAACCGAGACTGTCATTTAATTTTATTTAATGTAGGTTTTATGAACATCAGAACGCGGAATTTACATTGTAATATAATAGCAAGAAATCTGACCCCTGTAACAAGATGTAAAATAGGATTATGAACATTAATTCATAGATAGTTTTTTTGTCTATTAGGGACGGTAGTTTATGTAAAAAAAAAAAAATTAATCCTGTTTTACGATTTCAATAAATTTTAGTTCCCTTCCATTAAAAGTATGAATTTTATTTTAACATAACAATAACGATTATAAGCGATTTCGGCACGATATCTTATAATACGACCAAACATTTATTACATGCATCGCTTTGCTTTCTTTATGACCGTTTTAAGGAAACATTTATGAAGATAACGTTGATGATGATGACCAATGTGGACGGAAAAGCGCTGGTGGCCTGGCGGTAAGACGTCAGATTTCTAAGTTCTTCGGAACTTATTGTACGAAATGTGATTTGATTTAACATGTTGCTTTTGGGTGAATGAAAACATCGTGAAGAAACCGGACCTAATCCCCTGTGGGTTGGAAGGTCAGGCGGCAGTCGCTTTTGTAAAATTTATATTATATTAAATAGCTTTTGCCCGCGGCTTCGCTCGCGTTAAATTCGGGGTAACACGGTTCCCCTTTGCCCTCCGTAATGCTCCATACAAACTTCCACCCCCCATTTTAGGGAAGTGGGGGGTTAGAAAGAGACAAAAAGTAGCCTATGTCACTCTCCATCCCTTCAACTATCTCCACTTAAAAAATCACGTCAATTCGTCGCCCCGTTTTGCCGTGAAAAACGGACAAACAAACAAACAAACAAACACACACACTTTCCCATTTATAATATTAGTATGGATTGCCGAGCGGACCCCAGGCTCAATAGAGCCGTGGCTAAAAGGCCGGGAGAACGATAGGAGGATGATGAATGTTGATGAGCAATGATGACGATGACTAGACAAAGATCCTGTGGCTACGCAGCGAAACCACCGATAGGTTTGAGCTATGGTTACATAACGCTTACGAACTGTATCTGAAGTGCCTCAGGAACTGCAATAAGGCACTCATGAGGTTAAGGTTAGTTTACAACATCAAGACTGGTAGTACCGTATACTGTGGTAAATATGGTTCTTTACTCATATAATTAGAGCTTTTACAGAAATATAAGCAACGAAACGAGAAAGCTTAATAAAATTATAAAGAAGTCATGCTTTCAGTTAGTTGTTTTTGCGATGAACACCTACTTTCAACTACTTTGTTCAATTAATCATTTAAAATGTAGGGTAGAATTTTCCTTCAGTGAAATACAACAAAATGTTCAATTTTTCCATTCAATGTTTAAAGAAAATAGTTATGATTCATAGTATTCGTAATTGTTAAGGGATAGCCTTATTATATCAAATCAGGTGTGGCTGGATTTTTAATAGGTTATTTGGGATAAAATACTTATTATGGATACGCGTTTGAGACCTCGAAATAGGGTCGGGTCATTTACAAATTCTCGAAAAACACTGACATTTTTCATTAATTTTTCTTTTGGTAAGGAACTGTTGCTAGAATTTATGTTTAAGTCAAATCGTTTTCTTTTGATACTATGATTGATAATAAACGAGAGAAAAACACCGCAACAGCATCAAATGTGAAATTCGATCATCCGCAAAAAAATATTTCAGAGAAACGATGTCTAGTCTTACAAGCTTTTTCAATCGCCCTATATAACTTCGAAAGGAAATGTAAGGCAAAGGCCAGACATTGGTTTGTTGGCCAAAAGAAAAACATGATAACTGCATATCAAGTCTAAGTACACTTACTCCTTTTTTCAGTAGGATACTAAAACATTTAAGTCGCATTATTGAGCATACAATGAATTGGAATCCATTTTTATGCCCACGGCATCGCGTGACGATAATGTTATTTATCTTGGTAACATCGTGGTTCTGATATCTAATTCTCTATTTTATTGTCTCATATGTGGTTTGTATTCTGATATAACTTGACCATGAAATTTAGTAGAACTGTATGTAATTGGAGATCTAATTTAAACTGGTATATGCCCAAGCTGAGCGTTTGGTGAACGTCGGCATCTGTGATTTGGAAGTCGAAATACCTCTGGCAATGTATGTTTTGGCTTCCGCATTGTTTAGTATTGTTTGGTGAAATGAGTGGCTTTGGTCATTTGTTTAAGAGGAGATTGTTGATTTCGAAAGATTTGAGTTGTAGACTTGTTAGTTATGTTACGTCCCAATCCCAACGTGATAAAAAGTTAAGTCAACAAAAACTATCAAGTTCACTTTTATAAGTAGGTAGACAAGTTGCGTCATTAGAACTTGGTAAATTAAGTACTTACATATTTATCATGAATAAAACTTTATATTGGAAAGAAAATTAGTAGAGAAGCTTATTACAATCGTGTCAACAATGCTTCTGTAACTTTTTAATGTTTGTATTGTTTCGCATGTAATTTCAAACTTTTATTGCCTTTAAAACTGGCACTAACACAAGGCTACATGTGGTGCATCGCTGCGCTAGGCGTCGCGGCGCTATTAACCACAATCGATAGCAAAATTACTGTTTTTGTCAACACCATACAGGTTTAAAACGTAGTATTTTCTACAGTTGCCATGCAACAAGATATTGCAAGAAAACCGTGGTTGCGATTGCGAAACGGGCCGCGCGGCGGTAAGCGCCAGTCGCTGGCTTGAGAGAGAGGTGTGCGGTTCTCTGCTGCGCCTGAGTTGAACGCGCACACGGCGCGGGCGTTAACCGTTCCATTTTCAAACATTCAAATTGTAAGGACTAAGTGACAGTGACCGGAAAACTTGTGTTCATAACCGTACTTCAAGTGTTTTCATCTGGACATTGCAGTGAGTGTTATAACCGGAGATTGTGAGAATTTTTCTCGTTATTTGACACACATATGACGTGAATAACGGTGCGATCAGACTTGATCGACTCGCTAAAATCGAAGTGTTAGTGTTTCCTACAGCAGTGACGGAATTTTTAACGGACTTGCTAAAGTAAAGGTAAGAGCGGATGTTTACAGTTATGCTTATTGTATAACTCTGCGGGAGAAAGCCTTATTGCCGCTTATCGGCTGTAACCCACAACCCAGTATGCTATCAGTGCTGCATACTTATGTAGTTTTAACTAGTTCGTTTACTGAGACTAACAAACATGAAAATAGATGTCATATACTTCAGAAAAAGTGACCAAACCCTCCGGTGTCCGAGGCCAGACCGGAGGGTTTGGTCACTTTTTCTGAAGTATATGACATCTATTTTCAGTTTATATATAGTAGTGTAACTACTTAAAAATTGCAAATCAAAAAATATTGAACAAAATAATTTGATTCGCTTCAAGATTCACTAACAAACATGCTTTCCGATAAAGTAAATGGGCCTAGGCAATATATTAACTACATTAACATACGCAGGGAAATCCTTTGGTACGCTTTATAAAGCTGCCAAAGTACTTGTAAGTACTAAAGGTGTTAAAACAATCAAACAGTTTTGAAAAATTTGACATGGTGGAAGGGACTGGTGTCAGTGGGAGTGCTTTTAGGCTACTAATAAAATTAGGCTACAAGACCGAGGATATTCAGGCCAATAAAATGGATTTTCTGTTGTTAGTTATACAGTGAAATAGGAAAAAACTGAAATCGGTACAATTACCGATTTAATTTTTTTAGGGTAGGTATTCGAGAGTTTTGTAGGAAGCGCGGGCTGAAATGCCATTAGTTAGAGAATGGATGAATAAGGATCGATTGCCGGAAAATCTTTACTTATTGATAAATGCCACTAAGTTATAAAACTTGACTTAATAAGTTTTTCCTTTATCTAAGCAGAACTAGTTTTTTAATTATACTCAAGTCGGCGACAAAGTTAATGTCTAGCTAATGAATATTTAGAAGGGTTTTTAACGAAAATCCAAGAGAACTGTTTGAGAACTGGTTTCCGAACAATGCCGGGTGAAAAGGTCTCTGACTCATCTGGCCTGGGTTTACGGAAACAATTGGCAACAAGTACTATGTGCATTTGAATATACTATGACGTTACGTCCTTATGGACGTGATGCTGTAGAGGTGTGCTTGAAATTAAGTAGCTGGAGTAAAACAGAGGCCAAGAGTATACTACAGCGAGTTTTATGACATGTAAAAAAAATTTCAGTAGAGGTGCAGCGGGGCCCTCTTGGCTGCGGGAAATATCAACTACATATATATCAAAATATCTTGTGTGATTTACACCATGTATGTCCGGATGTAGTAGAAAAGCGCTTTTCCGCACTAAACATGCCATAATGTTAATGATGTAAACCGTGGAAGATACTTCGATTTAGTTGATATTTCTCGCAGTCAAAGTTGCCCCGTTGCACCTTACGTTAAAAAATCATGTTTAAAAATACTTAAAAAAATAATCATAGGCGAGTTAATTGACATGAAAAAAACCAATAGTATCTATCCATGAAACCTAAAGAGTAAACACGCAAATTTAAAATTAAATAGGTACCTACTTACCTACAACTATTATATCCCTAAATATGGTACATTCTTATGCAACAAACATAACTAAATAAAGCTGTAGGTATTGGTACAACTACTCACAAAAAAATAAGAGATGGTAAATACCGTTTCAATATTATAACTTATAGGTAACGTAGTGTACCTTCATAACTAAATGGTAGTTTTAATCATTTAATTTTATAGGATACTAGCTTTTGCCCGCGGCTTCGCTCGCGTTAAATTCTCCATACAAACTTCCACCCCCCATTTTAGGGAAGTGGGGGGTTAGAAAGAGACAAAAAGTAGCCTATGTCACTCTCCATCCCGTCAACTATCTCCACTTAAAAAATCACGTCAATTCGTCGCCCCGTTTTGCCGTAAAAGACGGACAAACAAACACACACATACACTTTCCCATTTATAATATTAGTATGGATTGATGTGGTATGTATCAAAACCATTTCGAATTTGTAACGCCGAACATAATAATATACACAATATAAACATGGCAGGATTTTCCCAAATATTCACATCACTTAAAAAAGAATCACGTCTGCGCACATAAAAGAAAGAGCAAGTGTGTTGCCCACATTAGACAGTGTTCACGCTTCATAATCTAAACTATATAATAATAATAATAATAAAAAGAGGAGATAATTATATATTTTGAGATGGAACCCTAAAAAAAGCGCATCCGTCTGACCGCCATGAAATCAACGGTCAGGTACATTAAAATATCGATGACTTCAATGATAACGACGCTGACCTTTCGGACGGTGTCTGACGTTTAAAAAAAGTTGCAATGTGAACAAGTGTAGACGTTTTGCTCAGTAGGTAAGAGTCATTAAAACCTCTTCGAAGCACAATCTGTACAAATACCTACGGTACATCTTTTCCTCAATATATTTTTATGTTCAGTAGGTACGGTTTTTTAATTAAGCGTTATAAACTGAAAAAATATGTAAGATAGGTACCTACTTTAAAAAAAAACAAGTCCTCCAGTGTCAAAGACCGGATTTGAACCTGTGTCTTCAGCTTTTGTCACTTAGCGTTTGTTCGTCAATGGCATCTGTTTTTCCCAATTACTACATTCGAAAAATTTACTTCGCTGGAAGCAATATCTTTCATCTTTTTTTTGCATTACAAACAGGTTTATCTGCTAGCCTCTTTGATGTGTAAATTTAATCTTTCAACTCTTTTTTGTTAATTTGAATGACCATCACCGCGATGACTTAACTACCTAATGCATGTATCTTTTTGCAAGAAAAACGTGATTTTCCACGGTCCTTCAATAAATTTTAGCTTAAATACGCATTAGACAAATGTACTGGATATAAACACATTAGCTTTAGCCATTAAGCTAGACAGGACTGGGATTTCTTTGAGATTGTGGCCATGATAGGAACCCACTGTGGATGTTTTTATGGTTATTGTTTACCTTGCTTATTTACAATGCAAATACGTGCAAATTCAGCCATTTTCATTCTTGATGATGCCTATAATCATTTTTATTTTTATTTATTTATTTTTGTGCATATAATACCTTTATTTATTATGCCAGTCGGATCTTATTATCTTGGCTTGCATATTATACTTTTATAACATTGTCGCTATACATATGCGATGATCAACGTTTGTCTAAGATAAGATGTCCAAAAACGTTAGGCAAAGAGAAACTCTCATGAGATTACGTTGAAGGGACAAGGCAGATATAGAAGTGTGAACTAGCACTAAAAACAAATAAAACATGAATGTTTTACAAGTTTATGAATTGTTTAAACTAAAAGACGCAGAGAAATTTAAACATAACATAACCTACAAACGCGAGCTACAATCTGTCGTGTAATCCAAAAAGTGGCACTCTTACCTAGTTGCCTGATTGGCAAGTAATGTCCGTGTGGGTGACGATGACGAGGCAATTACTTGAAGGCAGAGAAATCTAGCTTCTTTGATAATGTGCCTCATAGTTTAAACTGAAATTGATGTAATTTAAGTACAAAAGAAAAAGTGACCAAAAACGTAATAAAAATACCAAAAAGGGGAATAATAAAACCTATTAATGCATGTTAAGAACAACAAATAAAATGATTTGACTTTTTCACTATTTACATCTTCGTTAACGCTGACGAGAAAGCAGTTTTTTGCTGTAGTGGAGAACAAGCGTACTGCTGTCAGATAAGCAGACATTGAGAACATGGAGGTCAGAATCAGGACCTTCGTCATGCAACACACGAAATTAGATTTGGATACTTAGCAGTATAGCTTAAAATTGTAGGTATCTATATACATTTTTCTCTGATTTATAATTTTTAAAAGTAACGCAGGGGACGTTACCATGCTTGCATTTTAAAAGTTGATGTACCAATCACTAAACAGTCTGGACGTACTCGAGTAATATCGAGTAAATTGAATATTAAGGTTGGATATGGATAGCAGACTTTTTTTTCTATGTGTATTTACACATTTTATATTTGTTTCACGTTCTTTTAACCCCCTAAAAACTTAGACAGAATTAAGTATTTTTAATGGATCACGTTGTGCAACCTGCAAACTGCGCAACTCCATAGAGACATAATTTTATCATGCAACAGCAATTGCTCATTATATCTAAATATATTTTATCTTGTTGCCCTCCCCTAGGCAGAAAGAGATAGGTAGAATACAAGCAGAAAAACCGAACAGTAAACAAAGGAGGTAGGTAGTAGTTTCATCGTTTTCCCTTTGCCACTAAATACTTTTAAGCCTTAAAAAGTCGATTTGAAGTACACAAGGCACCAAGGCTGGAGATATCTCAAACTGTCATTATATTTGCTGCTCTGTTGAAGCCGCTAGAATTTATTTTTAAGTACATGAATGAATAATATCTTACATATACTAATAAATTCCGTCACAAATGTCAAGTTAACGTCCCGCCCTATATAATGAAATAAAACTAGTTCTTGGTGTGTTCTAAAAAGTCCACAGGAATGTTTACAACAATGTTATCATAGCGGGTGTCACTGCTACAATCGTTTACCGAACCCCGCGAGTCGAAGTTCAGGTGGACCAGCCAACCAACAACTATGAAATATCCCTAATGGTAACAGAGGTGTAGCAGTGATAGCAAACATTTCTTAAATAACACATCCCACATTTTGTCTCCTGCGTTACGGTTAGAATAAAGACTACAAAAGTTGATTGACACAGGTTTGTATCTGATTGCGGTGAAAAGGGGTGACTTAGGAACATTTAGGGCGAGGAAAATTTTGTACGGTCAGAAAATTAACATATTTTTATTTAAGTACTAAATCTCTTGGTAAATAGCTAAAAATCGTATAAATTCTTAAGTATCCCCAAAAGTCTGGTGAAAAAAACTGTAATTTTAGGCGTAGGTAAAAATAAATATTTTAAGTCGTCTCTGTGTGCGTGCTATTGAAACAAACAGAATTTGTCATTATCCCGCAATCATATCGATAAGCCCGACCATCCTAATCGTGAGGGGTCTCACTTACACTGGTTGCCAAAGAACTCGTCTAGTCCACGCTACCAATGCGAATGCACAGCCTGGCCTTATCGCTAGAGCTTCAAGAATTATGAAAATGCAAACAATTGGTTGTAAAACTTCCCCTCTGATAAGAAACTTTAACTTTAACCTTTCTCATATCGCCTACGTGTCTATGTATTTATTATTATAACATTTTCTTGATGTACAATGTTTGAAAATAAATTTTTATGTGTAAATATAAATATATTTACTTCGTAATATTGCACTGCGACTCGCAATATGGCAAAGGTAGGTGTTTTTATGTCCCCTGCGTAAGGCCAACCTCAATCTTGCGCAGCAAACAATGTAAAACAAATGTATATTACCCTTTTAATCTTTTATGAACCCTGCAAATATGGTCCACTGATCGTCCCACTTTATATTATTGTTAGGAGTTAGCTACTTTGTTAGGTTATGATTAGCGTACGTGGGGCCACTATTTTATGATTGACAAATGATTTGTTTTTTGTGTAAAACATACATTTCTTATTCAAGTAGTGTCAATATTTAATTCCTCATAATGTCCGCCTTTCTCCCATCTCAAGAATAACATATAAATGGCTGTTTGGTGAAGGCCACCATGATTTGCAAGCCAGGCAAAGTTAAGCATCGTAGGCAATGTTGTAGCAGTTGACGGTATTAATCAATATAATTAGGCAGACCAAAAAATTGTTGGAAACATCAGCCAATGGTCTCGTAAAAAACGAGGGGGATCAACAATTCGATACAAAATTATTGGCACTACTTGAATAAGAAATTTATGTTTTAGACAAAAAAAAATCAGTAGTCATTCAATCATAAAATTTAACCTCGGCCACTCCAGTGCCCTCACTCCTCTATAATGCCACCACCTGTCCGTACGTTAGTTATGATTTTATGTTTAGAAGGTGATGATATCTTATAATGACAGTCGTAGTGGTAAAAAAAACTGAAAGCCTTACTGTAAGACAAGGCTGCAAGTGCGGATGCTGCTTTGATTACATTTTGGGAACTTACGGTTTCTTACTTCGTAGTGTTTCTGGGAAATTAACTCGTAGTAAGAGAGTAATCTAAAATATAATTTTTCCTATGATATTCCGCTACTTTTGAAGATGTTTTCCTGCAAACATATTCCTTCTATTATTGTAAAAAAATACCTGTTTAATAATTGTATTTTAACTATTGTGAAACACGAAAACCGAGGATAAGAAATTAAACGATTTCATTAATCTTTGATTCTGCTACTAAAAATCACGAATTAGCATTCACGGCCTTCAGTTACGAATACAATATCTTCAAATTAGTGACAAGTATTTTTTCCAATGCCATTTTATTGGTCGCTCATAAAATAAAGGATAACTTCGTTCGTAAAAGCGCCTAGCAGATTTAATGTACAGATAAAATTATCAGTGACCTTTACGGCTCTTTGAAAGTTCAAGAACATTCTTTGTGACTCTTCTAAGTTATTGGAAATGTCAGAGTATGAACTGTTTCTTGCACGTGAGCCAAGGTAATGTTTCGCGGAGAAACAATACTGACATAAGCGAGAAGAGACTGTCGAGCTTACGACACTTGCCAAAATAAATTGACAGATCAATGAACGTATTCGGACGTGACATTTTATTTGTTTAGAGCTATTTAGTTGCAAGGTTTTTTGGTTTAATTATCAACTAGTTTTTTGGCAATGATTACAGACTCTTGCAATACAGTAATTATGATTCTATTTTCATATCTATGTTATTTTGTTCATTATTATATGAAGGAATGATTAATGATTTTTGTTCTTTAAACGTACGAGAGCCGATAATCTTCCGTTCGTTAATTCAGTATATAATTGGGTTATATAGTACACAAAGTATTTCTTAATTTCGGTTTTAAGCAGTTTAGCTTGTGACAACTAAATAAAATACATAATACACCGTTTTTTTATTTTCTTTAATTGCAAGGTTTGAAGCTGAGCTTAAATTAAGAACCTCCTAATTAGCTCCAGTTCTGAGATAATCGATACTTAATTTTTATCTTTCTAATTGTGTAAACCTACATTAAATTATTTTTGTACTCTGAGACACCGCAATAAATGATGCGCCTGTGTGTACGTCAATAAAATATGCTTCCTTTGTATCTCAAATCTTTGTATCTGAAATTACATTGACATGTCATAATTTGCAATTGCTTGGTGGAGTTAATCATAATACCCTAAATACCCTAGTTACATTAGTGACCGATATAACAATAATTGTATGGAAAAAAGATTAAAAAAAAACTAAATTTTAAAAACTAATTATGCCAATGTGTTTCGTTGACTATATGCTAAAACATAGGAAAATTAAAAAAAAACACGGTGTATAATTGCTAAACACGTTTTAACGATAATGTAAAATGCAGTGAAAATCCTTTTATGATTTTGACTATAAGATAAGTTAGATGAGTCACAGTGAGTCGTGTTCCTTAGACGAAAATGTCAGGAGGTTTTGGTATTTGCATATAAGTATGTGTTATTTAGATACCCGTTTCTGACAAACGACTTTATCTATTTAAAAAAACTAGCTAAGCGCGAGTCAGACGCGCGGCACAAGTGGTTCGTACATCACACAATTTTGACAATGTTTAGACTTCTTTGATGTTTTCTCAAGTTTATTTATTTTCATTTTGTCCCCTGAAAGTCAGACATCTGTTTAATATTCTTTTATTTACATTACGCGTCCGTCATTAGGTCAACGATTTACATAATGTGTTCCAAATTGTAATTCATCGGTTTCAGTAGTTTTAGATTAGAGCAATAGCAAGTAACAGACGGACAGACCTTTTTGAGGTAACTCCGCAACCCTAATTAATAAGTTTATCTAGGACATTCTGATAGTTAAATTGATAATCGTAATTAATTCAGGTTTGGATAGATTATGGCCTCGGTATAATAATATTTCTAAGAAACTTTTTTTTAATATACCACGACGGTGGCAAACAAGCACACGGCTCGCCTGATGGTAAGCAGCTACCGTAACCTATGGACTCCAGAGGAGTCACATGCGCGTTGCCGACCCTTTACAAAAAGGAGGATTCACAGTAGAATAACTACTTATTAACTATCTCACCTGCAGACAAACTGTGGAAACAGTTTTGCAGGGCACTGTATAAATTAATGTACACTTTTCGAATAATAAAGCAATCTATCTATCTATCTATCTGTGTTGACGGCTAAAGGAACAAGAGGGTCCCTCATCGTCAACACAATGAGTCCTCTTTGAGCTCTTTGCCAACCTTACTCACCAGCAGGAACACAACACTATGGTCTAGTGCTCTTTGGCTGTGGTTTTCTGTAAGGTGGAGGTACTTCCCCAGTCGGGCTCTGCTCCAGATTTGAGCGAGATGACATTCGCTGAACGTGCCCTACCACACTTCGCGAGATGCCATTCGCAGTGCCCATACCTCACTTTTTGGCATAGTTTAAGGAGATAGAGTAGTTTAAAGACATACCCCGGGTCCAAAAAACTTGTAAAACTTGTAATATGTAAGATTAGAATATCATACGGCGATAACTAATTTACTTTTTTGCGATCATATCAAATTCAATTCAACTATGAGAACCTATCACGAGAAGCAACCAACACAGCTTTCGAAGTAACTATCAAAAATATTTTAAAAGGATACTCCTTGGAATCAAGACATATTATTTATTTATTAATATTTATTTATTATTTACGCGACCCATTTAACAGATGTTGGTGGCCGTCCTTCCCGGCCGTGTGTCCCACACATTTCCTAGGAACAGTTTTCTGTTTCCGTCTTTAGCGGCATTGTTTCACGATATTATGTCGAGTGATACAAGAAATTCGATTCCACCATACAGTGTAAAGTTTCTACCGGATCTTACTTTATATAATTTTACCAGAGACAAATAAATAATAAAGAAATGTAGTTTCCATACGAAGGTGCGTTTCTCGAACTCTTATGTTACATAGTGAGGTCCCATTAGTCTCAATAGTAAGGTTCTTTGACCTCCATTAAATACAAATGTAACGCCAGCTTTCCTTACGGTGTTAAGCAGAGTTAATGTGCCATATTTAATTTTAATAATATAGGTCTGAGACCGCGCTAAGTGGCTCCGTCGACAATGATAAGAAACGTGACTTTATTAGTAAAATATTGACAGTCTGGTATCTGCTAGTCTTTGTTCATTGGCGTCATAATTACTTTTAAAAGTGGCATTACAAATTATTTTTAAAAGTTATCGTCTAGATTTTTAACGACTTGTGTTTGTGATGTTTTTTTTAAATGTTGACTTTGGTTGAAGGTCCTTCCATTCGCTTGTAGAACAGGTATATTTGTTATCAGCTTAATAAATGCCCACCATTCTATGTAATAAATGACATGTCGCAGTGTTGTAATTAATTATATAATTATGTATAAGTAATGTAGCGTTCGTGAGATTCAAAATTAAAATACGTTTATTTTCTATTGACATTTTAAAGGTTAGTATTTTTAAAAGGACAATATGGGAGTATATTTTGTTTTCGTGAAATAGAAGCCAATTAAGGTGTGCGAAATTGCTTTTTTAATTAAGTAGACCCTTCGGAGATTTACCTAATTTATTTCTGTAATTAAATAAAACTAAAGTGTCTTTGCCGCAGTACGTGTGCTCCGATTTCACGGAGTCTCTTAAAGTAAGTACCTACATTTATTTTTATTGTTGCGTGCCACTTTTAAAGAAGTAATTAATTAGGTACCTTATTTTAATTATACCTTATCTTCTAACACGAGATCTTCTATTTGACATTTGTGATATTATTGCACAGTTCATTATGTAGTTGAAAATTAACAAAAATAAAAAATAAATATTTTAGAGACGCAAGCTTAGAATTTCCCAAATATATTTTTAACGCATATTTGGATTGGTTTGTACAGTATCAACGAAAATCGGTTGCCAATGTTGCCATATATTTGAAATGAAATGAAATATATTTATTTTCAGGCAACTAGGGGCCTATAGACCTTAAAACTAGCATACAAAATATAGTCAAACTAAAAAATGCAAAACTAAAACTAAACTAATGAAATGACGAGTTACATCAGTGCTTTGGCTACTACAAGTTAGTCATAAACTAAATTGTTTTTGACAAAGTCAAGTGAAAAATTCAAGTAATCATAGAGGTTTTATATAAGTTTTATTGTTATGTTTGGGAATCGGATATCGATCGTATTAATCCAAGGAGGCCCACTCCCTCCCACCGTAAAGGGCATGCTCCGAACAAAGACTGTTGTTACCTTGTGCACTAAACATATATGTTCTTAAGAATTATATTATATGATGTGTAAAAATTAATTTGGATAGTTTAAATATTTCCACATTGACTAATTATATTTTCATATAATAATGTTATTACTTGTTTCTCGATTATTTCATTAACAATGACTGTATTTATTTTAATATAGCGATATGTAATAATTTTATTTATAAATCTTATTATTATTAAATGCTATCCAAAATAATACCAGTTATCAATGACTCAAAATACTATCACGCGTCATTTAAATGAATTTTAAGCGTGAGTGAACAAGTAAATGTAACCAATTCTCACGTTACAACTTTAAATTAAGTAATTGGAGGAAGTCCCGCCTAGAATTACCGTTATAATAATATAGAAATGATTTGTATACATACATCAATACAGACTAGGTTAGTCTCAAGGTTTCGGTCGAGACAAGACGGACCTGAGAAGTCGTGAACTGAGAAAATCCGTTTAGTGGAGTACTGTCAGACACAGAAGTGGCTATCTTTTCTTTAACAGTATATATATGTACTGTGGAGAAAACACCTTATTGTACAACAAAGGAAAACGACAGGAAAAATACACAATATTTGTACAAAGGATAACTCAATTATTGAATTAAATATAAAATATTTCTTGATTTATATTTAAAATTTCTTGTCAAAAAATTACTCTCCGGTACCACTAATTATTAACACTGATTCATGATAGTTGTTTCTTTATTAGTACATGGTGGATAGAGACCTGGTTTATGTACATACATCGACCATCACTAAAAATCTGTTGTATGTTTGCTACGCGTTGCTAGCTTCAGTACATATCTTCTTCTAACTTGCTGATCTTATCGCCCGCCTGACTGGGCGTTTGTTTGTCAATCTCACAATATATGACTGTACTGTATATCAAATACAAAGTAAAGCATAGAGTATCGCATGCACTTGTGTGATCGCCTACCCTCGGACCTCGGCCTCGGCGCCCGCGCAGCCTCGCCGCATTCACCGCCGCCATTGGCTAAATACTGCAATCGCCTCCAAATATAGATTTTTTCACTAACCGTGTCACGACAACTACAGATATTTCTTTTTAATATAGTTTCGACATTGGTAATGCGTGACTGCCTCTTTCAATCAAGTTATAGGTGTTTGCGACTTTGTTGCCGTTGGAATTAATTCAAAATAACCGTTGTACTTGTTGGAATGTGTGTATACGCCTTAAGCAATATATATGGCAACCCCTAAACTCTGTAATCTATAGACAAAGTCTATCTTGTCTATTTCTCTTTCCTTTTGACGACCGAACAGAGCAGACGCTATAATGTGAGTTCTACAATTATAATTTAATTAATATATAATGTGAGTGGTGCACCCCCAATAAATATGTGACTCTGAAGTGATCTTTTAATACCTAGCCCAACTGAATTCTGATTGGATATAAATAAAACCCAGTGACAATCCGTCACAGGTTAAGGGCTCAGGGTTTTATTAAATTTCAAGAAGAACAACCATCAATACATATTAAGTATATTAAAAGATCGAGTGCAATTTTTTTTTGGGCTGGATAAACTTCATAACTGTTATAATGGAGTCCGTCGCTACATCATCGTCGAGACATAACCTCAACGGGCATGTGCAAACTATAGAGAAGTTGATTGGTACATCGAATTACCACACGTGGAAATTTACTATGAAGAACTTGCTCATCTTGGAAGGTTTGTGGAATGCTGTCGAGGGCAGTGACGCTGATGGCGACTATAAAAACCGTGCGTTAGCACGTATCTGCCTTTCAATTAACAAAGATTTGTATCAATATGTTAGAAATGTAACTACACCTGCAGAAGCTTGGACGAAATTAGCAGACGTATTTGAAGATAAAGGTTTATACCGCAGGGTTTTGTTACTGCGAAAACTCCATGGAATCCAATTCGCTGATCATTCATCTATGTCGAACTACATAGAAAATATAACAACTATCGTGCATCAACTCCAAGACATCGGACGGACTATTGAGGATGCCGAGGTGGCCGAAATTCTTCTCAGTGGATTACCGGCTGAATATGACACTGTAGTTTCGAATTTATCTACTGCGGCAGCAGCGGACAAATTGACCAGCGAAGTGATCAAAACTCGATTGCTCCAGGAATATTCCAGGAAATCTTCAGCGGACACTACAACCGCCTTCATTAGTAAGAAGACTATCGTCTGTGACTTTTGCAAACGGCATGGCCACTCAAAGGCCAGATGTTTCAAGCTGAAGTCGAAGAATAAGAAGAAGGCTGCAGGCGGTGATGCTGACAGAACAAATCTGGTTGCTGCGTTTATGGCCAGAGATTCACAAGAAGATTTTTATTTAGATTCTGGTGCAACTAATAGCATGGTTACTGACAGAAAGCTGTTAACAAATACAAAGTCATGTAAATCAAATGTCATAGTTGCAAATAGTAACACTATTACTTGTGAGGCCACAGGAAAACTGCAACTCTCATTGAAAGACGAGGTAAGCCCACTAACATTGTCTAACGTCATGTATGTGCCTAGACTCTCATGTAACTTGATTTCAATTTCTAAGTTAGTTGAGTCTGGCTACAGCGTCTGGTTTAATAAAAAAGGTTGTAGCATTTATGAGAGCAAAGCCACTAATTTTGACAAGCCCGTTGCATGTGCTACTTGTTCTAATGGTTTATATAAGTTAAATGTGCCTGTATGTGTCACTAACAAGACCTCACCCGTGGAACACTCTTTGTCCCTGGAAGCTAGCCAGGAATCACCGAGGGCCACTTTAGCTGCCGATGTCCCAGTGCAGCTTTGGCATTCAAGACTTGCGCACCTGTCCATAAAAGGTTTGAAAGGTTTGAGGGATAGTGCATGTGGTATAATGTTTCAGGATGAAGACATCAAGAGCTGTACTGCTTGTCTTGAGGGGAAGATGTCGGCCGCATCCTACCCTAAGGGACAGGCGAAGCGAGCTGATGAAGCATTACAGCTGATCCACAGTGACGTCCTGGGGCCTATGCAGGAGCCAAGCTGGGGAGGCAAGAGGTACCTTGTCTGTTTCACCGACGACTACTCAAGAAAAACATTTGGATATCTAATGAAGGAAAAGTCTGAGGTAATGTCACATTTTATTACTTTTAAATCACAGGTAGAAAAGCAACTTGGGAAGTCAATTCGAATTTTAAGGTCGGATTGTGGTGGCGAATATGTTAATAAAAAATTCTCTAATTATTTAATGAAGGAAGGAATCATACACCAAAAGTCTGTTCCTTACTGCCAAAGTCAGAACGGCGTAAGTGAAAGAAATAACAGAATTATTATGGACAAAGTTAGGTGCATGCTTAGTGAGTCAGGTCTCTGCAATCGTTTTTGGGGGGAGGCAGTTATGACTGCCATTTATTTGAAAAATAGATCCCCAACATCTGCTTTAGCAGGACGTTTGCCTGAAGAGGTTTGGACCGGATCCAAGGTTGATCTTCGCCACCTACGTGTGTTTGGCTGCACTGCATATCACCTAACTCCATCACAGAAGCGACAAAAGTTAGATGCCAAGAGTAAACAGGCTATTTTTGTTGGCTACAGTGAGACCTCTAAAGGTTATCGTTTATGCGAACCTTCTAGTCCCAAGACTGTGATATTGTCTCGTTCTGTGACATTTTTAGAGAATAAATTTTATTATAGAAGTCGACCGAATAATTTTAATGATAATTATTATTTATTTACATCTGACAATTTAATAAATGATAATAAAAATATTGAGACACATGAAAATCGTAATGTTGAAATTTCTAATAATAGTTTTGAAGCTAACAATGCTCTTTCTGAAATTTCAGTTGGATCTGATGTAGGTGATGAGGAGTACCAGTCATTGACCGAGCCCGACTCTGACGATTCGGCCGATGGTGGGCGCGAGGAGCGACCTACACCGTCTCGGCCAACGTCCTGTGAGGCGGAAGTGGTGCAGTGTGAGCCCTACTTCAGCGACAGCTCTGCTGACGATGAGCGCATGCAGCGCCTTACATCGTCTGAGCAGCCGTCATCTGGAGGGGAAGCATTACTGGAGGATGAAGCCTCGGTTGGTACGTCCGATCGTCCTGTCCGTGTCAGGCGTCCCCCACAAAGGTATGGCGATTATGATTTTTCAATGTTAGCTCAACCTACCTCATTTGAGGAACCACAGTCATATCACGAAGCCATTGCATCACCATATCATAATGATTGGATGAAAGCAATGCAATGTGAATATGATTCGTTGGTTTCAAATAAGGTATGGACTTTAGTCGATAGACCTACTAACAAAAACATAGTCAAATGTAAGTGGGTGTATAAGTTAAAGCATGATGCCGATGGGAATTTCGATAGATACAAGGCGAGGCTTGTCGCCAGGGGCTTTACACAAAAACAGGGTGTAGACTATAATGAAACATATGCTCCCGTCATTCGCCACTCGTCTATGAGAATATTGTTTTCCTTGGCCAATCAAATGGATTTGGAAATTGATCATCTTGATGTAGCCACAGCATTCTTAAATGGACACCTAAATGAGGTTATATACATGGAACAGCCTGAAGGATTCTGTAATGGAAACAATGATAAGGTTTATTTGTTACATAAAAGTATATACGGCTTAAAACAAGCTAGTAAAATGTGGAATGAAAAAGTAAATAATGTACTTGTAAAAAATGGCTTTAACCAGTCTATATGTGAACCATGTATATACACTAAAAAGTCTGAACGTGATTTTGTCGTTATTGCGCTTTATGTAGACGATTTTTATGTTCTTTACTCTAAAAATAGCTTAATTAAAGTCCAGTTATTGAACGTTTTAGAGAAAGAATTTAACGTTAAAAATTTGGGTCCATTGAGGAATTGCTTAGGCATTAGAGTTACAAGAAATAAGTCAAAAGGTACCTTGTGTCTAGATCAAACAGAATATATTAAAAAACTTTTAATTCGTTTCAAGATGCAAGATTGTAAACCCATTGCAACGCCTATGGCTTTAAATTGTAGACTGACTGTACCTAATAACGATAGTGCTCAAATACTAAATGAGACCTCTATGATTATAGGCAACTTGTAGGTAGTCTTATGTACTTATCTGTTTGTACGAGACCAGACATCTCCTTTGCTTGTAGTCAGCTAAGCCAGTTTAATAATAGCTTTGATAGGTCGCACTGGATGGCAGCAAAACGTGTACTTAGGTATTTAGCTGGTACAATTGATTACTGTTTATATTATATAAAAAGTGTTAATTGGAATTTAGAGGCATACACTGACGCAGACTATGGTAATGACCTTATTGACAGAAAATCGTATACAGGTTTTGTCATAAAGCTAGGTAATAACACCATTAACTGGGAATCACGTAAGCAAAAATGTATTGCACAGTCGACAACTGAAGCCGAATTTTTGGCAATAGGCGATGTATGTAAAGATGTCTGTTTCATTAAGAATTTGCTTACCGAAATATTAAACAAACAAATAGCTTGTACCGTTTATAATGACAACCAGAGTGCTCAAAGACTTTTGGAATGTAAAGAATTTTGCCATAAACGAACGAAGCATATTGATATAAGATATCACTTTGTTAAAGATTTAATTAGGAAAGACTGTATTTCGGTTAAGTACCTTTCAACTGACAACATGATAGCTGATGTATTGACCAAACCATTGTGTACGCAAAAACATTGTAGCTTCATTTCTGACATGAATATTATTATGAAACATGATGTCTCTCTATAGTTTAATGTATTATCATGTGTTAATGTTTGAATTTAACTGTATCATGACGATATCCTAATGAGGTTTTTTTTATTTTATTATATATGTAGCCCTGACATATATTTCCATGTGAATATAAATTATACATGTTATTGACATGATGTCTCTTTATTGCAGAGTTTTTATTTTATTTTTATTTGGAATTACAAATAATATTGACACGTATAATTTTGATATGGATGTTACGTCTCTATGATGTAGAGAAGTTTAGCCTTATATGATATTGACTTGCATTATATAGTACAAATGTTAAATAATTTAGATAAATTATTTTTCTTGACACTATTGCTGTAAGGCCTAAGGGGAAGTGTTGGAATGTGTGTATACGCCTTAAGCAATATATATGGCAACCCCTAAACTCTGTAATCTATAGACAAAGTCTATCTTGTCTATTTCTCTTTCCTTTTGACGACCGAACAGAGCAGACGCTATAATGTGAGTTCTACAATTATAATTTAATTAATATATAATGTGAGTGGTGCACCCCCAATAAATATGTGACTCTGAAGTGATCTTTTAATACCTAGCCCAACTGAATTCTGATTGGATATAAATAAAACCCAGTGACAATCCGTCACAGTACTTAGTTCGAAACTAAAAACCAATATAAGGATGTTTTAAAATATTTGTAAGTTGTTGTTGTTGTTAAAAATCGTTTCCCTAAAACAAGTTTACCTTAAAAATGACCATTAGTAACACTGAAATATGACATACGGCGTGAAAATCAATATCATTTCTTACCAGTCCGTCAAAATAAGATATCTAAAAAGTACCTACAGGATGTAACAAAAATAGTGGTGACCCGTTTAAGGGCATAATTGGTATCATATTGCGAATAAGAAAAAGTGGGAAAAAACATTTTTGGACGCAAAATCATTTTTTTTGTACATACCTACGTTATCCCAGCCGGCCGAACCGCCATACAAATAGTAGATTGTACAACAAGTGCATAAAACGTACGATTTTACGCGAGGCATTTATCCATCCGAGCGAGCTTGCGAGCGAGGATTGATATAAAGTCGAGTGTAAAATGGGTTTTATGGACGAGGGCTACACTCTAATTTTCACTTCAATTGCGAGGAAATTATTTATCGGTAATCGT
Organism: Pammene aurita; assembly: GCA_947086415.1. Taxonomy (NCBI): domain Eukaryota; kingdom Metazoa; phylum Arthropoda; class Insecta; order Lepidoptera; family Tortricidae; genus Pammene; species Pammene aurita. Next base: position 10,720,258 of record OX352303.1, read on the forward strand.
AAAACAATTTAAGTTGTAACAAAAACATTACAATGAAAACAGATATGGTTCCCATCAATTAATTTTTTAATGTTTTTTTTTTAATTTTCAACATGTGAATTTAGACATAGATACTTGTTTTCTGCCAAGTCATAAAAACATTTCGGGGCATTTCTAAACTATTATCAACCCCTATTTTATTTGATTTCATTTATTTAATTATTAAAAACACGCAATTCAAATAATTATAGCAAGAATATAATAAAATAACAAGTTTCAGTATTCTGCGAAACTTTAAAATGAAATGAAATGAAATGAAATATATTCTTAATAACAAAGTTACACGTCAATACAATAAATATATCACAATATGATAATTAATATATGTAGATCAACATTTATATATGTATAATTATTAAAATCTATTTCACCTTTAAAGTGTTAAAGGGACATTAAAAAATTCGTCATTAGTTATAGAATATTTTATGCAGCAGCCACTCCTTCAGAGTATCCTTGAACGCGGCAGCTGAAACTGCACCTCTTACATGGTCAGGCAGCCGGTTGTAAATGGAAGGTCCTAAATAATACACAGACCGTTCTGACTTAGTAAGTCTGTGTGGTTCGGTGACTAACCTACTATGATTTTTATTGCTGCGAAGTTTGTAATTTTTATTAACGCCTCTGCGCTTAAACATGTTAAGGTTCTCCCGCATGAATACTGCTACTTGGCCTACGAGTAAACAAGGTAAGGGCAGAATCTTGAGATCACGGAAAAGGTCATGTGCTGGGGCGTCCACTGCTTTCCCGGCCAAGGCGCGGACGGCGCGTTTTTGCATGCTAAAAACGCGTCTCCAGTCAGATGCGCGGCCCCATAGCTCCACACCGTAGGTCAGGAGCGAGTGCACTGTCGCGAAATAGCAATCTCGCACTGCGCCCTTTCCAGCTGTGCTTGATAGCCGCCGCAACGCGAAACACGCGCGCCCCAGCTTTCCGCATAGCTCGTCAATGTGAGCCTCCCATGTAAGTGCGCTATCGATATGGAATCCGAGAAGGCGTGTGCTGGTTACGTGCTGTATAGGGGCACCACCGGCACACACCTTCAGGATTGGGCTTGCATGTCCGTTTAACTTAAATGTCATAAAGTTCGTTTTTTCTTTATTGAGTGCAAGGCCGTTTGATCGGAACCACTGATACAGTTGTTCCATAACGTGGTTTAGCGCTACCTCCAACTCCCGCTCAGCATTCGCACAGACAACTGCCGTGACGTCATCGGCGTACATGAAGATATCCGCATTTTTTATTGCCTGCGGCAAGTCATTCAGCAACACGCTGAACAGGGTGTTGGAGAGACACGAACCTTGAGGGACACCCATTAGATTCCTCAGTTCGGACGACACAACGTTGCCCCCATCGCCAACGACAACCTGGGCCCTGTCGGACATAAACGATAATATTAGCTTGGAGGCTGGTCCTCGGATACCATGGTGGGCCAATTTCTCAGCGACGAGTGCGTGATCCGCCGTGTCAAAAGCACGCGATAAGTCACAGCAGATGACCGCTACGTGTCGCCTCGCCTCGCGGGCATGCAACACACAGCGCACCACTTCCCGCACCAGGTCTGTGGTAGATCGGCCGTGGCGATAGGCGTATTGCTTATCTGATAGAGTATGTTTTGGTACCCAGAAATTGAGTAACCTCTTATTTAACCCTACCTCGAAGCATTTGCTAGGGCCTGGGACTAGGGATATCGGACGGTATGATTTAATCAGTGCCTTTTTGCCTTTGCCTTTGTAAAGTGGGCATATTTTGACTTTTTTAAGCCTGTCCGGATATACTCCCGCCCTCATGCAGTTATTGAACAGGTCAGACAGAACGTAACTAATTGCCGGGCTAGCTCGTTTTAACAGTTTAGCGGAGAGACCATAAACGTCTGTGCTATTTTTGGCCGCGATATGAGTTTGAAATATTTTTTCGACTTCGTCCGGTGTAAAGGGCTTGAGCCTTATTGAGCAGTCGCTAGCTGCGCACTTATTTGACAAGGATGCAATACAGCGCTCGCGATCGGCAGCTTTACTGCTCAATTAAATTGTGCAATATAGTTTGACTCTGTTTGGCTGTTGAGCCACATGCTTAGTCTTAGAAGAAAATTTTACTTTATGCCCTAGAGCTTGAAATGCGATTTTATGTCGTCTACGCACGACTTAAAGTCGAACTTTACGAGCATGAGAAGTGAAAACCATTTTTTGTCTTAGTTTTTCTTAATTAGTATACCATACCAATTATGCCCTCTATTATACCAAACGAATCACCAGGACTTTTGTTACACCTTATATAGACCATTTGGATCTCGACTACGGTATCGTCAACCTGCCTAAATCGGTTTAAAAATGAAATTTGTTTCTGATAAGAACACAACAGTTTACTTATACGAGATTACAACTCAAAATAACATTAAGTAATATGTGACATTCCGACACAGCTTAGTAAACATTAATACACATAATTCTATAGTTTCTGTTTGAGATTCTATAGCATCTTTCGGTAAACATAAATAACAATAATGCTATTAATATCGTTTTGCTTTTTTAATTGGTTAGATAGTTATTAATCCATCAACAGTAAGCGTCTACCACTTTATTGAAATTCGCTTTTGAGCTACTTAATTACTGTTTAAATTACTTGTGGGTACAAGTTGATTTGAAAACAATACCTGTATTAAGTAGTACATAGCTAAGGTAACTATTGTTTTTAACAATAGGTGGCTTCATATTACATATGGGAATAACCTCGGAATATTTCAGATATAAGCTTTTTCTTTTACACAGGAGTTCGTAACGAGAATTAGTTTTCATTATAAAATTACATGTGATATTAAATAACATCTAGTCGATGTGAAATTACTGAATATGAAACCAAAGTGCTAAGTTAATTGATTTTTATCTTATTTACAGCACTTTGTGTAGTCCTCCGAATAAAAAAGAGTTATTTAAGTCTTCGGAAGTAGTAATGATTGGGCGATGATTCAAAATGACAAGTTACAACAAGTTCATAGTAACGGTAATGATGGCGATGGTAATGAAGTCCCGTAAAAACGTGTTACCCTAACTTGTTAATGTAATTTATTAATAATGATGAATTTTAGTCGATTTCCCATGGAAGTCTCATAGTGGATCAACATTATTTATTCGCACTAGCTTCATCACGGTAGCAAATTACATTATTAAATAAGCTTTAACTTAATTTGCATGTTATTTACTTTAATATTCAGTTCATCATTATCAGACAACTTTCCGCTTTATCAGAGTATACAGCAACCAGGCTAAACATCTTTCTGAAGACACTTATTAAATGCAATCAAAATTATATTTTTACTCATATGAAAGCTAAAAATAATGTAAACAATCAAATAACAATTTCTGAATGAAAATACGCCCACTTTACGAAAAATTTGGTACGAAAAAATCTTGAATAGATAGTAGATCGTTAAGACTTTTTGGACATTTAGAGCGACCTTAAAAGGTTAACGAAGCACGTTCTTGCCTACCTAAAACAATAGTTAGCTAAGTGAGTGTCCCAAATTAGCTGGTCCGTATAGAATTACAGGAGAACTTGCGGAGTGGCCCATTGTTGTTGGCTATTACTTACTTAGCTTTAATTGATTTTGCCAGTGACTGTTAGAATAGAAAGTGACAGAAGAGGTAAATAGCCTTTGACCTGTTGTATTTATCTGTTAAAACATTAAACATGTTTCATACCCGTGAACAAAAAATGGTACCTAATACATTTATGATTTGCATATTATTATCAAATTTGTTATTGGGTTTAACGAACTGATGTTGTATGATTTGTTTATGTATAATGATTTGCTTTCTTTTTATATTCTAGTTTACCTAAGATTAATTGATCTGAATTGTATATGGCTTTCATTCATCATCATCATAAACTTAAGAGTTAATCTCTTGTCGGTTGAGTATTTTCCAGCTGTCTCTATTCTACGCCAGCTTCTTGACCTTTTGATACGACACGGCCCCAACATTTTCCTTTACTTGGTCCATATAACTATATATTGCTTTCATTATTCATTATACACGGTAAATCTGAGTAACCCACCAGATTTTAACCATAAATTCCTGAGGTCATAAGGAGTAAATAAATGTTACATGAATTTCCCAAGTAACACAGGAAGCATTATAACATATGAATAGTTAACTTATTTCGAACTTAAGGACCGTATAAACTCTTATATACGTTCACCGAGCAACTTGTCGCATTATATGATGCTTTGAGCTGTATAACGGTTGTATAATGGCATATCTAAATGCTTTTGTAAAGCCTTTAGCTTTAGTGCAGCAAACCACAACGCAACTGTACAGCTTTCGACTGTTTAAAAGCACTTAAGTGCTTTAGGTTCTACAATAGCATTATATAATGCTTTAAGCTGTATAACGGTTGTATAATGGCATGTATAAATGCTTTTTTAAAGCCTTTAGTTTTAGTACAGCGAACCAAAATGCAACTGTACAGCTGAATGCTGTACAGTTGCGTTTTGGTTTGCTACACTAATGCTTCGGTGTGGTTTAGTGCCTTAGGTTCTACAATAGCATAAATAAATGCTTAATGCTGTTTATGAGCATGAATATTAGCCATTATAATGCCACGTAAATCCGGTATACAGCTTTCAGCTGTTTTTAGTGCTTTAGGTTCTACAATAGCATTTTATGATGCTTTACGCTGTATAACGGTTGTATAATGGCATATGTAAATGCTTTTGTTTAGCCATTAGTTTTAGTGCAGCGAACAACATGCAACTGTACAGCTGAATGATGTACAGTTGCGTTTTGGTTTGCTACACTAATGCTTCGGTTTGGTTTAGTGCCTTAGGTTCTACAATAGCATAAATAAATGCTTAATACTGTTTAAGAGCATGAATATTAGCCATTATAATGCCACGTAAATTCGCTATACAGCTTTCAGCTATTTTTAATGCCTTAGGGTGTACAATAGCATTTATAAGTAGGCAATACGTTCCTAATGCAGTATAATAGCAATAATATAAACCATTATAAAGCCAAGTAATTCACTATAAGGGGCTGTTCATAAATTACGTCATTTCGAATGGGGGGGGTCTGGACATCGGATGATGGTAGCATGACATAGGAGGGGGGGGGGGGGGGGGGGCGGTCATTCCGAAGATCACATCATCAATGTGTAAAAAAAGGAATGAAAGTCGTGTTTCTATAAACTTTGAATGCTATAAAATATTATCTACTAAATAGTTTTTTATTTTACAATTAAGCTTAAAACGCATTTTTTTTAATGACGTCACTTTATTTGGCAGCTTTACTATCAAAAAATTGATGACGTAATTTATGAACAGCCCCTACACAGCTTTTACCGGTTTTAGTGCCTTAGGTTCTACAATAGCATAAATAAATGCTTAATGTTGTTTAATAGCATAATTATTCACGTTTAATGCTGTAGGCATAAATAAGGCATTTTTTAAGGGTCACTGAGCTGCTATTGGACTAAGAGCTAGCCACGTCAGATATGACAAAATAATGAGAGCAACAAAACCCGTCTGGTTAGATTGCTATACTATTCTTATTGCTAGATCCTGGCATCTGGCAGCTTTTAATGGGTGGAGGTCACAGTGACAGACTAGCAAAATGTTTTAATTGGAAAATAGTAATACCAAACTAGGTAAAAATTGCCGAAGTTGTCTCAGTTATAAAGGACAGGGCCTATATTTTAAGGGGCTCCCTGGCGCCAACGACCTTGGATCTGATTCCCTTAGTTTTCTAATTATTTATATAGCTTATCATATTATCAGTAACGGCTTTAAACAATATAGTATCCTATATTTACTTCAATATTCATTGTCCACGAGATATTTGACATCAAAGTCGAACCGGTTTAGGCTAAAAAAGTGGTTTTATGGTCATAAATTGTTTTAATTAGTTAAAAATTAAAATCTCTCTATAGTTTTTAGAGACATCAAAGAGGAACCCTAATATGTAGATTACGTATATGTAAGATTCTTTACACCATTCGAATATCGATAAAAGTGTTTTTTAGACCATATTTTAATAATATCATAAAAAAATAACGGCTCGTTTATTTCAAGATCCGGCTCTACAGAATGGAGATAAAAGATTCAAAAACCGATAGTCGTTTGCCTTATAATTCTATCTATAGTTAATATGTTGGAATATCGACTCAAAACTGGTCAAAAATCGATAAAAAAAAACGTTAGACCAAAAAATTTTGTGTATTATTACCATACATCGGGGTTTTCGGTGCGGGAATGTTTGACATTAGCCAAAGAGTAGGCATTAACTTAAAAAACAGAATGTACTCTAGCACGTTTTTACCTAAAGAATAATTGATCGAAAAAATCATAGGTATATACAATTTATATATAATAGCTGACTATTATGTATATATATTGTAGGTACATATACCTATGATTTTTTCAAGTATTTTTTTATTAATTCATGTAATGACTGATCATTGTCAACCTCTTCAGTTAATCAAATAGTTCATAAATATCGGACGTCAAGATTAATATTTGACACTTACTATACCGTGTCTTTGTCTTAGGTAGATCTAGTTAATAAATTTCGGATATGCAATTGCATTTTTAAAATACTAAGTATATCAGTAGTAGTATAGTCAATACAAACATGCCTCTAAGAAAAAAAGCTCGTATCATAGTGTGTAAGCTATTCACCGAGAGGTAGTTATTCATTAAGCATAATATGATATTTTCTCAGACTAACTCTCAACCTATCTGTTTATCTCTACTCTTTCTCAAATCGTTCCCGCACCGAAAACCCCGATGTATGATTATTACGGAAACAAAAACAGTAGGCGAAAACTATGAACTATATTTTATTATACATCGTTTGGCACTACTTTCTCGCAACATAAACTTTTGTATAATTTCTCTTAATACTCGTATTGTATAGTATTTGTATAGTTTCTCATAATATTGCATCAAACCCAGATCTCTAGGATTTATTTTCTTGAAATGGTTTGCATTCTTTGACCTCCACTACTTTAAAGCTGCCAGATGTCCAGATCTAGAAATAAGCATAATATACCAAACTGACTAGAGGGGTTTGGTTGCTCTCATTATTGTCATATCCGACGTGGACGGGGCTAGCTCTTCGTCTATATAGACCAACGCCATTTTGTAAATAATTAATAACCTAAAAATAAAATCATGCGGACCTATTTATACAAGGAAAATACCTATATAATAAAGAAATTACTTAATTTAAGACTGCTCAACCAACACTATTATGTTAATAATGCAAAACTCGTTCTATACGAGGATTACACAATTGTTTTGCTTATTTGACGCATATCTTTTTATAATATTTTATAGCAAAACCACAATAAATCAAAGGCGCGTGAAAATTTTCAATGAAACTTATATACACATTTACAGTAAACTACATTGCGCAGTAATATTTGAAGAATATAATAACGTAAAAGTGTCAAAAACTTTTATAAATTTTGTTAGGATGCAAACAAATATGACGTGTCACTCATTCAGTTTTTTGTACCGTCTTCGTCCATTTTATATTGCGAGACAAAGTAGTTAAATCACAACGTTCATTGTATTATAACATTTGTTCCGTCGGTATTAGAGACGTTTTTGCATTGACGTAAGGTTTATTTTACTACACTCTTATGCTAGTATAATGCGTTTGTATTGCGATCGGCAAGTTAATCGAGAGTACTTATGCTTCTTTACTGCGATTAGCAAGTTTTTTGGCCGTATTAAGGCTTCTTTAATGCAGTCGGCAACTTAATAGAGCGTACTAATGCTTCTTTGAGGCGATTGGCACTTTCCATGACAACGATAATGCTAATAGCGCAGACATAATGCGCCTGCAATGCTATTAAATGACCTGTATAGGATCTCAAGCTGGGTAATTTGTGCCCATTTAAGACCTATATCAGCACTATAAACGTTTATAATGCTACTATAAAACGAACTCAAAACGCTAAAAGCATACAGATATGCTGTAAGACGGCTGTTATACTGCTTTGATGTGTTACTTGGGTAGGATCTCAAGCTGGGTAATTTGTGCCCATTTAAGACCTATATCAGCACTATAAACGTTTATAATGCTACTATAAAACGAACTCAAAATGCTAAAAGCATACAGATATGCTGTAAGACGGCCGTTATACTGCTTTGATGTGTTACTTGGGTTAGGTCAATTTCGCCAAAAATAAATAAATATTTTTTTTGGTATTTTTGATTTTTTTAATGCTTTTGAACATAAAAACATAAATGTTATCGGTAAAACTGTCGATTAAAATAAATTTGTACATTTTTTTCGTAAAAAATAGTTTACGTAAAGTATTCCTTGGCACTTTGATATCTGTCAATAAGAATGTCTAGCTAGATTAGACCCCATAAAGGGTGAAATCGCCATAAAAAAAGCGTTTTGCACTGACTCACAATAAAAAATGTTTTTTATTTATTTAATTGGTAGTAACTCTGAAACTAGGCCAATTCCAGAAAAGTTTATACTACATTTTAGTCTGCAATTATGATCAGGAATTTATGGTTAAAATCTGTTGGGTTACTCAGATTCACCGTGTATAATTACGAAAGTTTTCTTTCCATTTGAAACAACAATATTCATGAATGAGATTTTCCTTTCAATCGAGTTTTAGTAGCGTAATCTACTCAAAGTGCACTAACAGTCATTACAAACCTGCATAAGGTTATCTAAAGTGTACAGCACAACGTTATATGCCCTTATTGCAACATTGAAATGTTCATAAAATGCGTGATGTTCACCGTGGAACTTTCTTCTACTTTCTATCAAAAGTAAGACTTACTACTTGGTATGTTATTCCAAGGACCGACCGACGGGGAAATAGTTTTAAACATTGTTAGTATTCAAGGACTTAGGCTGTTTATTTATTACCTAGTTTAATATTCCTAGGGCGATGTGCCTACATATGAAACAGGATAACGTCATACAAAATTTCAAATATATATCTTGTAGATGAAATATCATATGTACATGACAGAAATCCCCGAAACAGCGAAACGCCACGAAAGACGTATTTCCAAGCGAAAAATTGCAGGACATAGGTATACTTACTTTTTTACAAACTTAAAACTAATAGATTATAATATTGTTTAATGCAATTTGTGTGTAACTTATTATTTTTGCCGACTAAAAAAACTTTTTTACAAAAATAAAATGCTTATTTAACTAAAAAAAATTAATACATTATGTTGAAAAGTGCCTTCGTAAAATTTGCAATTTATTTTTACAGCGCGTGCTTAAGAGCCATAGTTTAAGTAGGCACTAAAAATAGGGAAATATCGTGACAAATGAAACTTAGTAAGCTGTTGATTTAAAATTCGAACGCTCAAACAAGACACTGCAGGTGCCGTATTCTAATTTTAAAATACATAAACAATTCAATAAAAACACAATCTATCTCAAATATAGCTCCAACACATAACAAATAATTAATCAATATTAAAGTTGTATTGGAGTTGCATTGAAATATTTTTCAAGTAAATTCTGATATTTTTAACCGACTTCAAGATTTGAAAAGAGGAGGTTCTCAATTCGGCATGTATGTTTTTTTTTTTTTTTTTTTTTTTTTTTATGTTTGTTACTCCATAACTCCGTCATGTCTGAACCGATTTTGAAAATTCTTTTTTTGATTGTAAGTATATATATACAGATTGGTCCCGTTTTTGTCAAAACGCAGTTCTGATGATGGGATCCATGAGGAATCGAGGGAACTCCTCAAATCTTAAAGGCATACATATAGTGATTTTTATATTTTTATCAACAAAACCATCATTTTCATTCAAAACAGTGACATTTGATGAAGTAGAACTGCTGATGATGATCAGAACGGAACTCTTCAACGACGCATAGTTCACGTTTGGCGATTTGTCCTCTTCGCTGTGTTTGTTTAGCAAGTTTAATTGTCAGGACAGATTTTCGTCAAGCTCAAGTTCTGATGATGGGATCCATGAAGAATCGAGGGAACTCCTCAAATCTTAAGGGCTTACACATAGTGATTTTTGTATTTTTATCAACAAGTCAAGCATTTTCATTCAAAAGAGTGACATTTGATGAAGTGGAACTGCTGATGATGATCAGAACGGAACTCTTCAACGACGCATAGTTCACGTTTGGCGATTCGTCCCCTTCGCTGTGTTTGTTAAGCAAGTTAGATTGTCAGGACCCTTTTTCGTCAAGCTCAAGTTCTGATGATGAGTTCCATGAGGAATCGAGGGAATTCCTCAAATCTTAAAGGCATACATAAAGTGACTTTTGTATTTTTATCAACAAATCAAGCATTTTCATTCAAAAGAGTGACATTTGATGAAGTGGAACTGCTGATGATGATCAGAACGGAACTCTTCAACGACGCATAGTTCAGGTTTGGCGATTTGTCCTCTCCGCTGCGTTTGTTAAGCAAGTTATTTCATTGTATGGAATCTAAGTGCACCATCTACAATAATGCTTCACCGGCTACCCCCATAGAAGTCGGTTTTTTTTTCTTAAAAATTATTGATTGAAACGTTTAGGCGCTAACTCTATTGCGTAGTATGGCGCATTGGAGTTGTATTGAGTTGGATCGTGTCTACACGTGTTTTAAAGTTAGAAAGGGCCCCAGTAAAAATCACTCTTCGGCTACAAAGTGAAACACAAAATGTCAAAAAGTACTTGCGGTCAATTTATTCTCTGCCATAATTCCATATTAATGCAAGTAAATGGCAAACCAGATACGATCGTGACTAAGTTGGTGATGCAACTTGCATATTTTCAACTTTTCGCTCTTTGTCGCGTTGCGTAGGTTCCCGTGGACTCAATCCATTACTTTTTGTTTAGTATTAAATTAACTATGCCATAATTGGGTTAGGGGACCATTTTTTTTAAAGTACAGTCAACTACAAAGAAATGTATCCATTTTTTCACTCTATTGCGTTATAATAAGGTCCTTAAATACATATTATATTATTAATTGTTTTAAACGAAGCACACAGTTCCCATTTATTCAGTACAAAATAACGCTAAATGTAAAAATTAAGAGGGCATGAGTTTATGTTTTACGAATAATACTATACGAGTTACAATAGATAAAAGCGATAATTTCTGATCACAGGTAAATCACATATATTATTTTTGTGGATAAAATTTGTGTTATCACTTGCGTTGACAAGTCCTGGCAAAACGTTGCTGCATGCGATCTTTTATGGCCTATCACCTATGTGCAGTAAGACAATGGTGCGAAATCTCCCATTTAGAAAGTGTCCGTCCGTTGTATGGTAATTGTCGAATCTTACGTGAAGCGCGAACCTGTGCGTTAACATTTGTACTCACATTGTTTTACGTTTTTCGTAACTATGTGTAAATTGAAATTGATTGATTACGACTGAGTTACGTAAAGCGTTTGACAATGTAAGAATTTGTTTTGTAATGTGATGTTTACTACATTATATGTAAAAAAATTGTGGTGACCCGTTAAAGGACATCATTGATATCGTTTTGCGACTAAGAAAAAGTTGGGAAAAAATTTTTAGACGCAAAATTTTTTTTTTTGGGATACGTCATCCCAGCCGGCCGACCCTCCATATTAAACCAATATTCTTTTTTGCGCGATTTTTTTTTGTTTAGCTTAGTTTTTCATAATTAAAATACGATACCAATTATAATTAATTTTGTATTAAGCAGAACGTCTGCTAACGATACCACAATGCTTAGAAAAAATGGAAAAGTAGAAAAATCCACTGCCTCAGGCGAGACTCGAACTCGCGACTCTGGGATACATGCCCATCGCTCTGACCAACTGAGCTACTGAGACACACCTGATGACTGCGAATTTCTCCCCTATATCCCATATGCGTCTTAGGGGGACGCCTAGCGACATCTGCCGAAGAAGTCTTACACTTCTCAACCGGCCATCGGAGTCCCAAGTTGTATTGAGAATTCACCGATAACAATGCGCTACCCCATACTACAATTAATTTTGTATAAAGCAGAACGTCTGCTAACGATACCACAATGCTTAGAAAAAATGGAAAAGTAGAAAAATCCACTGCCTCAGTGGATTTTTCTACTTTTCCAATTTTTCTAAGCATTGTGATACCAATTATGCCCTTAAACGAATTACCAACATTTTTGCTACACCTTGTATTGTTACGGTTAACGGTGATTTATTTGTTGCAAAATAACCTTAAGTATTAGCTCCTTGAAGGAATACTTTGAATTCGAGGTTAACTGTATCTAGTATGTTTGTGCCTATATAAAAATATTTTCCCAAAGAATAGGTAATATATAATTATTATTTAAATTTAAATATTTAAGTACAAGAAATATATATCTATATATATTTGTAGTAGTAGTTTCTAATAGTATAATATATTTATTACGTTAATGAATGAATGTTAGCTTGAAATCGTATAAGGATTTTTTAAAATATAAACCTAATTTACCATGGCTGAATAGTTGGAGGTTTTTACGATATTTAAGGGCGGAGATCGGAGACTAGTAATGTAATAAGTACCTACTTAATTGTCACTAATTCTTTATGTAAGTATGCAGAATTGTGATAAAAGACAGTTTCCAGATTTTAAATAAAAGGCAAACGAGTTTGCAGAACAAAAGTTTGCAGTTAATTTAGCTTATCAAACATTATAAAATTACGTCAACACCAATAATAATAATATTTTATTAAATAGTAAGTTCACGTCGCGAGTTACTTATTCTCTCACAAAACTCAGTGGTTATCAAAATAAAATGAAAGTTGTTCACGTCAAGGAAGCGGTAGCTTAATTGTAGACACCTTGCTTCTCTGTAAGCCATTATTTAACTTAACACCTTTTAATATAAACATGTTTAAACCTACACATGAATACATAATAAGTTTCGTTTTGTGGAATGAAAACTTAATCAATTAGAAACGTTAGGCAGAGCGATAACCAGTTAGCAAATATATCCAAAAGGGTTACGTTTCATAAGTCGAAAATCGCTTGATATGTGCATTGTCCACTAAAAAACGCGAGTTTCCCTTTTAATAATATTCAATAGAGTCCCATTTTCGGAATTATCCGCCACTCTTATGCATTCGGAGTTACCCGAATACATAGGTACATCCTATTTAAAAAAGGTTTTGTTATTAAACTTAAGCTAAATATTTTATAAACAGTCAACTTAAAATAAATTCATTTAGGTTCTCTCCAATGAAGATTAGATAAAGCGCATAATCATTTAGTTAAAGCTATGGCGCGTAGATACAGTGTCCGAGAGGCAATCGGATGGCTCGCGGTATTTAAGCTCCCTACGTGTTGTGGAAACAGCCTGTGTAGCCCGAACTGACCCACGTTGGACTTTGTTTTTCATCTCCCCGCTAATTTTTTTCCGGCTTCCGGCTTTGTTTCATTTTAACAATTAGATTTTCAGAGCCAATAATAATCTGTAGGGTTTTGACCTCACTTTTAGTTTTAACATTAACATTATGTCCCAGTACAGTTTTTACCTCTAAATTATTTCAAGTAGTTTGCATCGGTGGAATGCGTATTTCGACTGCGTAGTTTTTATTAAATGCATGCATTGGCCGTGAAATTGGCCAGTCAGGTGTGTATAATGTAATATGCGATAATTCCGTGATTTGGTTACTCAAATGGTTAGCTCAAGAGCAATTACGACGTAAATGTAAAAAGTATTAAAGTCAAGTTTAGGTTTAGTATTATTTGAATTAATAAAAAATAACGTAGGTATAGTTTAAAATATGTAACCTTGACTTTTAAAGTAAAGTACGAAATGCCAAATATAAATACCATGGTGTTCGTTGTCGAAGAAGGCGTCCTTCTGCACCCTAAATATTTAATTCTACAAGAAGGCCTCTGTTTACACCGCATTTTTATTGTTTAAACTATTTTATGACCACAACAATTGTTTTTGTTTGACTATTATTTACTGTTTTGTTAGAAATATGCAGCAACGTTTTCTCGGAAATATATAATTTTAATTTCACAGTAGTTAACTTAAGTATGAGGGATCTCACTCAAAAACCTTAAAGGTTAGCTGGTAAGACACGTTTTTCGTAATAACAACTGGTTAACACGTAATAGTGAAATTTGAAAGTGTGTGTGTACGAAAGGCTTTCTATGGCGTGAGTTTTATGTTGGTAATTATTATTTTTGATGCATAATTGTCAATAATTGAATGGGTCATGGGAATGAAGCGTGACTCGTGAGACGAGGGTAACGAGTTTGTTTTTAAATCGTCATTACCGTGAGATTTATAAATTGTTACATGATTTTATAATCTACCAAATTAAACTATCCAAAATCTGCTATGAGTCTCGTATTTCTCGTATCGTATCTCGTATTTCGTATTTATTAGGTTATTCGCGGTTTTGACAATTACACTTTTTAGGGTTCCGTAGTCAACTAGGAACCCTTATAGTTTCGCCATGTCTGCCCGTCCGTCCGTCCGTCCGCGGATAATCTCAGTGAACGTTAGCACTAGAAAGCTGAAATTTGGTACTAATATGTATATCAATCACGCCGACAAAGTGGTAAAATAAAAAGTGGAATTTTTTATTTTATTAGGGTAACTCCCCTATACGTAAAGTGGGGAGTGATTTTTTTTTTCATTTCAACCCTAACGTGTGATATATTGTTAGATAGGTATTTAAAAATGAATAGGGGTTTACTAAAATCATTTTTTGATAAGTAAATAGTTTTGGAAATAATCGCTCCAGAAGTAAAAAAAAATGTGTCCCTCCCCTCTAACTTTTAAACCATAAGTTTCAAAAATATGAAAAAAATCTCAAAAGTAGAACTTTATAAAAACTTTCTAGGAATATTATTTTGAACTTGATAGGTTGAATAGTTTTTGAAAAAAAATTACAAAATAATTTCTGAATTAAGTTTGTAATTTAACCGTAGAAGCAGGTGTTTATTGTACCTGTAACTTCTACAAAATCACAATGAAATGACGTGCTTTCAAATAAAGTAGAAACGGTGAAAATCGGTTCACGCAATAAAGAATTATCTATCCTATAAAAATCATCTTCCATACTTTAAGCTCGCGCGCAATAGTTTACTTAATTTGCCGATAGATGTCGCTGTACGTGGAACGCTCATATCATATCCTACATGGCGGTGTTATTTTAACTCTTAAGTGGGGACACTTACTGTGACGGACGGAAAACTACGGAACCCTACACTGAGCGTGGCCCGACACGCTCTTGGCTGGTTTTTTATGAATACCTTTTATTGTACTATCGGGTTCAGAATTGCATGGCCAATTTATGAATGAATTCATTGATAAATTGACCATGCAATTTTGAACCTGATGGTACATATATGACTATTTCGTTTTTGTTGAACAAATAATTGAAGTTGATTCAGAAGTCCTTTCTCTTATCATTATTTTAAACATAGAAAATACAGTAAATAAGAAATTAAAGAAAACTGTTTCCATCTGCATATAAATGTTAATTACCTACTTATTAATATTTACAAAATGTATCATTAAACATCACTAAATGTCAATTAAATTAACGTCGGTAAATTTTAATTGTTACTTAATACAATTTTAGTTAGGTGAATAAAATAGCTATCACATTAACACGTCTAATAAAGTTTCGTTTTAGTAAAAATAAATTCTATAATTCCAAATAGCCTACGTAATCTGGGATTAGGTTCTAAGCAGGTATCCGCATACGCCCTCTAATCCATCTTAGTATAACTTTCCCATCGCATAATTGCGATTACGCTTTATAAAAGGCAGAGTATGTATTGCATTCTTATTGCTTATTGTACGTAGGCGAGCCAGGCAGCCTAAGCCAGCCAGGAGCGGCATTCACACTTTTTAAATTGACTATTATTTTGATATCTATGTATGTTAAAACAACACTATTAACTACGAACATCTGGCACAGAGTAGCGCAGGACAGAAGGCTGGAGGAGGCCTTTGGTGATTGGCAACTAGACGTGCAGAAGATTAGAAATATCTATATTAAAATACTATAGGGACTAAACAATATCTTCCACGTTATGAAAGAGGTTATAATAATAATCATCTGTCATTGAAATATGACAATATAAGTACTCGGTGAAAAAAGAATTTCCATACAATTTTTTTAATTCTTAAAAAACTATCACGAAAAAACAAAGCTCTTTTTGAAACACTGAGGGATATCAAATTATCTGTTCTTATATATCTACTAGCTGTCCTAAGTGTTCGATTATCATTCCGTAAGCAATAAGATGTCGTTGGCAGAGCAAACTAGAAATACTCGTACGTACGTCGGGTAAAAACCTAGCCGCGTATGTGAAAACGTCGCGTGTCGACGAGATTTCTTCGAGCCAAGGAGACATCGCGCGATCTGGTGATGCACGGATGAGGCATTTTAATCGTAGGCAAATCTGATAATAAGTGCTACGTTTTTTCAACGATAAATATATCTTACGAGAGAAATACAAAGAAAAAATATTTAACCCTCCAATAAATTTGCTGTCTCTTCTATACGTTTTGGGATCGGCAGATGTCGCTAGGATGGGCTATCTTTCGGCGCAGATGTTAAAGACTTAAATTTAACTATGTTTCTATTTTACATAGTACAGCGGAATTTACATAAAAATACGTTGTATTGAGTAAATATTTAGTAGATGGGTATACCTATGGCTTAAATGGTTTATTACTTTTATTGCAGTATGGAAAACAATTTTCGTATCAGCGTTTTAATGAACGTTGTCACATGTCGCCACTATGTCGTACATTAAACTCATAAATAAAAGTAATTAATACTTAAAACATAAACACGTTTCATCCACTACAGTAACGTGTTAAGTTTAAATAAATTATGATATTCAATTCAGCAGCATGAATCACGCAGCAGCACGCGTGCTTTCAGCAATTAGGTTTTTTATCATTTTTATGATATTTCAGCCGTCAACTAGACTGGGGCCTACATTCTGTAAACAATATTTCAAGTTCAAAAACAGAATTCAAATTATATTTATAATTTCAATTTAATATTTTCTTAATTAATTTGCTACATTATGCGGGCCAGACACTCTCAGTAAAATTACGTGAATACATATTTACTGAGTTTTAAATTTGTTTAAAATCTACTCAACTCACTACATTGTCAAAAGTAATGTTATATTATAGACATTAAAATGCCTTCTCCAAACAACACCGTGCTACATGAACAACGCCGCCCAATTAGCTTATAATGGCGTGTGCTGCCTATGGGAAAGACACAGACTTTACTACTAGCTGTTGTTATATTGCGCAAGCGATAAGCGACCATGACACCATTCTAGCTTTATCCTCGTATGCCAGCGTTAAATGGACTACTTCTTTGCAAAAGAAAGGGAAAACTATTTCCATCACAGAGGTCATGGTAATCTGGTCTAATTTATTCTTTAATGTCATTATTAACAAGTTATATTAGTTTTGTAGATAAGCCGTCAGCCATTTTCGTAATGATAGGGTTTGCTCGGTTTCCTTAAATAACGTCTAAACGAGGTGATATTAATAATGAATTAAGAGTGTAAGTAGGTAAAGCATCATTAAGTTATTATCTTGTCATTATTGCGTAGTTTGATTCTTGTCGCGGTCGAAAGAGATATTGTAATAAAAAGTGAAGGGATAGGATAAAATATTATAGCCGCAGATGTAGATGAGATTTTGATTTCTAGGTATTTCAAATTTTATAATTGCTCATTTACGTTCCAGGCCGTTCGTTAGTGGAATTCTCTCCCTCTCAACATTAAACGCGCGCAATCTATTGGTAGCTTTAAATCGCAACTTAAGGAATACTATTTATCTCTTCCTTAGGTTTTTAAGTTGACACTGTTGTTTCTTATTGTGTGTATTATATATGTATATATGTACGTATATGTATGTTTATTTTGTATTTATTTAAGTATGTATATTCATATGAATGTGCTGTGTTATCTATTTCGTCTCTTTTGTTTCTATGCACCACCTACTGCTTATTGTTTTTCTCTAGTCTCCACTACCCAAAGGTTGTCTGGAAGAAATCGCTCATTAGCGATAAGACCGCCTGTTGTTACCTCTACCTAAATTTATCTAATTGTAAAATTTGTGCTTGTAACTGTATGAGGTGTGCAATAAAGAGTATTTATTATTATTATTATTATTTGAATAAACAAAAGCAGTAATTGGCTGGTAGTCAGAAAAAGAAGAAGGGCGAAATGTAGGACTGGTAACGTGGAAATAGATTTCTAAAGTAAAACATATCGTACCTATCTAAGGAAGCCGTAGTCCAAGCACAATAACGTATTTTCCTCTCTGGGTAGGATGACAGTCGCTTTCGTAAAAACTGTGTCTGCGTCAGATCTTTGAATTGGGTTTTCACTGATGAGTAAATTAAATCAAATGATACCTAAAAGTCTTTAGAGTAGGCATTATTGATATGGCACGACACGAGCCACTGCTAAAATATCCAAATCCAAACATAAAAGTCCTGACTATGCTTAAATATCCCCAGGAAACTGCAGTTTTTAGGGTTCCGTAGTCAACTAGGAACCCTTATAGTTTCGCCATGTCTGCCCGTCCGTCCGTCCGTCCGTCCGCAGATAATCTCAGTGACCGTTAGCACTAGAAAGCTGAAATTTGGTACTAATATGTATATCAATCACGCCGACAAAGTGGTAAAATAAAAAGTGGATTTTATTTATTTATTAGGGTACCTCCCCTATACGTAAAGTGGGGAGTGATTTTTTTATTCATTTCAACCCCAACGTGTGATATATTATTGGACAGGTATTTAAAAATGAATAGGGGTTTCCTAAAATCATTTTTCGATAATGTAAATATTTTCGGAAATAATCGCTCCAGAAGTAAAAAAATATGCGTCCCCCCCCCTCTAACTTTTGAACCATAAGTTTTAAAAATATGAAAAAAATCTCAAAAGTAGAACTTTATAAAAACTTTCTAGGAAAATTATTTTGAACTTGATAGGATGAACAGTTTTTGAAAAAAAAATACAAAATAATTTCTGAAATAAGTTTGTAATTTAACCGTATAAGCAGGTGTTTATTGTACCTGTAATTTCTACAAAATTACAATGAAATGACGTGCTTTCAAATAAAGTAAAAACGGTGAAAATCGGTTCACGCATTAAAGAATTATCCCATAAAATTCATCTTCCATACTTTATGCTCGCGCGCAATAGTTTACTTAATTTGCCGATAGATGTCGCTGTACGTGGAACTCTCATATCATATCCTACATGGCGGTGTTATTAACTCTTAAGTGGGGACACTTACTGTGACGGACGGAAAACTACGGAACCCTACAGTGAGCGTGGCCCGACACGCTCTTGGCCGGTTTTTACATCTGTAAACGCAAATTACATAAATTTCTATACCGTATTATTTCTTAAGATACCGCAAATTGTGCAAAACGTTTCAAAGGTCGTTGCGAAATCACTGTCGTTGCAAAACTAATACAAAAACTGGTAGCCTTTTTCAAGTGTTTGAATCAGAGAAAAGTTAAGACTGGTAATATATATACATTTATGTTATCTCATAATTATTCCGCAGAAAAAAAACAAAACTCAAACTCAACAAGTTATGATTATGTGCATCTTACCTTCATTGTATGCTTAGTGCAACCTGGGTGTTTACTGTTAACTTGAAAAATAAGATAAAAAATAATTACATGTCAAAGAGCAATGGAAAGAAACTTAACAAATGTAAGAAAAGCGCAAAAAACGACACAAAGCAAATAGACGCTTTTTAAAGCGTCGTGCTTTAGCACGCCAAAACGAAAAAAAATTATCTTCAGCCCATCTGGGCTGGAAACGTTGCCAGGCTGTCCGACTCTCGCTGGACCTTACAAGCTACTTACTACCTGGAAGGGACCCACAGGAAAACGACGGAATGGCAAACCTGGAAAAACACAGTTTCAGATAGGAAAAAGCGGATGCTTCATCCGATACAAAGAAAAATACTAATGTAATAATAGTAGTCAAAAATGTAAGCATATTTTGACATACCTATATATATAATTAAGTACAACTTGATACATAAACACACAATGTAAACTTATTAAATGAATCGGTAAAGACGACATTTTATTTTTATTTATTCATTTATAATTATCCTTGTGGGTGATATCACTTAGCGTTGCCATAATTTACAAATAAATGAACACTTTATGCATGTAAAGAGATAACGTAGCACGTTCTCGCGTCATTTAGGTCATTCTGACATTTAGGTTCGCGTCTCTTCTGTGGACATTGAGAAAATTAAGGGTTTTATGGCCTAATTTTTGGTTGGACTCATTATCAGCTGAAAAACCTCCCTCTCATGTATAAATCTACGCGATAAGAAGATAACTTACTTGCATATAAGCCGTTAACTATTGACCATATGAAAGATGATTTTTGTTTTTATCAATCTGTATAGCCCATTTACAAAAATGACGTGGAGCGCTGCGTTGTACGGAAAGTGATAGTCTATGTTACTAACTTGTCTCTGGTTTGAATAATGCGGCAGTTACTTTGACATGTCGTTTCAGAATTTATCACCGTTTTATGGATTACAGTTTCACTTGATGCTTAATTAATCCTAGATCGATTGAGTGTTTATGTATGAGGTGCGGTAATATTAATTATCAGTGGAAATAAGTTTTAATGCAAAGAATAGCTAATTTCATACTGAATTTTTGACATTGTCCCATCTAAATATATCTCTCATCTTAGTAATTATACCCATTACATAATTGCTGCTTCCAAGACTTTTTCATTTTTAATCCCCTATACGGTTACTTGCCACTTTTTTCTGTAAAACACGCATGTCCTCCTTCGCAACATCTAGCCAGCTACTCCAAGTCTTTCCCCTTTTACCACAGGCGGGGGTGTCATAGTCAGACCTGTGTTGTGTTACTTGTGTTACGCACATAACTTGCCGGTTTTCATGTGATGTGGACTTACCAGCTAAGACGGCACTTTGGCAGTTTATCTCATCTTTGCGGACTTCCGTACCTAACAAGTACCTTCACAAAATCTTACTATTGTTAAGATCAGAATAGTTAGTAGGTAGGTATCACACATAAGTTTCTAGGTATACTTTGATCAATCAAAGATCGATTCCACCTTTCATGCATTTACAATGGAAGTCAATTACATTTATATTGTAAAGTACAGATATTATTGGACCGATAGCTCTAATCTACCGTTTAACCGACTTGAATTAGAAGTAAGTTGTGTTTTAGGAGTTTTAGTTCAGAAGAAATAAAATAACCATCAAGTGGAAAAAAGTACATTTTACTTTAAGTTGAAATGCGTAAAACAGTTATTTATCATTCGTTGCATGTTAAATTGTCTGTCAATTGGTTCCAAGCAAGAGCGACACAACTAACAGTAATCCAAACAGTTAAAAACTTATCGAATCAGCGGAAAGAAAACTACAACTTTATCTATTCATGTCTACAACCACAAAAGCGATTCTAAGCTACTGAAATAAGGTTTATGTCAGCTTCATCGTTTTTGGAAATGCCTATATCCAAAGGTTGCACTTTGTGTGTGGGTACTGTGGGTCATTGTCCGAGGATCGATCTCAGATTCTTAGGAAATCTTTAGTTTGTTTTTTATAGACGAACCGTTAGATGGCATGTGAGAAATGTGCAATACTGGGAAACAATGGTGTCGAGCATTCCTAGGTATGACGAGAGGTAAGTAAATGATGGAAATTGGTAAAACCATGAAGCGTATACAAAGACTACCTGTCACCGTGAACTCCATTATTTTGTTGTTTTCATCCATAACGAATGGCGACTTTAAATAAAACGAAAGTTATTAATTTAGCATTCAAAACACCTCTATAAACAAATAACAGCAGACATAGCTAAGCAGGCCAATGTTAAAACTACCTTGACAGGTAATTTTTTTCTCAGCAATAAGATCGTTTAGTAGAATCTTCATGCCGAGCATCTTGAGCGAACAAAACCGTTTTGCCAAAGCATGTACATATCTGTTATAAGAAATATTAATATATACAAATATATCATTCAAGGCTATATTTTATGAAATAACCATTAGATACAGCCCATAAAGAAGCCCTTGATCCTTGAGAGACACGATCTCCTACGTAGGTCGTGACCGCACGAAACCGAGTTATCTGCAGGAACAGAGATAGCATCATTAGGAAGCGAGCAATTCCGTACACGTTTCCTTTTCACTGGAAACGGCGTGAGGTCTCTGATTCGTAGGCTCTACTTACATTTATCTACATAATCAAATCATTCTAGCATGGCCAGCAAATTGGTTGGGCGGCTATGCAAATGCTCTAAATTCATCAAATCAACATGTTATTGAGTACATAATTATAATTAATTCTCTATCGCCGTTTTAATAGGAAATGGATGAAACAGAATACGACCCTTATTCGTTTCTAAGGAAAATAATCACATGGCAGAACAGATGTTACAGAAGCTGATGCTTGGAAAACATTCAATAATAGTTATTTATTATACAAGGGAGCAAAGTTGTTGTTTAACCTCTCGTGCTTATATTGAGACCCAGCGAATGATTCCAAAATTGCGCCACAAGTGTAACGCGTAGTTCAAAAAGTGGAATCTTGAGCGTGCGAGGGCCTCAAGGCACGAGAGGGTGAACAAACTTTGCTGCTGAGATACAACATTTTTCACCACAGCAATGCGAGGAAAACCCAAGTTGTAAAATATTAGAAATATTTATAATAAAAATTAATGGATTCTATATTTGTCATTCAAAACTATCGCATAAAAATATGTCCAATGTAATGAAATCAAGTCGAAACTTGTACCAAATTACTTTCCACTCTAGAAGATAAAACACAACGTTCCACACACTTACTAAAAGGATAAAATGAGTCCGAGCGGGTGTGCTGAAAAATAATACAGCTACTCGCATGTATCAGTACCTAAAGTAAAACAGTCCTTCACTACCAAGCCAGGTAGGGCCATTCTTAACAATATTGAGAACACAAATCATATTAATATTATGGCTTTCTAAAGACCTCGGCCTGACAATGAGATGTTGGCTCTGATAAGGCAGGGGACCAGTTTGCAGATCCGGCTGTGGTGTAGGTGTCAATGTCGCGGTTTCGACCCCGGCTACTCGGTTGTTTTGGCCTATTTAACACTTGTTATTTATAACAAGACTTTACGAGAATAAGAAACTACTTACCTCTTTTTATAACCTACCTAATAAAATACTGGGTCTCTATCTTTGTAAGCCTGGAAACAAAAGTTCACAGGAAACAGACGCTCTTACGAGTACAACTGATATTTCCCGGTAACGTTCGCAAATAGTATTAAACATTTTACTCCTTGTTTATAATTTTAAGTCTACCATTTAACTGAGCTGGTTGGTAAGAAGTTATTCTTGGCAACTACGGATTGGTTGAAGATAGAAGAAGAAGAAAAAGAACTGTATATTATGTTAAGTAAGTAAAATGTAATATTGAAACAAAGAGGATAGATTGAAATCAGATATTTTCCAAAACGAAGCTACCAATTCGTTCTACTAGAAAATCGCTGCGCTACTTATTTACTAACCTCCTCAGATAGGTGATAAACCTATAACAAACCCGGTGTTCATTATGAGTTTATGATGGTATGAGGGTAATAACTCCGAATCCTTTAATGAATTGAAAATCACTACATTTACCAATCCATTGATTGAGCACCCTATCTGCTTTAATTGATTTTCATTCTTTTGAAAGGATTCTTTACAATCAAATCATGTGTGTTTTCTAATTTTAATTATACATTTCTTTGTAAGCTACGCTTTCCAATTAATTCAATGTTTTTATTTCTAACGCTGTCACCATTCGGCTAACAACTAGGTATTCAACTCACAACACAATTTGTCTCAACTGCTGGTTCGTGCCTTATATAACTTGTTCTCCAGATCTTTGACAACCATAAATGACCGACGATCAATTTTATAATGGTTATACCGAGGGCACTAGGGCTAGTGGGTATCGCGAATAACATCCCAAGTCGTGTTTCTCTCCTAGTTCGTCACGGCTCAATGCTCGCTGTAACGAGTTCTCGATACAATCGGCTTTACAAGTCTTTCGCACACTGACTAGACCCTGATTTATGTATGCTAGATGTTGAAATCCACTGAGGACTACGTTAGTTGCTGTCCATATAATGTCATGCCGAGGGGCTGTGAGCCCAATTAGTGGCTCCACTAACTGATAAGAACTTATACAAGCTTACGTTTTAACTCAAGCGTAAATATTTGGCCACTACGCTCGAAAATTCACGAAACTCACGAAAGTTAAGTAATTGGCGAAGAATTTTGTAAGTTGTAACTCGTTGAAATCCTACGTTACAATCAACTACAGAATTGAGAGATACCTACATCGATACAGCCTTAGTTCTAAGAGAACGCAACCACGGGCAGGGGTCAGTAGTTACTTATACTCGTGGTAGTGCCTTAATTTTTAACCACTGCCATGCTGCTTGTATTGGATATTTTATAACTACATATGGCTTTCTAGCTTACGACGGCAGATACTAGCTTATTCATAAATTTCTATCCGTAAACAAATTAAGTAGGATTCTTACTCGTCTGCCAACCGTACATAATGGAATGGAATGGATTGTAACAAACATATTGCATTTCAAATTATATTAACAGACACGTGTCCAAGTCGGAATGCATTTACTGCAAGTCTTTGTGTGTAGAGTGAGATGTTTGACTTATTTTAACCCAAGTCACAGCCCGTTATGGTAATATTTGTCGTTTCTTATATGTATTATTTAATTACCTAATGGTGCTTACAAAGGTTTCTTTGTTCAGCAATTGCTAATATTAATGGAGATTTTTTTATTAATTATTACCGAATTTTATGCTTTTGTAAGTAAAAGAAAAGCATTCGCACGTCGATATTTCTTATTCAAACATCTCGTTACCTAGTTTGATTGTGTTTTTATTGAGCAAGTACTGGTACTGGTAAGTACTTAAACTAGAAAATGAGGTATGTTACACAAATAACTAAGTTAGGGCCTAACGTTGATCAGTTACTCTATTGTGGTTGATGTTACGGGCCCTTAGACTTATAAAACATTAACGAAAAGTTGCTGATAAATAAGTTTCTCCCTTTTTGGTAAAATTAGAAAGAAAGAAAGAAAGAAAATACATTTATTTAACGCCACAAATACACACAAAAAACAAAGCAAGTAATAAACAGTACAAAGACGTCAAATTACTGAGCTAAATAAGAATCATTAGTGAGTATCAATCCAGTGATCCCGTCGCGCCGTAGTCAAATAAAATCGCAAACATACGTAAACAACATTCTGCTAGCTCAGTAGCTATCGAGCAAAGTCAAAGGTGAACATAAATTTATTATAATTGCATTATTGCAACATGCATAAAATAAAAATGATACCGAGGCCGCTGCTTTATTAGATATTGTTTTATCACGATATGCCGTAAAAACCTGGGTTGAATCAAGGTAAACTTAGCACGGACGTGGCAAAAATGACAATAGAATACTAAACATTCACAAGTCTATTAGGACGGCTGTATTTGTTATTTGTTTTCGCATTTGTGGTTGTAGATGTAATATCAATTTGGTCGTTTAGACTTGTTTGATTATGATTCGATTAGGTCGATTTTTGAAGATGACTCCGGCAAGTGTCATCCATCTTGGCTTTTTTCAAACGAGTGCTTTACCTATCTACGGAATGTTTAGACTACTAATCAATAAAATATACAAATAGCAACTGTCGGTTGGATCCTGAGCTCTTCAAACGACAGGGTTTATGTATAGCTGTTCAACAAATCGAAGCTCTATTGTACGTTTGTACTTCATTAGCAAAGGAGTAAAATGTAAAATTGTAAACATAAATCTACAAAGTCGATAGTTACAAGATTTTTTTTGTTATAGGTAGTTGATGAGTGATGAAAGCAGCAGTTTAAAACGTATGTGTACCTAAATAGACGTTTGCACATTCGCTCCTTTCGCTCCAGCCCAGCGTGCGTGATTCTACTTGGAACATTGCACATTGTTTAATCACGATAAGCGCTTATACGCATCTCGTGCCAACATTCTCGTAACAAAAACATGCTATATAATTGCTAGATTTCTTAAAGATATATTTACAAAATTAGCAAAGCATGCTCTGAGTTATCTTAACTGTTTCCGTGCCTTCAATCATCGCCGTGAGAATAGGAAGAACTTTCTCCTACGCTTTTTGTCGCATGGTTTGTTTGGCCTTTGTCATTGCTTGGAGTAAGGAAATTTGGGTCGTGGTTCTAAACCACTAAAGAATTCCTGTGATGGAAACATATGTTAGGTTTTGTGGTAATGCTTTATGTGGTAGTAATATGATCTATGGCTTCTTTTATAAAGGCTCAAGATGGCGCCTGAATCGTACTTACATAAATAGGTGTTTCTTTGAGCCAAAATAAAAAACTTTTCGGTGACTTGACAGAGTAATCGACGAAATCCAAACTACATCATTGTGTGATGTCAGTCACGCCTTTTTTACAACCGACAAATTCGTTTATCTTCATTTTTTGTAATCACATTGAGAAATTGCTTTTTGTTAAAATAGAGAGAGATAAATAAAAACAAAATGTGACAAGTTTTCTGTTAACTTAGTGCTGATCTTCAATTCTATTAACATTACCTACTATACTTATTCGTTTGGGTTTGCGTTGGTATAAATTCAATTCATAATTACGTAATGTTGTTAAAGCATATTTCTGACCATTATTTTAATTTGTATACATAAAATGTGAAGAAATAACGAAGCAGGAATGCCCGCTTGTTTGGGCAGGTGCTTCTAGTAATGAAAGGCTGAATTTGTGTCGGTGCTGTAGCCTACTTTTGTATTCAATTGGGTTGAAGGTTTTTAGAATTTGTTCTTCCTTGAAATGCTTGCGTTTGGTGTTATTTCGAGTTAACTTATCCAGGTTAACTTATGCTTTTAGAAATGCATTTGAGTAACTGTTGATGTATGTTACATAGTTAGGTACTATTTTAAATGTTGTTTTCTACCTTTGTCACTTCACTTACTACCTATCTCTATCCACCTACTATATCAATACCTCTATCTCTTCGCCAAATCAAATGATTCCGAAACTCGATCGTATTTTTCATGTATAGAAATGTTACAGTTTCATACATATTACTTTCCACTTTATTGTTATTTAACTATTACTAAACTTAAATTTAAATAATCTCCGCACATTTATAACGAGTAAGAGAAATTCTGCAAGTTTGCTACTTATGCGTGTTTACGCAACACTTGATGAAACATCTTACTTGAACTTCTGACACTAAGCTTATTTATTTGACATTATATCGTTCTTTTCACATTATTTGAATGGAGTCGTATTATTTTCACTTAACACCTAAATGAGATTTAGCATGCAATATTCTAATGTTAGATACAATTTTGTAAAGAGTATATTTACTGAGAAATAAGGTAAATTATACTTTTCCGGTATAATTATGCGCCTAATATGTTTTTTTAATATCATATGATGTTGTAAGACCATTAAGATGTATATGGACGACGTCTGAGGCGTAAGTTTGTGCTTTATAGGCGTTGAGTAGGTCATTAGTCCAAGTTCATATAGGTATATTTTTTGCAACGATGTTACGAAATTATTATGTTTCGGGTCATTAACTTACTAAATTTATGTTAATATACAACAAAGTTCAGCAAGTGAGTGTTGATACAATAAACAAAAATATTGCATGAATTAAAGAACAAAAAGCAGTAAATAGTTTTAAGTTGCATTCCCGATGCGTCAGATCGTCCAGAAACGGCAGAACCATCGGTGTGCGAAGGTTGCAAAGTACAGGTATTCCTTGAGTTATTTCTTAGCCACTATTCTAACTTTAGCCATAGAGTACAAAAAAAAATCAAGCAAATACTCATGCTAAGCTCTTTTGGCGTGTTATGGTGTTGTACAGTCAGCAGAAAAAGAAGGTCTTGATACGTTCTTGTTGTTTTGACAATAAAGCCGTGCCAAGATCATTTTGTACAGTCGACATCAAAGATAATGTATACACTTTTTCACCTTACGCCTTTGTAACAGGGTGCAAAAGTGTATACATCTCTTTGACGTCGACTGTACATTAGCTCAGTTGCTTAGCTACTTCTGCTGCTGACTGTAACAAGACGAATTCTAGTTATTTTCTCGCGGCAATTTCGCCACATTAGCACCGCCGAAGCGTTATATCGGGATGACAGGTTTGACTTAGCCGCTATCAAATTATCAGCTGTTTGTAATCAACGAGTCAATAATTGTTATCGTATTTAATACCGTGGAAATAATTAGAATCTATTCAGATAAAACTTGAGATTCGTATTTTATTAGACGTGAAAACTGTCTAGCCGAGGACACGCAGTTACTATGATAAGTATTCTGTGGTAACATACACCATTTTGCATAGAAGTCGGCAGCGCGCGCGCAACGCATGCCCGATTAGAAAGCACGTGAAAACGACATTATGTTCCGATTAAATTTGGTTAAATCGAAGACGAAAGTCGCCTCGCCATATCGGTGCTCCGCCGATTCGATTCTCCGTGTCGATTTTGAAGATAACGTAACATGTGAACTTGCTAATTAAAATGTCAGAGGTTAATTAAGAACACTTGACTCTGTTAGAAAGGTAATAAAATTGTGATTTTGCATTTCGTCTGTCTAACATAGTGATTATTTGTCTTTATTTTATTATGTATTGCTTTGTTCTGCAGAATGATGTATTGCTTTGTTTTGTTCTATTTTTTTGGAAAAAAGTAATGTGTTTTTGGATAAGAACTATATCAAATTGTATCAACTTTCAAATTGACACAAATATACCTAATAATTATGTGCCCATTTGAAATTTGATACAATTTGATAGAGTCCGACCAACGCTAACTCATCATGTATACCTACATGACGAGTTAGCGTTAGAAGCTTTGCAGCAACAAAAAATGAAACATCCACTATAAAAGTCACTTTGCATTGTAGATCCGTTTCGCTAAAAACATGTTAGCCTTAGACAAAAATAATTCCACCCACGCTTAATAATTAGACACAAATGTCCAATAATTTATTATAATGAAGAAACATTGTCAAAAACTTATTCGTCAGGTTGATCGTTCGCAAAAGGCTTCAAATTATTCATATGTATTATACTTAAACATCGATAAAAGGAATCCGACACCCGTGGATATGTAATATTAGTCCGATATTTCCTGTTTGCAACGCGAAACGCAGCCAACTGATCCATATTACGTCGATATGAAAGGCTTTGGAATCATAGGCACCATGTCACGATTTTTAAGGTCATGTCATGGAGCGCAGCATATTGGGTGTAAAATTAATGGATCGTATCCGGAACACCGGTTTGCAGACGATATAGCGGTCTTCAGTGAATCGGCAAGAAACTTGGCAGAAATGTTACAATCCTTAGACTCCGAAAGCCAAAAAGTAGGCCTGCACATGAATGCATCAAAAACAAAAAATAATGACAAATAGCCAAAAGAGAGAAATTAAGATAGAAGGCACGCCAATAGAATATGTGGATCAATATGTATACTTAGGAAAATTGCTGTCCTTTGATGCAAACAGTAACGAGAACGAAATTGACAGGAGGATAAGCAGATCATGGAAAAATTACTGGTCGCAGAAGTAAATTTTGAAAGGAAACTACAGTTTGAAAATGAAAAATACTATAATGGATTCATGTATCCTCCCAAGCCTTACTTATGTAAGTCAAACTTGGGTATATACCGACAGAGTGAAAAATAAAATCCTATCGTGTCAACATGCCATGGAGAGAAGCATCTTAAAGCTAAGAAGAATCTACAAGACACGAAATACCGATATCCGGAAAAGAACAAACATAACTGATGCACTTCAATACAGTTTAAGGCAAAAATGGATATGGGCAGGACACCGACAGGAGGTGGACACAGCAAACAACAAAATGGCTGGGCCCTCTGGGCAAGAGACGACCAGGAAAGCCCAAGACAAGATGGGTTGATGAAATAGTGAAGGCGGCCGGCAGAAATTGGATGACCATTGCTACCAATCGTGCAAAATGGAAACAGATGGAGGAGGCTTTTACCCGCAGGGGACCAACCAACTACACCAAGACAAACTAGTATAATATTTCCTAGTCCAATATAGTAGTATGAATCAATGTAGTAGGTTGGAAACAAAGCTAAATAAATAAATAAATCCGGAACATCATGCTGCGCTCCAAAACACAAATTGTCGACGTAGCTCCGAAAGCGGCCAAGCTGAAGTGGGACTGGGCTGGTCATGTCCGCCGCATGCCGAGCGAGCTGTGGGCCAACATCGACACCGAGTGGCAGCCCAGCACAAAACGGGATCTGGCATACCTTGTCGGCGATGGCGAGATGAGTTGGACTCCTTTCTAAAGGAATGGCCGGATGCTGCACAGAATCGGGAGGATTCGAAAAATCAGCTTTGCAAAATAGAGCTAATTTAATCGTTGCTAGTTCGAGTGTTTTAGGTCTTATTGTATACTATCTGTACCCGCGGCTTCGCCCGCGTGTGTTGGAGGTTTTGTCATTTTCATTTACTATCCAGGCCATTAGTGTAGAATTTACGCGTTCTACATATAAATATCTGTCTAAATATATTAATTAGTTCATCCGTGATAAAGATAACTGACTAAAAGGCGTGCGTCGAGACCTGCGAATGCTAATGGCCGAGTTCTTGCAGGAGAACATGCTTCGAACAGAGGGTATGAGCGCGAGGTTGCGTGTGAACGCAACGGCCCAGCGAAAACTGCTTTTGCAGCAGCAGGCCAAAATCTAATAAGACCGAAGGCAGCAAGAATTGTTTCAGCAGGAGCATGAAAGGGTCCCCACAAAACTCAATGGTCAAGTTTTTTGGTGAACCCGAACGCCGAAGCCGTGACGCGGTGAGCGGCAATATCGCGAAAGCCATAGGGCGAGTACCGCGCAGGATCCAGGCCCGGAGGATCGCAGCGAGAATTGCTTCAGCAGAAGCAGCATGTCAGGGATGGCTAAGACACTCGTCTTAGCGAACTCGAGGGCTCATGACAGGGACCGGACATAACTTAAAGGCGGAGTGTCTTAGCGAACCCAAGGGCCGTGGCTCGAGGGTGAGCGGCAACGTATAAGAAAGCCAAAGGCCGAGTACCGCATAGGGCCCAGGTCAGCAGCAGTACCATGACAGGGACCGGACATATCTCAATGGTAAAGTGTATTAAGGCCCGAGGATGAGTGGAAATATCTGCGAAAGCCATAGGCCGAGTACCGCGTAGGCCCAACCCCGGAGCGTCGCAGCGAAAATTTCTCCAGCAGCAACAACATGATATAATCCGGACAAAACTCAATGGCGAATCTTAGCTAATCTGAGAGCAGGAGGCCCGAAGGTGAGCGGCAATGTCTGCGAAAGCCATAGGCCGAGTACCGCTTAGACCCAGGCCCGGAGCGTCGCAGCGAGAATTGCTTCAGCAGCAGCAGCAACAGCATGACAGGGACCGGACATATGTCAATGGTGAAGTGTCATAAGACCCGAGGGTGAGCGGCAATGTCTGCGAAAGCCATAGGCCGAGTACCGCGTAGGCCCAGGCCCGGAGCGTCGCACCGAGAATTTCTTCAGCAGCAGCGTGACAGCTTAGTAGCAGCTAGTAATTGC
The DNA here is from genome assembly GCA_947086415.1 of Pammene aurita. NCBI lineage: Eukaryota > Metazoa > Arthropoda > Insecta > Lepidoptera > Tortricidae > Pammene > Pammene aurita. The sequence continues at coordinate 10,751,941 of OX352303.1, forward strand.
TAGATTCATGACTACCCTTTTTAGGGTTCCGTAGCCAGAATGGCAAAAACGGAACCCTTATAGTTTTGGTCATGTCCGTCTGTCCGTCCGCCCGTATGTCACAGCCATTTTACTCGGAAACTATAAAACGTATCTTAATCAAATTAAGACATAAGGTGTAGTTTATATGCCGCTATTTAGTTATGTATTGAAATTGTAGAAAAAAATATTTTCAGAGGGGCGCTCCATACATGTAACAAAAAAAAAAAAAAAAAAAATTTACCAAATATCAACATGTTGCTCATCAATCGATAGGTCTTTAAAAATAACATTGAGGTTTATTTTAACATGTGATTTAGTGAATAGTTTCAGAAATAATCGCTTCGAAAGTCGGAAAAATAGCGGTCTCCCCCCCCCTGTAACTTTTGAACCGTAAGTCCAAAAAATATGAAAAAATTTGAAAAGATGCGCGTTTTTATATAGTTTGTATGAAAATTGTTTTGAACATTATCGGTTTAGCCATTTTTGAGGTTTTTCCAAAAAACTTCTTCCATAGGTATCAGATATGACCTTTTGGCATTAGTCTGGTTCTTATTCCATTGAAGCTACGGAACCCTCCATTATGTGCGACACACACTTGGCCGGTTTTTATGGATCACAATATATGTCCGGATACTTACAATTTCCAAAACGAAGTAACACGTTTTAAAAATATTTAACCCGCAATCCTTAAATTGGGAAAGCATTTAAAAATCCATGGTTTAAACCTCGGCGGAACGCAACAGACCGAATCGCTTAATTTAATCTAAAGACGTCCTTAAATAATGTTTGTATACAGTATACAGGGTACCTATACAGCGCCATCTGTGACCACTTTTGAGAACTATTTTTTTATGAAAATTATGTTTTTAATAAGCAAAATAAAAACTACCCTTTATGTTGCTCCGGGGTATAAACTGTTACTATACAAAATTTCGTATAATTCTGTGCAGTAGTTTTTACGTAGTGCGCGGACAAATTCACAGACAGACAGGCAAGAATTCCAAAAATCACTGAAATGTATTCAGTCAACGTTTCTAAGACCCTCCGAATCAGTTTCTCTGGAATATCTTCAATGTACATTTTTTTTCTCCTTACGCGTTTATTATATGTATAGATACCATACTTATATTTGTGATTAATGAATGATCTTTTATGGAAAGTGTAAGTTTGTATTGTCGATGTACTGCACTTATAATTATTTTTATTAAGAGTTAAAAAACAATGAAAGATTGAGCCATTGAACCATTAACATTTTCGCATGATGTGGCGTAACGTACAATTAAAAAATGTCTATCTTGTTAATTTATACCTAAAATAATAATAAAATTAAAATTTATAAATTCATCATTGATAATATAACAAAAATATCGATTGCAGCCATCGATTAATCACGTCCAGATACATGTTAAATCGAGTAAATCGCATATCATATGTAACGAAACGGCCCAATCATGCATCTACGTGCTGGCACGCAGAAATCGTTTCCGTCAATAGAGAAACGAATGGGCAGTGTACTCTTACTGCGAGATACCAGGAAAATCAAACCAGTGTGATATGGCCTCTAGATCCGTAACAAATATGTGTAAGCACGGAAGGCTATTGAAATGACTCTCCTGCAATCTCGTAAAATGGAGTAGCAAGAAATATTCCTTAATACAATGTGATAAGGAATAAAGTCGTTTGGTTAATTCAGTTGTAAGATTGCAAGATGTTTGGTGTTCAGCGGTCAAAGTCCGAGTAATAAATCGATTGTTTGTGTTCTAGGTTTCCGTTTTGAACTTGTGTGGGAATGCCTATTTAGGTACTTTATGGATTAGGAAATGGACTTCCTTTTAGAAAGGTTGTGGGTAAAATTTATAGTGCGTAAATTTAAACACAAAGTGCTTAGCTATCCATGAAATAGCGTAGGTATCTACTAGAAGTGAAATGTGATACAGTAATAAAAATAGCAAACATATTTGGTAGTTATATTTTATAAAATATAACTTACAAATATGTTTGCTATTTTTATTTTTTTATTGATGCCGGTAAACAATATTTACTTACTTACGTTAAGGATGGTTCAAGCTCTAGCGTTCCATGTCCTACACACCACTTCCGACACTTCATTTTGTATAGAAAGCGTCACGTGGTCCTCGGAAGTGACGTGGTGTTCTGTATACACATCTTTTATAGCGGTGACAGATGCGTGTCACCAATTGATTTAATATTGAGGGTTCATTATGTTTATTCATAATTATGATTTTGTACTTAGGTTTTTTTTAAACACGTTTAATAAAAAAAAATCTTCCATTATTCAAGCATGTAGGTAATCCCCAATTCTCAATACGATACAAACATTCTACAAGCAAAATAATTTCATCCTAGGTCTTTTGAGTAAGCTCAGAAGGTCCAAAGATAAGGTTTTGCCCTTAGTTTAGGAAGCATTAAAATATGTATATGTAATTACCTATTATGGTAATTAAAAAAGAGATACCAAAATAATCCTTATCGCCAGGTAGGTAATCAAAGAAAGCATTACAAGCGAGAGTTAGAAAATAATGTTGACTCAAGTGCAGGTTGTTAGATCACTTGTTCAAATATTCTTAAATATTTCATAACATACTCGTACAATTTTCATATTGTTATGAGAGGCAAATGTCCTACAATTCCAAAATTATCAGCGTCATTACGTTCACAACTTTGTTCTCTTTCTACGACCTAGATTCGGAGACAGCTCATGTAATTCCAATCTAATCTAATTATTACCGATTTACCCCTTTTACAATACCAGTCCAGTCGAATTTGAATATGTCAAAGTCACAGCAATATTGACCTCGTTTTCGCTTTTCAAATCACCGACACAAATATATATGTGGCAGGGCGTCTATAAAACTCGATATACGCCGGCTTTCTTAATTTCCAGACACAATGAGCACTACCTTACACATCATAATGAAAAGGAAAACCAAATTAGATCTAGCTCACTGCACACACAAGAAAATTTTCGATTTCCCTAGACTCGTCCGTTGCATTTTTAGAGTAGTAAAGACAAACGCTAAGAAAAAAGAATCGTAATAATCATATGTTGCGTTACGTTTTACGTTACGGCATTTTGATAACAATTACCACAACTTACTGTTGCTTTATTGTTTACCTCGTAACCGTTCATTAGGTTTAACAAAATCCCTTTCTAGTGGTTTTCACACGGCCCTTCCCACCATGCATAATTGACGACTCAAACAGCGTCGTACGTAGACGCAAGTTAATCAATTTGTTGTTCTAAAGGTTCCGTTGCTTAAAATAAGATTGAAAATAAAAACACAATAGTGGTTTTAGGCTAAACGCGCCTTCTTGTTTCCCCTATCTTCTTAGGAGTCTTATAATAATACCTATTTTAAATACTGTAACTTTTGTTAAATATTTTTAACGATTTTACAAACTACATTACTTCATACCTACACGTAAGTCTATGTACCATGGATGAGAGGAATTGGTCCTTTATACTTTGTCCACACGCGAGCACATTGTGGGTTGGGAACTTCACATATATACCTACCTTCGTTTATGTTGTTGCACGCTTAACGAGCTCAATTATTTCAATAATCAGTTTCTTTTAACAATCATTGCTCAAAAACATAGACAATAGATCACAAGATTTACATTATTATTTCTCATACATCACATGTTTGCGCTTTCGAACATACATACTAGATGACGAGCGAGAAAGTGACAGCACATTGTGAACAATGATTAAATGCTTTTTGTCCATCTATCACAGGTAGCAGTACAATCGATTACGTGTTTTGATGATATTTGCTGATAAAAAAGATGATGGAGGCGCAGAGAAATTTACATGATATCTATCAGAGGCCATGGAGTCCAAGAGATTAGATAAATAAGATAGAGAAGTGTGTGAACCGATCTTCTCTCTTTATTTGCAAAAGAAAACAAAAGAAAAGGTGACGAGTTGAAGGTTACATCACGTCAGAAATGTAATCTCGGCGGAGTAAGATTGAAAAACAAGATACCTAATAATTGCAGAAAAATAAGTACTTGCACATTCTTACCGATGTTAGCCGAACATCATGCAAATGTAGGTAATCTTGAAGATGCTTAATCGATCACTTATGAATCCAACATGACTGAATCGGTTCCTTACGAATCCAATATGCATCGCGGCGATATAATAGGTAAATTGATAAAACAGAAGATCTCTTGTTGAATGTTTCATACTAATTTGGGATAAGTGTTTTTAGTGTAATTGGGCACTTTTATTTGCATCAATACATTAATGAACCTTTAACACTCATTGAACCTTAAAGAACTTAAAAAATATTACCTACAAAGGCAAGCAAAATATTCCCAACGCGACGCCTCGAAGACTATTGAAATCATAATCATGTTTTTGCAGAAATTAAATTACAAGGTAGAAAGCTTATGTTCCCATGACACAATGGAGGCGAGAGCCCGGTTCACAAGCTTACATAACCTCAAATATGAGGCAAACAAGAGCATAGGCGATGGATATGGCATTTTTGATTAGCTAACTTTAAATTTGTAAGAAAGTGGCTTAGTTCAAATTGCTTTACGGGCAAGTAATTGACCTTTAGTTGATGAAAACGGAACAATGGTTCATGGAGCTTTCATTACGGATTATGTTATTTGGATAATTTGACTGTATGAGGAGAAAATAGTTTCACAATGGTAGTGCCTGCAAATATTCATCATCACCCATTTTTTCTGAAAGGTCTGCAAAATGAAGAACGGATGCTTTCGCGTGCCAAAGATAGACTCTTCATGGTCCACTAAATAGAAACACGGAGTTATAATATTGTTAATGGCGAGATATTATTGGCTGATACAACTTTTATCGCAACCCATATTTACGTTCCTCTATCGTGACATCGCACTGAAATCGATTTAAAACTTTCTTCGTCAATAACTGGCTGTTTTCCCAACTCGATAAAAGCAATCATTTTACCAGCCAGCGTTCCGTTTTCAAACATGGTTTGAAAATAGAACGCATGCTTGAATCCAGTGCTAACAACTCTAACAAGGCCTGTCTCAGCTTCGTTACCAGACAATGCAAGTAATGTGCTACAAGTGGCAGAGGTTAGAACAGACAACTGTGGCATAATGAGGCAGGCACGGAATGTATACGGGATGTTATGCTGGCGTGTCCTAGAAATACTGGAACGGCCTACAATATATGTTACGTATGTACAGGTTCGAGGGCACAATATTAATAAAATTAAAAAATTAATAATATTATAAAATTCTCTCTCAGTGTATCAAAAAAAAGAAAGTTTAAAATTTCTGACTAATGTACTTTTCCAGATCTGGTTAATAAATATGTACAGTAGAATGTCATCCGCTTTATAAATTGTTTTTGAAATAAGTTCATTAGTCCGTTGCAAATGTAAAAGGTGATCCAGTTATTACGATTATAGAATGTTCTTCTCAGGTCATACCTGTCCTGCGTAGTATTGGAATTGTAACGAACATCAATATTTAAATCGCTGCGATCTGACCGATGACTCAAGGCTGACCGCCTTCTTGACCTAGTAATTCGCGATCACAATAACATTTGGTAAGTCATGCTTGTTTAACCTTTGGCAATAACATTGATCCTATTATTATCAACCTCAATTCTTAGTTGCTCTCATTTTATAATCATCGTCAAACTTTTATGAATATATTTTTACTACATAACACCTATTTGAAAGGCTTCTGTTAGTAATCCTAATGCTGTAACCAAAGATGTTTACAACCTTAACTGGAGCAGATTTGACAGTTCCAAAAATAGCTTTTACAGCCTTTCGTAACACGTCGTTATTCTTTCATTTGTATCGTCGACATAACACGCTCTTTTATTTTCAAATACATCCATCACGTACAAACGTTCCATCACTCAAACGTTTACGTAAGTGTTAACGATAAACTATAATAGTTATAGTTAATCGTTAGATATCGATAGCTCAAATCCATCAGAACTAGGATTTAACTTTGATTATTTAATAATGCTTTATAGCTATATCCTGCTTTGCTTGCGTAAGCTGTCAATGTTAACTAGTCACGATTTACTTAAATGTCCGTCATAAGAATGCAGTCTAATAGACCTCCAATAGAACAACTAACAAAAGAGGTAAAACATGTTCGAAAATTTTCTTATTCGACAAACAAAGCCTCACTTGCATCCATAATCAGTTGTTGGAACACTATTTTCTTGTCCTCACCAACGTCTCAAAAGCTAACATACGGCTGCCTTATTAAAATTCAATAAAGGTGACGTCGAGTTCAAAGCCAGATGCCTCGTCACGCCCGCGGCTATCCATCTGTCGAGAAATTGTGGTACAATAACACACAAGGCTGCACGCAAACAGGGTGGTCAACACCTTCTATAAGACCATTGTTGATTAGCTATTGTTTTGACAGCTGCGTACATACTTAATCTCAATGTCTAAACTAAATAAGCGGCAGTGTAACAAAAAATATGGAAAACCCAGGGTTCTTTTTTTTGATTTCTTGCTTTATCACATCTGAAATAACAAAATATACTATACAATGTTTGTCAATTTGAGAAAATTCTTGAGGTGTTTTTTTGCTTTGGACTTCTGCCTCGCGTTTGGAGTCATTGTCCCCACGAACTCGTAAAAAGTCTTGTCTTGCGTAACAATTAGATTCTTTCTTTCCGTTTACTAAAGTTAGAATTTGGAGATTTAACGGCGATGTTACCTCATTCTGGGTTAATATTACTTATAATTAATTTCATTATGCGAGCCTTGGGTTGATTAAACCAATTAAAATTAATGATGGAGATGTCATGCACGTCAATAATAATGAATGCATGTTAGAAATCACGGTAATTGTATGCGTTAAGTTAACTCGCGATAATAAACTTTTCAACTAGCTGCGTGTGTCTTTATAAAATAGGGATGATTTATCTCCAACGTTTCCCTCGATAACATCGAGTTCTGTTTCATCTTATAGGAGTTGCTCGATTTACAGGTTTTCTATTATATTAGTTACGTCTCTTGCAAAATCTCAAGTATGATTCAATATACATTTTATAATATTTTGATATCATCCATACAATTCTTGACCACACCTACACTAGAAACAAGTTCCACGCACACAGACGCATCATTTATTTTGTCAAAATGGCCGCCTATCGACTCGTTGGATCACCTCTTACTTTCGTTATTTTCACTTTCGATCCCCGTAATATATTGTGTATACGTTACTTAATTTGCTCGTCGCCAGCGTAACTTCCGTAGGGGGCGTTACTGTTTACATTTAATCACATTTATCATTGATACAACATCTTGCCTTAATGTTTTTCTTTTACATTTTCTAATCACGTTTTTTCTTAATTACAGATTGTGGGCGGTTTTGTAGGGTTCTTCTCTCATTCAAGGTAAGCCATTTTAACTGATTTTTAATAACATTTTGAAAATTAAAAGCCTTTTTAGTTTTTAATACGATATTTTATTATTTTGGTTTTTATATCACTTTTAGTTTTGTTTTGAGTTTGGCGCAGTCTAGTCCAACGAAAACTAATGTTATGGTCAATAAATAATTGTAAAATCGATTAAAGTTATTGAAATATTTTTCCAATCAAGATTTTGACAAGTACTTGCAAAGATCCGGACGAGTTAGTATACAAAAACATTAAAATAATGAACGTTTGCTGATATAAGATAAGATATAACTCCTAATAATGTTCGCAACATATAATAAAAACTAAACCTGTGATGGGTAATCTAAAGTAATTAATTACGTAAACAATGTGCGTCAAGGAAGTCGTAACTTGTAAAAAACCCTGTGGAAGTGGCGTCCTCTGTACTACCGGGTTTCGTCGGAAATGACGTTGGCTTCTATAATTATAAGTGCCAGTAGGTATATCAGGAATGTACAGTAAGTAAACTACCGAACCCAAACCCTAAGGTGCCCATTCATGAAGTTCTTGGTAAGACTGTATTTTCAAGAGAATAAGAGTACCTAGACGATTATTAATTTTCATCACCGCGTAGCTACTTTAGTTGCTGATTATACCTACATATATGCCTAACTCCGTAGGATATACAAGGATCGATTCTCAAAGTTAAGCCGCAGAACGCGCCAAAAAATTAACGTTACAGGTACAAGTGCTTCCATTTACTTCGTTAAGTAGTTACTCAATAATATATATATGTACAAAATTTAGTAGATAATATAGCACTTGAAAATACACATAGGTACATTCAATAACTTCCATCACTGCTGTTAGTGGATACACCCAAGACCCAAGATAGCTATCAGATAAATAAGCGGCTATTTACCCAATGCTAATTAGGTAGAGTAGGTAAGCAGCAAGCGTAAGATAAGAGTGCATACATGAAATCTACCAAAAATAACATTTATTGCTTACTCGTAATGGAGCCAGCAACAGCCGCTAAATCCAACTGACAGCAATTTATTTAAAATAACTGTTAGGAAACCATAAATTATATTATTAACATTTAGTAACCTTATTTCTTAAACAAAAAATACAACAGCACAAAAACTTCAAAAAAATTGTAACCCTTAAGTTCAATGAACCTAAAACAGCTGGCGAACGCGTAAACCTGTGAAATAGTTCATAATTACAGGCCTGGGAGGTGGTCATTGGTCACAGTACAATAATTAGAGCCCAGTAGACGGACCAATTGTACTGGACGAGAGCTCACATTTATCTGGCCATAAAAGGCTTCGATAGTGTGGTTAAAGTTCATGGAAAGAAATGAAGATCTCATCTGTTTCGACAACATTGTAACGAGGTTCCCCGGGGCATCATTGTTTTGTTATAGATAAAAGATATTGTATGATGATCAAAGTAATTAAGTTCCATTTAGATTACATTAAATGAAATTACACAGAGCTAGAAATGAAAACGGTAATTGGCCTGCGAAATGCATTAAAACATTTGAATTTTTAGTTTTATTTCTGAAATGCTTAGTTCTTCTATTTACAAATACCTAGTACCTAGGTACTATCGGGTTCAGAATTGCATGGCCAATTTATGAATGAATTCATTGATAAATTGACCATGCAATTTTGAACCCGATGGTACCTACTTGTTTGAAAATAACCACCTTATTCATAAATGTCTTACAAGCCGCATTCAACGAATGATCGTTTGTCTTTCTCCTTATCTGGCACTTTGACAGTTGTATTTGCTAGAAGACGTTTATGAATAAGAGAGTACAACTTCAGTCAAATAAGCATTAAATCCGGGGAAAACTCCTCTGATATAAATCTGATTCAAACATAAACGCAACTAAAATAAAAGTTATTAATCTGAAAAGAAAAGTCCAAACGCTAAGAAAATAAACAAGAAAGCTATAATTAAGTTAGTATTTCTGTTGTGACAGAAATAAAACACAATCGCTAAATTATCAATTTCTCGACGAAAACCGGTACGAGTATATCACGGTAAAAATCGAAATTCGATCCGAAGGCACCTGGAGCTTTCGCCAATCTAACTCGCTCTTATGTCTACTCCTATGGTCTTATATACGACCTTATAGCTTAGGGGTCTCGGTCAGCGTGTGACCCTTATGACAGGTTTTTTTTATTGGAGGTTACGCTTGATATATCTATATAGATGTCTTTAAGATTACAGGGTTTGACGTGTTTGTTTGGTTGTGCTCTGATAATGTCATATTACTTGTATTGTTTTAATTTGAGGCTTAGTGGAAATACAATTAAAGCTTCTGTGAAACTGCACACGTTAACAGCAGGCCAGGTATCGATCACAAGAAAAGGAAACGTCACTTTATTATACCACGCAATGGAAAGGGACAGAAACTCTTATTGACATGACACGGTGTCACGTACACAAGTTCCAATATCATATCCGTATAGTTTTACCGCCTGCTGTACTGTCGTTTGTTGGAGCCAAGACCAAATCACTCTTGAGCTCAATAATCGCAAATATCTACGTAACTTCATTCGTACGTAACAGATGTTAACAAAACAACCAAATTGTCATTATTTTGTATGTATAGCTTGTCCGCTGATCGTTTTATGCTTATCTAACTTAATGGCTTTATTACTCAAATGGTCGTTACATAAAATGACATCAACGTTGTCGATGCTCATTTATTTTTATTAAGTACCTGCCTATTACAATTAATAAGATCACTTTCAATTTGCTATCGTGGCATGAAGGAAATTGACATAACACAGCTTTGAATTTTAGCGGCACTTTCTCATGAGCCAAACATGTTTGGTTGGTGGAAAATTCGAATGGAAAGCCATTTGAATAATCAGATATCTACAAAATCTGTGGGAACGTTTTGAATATCTCTATATTCTTGTATTCTAATTATATAGAATCAATAAAAAATAGTATACATTATCTTTGCGTGTATGTATACACACACAACACAAACAGCCTAAATGAATTTAACTTCATTCGTTTTAAAGTCTTCATTCGTTAGGGGTTTTTTTTAGTAGTCGCGTAAAATACGTTACTTGGCCATGACCATTGTCAATTTATATATTGAATTGTCAACGCAACAATAAGGCGAATGACCAGAATACGGGTCGGAAATGAATCAACAATGGAATTTACACATTTTATACAAGGGAATAAGAGCCACATTAGAATCAAATTGATGTTCAAAGCCCTTCCTTCTGATAAACCTATGTCAACTTGTCATTATAACTTCACGCTTCGTGTACCTTAGGATTTACAAGCCATAAATCCACCATTTTCTATCGATACCGAATATACATAGGGCTGAGTGAAACACCGGGTCAGAACACACTGGTCACACATACAAGTCAATCCTGTTCGGGCCAGCATTTCAGACGTCAGCGTTTAGAAGATTATACGTTTTGACAGCTGTCAAATTATAGCTTTAGATAATCGATTGGCGGCGTAATCGATTATTCGTTTCTATAATGTAATCGATAAGATTTCTCTCGGAGATGTGACTTTCTGCATTCTTTGTTTTTGCTGCAAATTGAATAGCTATAGTCGTAATAATACGTATTAGTTTGGGTGCTTATTGATTCATAGTCAATTACGCTTGTTACATGACCTAGTGGTGTAGTTAAATTGGTCGTTTCTTTTTTGGTGTCATATACTTTTTTTTCATCCAATTTACACTGACTTAGGTATATTTTTTCTTGTCTTTATAGAATAAGAAATATTTATTTTTTAACCTTAAGTTATTTTTTTTAATACCACGACGGTGGCAAACGAGCATACGGCCCGCTTTGTAAGAAACTACCGTAAACTATGGACGCCTGTAACATGCGCGTTGCCGACCCTTTACAAAAAGGAGGATTAACTGTGTTGACGGCTAAAGGAACTAGAGGGTCCCTCATCGTCAACACACTGGATCCTCTTTGAGCTCTTTGGTAACCTTACTCACCAGCAGGAACACAACACTATGAGTAGGGTCTAGTGCTATTTGGCTGTGGTTTTCTGTAAGGTGGAGGTACTTCCCCAGTCGGGCTCTGCTCCAGATTTGAGCGATATGACATTCGCTGTGCTGTGCCCTACCACACATAGCGAGATGACATTCGCAGTATATACCCATACCTTTTGGACGTAGTTTAAGGACATACCCGTGTCCGACTTAGTTTAAGGAATACTCGGGTCCCGGGTTATTTTGCCTAATTGGGTACTTTACTCCGATGTTTCTATGAAAATTCTCTACGAAGTGACTGAATGTTTTTGAGTAGGATCATATTTTACATAATCATGTTGCCTCGTTAAAATTAAGCGCAGTTATAAGTTTAACTATACTTACATATTACCTGCTTACTATAAGTACATATTGTCATTTAAAATATAAGAAACCTACATTAAATAAGTTATTATTGTTATTACGGCTAAGTAACGATGTTAATACCTCGCGATCGTATCATGCTAGGGCCAAGAGCGTAAAGCAATTAGGCGTACGTATTTGGCAAGAATATCAAAATGGCGTTATTCAACATTCAATTTTGAATGTAGACCATAATAAACAGCCTCTACATCGCGTGTTGGCTTCGTTCTGCAATTTTACTGTCAATCCTTTTGAAGCCTTTCAAATTATACTTGCAGTTTAAAACCGGATTGAAGACAGGTAGCTTAAGAATACTAAAATAAACGATTAACTTCCCTTTCCTTTACCGATATTTTTTTTAGATTTAGTACTGGTCAACCTTTGTTTTATTTAAAAAAAGTTTACATAAGTAGGTAGGTACCGTTTGTTCGGAAAGAGAAGTGTCGTGGTTTATATAGGAGTTCATATATTCTACGACACTTCTATTTCCGGGCAGACTCTATCCTACATGTAACCTATAACCTACAGGTTAACTGGTCTAATTTATGTGAAATAAAAGTTTATATGTGTTACCAATAATGTGTATACACCAGTAATTAATAGAATTACCAAGGCTTTGTATAGAATGCGACCAAAATAAAATTTATGTGAATAGAATGTCGGAATCATACAAATATATCACTGAGTTTGTGATAGGCAAAATTTATCCAAGTAATAAGATCCCTGCTTAAGTTGTTTATATACCCTTTGAACGTAGCATAAAATGAATAGCTACTATTTTTTGAGATCGTTTTTACAATTTTAAATAATTCTGCTACCTAGTATATAAATCTTGAAGCAAATCAAATTATTTTGTTCAATATTTTTTGATTTGCAATTTTTTTTTTTTTTTTTTTTAAGTAGTTACACTACTATATATAAACAGAAAATAGATGTCATATACTTCAGAAAAAGTGACCAAACCCTCCGGTGTCCGAGGCCAGATTTGAACTGGCGTCTTCAGCTTTCGCGGCTGACGTCCTGACCACTAGACCACCCGGTCACGGCGGAACTTGACAAATTTTCTCATGTATATGCAATCTCTGAATTTGAAACGGCTAGGCGCCGTTGACCATACTCTAAGGGCATGCGCAGTACGTGCTTGCACCTCCTATACGAATCCCTTACGAGATTCTGGTATAGCGAGAGAGATGGTGCTGCCATCTATAAATCTTGAAGCAAATCAAATTATTTTGTTCAATATTTTTTGATTTGCAATTTTTTTTTTTTTTTAAGTAGTTACACTACTATATATAAACAGAAAATAGATGTCATATACTTCAGAAAAAGTGACCAAACCCTCCGGTGTCCGAGGCCAGATTTGAACTGGCGTCTTCAGCTTTCGCGGCTGACGTCCTGACCACTAGACCACCCGGTCACGGCGGAACTTGACAAATTTTCTCATGTATATGCAATCTCTGAATTTGAAACGGCTAGGCGCCGTTGACCATACTCTAAGGGCATGCGCAGTACGTGCTTGCACCTCCTATACGAATCCCTTACGAGATTCTGGTATAGCGAGAGAGATGGTGCTGCCATCTATAAATCTTGAAGCAAATCAAATTATTTTGTTCAATATTTTTTGATTTGCAATTTTTTTTTTTTTTTTTTTTAAGTAGTTACACTACTATATATAAACAGAAAATAGATGTCATATACTTCAGAAAAAGTGACCAAACCCTCCGGTGTCCGAGGCCAGATTTGAACTGGCGTCTTCAGCTTTCGCGGCTGACGTCCTGACCACTAGACCACCCGGTCACGGCGGAACTTGACAAATTTTCTCATGTATATGCAATCTCTGAATTTGAAACGGCTAGGCGCCGTTGACCATACTCTAAGGGCATGCGCAGTACGTGCTTGCACCTCCTATACGAATCCCTTACGAGATTCTGGTATAGCGAGAGAGATGGTGCTGCCATCTATAAATCTTGAAGCAAATCAAATTATTTTGTTCAATATTTTTTGATTTGCAATTTTTTTTTTTTTTTTTTTTTTTTAAGTAGTTACACTACTATATATAAACAGAAAATAGATGTCATATACTTCAGAAAAAGTGACCAAACCCTCCGGTGTCCGAGGCCAGATTTGAACTGGCGTCTTCAGCTTTCGCGGCTGACGTCCTGACCACTAGACCACCCGGTCACGGCGGAACTTGACAAATTTTCTCATGTATATGCAATCTCTGAATTTGAAACGGCTAGGCGCCGTTGACCATACTCTAAGGGCATGCGCAGTACGTGCTTGCACCTCCTATACGAATCCCTTACGAGATTCTGGTATAGCGAAAGAGATGGTGCTGCCATCTATAAATCTTGAAGCAAATCAAATTATTTTGTTCAATATTTTTTGATTTGCAATTTTTTTTTTTTTTTTAAGTAGTTACACTACTATATATAAACAGAAAATAGATGTCATATACTCCAGAAAAAGTGACCAAACCCTCCGGTGTCCGAGGCCAGATTTGAACTGGCGTCTTCAGCTTTCGCGGCTGACGTCCTGACCACTAGACCACCCGGTCACGGCGGAACTTGACAAATTTTCTCATGTATATGCAATCTCTGAATTTGAAACGGCTAGGCGCCGTTGACCATACTCTAAGGGCATGCGCAGTACGTGCTTGCACCTCCTATACGAATCCCTTACGAGATTCTGGTATAGCGAGAGAGATGGTGCTGCCATCTATAAATCTTGAAGCAAATCAAATTATTTTGTTCAATATTTTTTGATTTGCAATTTTTTTTTTAAGTAGTTACACTACTATATATAAACAGAAAATAGATGTCATATACTTCAGAAAAAGTGACCAAACCCTCCGGTGTCCGAGGCCAGATTTGAACTGGCGTCTTCAGCTTTCGCGGCTGACGTCCTGACCACTAGACCACCCGGTCACGGCGGAACTTGACAAATTTTCTCATGTATATGCAATCTCTGAATTTGAAACGGCTAGGCGCCGTTGACCATACTCTAAGGGCATGCGCAGTACGTGCTTGCACCTCCTATACGAATCCCTTACGAGATTCTGGTATAGCGAGAGAGATGGTGCTGCCATCTATAAATCTTGAAGCAAATCAAATTATTTTGTTCAATATTTTTTGATTTGCAATTTTTTTTTTTTTTAAGTAGTTACACTACTATATATAAACAGAAAATAGATGTCATATACTTCAGAAAAAGTGACCAAACCCTCCGGTGTCCGAGGCCAGATTTGAACTGGCGTCTTCAGCTTTCGCGGCTGACGTCCTGACCACTAGACCACCCGGTCACGGCGGAACTTGACAAATTTTCATGAGAAAATTTGCATATACATGAGTATATGCAATCTCTGAATTTGAAACGGCTAGGCGCCGTTGACCATAATCTAAGGGCATGCGCAGTACGTGCTTGCACCTCCTATACGAATCCCTTACGAGATTCTGGTATAGCGAGAGAGATGGTGCTGCCATCTATAAATCTTGAAGCAAATCAAATTATTTTGTTCAATATTTTTTGATTTGCAATTTTTTTTTTTTTTTTTTTTAAGTAGTTACACTACTATATATAAACAGAAAATAGATGTCATATACTTCAGAAAAAGTGACCAAACCCTCCGGTGTCCGAGGCCAGATTTGAACTGGCGTCTTCAGCTTTCGCGGCTGACGTCCTGACCACTAGACCACCCGGTCACGGCGGAACTTGACAAATTTTCTCATGTATATGCAATCTCTGAATTTGAAACGGCTAGGCGCCGTTGACCATACTCTAAGGGCATGCGCAGTACGTGCTTGCACCTCCTATACGAATCCCTTACGAGATTCTGGTATAGCGAGAGAGATGGTGCTGCCATCTATAAATCTTGAAGCAAATCAAATTATTTTGTTCAATATTTTTTGATTTGCAATTTTTTTTTTAAGTAGTTACACTACTATATATAAACAGAAAATAGATGTCATATACTTCAGAAAAAGTGACCAAACCCTCCGGTGTCCGAGGCCAGATTTGAACTGGCGTCTTCAGCTTTCGCGGCTGACGTCCTGACCACTAGACCACCCGGTCACGGCGGAACTTGACAAATTTTCTCATGTATATGCAATCTCTGAATTTGAAACGGCTAGGCGCCGTTGACCATACTCTAAGGGCATGCGCAGTACGTGCTTGCACCTCCTATACGAATCCCTTACGAGATTCTGGTATAGCGAGAGAGATGGTGCTGCCATCTATAAATCTTGAAGCAAATCAAATTATTTTGTTCAATATTTTTTGATTTGCAATTTTTTTTTTTTTAAGTAGTTACACTACTATATATAAACAGAAAATAGATGTCATATACTTCAGAAAAAGTGACCAAACCCTCCGGTGTCCGAGGCCAGATTTGAACTGGCGTCTTCAGCTTTCGCGGCTGACGTCCTGACCACTAGACCACCCGGTCACGGCGGAACTTGACAAATTTTCATGAGAAAATTTGCATATACATGAGTATATGCAATCTCTGAATTTGAAACGGCTAGGCGCCGTTGACCATACTCTAAGGGCATGCGCAGTACGTGCTTGCACCTCCTATACGAATCCCTTACGAGATTCTGGTATAGCGAGAGAGATGGTGCTGCCATCTATAAATCTTGAAGCAAATCAAATTATTTTGTTCAATATTTTTTGATTTGCAATTTTTTTTTTTTTTTTTTTTAAGTAGTTACACTACTATATATAAACAGAAAATAGATGTCATATACTTCAGAAAAAAAAAAAAAAAAAAAAAAAAAAAAAAAAAAAAAAAAAAAAAAAAAAAAAAAAATTGCAAATCAAAAAATATTGAACAAAATAATTTGATTTGCTTCAAGATTTATAGATGGCAGCACCATCTCTCTCGCTATACCAGAATCTCGTAAGGGATTCGTATAGGAGGTGCAAGCACGTACTGCGCATGCCCTTAGAGTATGGTCAACGGCGCCTAGCCGTTTCAAATTCAGAGATTGCATATACATGAGAAAATTTGTCAAGTTCCGCCGTGACCGGGTGGTCTAGTGGTCAGGACGTCAGCCGCGAAAGCTGAAGACGCCAGTTCAAATCTGGCCTCGGACACCGGAGGGTTTGGTCACTTTTTCTGAAGTATATGACATCTATTTTCTGTTTATATATAGTAGTGTAACTACTTAAAAAAAAAAAAAAAAAATTGCAAATCAAAAAATATTGAACAAAATAATTTGATTTGCTTCAAGATTTATAGATGGCAGCACCATCTCTCTCGCTATACCAGAATCTCGTAAGGGATTCGTATAGGAGGTGCAAGCACGTACTGCGCATGCCCTTAGAGTATGGTCAACGGCGCCTAGCCGTTTCAAATTCAGAGATTGCATATACATGAGAAAATTTGTCAAGTTCCGCCGTGACCGGGTGGTCTAGTGGTCAGGACGTCAGCCGCGAAAGCTGAAGACGCCAGTTCAAATCTGGCCTCGGACACCGGAGGGTTTGGTCACTTTTTCTGGAGTATATGACATCTATTTTCTGTTTATATATAGTAGTGTAACTACTTAAAAAAAAAAAAAAAATTGCAAATCAAAAAATATTGAACAAAATAATTTGATTTGCTTCAAGATTTATAGATGGCAGCACCATCTCTCTCGCTATACCAGAATCTCGTAAGGGATTCGTATAGGAGGTGCAAGCACGTACTGCGCATGCCCTTAGAGTATGGTCAACGGCGCCTAGCCGTTTCAAATTCAGAGATTGCATATACATGAGAAAATTTGTCAAGTTCCGCCGTGACCGGGTGGTCTAGTGGTCAGGACGTCAGCCGCGAAAGCTGAAGACGCCAGTTCAAATCTGGCCTCGGACACCGGAGGGTTTGGTCACTTTTTCTGAAGTATATGACATCTATTTTCTGTTTATATATAGTAGTGTAACTACTTAAAAAAAAAATAAAAAAAAAATTGCAAATCAAAAAATATTGAACAAAATAATTTGATTTGCTTCAAGATTTACAGATGGCAGCACCATCTCTCTCGCTATACCAGAATCTCGTAAGGGATTCTTATAGGAGGTGCAAGCACGTACTGCGCATGCCCTTAGAGTATGGTCAACGGCGCCTAGCCGTTTCAAATTCAGAGATTGCATATACATGAGAAAATTTGTCAAGTTCCGCCGTGACCGGGTGGTCTAGTGGTCAGGACGTCAGCCGCGAAAGCTGAAGACGCCAGTTCAAATCTGGCCTCGGACACCGGAGGGTTTGGTCACTTTTTCTGAAGTATATGACATCTATTTTCTACCTAGTATATAATTGATCAATCAAAAACTTGGGTAAGAAATTCGGACCTTTTAACAATAAGTCATTATCATTATGTAAAATGAGCCATTAAAAACAATTTACAGAACTGCTAACAAAAGATATATATTTTTTTTGGTGTCAAAGGCAATCGATCATTGTAATCGGCCCTTTTAGAATCGAGACAAGCGCTCTGAGCGTAATTCCTACCTTACATAGGTAATCCCAAAACTGTATACAGTTGCTAAACTTGAACATGCTCCTTAAATCAACAACCACAAGAGCTATAATCATGCCTAGGAAACGCAAAGTTATATTGGTGGTGTACGTGTATACTAGTAATTTGGATTGGGCCTTTACCATCGATGATGAAAACGCGATACGTGGGCCGTAAGGTTTGAATAATTTTCTCATTACAGAGTTAATGGTGGATCTCGTAATTGGCTCAAATTTCGCGCCCCGAGTAATTGTTGGGTATTTCTTCAATTGTTTCTACATTTTGGGTCTGGATCATTTTATGTTAATTCATCTTAAGTAACAGCAATCGTTTAGAGTGCTAAATAAATCATTCTCGGATGAGCGCAATTCAAATGCTGATAACGGAAGCTTTACGGTAAAAATCAACGAAGATGCTCGATGTTCTTTAGCTTATAATGACTATGATGACCTAGCTGTTACAAGGATAGCGGTATCAATGGACTTCAATCAAACGGTGGGTTAGTCAGATGACCCAGTAATCGACGGTAAGGTTAATGCGCTTGAAGAAGATACATTAACACTTGACTATTACTACCTTTTTAGATCGTCTGATAAAGACGAAGGCCCAATGTAAACAAAATATACTTCCACTTTTAATAGGTTTATCTATATTGATAAGTAAGAAAACCCATAATTAACTGCTAACTAAATGTTTAATCTTTGCTAAAAGGCCTTGCTTTTCAAAAGCCTTCCGTAAATGAAATCCCACCAAACACATTCTGTAAAAAACTAGCCAAGTCTCGATGGAGCTGCTTGTTTATCTCTAAAAAGTAATGAAATCTAGACAAAGTCGTGCCAAGTCTAAGGTTCCTTACTGCGATTTCTTTATTATTATAGTTAATGTCGTGTGACTTGGCCGTTGAAGGGTACACAAGGGTACAAAACTAGGTGCTCCATGACACCATTGCATCAATCTGTCGCCAGAACCGCTACCCATTGACGATGGAAAATTGCCACTTGGGAAACGTTGATTCAATAACTGGTTATTGAATCTGGTGTCTACTGGAGCACCTGGTTTTGTACCCTTGTGTACCCTTCAACGGCCAAGTCACACAACATTAACTATAATAATAAAGAAATCGCAGTAAGGAACCTTAGACTTGGCACGACTTTGTCTAGATTTCATTACTCTTTAGAGATAAACAAGCAGCTCCATCGAGACTTGGCTAGTTTTTTACAGAATGTTTTTGGTGGGATTTCACTTCTTTTTGTAGAAACGTGTTCTTATTGATTTATTTAGACGACAACGACAGTCAGCGCCATCTAGCGATGTGTGCGGGTATCACCGCCACTCTTAGTCCGATGCATTATATTTTGACCAAATTTTGTTTTCTAATCAGGGTCACCAGGTACTCCAGATCTTTGATTATCCTAGTTTTTATAGTTTTCCCTTTATGTGGCCATTAAACCCTAACTCTGTACCAAATTTCAGTTCTCTGAGTTTATGGGAAGTACTAGTTCTATTTTTATGATCATGAGTGAGTGAGTGTCATAAATGCGAAACTTTGCTTTCGCTTAACTTCGGAACTAAATGACCTACAAACTTAAAATTTTGGATTTTAAGTATGTGATTATTGCTTACTGGATGACGAAAATTTCTGCGTTCTGGTCTTATCCAGAGGTTCTCAAATAGGGGCCTGAAAATGCGGCGAAATGGTTCCAGTAAAGGATGGTACGGCAGTGTTTGCTTCGCGCTCGACTTGGCGGGGGCACTGCCGTGCCCCCAGATATGACGACAAAGTGATCTAGTTCAAATTGGTGTTATTAGATGCACTATTTTAATTGATCACTAGTGTAATGTAATTTCGTCTTTTTATACGATTTTAAGCTAACATGGTCATTAACATTACAAAACCTATTTAAAACGGGGTATGTAACATATGTATTTATTTAACAAATACAAATGGTAAATACCCCGTTTTAAATAGTTTCGTCTTTTTGTAAAGAAATGTTAACCTTGTCAAATATTGTATTGTCCAGCATAATATTAATAACACCAAATACTAAATAATAATTTCCATGCTCTGAAACTTGCATTAAAAGTTTTTAGGGTTCCGTAGTCAACTAGGAACCCTTATGGTTGCGCCATGTCTGTCCGTCCGTCCGTCCGTCCGCGGATAATCTCAGTGACCGTTTGGAGTAGAAAGCTGAAATTTGGTACTAATATGTATATCAATCACGCCGAAAAAGTGGTAAAATAAAAAGTGGAAAAAAATGTTTCATTAGGGTACCTCCCCTATACGTAAAGTGGAGAGTGTTTTTTTTTTCATTTCAACCCTAACGTGTGATATATTTTGTTGGATAGGTATTTAAAAATGAATTTACTAAAATCATTTTTTGATAATGTAAATATTTTCGGAAATAATCGCTCCAGAAGTAAAAAAAAATGTGTCCCCCTCTAACTTTTGAAACATAAGTTTTTAAAATATGAAAAAAATCTCAAAAGTAGAACTTTATGAAAACTTTCTAGGAAATTTATTTTGAACTTGATAGGTTGAATAGTTTTTGAAAAAAAATTATAAAATAATTTCAGAACTAAGTTTGTAATTTAACCGTATAAGCAGGTGTTTATTGTACCTGTAATTTCTACAAAATCACAATGAAATGACGTGCTTTCAAATAAAGTAAAAACGGTGAAAATCGGTTCACGCAATAAAGAATTATCCCATAAAAATCATCTTCCATACTTTAAGCTCGCGCGCAATAGTTTACTCAATTTGCCGATAGATGTCGCTGTACGTGGAACGCTCAATATCATATCCTACATGGTGGTGCTATTTTAACTCTTAAGTGGGGACACTTACTGTGACGGACGGAAAACTACGGAACCCTACACTGAGCGTGGCCCGACACGCTCTTGGCCGGTTTTAAATAATAATTTTGACACTATGTTATAAAATGTATTAAATATCCTTTATTACATTTTTCTTTCACGGTTCAGAGTCAGTGCTAACAAGTAGGTATGTCTTCTTTATTTTTATTCAATAACCTTGCATAAATTTGAATCGATACTACTGATCAACAAACAATAGCCGTGTAATAACTTCATCCACCATCCAAGGAAAAGTCCTTGTTAAAAAAATCGGAAGCTCTTATACCTCGTATCAAGAGTTCCCATAAATATGATCGGCGAAGAACGGACATCCTCTGGTATCTGCATTGGGCCTTGAACGGCGAATAAAAATATGTACAGGAATTTAAATCTTATGCCTCTAGAAATAAGTAACAAAACAACGTTTTGTTGTTGTTCAGATGAGAGCACCGGAGCGTGGTTCCGTGGCATTGTCCCCGCTGTGTTGTGCTGTTGTTGTATACATCAGGTTCGTTTATCTAATCATACCGCTGTTTGATGATCCTATTGTATTGGATACTGGAAAATATCTGTAGTTTGTGACTGACAAGGACCTAGAATATTTAAAGATGAGAAATTCTTTAATCAAAATGCAAGAAAATGTTCTGACTATCTTATATATTTATTATCTATCTAGTCATTCTTAATTTGTTCTACGTATACTTTGTCACGTCTCCCTAACTCTGTGGTATTCTGTACTTCCACACATGAATGGAGCCGCTATATTGAATTACGATTTAGAAAGTGGGAAATAATACTATGGAATCTACTTCCAGGGCCATTCATCTGGTTCTTGCTATGCAGTGTTAACTGCAAGAGTTCGCTTGTTACAATGAACAGATACTGTGTTATTACTATTAGTTGTTGATGGGTGATTTGCTTCGCTTTATCGCCTGTGATTTTTAAATTCAAAGGCAAATCGTTCTCAATACTTGTGCATGAAATAAAAGCATATTAAATTTGTCCATTAATCGCATAATTATGATCGTGTGTTTACCTTTAAGGGGCTCCACACGTTTTTCATCGAATTTTGTCAAGTTTTGAGTACTACAGATCGAATTACTTACACATAAAACAAATGGTTATTAATTTTTTAATCTTTTATCTACTTTCGGTAGACCCAAAATATAAAAAAGTATTTTTTTATTTTTTTATGATTTTCTTAAATGTTAATTTATTATATTTTTATGATTTTCTTGAATGTTAATTTATTATTTATTAATGTTCTAGAAAACATTTTTTAGATATTTAAATGTTGTGAATGATCTTACATAAATGATACTACATATTTTTGTTCCTCATATCTGTGCCTCTAAAATCTGACAACATATTTTAATTTTAAAGTTCTTCTTATTAGCACCTATGTTAAGGCTAGAACCGGTTTCAGGGATTCAGATCGAAGGTCGTTGGCAACAGGGAGCCCCATAAAAATAAATGTTTTAAGAGTAATACGTGTCTAAGCCTAAGCTTTTCTTATAAAAGGCTATAGTCGGCTTTCCGTAGTGAATCAGCCCTTACATTAGACTCTGGATTGTTTTGTGAATACCTCTCGTAGTAGAGCATATTTATACTGCGTATCAACATCCTGACTGTAACAGCTTCTGTTCAGTTTATTTGTTGGTGATGCAAATCTAAATAACATAATTTCAGAATTTGAACCAAATCGTTCGAATAGATCCCGAAAAAGAAATACTATAAAAAAAGTAAAGAAATTATAAGTCAAAAACGGTCACAGTTTGGATTAGGATGTTGATACTTAGCATAAATATGTTTCATTTGACGAGGTATTCCCAAAAAATCCAGAGTCGATTTAATGTAAGGGCCGATTCACTATGGAAAGCCGACTATAAGGCTTTGTATCTGCTTAGAAGAATGTAAACTGTAGATACATCTGATTATCTACATAATTATGCTAATGTATTTTAGTGGGACACTTACGACGAATTAATACTAAATTTATAAATCTATTAATATCAAGTAGTATCAAGCCGAAGTCAAAGTAACCGATTTATAATGATCGTAAGCCAAAAAAGCGATTTCTCCGTTGAAGAAAATAAGTCAAAGCAATCGTAAAAAAATCGTCAGTAAAATTCGGAAACACGCATTGGCCATTTGATAATTATATCGGTTATTGAGTTAAGTGTATCATTATAGGTCCGAATATAAAACGATCAAAAAGAAGAAAACGATCCAAGGTTAAGACAAGGAGTTCGCGTGCCACGCTCTCCGTAACCAACATTTGTTTCAATATTAGTAGCTAGTTTTGGCAGTGATATATGTACTAGATTGTCTGAGAACAGCCTAGATTTGGAATACTAGGCATGTTGTCAGAATGAATAACGAATATTAATCATTGAAGACAGAATACTAATGGAAATGTACAGATGCAAGACGGATGTACACGCAAAAAAGTCTAGGTATCTTCATTTAGCATACATAACAGAAGTATGTGTTAATATACCTAATAAAGCAATCAGCTTGTTTTTCACATGTCACCATGAACCCTAGTCCACTGTGTCTATTTTAAAGATCTGATCAAACAATGCTAACATTAACTTCACAAATTACGACTATTACAGTAATCGGCCATGTTCTGTATTTAACAAAAGAGCCGTAACTCTTAATCGTATCGTTTGGAAAGTTAGATGTACATATTCAATTGCTAAAAATAAGGTACCAAGGTTATATGTGACATTAAAGATAAAAATCTTTTATTTCGTGATTTCACGATTTAAGGAAATTCGGTCCCAATTCACAAATAACATTTATTCTGGCTTACGTATAATGCTAATTTGGTTTATGTACAATTTTGGGGTGGACCGTTATGGAAAATTTAGCTCAACAAATTTGAGCCTTGAGACACACAAACACAAAATTCTTTACCGTTATACAGGTCCATTTTTTTAAAATTTGCACATTGTACATGATCTTGCAGGAGTTTGCAGGTACATGAAGGACAAACTAGTTTGTACGAGCGGCATCAGATCGCATTCACTTTTATACAATTATTTAAATCGGCTCAATCTCGATCATATTCGTACTTACGCATTCATGGAAACTACCATTTGTTTGTGCATTTATATTTTTTAAAGTAACCTAAGTATCTATTTTTACGGAATATAAATGCTTTATGAACGAGGACTATAAATCTACTCTTCTTTGCAAAATGTACTTAAATATTTTGAGCTCCGTATAAAAACATAGAAAAAGGGGAAATAGATTCATAATTTCCTTTATATATCATTATATGTATTTTGAAACCGGAGAAATAACTAAGTCCGTACTTTCTAGATCCTTCCCCTCGCATAGTTTCGATATCCTTTGTGCTGGAGTCGTGACTGACTCATTTAGACGAGATCGCTAATCATTCTGTTTTTGCAAGCCTGTACAGTCTATAGTATGTTTTTACTTTTGCACCTTTGTCTATTGTAGTAATAAGGTAAAAACATGTATATTTCGTTGACTGTACATTTTACTGGTGAACGGTCAAGGATTTACATTTAAAATGACACCGTTTTGGAATTTACCTTGACTCATGACCCTGTTCTAATACTCAATGCACATTGGAGTTAGGAATGTGTGTTAAATATACATTTTAAATTTACTTTCTGCCTTTTTAGGACTTCGTTCTTTGACGAAGAAAGTCAGGAATATTAGAAATCCTTCTAAAATGGAAGTAATTAAGTTACTAAAACTGTTAACGTTACATAGTTGCATTACCAATTATTTTGATTTTCTGACTTGTTTTGCGATTTTGGTTTGATGAATGAATGAAAATGATGATTAACAGATAAAAACAATCAAACGCATTTTACCTAGTTGGCTATTTTTATAGTATTTCTAAGCTATATTTTACATTGAACTATTTTTGAAAACTGAACCATTTTGGGAAAATCTGATCCATTGAAATGGATGTAAGTATATGAACTTAAATTTTAATTAATTTTATGTTGTTCTTATGCAATGGAACAGGTGTTGCAAGTCTTGTTGAAACATATAAGACAACTTTTTTGAATATGACAACTTAAAGTTCTTTAAATGCAAAAACGAAAAAAAACAAGAATAAAATTAAACAGAACATTTAATGGCTATCAGAGTTAAAGAAACAAAAGTAATTGGACCTTGTCATTGTTACCTTTCTTCCGCAATTCGAGGTCAACCGTGACCGATCGAAATACTCGATACAAATATTTCTATCAGAACCAACCAGTAACCTAAACCTTTCGATCCACCCGGAACATGTCAAAGTATGGTCCTTCTTATAATGGATATCCGCAAATATGTTAAAGACCTTCCATTTGTAATGGCAGTGATTTCTGAAGTGGCGCATCATAAATTGGTGCGCTTTCTGGACCATGAAACTGCTTCAATGGCATTAAATTGAAGATTACAGTGTCTTCTCCGACGAATTCAATTTTTACCGCCATTTTTAAATTATCATTAAGTGTATTGTTGTGAATTTATTATTTTTATTTATCTCAAGCTTGCCGATGACTTGAGGTTTTTGTTTAGCAACGTTTATTTCAATTTGGTACATACCTAAGCCTTAATTTTATCAATAAGGTAAGGTTGGGACGTAACGAAAGGAATACCTTTACTTACCTTATTTCGTTATTTGACTTAGTTCTTTAGTCTCCAAATTCTTGATCAAATTAAATCATACGTACCATATTGTACCGTAGTTTATTTGCCCTGAGGAAAAGAAATAGTAATGGCATTCCATACACAGTTTGGCTTATCCCGGTGTCTGTCTTATCCCACTTAACATTTGATATGGTTAAAGTAACTTACATTTGAGGCACTGTTAAATTCATTAAATTTATAAAATTGTTTTAGAGATGTGTATTTCTCAACACAATATTCGTATGTAGCAGCACCAATATGTAGCAGTAGATAAATTCGAAAAATCTAATTTTAGTACCTCTCTGCCTATTATTATTTAATTAGTTAAATCTGCTTTTTCTAAGGATCAAAATATAATGGTTCCATTATAAACCCATTAGTTGGATGGTCAGGGGACTCTCCCATTTCTTCTCGTAATGTAGCCTAATGAAGAAACTAGGCAAGTGATTTGCATTTAGCGACGTCTACCAAAGCGACATCGTAAAATCTTGAATCTTACCTCTTTTCTTGATGGGACCTGTAGTGTCATGCCTTCTGGCATTACGTGATCCATTATCATTTTATTGACTATCTGGTATGTAAGGTATTAGGTTTCATACATTGCACATGGTTTGCGAAACATTTCTCGACAAAAATCACGATTTTGACATTTCAAATATCGTTACGGGTGGAGTAGAGCATGGCATTTATACCCAGACGCATGCCTTACCAAGTATTGGCTTTTAAGGATGCATGTACATAGTTGCTCTTGGTACTGGACTTTGAACTTTATTTCAAAGCTATTAAATTGGAATTCAAAGTCTCAGTCGGAGACTTTGCAACATTATTGTTGCCATCACGTTGTTAGAACACATTGTGTTTTAAACTCACTAGCTACGGTTTTAAGGTCGACTTCAAAATTCCGAATGGGTTTCGAGCTTCTAGAGATGGGCCCTTCACTGCTGTCCTTGGGTGATGCGTAGGCCTGGAAATGTTTTAATTGTTATTTAAAGTTTAATCAATTTAGAATGCACCGCAAATATTGTGGTGAACCCCTTAGAATGTATGTATATTTAGTGGAGTCAAATGGCGAAACCAATAGCGTAAAAGCATATCACAAGATAGTATTTTGTAACAACGCTGCACGCATTTCTCACAAATTATTGTTAAGCTGAAACACGAATCTGGTTTCGACATTAGGCCTAAAGGGTTATTTATAATTCTATAAAATTCGCAATCAAATTATAAGCTTTTATTTAGTTTGCACCTGCTTGATGTCGGTCTGTTTCTCATCTAATCTTTATAAGTTATGGTATAGTGTTAGTGGTGTTAGGTACCTATTTCATGAATGAATTATTAAGTACCTAGGGTGTTTTTTTAAATATAAATAGATAACAATTTATTTACTTTAAAGGCAGATCAGAAGGTCGCCATACATATTACCCATCTACACTAAACAGCAATGAGATTGGGTTATAATACTTAATATAGATTATTTTTCGAAAGTGACCCGTTTTATTGCTCTAGAATATTGTTCGAAATTTTAAAAAATGTATTTAGTAATAAGTACCAATCTTTAACAAAAGTTCGCTTTAGAAAAATCTTATAGTATTCTTGAACCGTATTGTTTATACGGTCGCATGTGAAAAAAAAATCTGTTCCTTGTCATACTACCTCTACATTCATATTAGCGACTTATAAAATATAATTAGCAGCTTGTCATACCAGAATTAGTTAATGCGATACCTTAATTGGTATCCACGCATAAATCTTTACGTCTACTTAGTAGCACACATTTCAATCTTCGTTTGCCAACAATGCACCAATCATTTATATTTTTAATTGCCACGGGCGTACGTAGTTTATTATAATTTGCATTATGTGCAATTATCAATTAATCTAATGTGAACAAAGCAATCTCTAAAGGTCGGGTTTCGAAACTGAGTCTGTTATTAAACATTTAACTGCTCTATTGTAACGAAATCGGTTATTTATTGATCGTTAATGTTGCTTTTGGTAAATAGACAAGTGAGGTGACCTTATGTACAATTATTATATGAAATATAAATGTGAACTGTTAATAAAAATATGTTCGTAATCATGGTTAAAGCGAAGTTAGATATGACGATAGGTACCTACAGTTGGATGTTACGAAAAACTATAATATTCGGATATCTTAAAAGCATCTTGCTGAGTATACTTCATGTAACTACTTAATATATTATCATGTGTGTATATCTCAAAGGTAAACCTAGTTATTTACATGTAATAATTATTTACGTGTAATTTAATAACACCGAGTCCGTGTTTTTATCAAATTTAATATAAGTAATATATCAAATTAAGTAGGTAAGTACGGTCAGCTGCAGAGAAAAAGAGACCCCCCCCCCCGCATACAAACTTTGTATGCTGGGTATCTTTTTCTCTGCAGCTGACTGTACATGATAAATTAAATATTTAATTTTGGTGCATGCATTGAACTAATTACCAAATTTTAATAAAAAAATAATAATAGAAAGGCTCCTTAAAGTTTTTACTATTGGTATTAAAAAATAATTGACCTCTAAGAGGACCTTAAAGTAGTAAAGGAAAATTTATTGGTTACTTACCAAACTCTTCAGTTCCCTTTTCGTCAAGCATAATGTTGAAACCTGGTTTCAGAATCAACAATGATAAAAATCTTACGCATTGTGCGTCGCGTTGCAACAATTCTGACCTTTATAATCTCGTGACAAAATACTTGACTTCAAATTTATTGCCAACCTGAGAGCCGAGGTTGATATTTTCAATATTACTACTTAGCCTAGTTTAAATGGTCTATTAGGCCCCATTTATCGTTTAGTTCCAGTGCTTTCACGGACGTTTAATATTGGGTATCGATGTTAAATAGAACGTTCTATTCAGTACAGTCAGCAGATGAACAACAGATAGCTATGCGGGCGCGGTGTTCAAAATTAGCTTGACTTGACACGATTTATCTGGACCCGGGTATGTCCTTAAACCACGACCGGACCCGAATATGTCCTTAAACTATGTCCAAAAGAGAGGTATGAATACTGCGAATATCATCTCGCTATGTGTGGTAGGGCACAGCTCAGCGAATGTCATCTCGCTAAAATCTGGAGTAGAGCTCGACTGGAGAAGTACCTCCACCTTACAGAAAACCACAGCCAAATAGCACTAGTCCCTACTCATAGTGTTGTGTTCCTGCCGGTGAGTAAGGTTGCCAAAGAGCTCAAAGAAGACCCAGTGTGTTGACGACGAGGGACCCTCTTGTTCCCTTAGTCGTCAACACAGTGAATCCTCCTTTTTGTAAAGGGTCGGCAACGCGCATGTGACACCTCTGGAGTTGCAAGTGTTTATAAGCAACGGTAGCTGCTTACCATCAGGCGGGCCGTATGGTTGTTTGTTACCGTCGTAGCATAAAAAAAAGTCAATAAACAAGAGCGTGTTATGACTATTATGCTTGTTTCACCAAAAAAAAACGCTCTGAGCGGATACCGCTTGGATTTGACGCTGTCGGCGGCGAGCGTGTGAAACAAACGTATGAGTTCCTTTATCGCGTTCACGAAAAAACACTCCAATTTACAGCGTTTTCTTGAAGCAGGCGTTAAAAAACTGATATTTGTACACGTAGTAAGGTATAGATAGAAGTGCCACTTATTTTGTTTACTCTCGCAGTGCCTCCTGCACTTGCAGAACTGCAAGCAGTTTGACGAGTTAAAATTTCGACTACGCGACAAAGGCACGTGTAACGAGCTGACGTACCTTTTACCGGCATATGTCACAAATTAGAAGTAATCGCAGCATGAGGACATATTTATCTTCACGCAAACGACATTGGCTGTTATTTCGCGCATGTCTCCATTTAATAGCGACGATTAATGAGCACTTACGTAGAAAGTGATTAAGTATTCAACCGATGAATCCGTAGTGAAACGAGATTTTACGCTAGAATCGTGAAGACGATCGAATCCTTACGTTTTATTTTATATCATTAATCGCATGAAAAATTTTACTCGACTGGGATAGTGTTTGGGACCGCGGGGCAAGTATTTTATATCAGTTATGTTTCTTAGCAAATAACCGTATGTAAACAACTTAAGTGCAATTATTGTAATTTATTTATTTATATAAATAAATAAATAAATTACATTTTGGTACATAATAAGAAGTTTCACCTAGAAATTCCGTTTGAAATTATTTATATATCATTATATTATTATATTTGGGTTTTGTTTCAGAGTAAGCTGTTAAATACTTGATTTTAATTTATTTTGCAAGGCCCTTTTATGTCTCTTTTATACTTTTACGAAACCGGCAATGAATAAAAATAGAAAGCGTGCTTTCTTTGTTATTTTTAAAGAAATTGTATCAAATTGAGTGCACTTTGCGCCAATGAATGGCCCTCATTATTATCAAGCAACACTTTTACGCCTAGAACTTACGTCAAACCGTTCGAGTCACGGAAACAAAAGTCACGAAACGTAAAAACCGCGTCACAAAGGCGGCTTTGTGCGAAAAACAAATGAAAAGCAAAAGCGAGATGAAAGCGGGATCGGTTTTTGCGGGTGCTCAGACGTTCCCAGACCTTCACAATGGTTCGTTGTAAATAAATGAGATTATAACCTGTCGTAATGCGTGTAACAATCGTAAGCTCGAAGAAAGTCTTACGCCATACGACGCTTAAATAATAATTTAATGTGACAAGCTCTATTAAAAGTTGAGCAAAAACACTTTCGCTTCAGTTTGATAATGCGCGTGAGACAAAATGTAGTCGGCAGATGATTCCACAACGGCGCACCATTCGCACCAAAGCGGATGCCATTTTATTTTGAGTCAGGGATACGAGTATGCAATTGATTTTAAACCAATCCAATTTACCTAATATTTCATCTGTAGCCTGGACTTTTGTAATATACTTCAACTAGTTAATAAACCTAGTTAATAATACCGACAATAGTCGGTAGGTCATTTCTTCTCTAGATATAGGTTTTTCCTAGCGAAACTACTTTTTGACACTAAGTGCGTGATTAAATATAAGTAGAAGCAGCAGAAGCTTTAGTTTTACTTTAACCCTTAAATATAAAATTGATTAACTAGAGTCCAGAAATTGTACCTTCAGCCCAACCGCCATTTCCTAAAATGTATTCAAAGTAAAACATGCTACCGAAACTAAGTATATTTTTATTTACATAAATTTCGTGTATAAAACAAAATACCACTAATAGTAAGATATAACTACCTACTCATTTATTTAAATTAGCTTCTGTCCTTGCTCTAAATTTGACAGTGAATTTAGTTAATTTTGCGAAATATGGCAAAAGTGAATTCATTAAAGAAATTAACTTTATAAGAATATTATTTTTCTCATTATAAGTTTTGTTATGACATATTGTTTTCTACTTCTATCTGCTTTTTGTTATTATTAATTTAACTGTAGGCACCTTCTGATATTCAGAAACTATTTAATAATATTGAAAATATTACATTTTTGAGGGATACGCACACGGGATCTATCTCTGTGTGTGGTGTGCTTGTGTGTGAATCTTTGGCGTTATTTATATTATATAATTTGTCCGCGCCCACATTCGTGCCCTATTCCTATCATACATTGACGGATCTGCCAACCGAGCATATCCGGAAACAGATCCGGCCGCCTGATCCGTGCGTGTATCCTAGGCTTTCCTCGAATGACATAGCTATACGACAGATTCAGTAACGCTGTAAAAATAAAAAGACTGCAGTCAGTATCTGTCGTTTTATTAACCGACTTCAATTTCATGGAAGGAGGAGGTTCTGTATTCGGTTTGGGCTTTTTTTTTATGTATGTTCACCGATTACTCCGAGACGCGTGATCCGATTTGAATAATTATTTTTTTGTTTGAAAGGGTCTACTTCCAAGGTGGTCCCATATTAATCTGGTGCTGTTCTGATGATGGGATCTATGAGGAATTGAGGGAACTCCTCAATTTTTAAAGGCATACGTATGGTGATTTGGGTGTTTTCTTAAGCAACTCGAGGATTTTCTCTCGAAAACCACCAATTTGATGAAGTGGACCTCTTGATGATGGTTGTTTTGATGATAATGATGATGATTTTTTTTAAATGTAGTATGTTGAGCGATTACTCCGAGACCCGTGGTCCAATTTGAGGAATTCTTCTTTTGTTTGAGTGTAAATACCTTTAAGTTGGCTCCACATTAATCTGGTGCTGTTCTGATGATGGGATCCATGAGGAATTGAGGGAACTCCTCAATTTTTAAAGGCATACGTATGGTGATTTGGGTGTTCTCTTAAGCAACTCGAGGATTTTCTCTCGAAAACCACCAATCTGATGAAGTGGACCTCTTGCTGATGGTTGTTTTGATGATAATGATGATGATTTTTTTTAAATGTAGGATGTTGAGCGATTACTCCGAGACCCGTGGTCCAATTTGAGGAATTCTTCTTTTGTTTGAAAGTAACTACCTTTAAGATGGCTCCACATTAATCTGGTGCTGTTCTGATGATGCGATCCATGAGGAATTGAGGGAACTCCTCAATTTTTAAAGGCACATGTATGGTGATTTGGTTGTTTTTTTAAGCAACTCAAGCATTTCCTCTCCAAAACACTAATTTGATGGAGTGGACCTAATGATGAAGACCACATATGATATGTGGAACTTTCCTTACAGTGAGTACGTATCATGAACTTTTTCTTATATATCTTCACCGATTATTGCGATATCCGTTGTCCGATTATGATAATTTTATAACCACTAAAAATGGAAAAATAAAAACTGTTTACAAAAAAAAGATAAACCGACTTCAAAAAGGATAAAATAAACTATTATATTATTTATATGCGTTACAAACTGATATGTTTGAAGTCGGTGCCAAGCCAAAAAGTTACAATACCGGCAAATCAGCTTCAAGTCTGAAAATCACATAACATTATGATTCCTACTTATATTGCAAAGGCGAATGTGAATCTATCTGTTACATTTTCACGTCTAAACTACTAATCCAATTTTGATGAAAAGAGCTACCCATGTATATATACTCTGATACACGTCTACTTTGTCAATAATCAGAAAAAGGCGGCAAAATATATAAACACGTATTCACTCCATAGAAAATTTAAAAATATCGCGCCTTTTTCTACTGAATAGGTGGGCCCCACACACCCCGTGTCTCTGAGTATAGACATATCAATCTTGCCATTGAATTCCTTTACACTTCGATATTACACCTTAGATGAAGTAGGATAAATAATTCAAACCGAAGCACGCCGGGCTCCGTTCGAGATATGGTTAGTCCGAAAACTAGTAAAAAAGTTTATTAACAAACATCATAAGACGCGTGATTATACTTTCTCTCTGTACTTGAATGAAAACCTACGTGCAGTCAATACCGTATTAGAATAGTTCTATAATATGAAGAACAGTTCACTGAACACATACGCCTCGTTCGTATTAACTGTTTTGTGATTTTCAGACTTGAAGCTGATTTGCCGGTATTGTAACTTTTTGGCTTGGCACCGACTTCAAACATATCAGTTTGTAACGCATATAAATAATATAATAGTTTATTTTATCCTTTTTGAAGTCGGTTTATCTTTTTTTTGTAAAAAGTTTTTATAGATCTGGTTATCAAAACGTGCAGCGTAAACAACTGAGCCGCCAGCGAATAAACATAATTATGCTAAACTCCACGTACAAATTGACCCGTTCCCATTCAGTATACCGCGAAGCCCTCATCATCTGTCCATAATAATAAACCCTGTCCCCCATACTCATGGTGACTTATCCCATAAAATTCTATAATATTCTATAATGGCTACTAATTGCGCTGGAACCTGGCCACTGTGCCGCCCGGGAAAGTTTACAACAATGTAGCCGACGTCTAAACTATGTGTAAGCTGTTTTTTACCTTATTCAAAGGGAATAAGGCTGAAAGATGGATACATTTTTTGCTTTTACAAAATGTCGCGTTTTTATAGAAAAACTATACGAACGTAGTCGTTTTAAGCGCGAAGAGGACAGACGGATGTAGAATAACAGGGTTTATGTTTTAGGTTTTTAATTCTTTAATTTATTCCACATATAGGGTAGGTAAATATGCCTGTTGATAATATATTAGATTTTATCTTTACAATGTTTATCCATACTAAAATTATAAATGGGAAAGTGTATGTGTGTGTTTGTTTGTTTGTATGTCCGCCTTTCACAGCAAAACGGGGCGACGAATTGACGTGATTTTTTAAGTGGAGATAGTTGAAGGGATGGAGACTGACATAGGCTACTTTTTGTCTCTTTCTAACCCCCTACTTCCCTAAAATGGGGGATGGAAGTTTGTATGGTTTGTTACCCCCAAATTTAACGCGACCGAAGCCGCGGGCAAAAGCTAGTAATTTATAAAAATGTTTACACATAATAATATAATACTAACAGATTCTTTTCGTTTACAGGTACTTAATTGAAGTCTTTTTCTACAAAAACTTATAAGGGATGTGAGTATGAACTTCAAAAAACTTATATATTATTCTTATTACGCATTTTTCAAAAAATTAATTTTAAATGCGTATGAGGCAAATGGTAAACAAAATAGGTACATATTTATTTAGTCTTAGCAGTTTTCAGTAGTTTCAATCTTAAAATAAGTATTTATATTGTTTCTTTCAGTAGTCTCAGTTCGGCTTAAAAGAAAAATATCTCTTTACAACTTTGCCACATGGATGGGAAGTACTTTAAATACTGTAGATAGGAAATTTTACTGAAAGAAGACTTCATTTTTATTTTTGAAACAATACGAACTGCATTAAAATAATCTTAAAAAATCGCCTGTCTGAACCGGGAATCGAACCCGCTGAATGTAGTAATAAAAAACCTGCAATTTTACTGTAGACTGATCGAAACCCTCAATCGTAAGAATTTATGTCTTCTAAATAACGTAACATCAAAAAAAAGACCAGAAATTTTCACATTTAATAAAATCATAAAACTTAACTGCCATTTACAATAAATTTAGTTAATTAAATGCTCCGTATATTATTAGTACATTACTGCAGTTCGACTCGGACGGCTACTAAATACTCAGCCAGGAAAGCTGATTACGGTCGAAGCATGTATAGTGCTTTTCTCAAACATGTAAGGAAATAAAATAAAATAAAACACAGGGGTATATGGGTATAAAAATTTATTTTATCATATTAGGTATATCGCTAAAATTAACACAGGGTTATTTACATTACATACAAAATAGTTGCAGAGACAAGACTTTATATAAACTCAAGAGCAAAAATATTAGGTCACTTTGTATGAGAAATCAGTACAAAGTGACCCGTTACTTTTGCTCTTGAGTGTAGATATATAGTTATTGTATTAGATATATCAGCCCATTATAGTTACTATAATAGTTCATAATTATACTAAACTATTTAAGGGCTCACACACACACAAGAGACTTTTCTCGGCTACTATTTTGCCCTTCATACCTAGGAAGAGTTGTGAAATGTATGGTGCCCCATACATTTCACGACTCTTCTCTTTGTATGCGCATAAAGTGTAGCAAACTGCGATAAAGAGAAATAAATCGCTCTGAAAATAAGTTGATCGTGCATACGCCCCCTAAAAGTTTTAATTATAAATCATTTCAAAAGGTTGGCTGCTATTGCCAGTTTCGATTCAATAGACACTGCAACATGGTACACCGTCATATCTTTCAGCTCAACCTTTAATACAAAATATAATTTAGAAAATCATTATACTAGTTTCTGAACGATATGTCACAACGAGAACGACCCAACGACCCAATGGAAATTGACATTTATAATAACCTTAAATATGTTTTCAACATATCGGAACTCGGACGTCGCAATATTCGTTGGGAATAAGGGAACAAACAAACATAAAGTGGCTACCTATTTACATTAACTGTACAGTACAACATTCATAAAAATGAAATCATGAGGGGACTACCTACAGGTAAGATTGAAATGCAAAGTCTTACTAATACTCACTAAACATTCTTAGTGTCTAAGATATGACCACTTACTTATATTACGTACTTTATCATACATTTAGAATCAATCATAACGTGAAACCTTGTCAAAGTTATTATTAATTTATGTTGAATGTGATATTGGACATGTTAGGACAGTTACTTATAGATATTTTTATTGTTTTTCCAGGAACAGAAATGTTGGTTTGTTGTATATCTGTTGAAGAACCTGCTTGTGATGGTACGATATGTGCGGTGGACTGCTCGCTATTTCCAACATCTTGATGAGAAGGCGGTGGCTGGGGATTTGATTCATGCAGTGATGGTTGTGGACAATCTGTCAAATTTTGAACCTGGCAATATGTACTTGAAGATGAAGGTTGAACTTGAATGGATGGAGGTTGTTTTACATTTTGCCGAATGAAACCTGGAGGATCTTTGGAGCAGCCTGGTTGTGGATTTTCATACAAAGATTCATAATTCTGATGCGAAGAGTTGTATTGATTTTCTGTGTTTGTGCTACTTCTTAATTTTATGTTTTCTGTAATGTTTTTTGATATTTTGTCCTTGTTTCCTATGGAGTCTTCAATGTAACCTTCTGCAACCTTATCCGACTTCCAGCCACCATGCCTTTTAAGAGCTAGAAGGTCGGCTCCAGAGTCTGCCAGAAGTGTTGCTGAACTACGTCGGAAACTATGTCCAGTATATAAGTGCGGGTCATCTAAATTTAAAAAAGTTGCAATTTTCTTAGGCATTGAAGCTATGGTATGCCATCCAATTACTTGTTTAGTGCATTTGGAATTCTTGTAATTGAGAAAAAATCTATCAGTAATTGTGTCCTTGGGCCGCAAGTCATAATATTTTTGAAAAATATTTTTAAATTCATCCCGGACCACAAATGATCTATCTATTTTTGTCTTAGTGTCTCTCAATTGGATTACGATTATATCGCCTTGAAATTCAATGTCTGGTAGTAATCATACTTAATTCCAATCCTCTGCATGCTCCTGTTATGCCCAAGATCATGGCTACCTGTAATAGATAATAGTAGATATATATTTCATTACCTAGGCTTTTTTATTAAATGAATTAAGACTTTTTTGTAAATATTCAGTCATAAAATTAATATGTAGAATATGTTATTGGTGTCCTGATTAGTTTTAGTTAAGTTTTTTGTTAGGTAGGTACATTCATTATTATTTATTAAATTATAGTCAGACCAAAACTTTTTTTGTTATTTTTTGTATCTTATTAGTGCAAATGTGGTTTTGCTAGGACACTGGACAGAGCAGTAAATTATCAAGATTACATAATCTTGATAATTTACTGCTCTGTAACTACATAGTTACTTCATTTTTATGCAAGTAGGTATGTAAAATATGATTAAATAGTCAGATTTGCTTACCTTTATAGCAAGATATGTATCATCAGGTGCGCAGTTGAGGAAGGTTTCTATGTTTTCACTGCTAAATATTCTTGCTTTCTTGGCCTTGTACCCAGCTGAATTCCTTTTTAACCAAGCACGTAAGTTTGAAAAACTCTGCATGTCAATATTATGTTTCAGCTGCATTGTAGCCTTCATCATGGAATACATTGCCCATAATGATGATGGCTTTTTCGATTGAGCCATTTCTGTGAAATAGGCCAGGAAAACTGTTTCCGAAAAGCTATGTGCATTTTTATCTGCCCTCCATTTAAGGAAACTTTCGTAACATGTGATATACCTCTCTTTTGATTTAGCTGGCAGCAAATTGTTTAAAGCTAATTGCGCCTCGGCTCGTAGTTCCGGAGGGGTCCCATCAATTTCCATGTCGTTTTCGTCAGAAGTCATTTTATTAAAAATTTTAATACTATCCAAGTATCCAAGCAAGATAAAATTATTCGTTATCGATGAAAGAAAACGATGCAATAAAATATATGTATTTTCCCTCCAATTTTTTTTTTTTTTATGTTCGTATTTTTCTTTCAACTTGTTACCGGTTATTCGAGATTAAACTGTCTTTGTCGATTTATTGTAACATATTCGGTTTTAAAATAAAGTTTTTGGTGTGTTAATAATAGTTTTATTTATAAGTATTACTTTTTGTACCTACATAAAAACCGGAAAACACAGAAAAATATTGCTGACCTTTTTTTTCTGGCAGAATGACTCGAGCCTTTGGCATAGTAAGATTGATCAAAAATTTAAAACAACTTCAGTTACTGGCTGAGTGATTTAATGTTGTATGAAAATCCTTTACGTACGTCGCGCTGAACCTGCCTTGGAATAGAGTCCCTACTGGTCTCTAATTACTAACGTAACACGTCGTAACATTTCCGAGCATGTTTGAGAAAAATTCATAACGTTCTGCCTTGATAAAGAACTAGTAAGGGCATCCTTACCTTATATAAATAAATGGCAATGCATTTCAATCCAGACTGAGTTTATAATGAAAAATACCTGCGTAGTTACATATATTATAGTTAGCCTTCTGTGATAAGCGGTTTTACTGAACTAGCCTAAGTACTTGAAACTACTGCCGGTTTGGTTTTATTACGATAAGGTGGAAAGTAACAAAAGAAAAATAAGGAAGACTAAGGACGACCTTACTGTTTATGTACCTAGATATAATAAAATTATAGACGTTATTTTCAATGCAAACATATAAATAACAATAAATATAATATATCTTAGGTATTATCCATTTACTACCCAAAGATATTGCTATCTCGACTTCTGAGCGACATTTGTTTAACGTTTTCGGATTTCTGGATTCCGAAATTCTAAATCCTATGCTTAAAGAATGATGACCGTCCTTCCGATCTCCGACTATCATACTTATGTAAAGTAGTTCTGCCAGTTTAAATCTAGTGTATCCATCGTATAATCAAGTTATACATATATGAATTAAGAGCCAATCCCATAAATTTTATGATCTGGACGATCACATAACCTAGATGCACTTCTAGATTTTTACTCATATTATCTTCCTCCTGACTTTATTTTGCCGCGGTTCTATGACATTTGGCTACCTAATTCCAAGAATTGGCGTAAGTATTGGTTTTACGAAAGCAACTGCGACCTTCCAACCCAGAAAAAACTAGGTTTTTTTTGGGATTAGCTCCGGTTTCCACGCGATATTTTCCTTCACCCATAAGCGACTGGTAAATATCAAATTAACAATATTAAATTTCGTATGTAAGATCCGAGAAACTCAGAGAGGTACTAGCCGGGATTAGATCCGACCTCCGGGCTGAAAGTAGGACGTCTTAGTGCCAGGGCTACTGACCAACTAAACATACCTTATATGTAAAATATTTAATCATAAATAATTACTACCTATCTACGGTATCAATTGAAAGATGCGCAATAAGAATTTCCTCGAAAATTAAGTTATTAAGAAGCATCCAATCCAACAATGTTCACACAGCGTAAACCGTGTAATGGTACACATAGAGCGGTCATTAACGCATGCCAGCATTTCTTTTCAATTATGCTATGCATACTAGACATGTGATGATGCTCGCAAACGAGATTGGAATGTGTTGTCCTTGTATGTTATTATGAGCTGCAGTAAAGAGATTTAAGCAGTAGCGCAACATAGACATTGGTTAAATTAATAAAAACAAATTAATATTAAATAACACCAATGTATCCCTTGATAAAAATATTTATTTTAAATTTTCGATGAATGTTTAAATGGGTCACTTCAAACAACTCGTAAGTACATATCTAAGTAAGTAGGTACGGTAGGTATATCTGTACCTACTTATAGGTAAATGAGATATTTATCAAACACGAATAAATTAACAATGCTAAGTACATCATACTGACTGTTACAAAGGAGTACCCGAATTTAGTGCGCAAATCAATCATTCAATATCACTTAAAAATGAATCCTTAAATGAATTTTTATTTCCAGTTTTAACTTGCCAATTCAAATAATGTTACACACATGCAATGCACACATACATATGAGTTAATAGACTGCATATCAACGGCAACATAATACCGCTGTTAGACAGATAGTAGGAAGTGAGCTAAATATCAGCTCCAAGGCTGGCAGCCTCTCACCGGGCTAAAAAAGCACTCGTTTTAAATACAATACCTTGGCTTAGGATTCTAAGATAGATTAGATTACTTACTGGGATAACAAGTACAGGTTTGCTTCGTATGTTTATAAACAATGAGTATTACTTATAGGAAATAGCATAATAACATACGTTTCGAAATCAAACTTCTATCACGTAGGTACATATTGTACATGTACCATGATAGGTATAAAATGTTTTGTGATGTTTGCTTACCGGGGATTTTTATAATTAATATTTTAATTGCACTAAGTAAAAAATGCAATTTGTTTTTACTCTAAAGCTGTTGATAAAGTTTACCAGTAGTTAATGACCACGTTATATTAATTGAGTATTTTACTTAATATATATGCATATAAGTACTCGTATGCATATTTACACTCTGTGTGTTTTACCTTGTACCTATTTTGCAGTTTTATGTTGAAAGTTTCAATTTATGTAAATTCTTTTATTAACTTTAACTCGTTGACAAAATAAAGTCCACTTTGAGCTACTTGGACTGAGTTTCCCAATAATCCTATAGCTTAAATATTACTGAAACTTTAAGAGCAGTTTTGATAAGCTTTGAAAAAGACAAAAATACCAAAAATAACAAATCAATACAGTTTTATAGTGTTTATCCAATACTCTATCATTTTCATCTAATAACCTAGTATTTCAGATTCCATTGACTTACAATGGCCCTTCCCATGGCAGATGCTGTCTCTGCGTGCGTGTCATGACACGGGCAGGGGCAGCATATGCGTTGTTTTTCTGTGTATTTCTTTAAATTGTCGAAAGGGAGTTGGCTTCGGCTCCGCATACGCCTCCCACATATCCGGAACACCATTGAACACCACTTTTATGCGGAGGGAGAAGTCATTTTACGAGAAAGGATTAAGAATAAATGTGGAGGGATGTAAAAGAAGAGGCACACCTAGGAAAAGGTGGATGGACTGTGTGAGAGATGATATGAAAAGAAAGGATGTGAGTGATGAGATGACGGGTGACAGGGATGTGTGGAAGAAAAAGACATGCTGCGCCGACCCCAAGTAAATGGGGCAAGGGCAAGAGGATGATGATGATGTCCGGAACACCATTGTTCCGTGTACAGGAAAACAAATCATAATCCATCAAATTGTTTTATTTTACAACTGATTTTCGGAGCGACTTTTCCCGTCATGGTTTTGGGAGTTATACTCTCATAAATCATTTTCTCCAAAATGTAGGCCAAGTGCATTCTCTCATACAGAAAGCATGCATCTCATTGTTAGCGTCGTCATTGATATGGTAAATTGGCTGAACTGGGCCGTACTGGTATCAACGTCAATACATGTTAACAATTATGCATCTTATTCCATGGTAATAAGGAAAAAAATGTGTACATATCTTTGATACGACCATGTATGTGGGGCAGGTAACGGTTGTCTAGGTTCTTGGTAGCTATGTATAATTAGTGGGATTTCCTTAGTTCTTTTCACGTGACTCTTGCAATTGGTATTTTTTTGGGTTCCGTACCCAAAGGGTAAAAACGGGACCCTATTACTAACACTCCGCTGTCCGTCAGTCACCAGGATGTATCTCGTAAACCGTGATAGTTAGACAGTTGAAATTTTCACAGATCATGTATTTTTGTTGCCGCTATAACAACACATACTAAATATAATACAGAATAAGATAAATATTGAAGCAGGCTCCCATACAACAGACATGATTTTTTTGCTGCTTTTATAGATAACTAGCTGTGCCCGCGGCTCCGCCCGCGTGGAATTCGGTCTGTGTCAGTAAACGGCTAATTCACCCCTAATTTCTCTCCCGCTTCCCTGGAGGCGGAACTTGAAGTAAAGTTGACAGATGGATACGCTAAAGGACAGTAGTCCTAATAAAATATTTTACAATTACCACTAAATGAAACTACCCTCAAAAATTAATACTTCTTTTTATATATATTTTTTGGCATGATTTAAACGACATAGAGTAGTAGGTGTATATCGGACGATACAGGACCACTTTTGTATTTATACGTTCATGTCCACGGCAAATGTCATCCAAATCGATCCTCCCGTCAAATCAGTCTAAGCATGAAAGGTAAGAACAGGTGCGGTTGAAATTGGGGTAGGGGGGGGGGTCACAAATGGAGAAATGTTTTTTTGTCTATTTGTGGTGCACTTGGAGGGGCGGGGGGGGAGGGGGGTCCATGACCCATGCAAATTAAACTCAATCGAGTGTAGTGGCTACCCCCCCCCCCACTTTTAGACGTTGAATTTTTATAGGCTACGTATAACCTGGCTGGGGATTATCTTGATTTGAAATTAGTAATCTTTAAGGGGTGATTTTCGGGATAACAATGCAAAAAAACCGGCCAAGAGCATGTCGGGCGATACTCAGTGTACAGTTTCGTAGATGCCGCCCGGTTACAAAGCATCCTTTCAAAAGGTCGTTTATTAAGGGATATTCGGCGGCGCTTACGTCATTTTACTATTCGGCACTTCCTTTCAATATGCTTTTTTGACTGATAATTCAAAAACGGCTGAACCGATTTTATTCAATATAGTTTATATTGAACCTTCTTATCAGGCCTCACCAAATTTCAGCTTTCTAGTGCGAACGGTAACTGAGCTAGACCGCGGACAGACATGGCGAAACTATAAGGGTTCCTAGTTGACTACGGAACCCTAAAAAGAGATAAATAGTAGTTTATGTAACTGTTACGTAATTAGGCCTAATTATGTATAGAAGCATACGCCGCTTTACCTACACTCATATCCATTGAAAACATTAGAATGACCGCCATTACACCGCCATGACCAACCTTATTGCGCCGGCGGTCGGGGGGCGGATATTCATTACGTTACCGTAGGTAATGAATTTTCATACGTTTTTACCACACTGTCACAGATAATACACTGATGTTACGTTACTGGTTGCAATAATGGTGGTAATTACATACGGTTCCGATAGAGGATTTATGATATTGGTATAGATCAAGATATTTATTCTTCAATGTAAGCACATTACAATGCACTAATGAACGTCAGAGAAAAATAAAATACACGAGTGTCGTGAAACACGCGATTGGAACGAAGTTATGTTATTTTATTTTATATCATTATTGACTTTTTCGTAAATTATGTGGTTCTAATTATTTTGAAATTTTGGAGAGTTTTGAAATTGTGGAAAGGAGATCGTCAATTCTGGGCCACCTGATATAAACCGTATACAGTTTGTACTACAATGTAAAATAAATACTCATTTTATTACTAAAGTAGACAAAATATTGCAAAAAAATGAAACGGGAGTTAGAAATACTAAATAAATAAACATTATGTTGATTTTTCCGCGATTAAAATACAGCAAGACAAGTCGTTAACGTCTTTATGGCATTGACATAAAGTTCAACTTCACCCTGGCCTGAAACTGGATTATTTTTTGGTTTGACACTGTCAATGTATACCGTTACATAATCTGCGTTTTGATACTGTTCGGTAAGTTAGAACATTGTAATATTAAAATAGTATCTAAGCTTACGAATACGGAAGTTTGAATTAGAAATCGACTGTATTAAAACGCCTAAAGGTTGAAAATGCGTATTTTTGCATTTTTGATCGGTGTTTGAATATTAAAAGTGGGTTTCATAATGGCATAATATCATGCTCCTTCGATAAAGAAACGCATCTTTTTTTCAATTTTCTAATGTCAGATACTAGTGCTATCGCACTTAACGGTGGTAAACCTTATCCCTTCGCAATAGGTGTGAGGAATCTTCAGTTAATAGTATAAACGATGGTTTGACAGCAGTCTTTGTTTACCGAAATACAGGAACTATAAATACGATCAAAATATGACTTTTTATTATTTCATCATGATTCCCGTTTTGTTTTCAAGTCCGCT
This sequence comes from Pammene aurita, assembly GCA_947086415.1. Lineage (NCBI taxonomy): Eukaryota > Metazoa > Arthropoda > Insecta > Lepidoptera > Tortricidae > Pammene > Pammene aurita. Next base: position 10,795,657 of record OX352303.1, read on the forward strand.
TTTGTACATTATCTTTAAAAAATCGGTACTTATTTTACATTAACATATAAATCATATGCAAGCATGCTTTCAAATATTGTCCTTGTCAGATTCAAGTTTTAAATGCATGATTTTTCAATTTTCCCATTAGATTTCGCAATATTTTTACCACCATCCTGATCTAGAAATTATCTTTAAAGGTAAGAACCATTCCTAAACGGTCCTAAATAATCTGGGCCAGATCACCTAACAAAAATTGACGATCTCCTTTATCTAAAGTATCAACATTATTTTATTAAAAAATACAATATGTCAACAACAATACATAACATAATAATTAACTTACTTAAAACTACTATTAACCTAAATACACAAGTCCTTAAACATAACTTAACATAAACATAACACAACTATCCTAAACTAAATCTAAAAAAGGCCCCTGTGGCATGTTACCAAAGATGCTGGCTGCGTTACCCCGCTGAACCGCGAGACTAATACGTTGAGCGAGGTAATAGACCCGTACCGATAAATTATGAAGTTTCGATAATATTAAAGATGCTTATTATTCGCATACAGAGTTCAGGCCATCCAACTTAGCTAATAATAATAATTTGTGTCATCCTAGGTTGTTGCGTAGGTAGAAACTTAGACATTTCTTTTTTTTAACATTATTCGTTAAATAGAAAATTAGAGATCAAAATTGTTTTTTCACTGTAACAGCAAAGTTGTTACTGACGCACGGACGCGTTTTGTGTCACTTTCGTCAATGGGAATACTGACGTTCAATCAGCACATATATGTGGACTTTTACAAGCCTATATAAAATTAGAGTTGATCGATTAGGTACTGTGCTTTCTAATATATCGGTATCTATTATTTGAATAAATTTGTGCCATATTAATCAATGATATTTATTTACTTTATTTTTTTTTCTTGTATGACCCCTGTTAACAGTACAATAAAATATTAAAGTTATTAAAGTTTGCATCAATATTTTTATAAAATCGTATCGAAACAATGTTTGAAATTTGTGTCATTATAATCAATGGATTATTTTTAATTTTCAGAATGAAAATTTGTTTTGCGTAACGGGCATGCGCGGGGAAGGGTAAGGCGCGGGCAGGGTTCATGTGCCGACCAGGCTGCCTAGCGGCTTGTTTGTTTTCTATTATTACTCTATACATACATATAGTAATAGTAGTAATAAGTGCGACAAAGACAAACAGCGATTTTTCAGTCGCTGTTCTTTATTTTTCATAGTAAAGAAAGCAATAATATAAAACTTAAGCAAGTTAAGGATAATTAATGTAAACGTAGTCCATAAGGGACTGCAACGGCGGATCTGTGTGCCACGGTAAACCTAGTTTACCATTTAAACAGTATTTTGGCAAATTGTCACAGATGATTTGTAATTAATAAATATGTAATTTATGCATCAAGGCGGTTTGTTTACAGAGTGGCTATCGTGAAACGCGAAAATTAAAATATCGTTATCTGCCTCTCGATTGGATTAGCAAAGGGCCGGGCTGGACTTAATAAACTTTTCATCAGTGTGCTGTCATAATAAGGCTGTTTTTATTAACTTACCGCATATAAAACATAAAAATAAGCAACTTTTCTTTAACACATTTTCTTTAACTCAATAATTTCGAAGTTATGGGGCCCTGAAGGTTAAGTACAATTTGGACTATTTTGGTTGGAATGGTGTCATTATGACACATACTTTATTTTGTAGAATGTGTTAAAATAAGCAAGTTTTATAAAAAACATTTTTTTACCCAAAAACATGGAAGTTACCGGACTTTGAAGATTGACTACATGGACTAATTTGGACTTAAAAAATAAAATGGCGACGGGGTATCATTATAACGTGTACTTTTAATGATTTGTTCCGTATAGAATACGCTAAAATAAGCGTCTTTTATTTGGAAAACTTTTCCCTAAAATCAAAAATGGCCGAGATAATGGACTTTGAACTTGTACATAATTTGGACCTCGAAAAAAAATCATCGACGGGACGTCATTATAACGTGTACATTTTATGATTTTGCCGTATAGAATACGCTAAAATAAGCGTGCTTTACTAGAGAAACTTTTCTCTAAAATCAAAAATGGCCGAGACAATGGACTTTGAACTTGTATATAATTTGGACTTTAAAAAAAATACCATTGACGGGACGTTATTATAACAAGTACTTTTTATGATTATTCTATATAGAATACGCTAAAATAAGCGTGTTTTATTTGAAAAACTATTCTCTAAAATCAAAAATTGCCGAGATAATGGACTTTGAACTTGTATATCGGGACGCCATTATAACGTGTACTTTTTATGATTTTTACGTATAGAATACGCTAAAATAAGCATGTTTTATTTGAAAAACTTTTCTCTAAAATCAAAAATGGCTGAGATAATGGACTTTGAACTTGTATATAATTTGGACTTCGAAAAAAACCATCGACGGGACTTCATTATAACGTGTACTTTTTATGATTATTCCGTATAGAATACGCTAAAAAAAGCGTGTTTTACTCAAGAAACTTTTCTCTGAAATCAAAAATGGCCGAGATAATGGACTCTGAACTTGTATATATTTTGGACTTCAAAATAAAACCATCGACGGGACGTCATTATAACGTATACTTTTTATGATTATTCTGTACAGAATACGCTAAAATAAGCGTGTTTTATTTGAGAAACTTTTCTATAAAATCAAAAATGGCCGAGATAATAGACGTTGAACATGTATATAATTAGGATTTCGAAAAAAATCCATCGACGGGACGTCATTATAACATGTACTTTTTATGATTTTTTCATATAGAATACGCTAAAATAAGCGTGTTTTACTTACGAAACTTTTCTCTAAAATCAAAAATGGCCGAGATAATGGTCTCTGAACTTGTATATAATTTGCACTTCGAAAAAAAACCATCGACGGAACTTCATTAAAACGTGTACTTTTTATGATTATTCCGTATAAAGTATGCTAAAATAAGTGTGTTTTATTTGAAAAACTTTTCTTTATAATCATAAATGGCCGAGATAATGGACTTTGAACTTGTATATCGAGACGTCATTATAACGTGTACTTTTTATGATTTTCCCGTTATGAATACGCTAAAATAAGCGTGTTTTACTTAAGAAACTTTTCTCTAAAATCAAAAATGGCCGAGATAATGGACTTTGAACTTGTATATTATTTGGATTTCGAAAAAAACCATGGACGGGACGTTATTATAACTTTTCTCTCAAATCAAAAATGGCCGAGATAATGGACTTTGAACTTATATATTCTTTGGATTTCGAAAAAAAAACCATCGACGGGACGTCATTATAACATGTACTTTTTATGAGTTTTCCATATAGAATACGCTAAAAAAAGCGTGTTTTATTTAAAAAACTTTTCTCTCAAATCAAAAATGGCCGTGATAATGGACTTTGAACTTATATATTATATGGATTTCGAAAAAAAACCATCGACGGGACGTCATTATAACATGTCCTTTTTATGATTTTTCCATATAGAATACGCTAAAATAAGCGTGTTTTATTTAAAAAACTTTGCTCTAAAATAAAAAAACCGGCCAAGTGCGAGTCGGACTCGCGCACCGAGGGTTCCGTACAAACCTATAACAAGCAAAATTTGTAGTATGTTTATTACTAATTTCAATGTAATACCTCTACGCGTTTACGAGGAAAAAGGTAGTAAGTTTAAAATTTAAAAAAAAAATTTTGGTATGATTTTACTAAAAATATCTACTTTTCGTAATTTTTCTTTTTTTTATTTCATTCATTTCACATGTTTCTCAATGCTTTTTCGTGACGGTCACGTGACTTTTTTTCGCCTAGCCCCCCATCTGCGAACCGTCCGATAAGGAACTTCGTTCCAATAAAACAACTAAATAAAAATATTACGTTGCGTTTACTACCCATAATTCACGATGCTTGATATCTTCGAAAATGTACTCAACAGTCTAGTCAAAACACAAACAAAGCGGCTACCGCTCAAAAAGGTACGTATTGGCGAGACACGCACGAGTTCATTGCCCTACTCGCCGGCTTCCCGCGACTCGCTCCTCCGCTCAGTTCCTTTGTCGAGTATGTCAGCTTTATCACCCCGCGCGCGCCTCCGTGAGCAAGTACCTACATCGTAACAGCTAAGATGCCAGCGCCTGGTTGACCCATGGATTAGCTTGTTAAGAAGCGAGCCGGGGGTCTACTTCTAGTGGTCATTACAGAAGTAAGCCGAACAGGCGTACCATCAAGGTCACGCGCTATAGTTAAGAAGATTTCCTCTGAACGCAAATATTGTTTCTGTTAAATTTTAGACGAAATATCATTGATGAAAGTGACACAAATTGAAATATCTACTTTAAAATCCCTTTTTGATTATTAAAATGTGAACTCTGATGACTTTAATAATTTATTAAAACGATAACAGCCTAAAAATACGAAATTACCAAGAAACTTAAATTTTCATTGCTTAATTTGACACATATTGATTTTATTGACATATTTTGAGGTGATGATATAATTAATCCTTATTTTATGAACTCTAATTTTTTATACGTAGTTTTTTAGCGTTGTCATACTATATAAAATTGCACTCGACGTAAATGACACAAACTAGTTTTGTACAACAATAAAACTGTTCTAAATACAAAACAGTTATATTTTCTAACTCTAATATTATTTTACTCAAGTTATGGCAAGCTAAAAAAGTTAACCTCAAATTATTGAATTACAAAAAAAGCACCAATTGAATATGACACAAAACGCACTGAAAGATTCTCATGTACACACTGTGTTTCCAACTTCAATAATAAGTGACTTTAGAATTTTCGAAACTTAACCCTCAAAATATTGCCAACGAGACGGGACTATAACTGCCAGCTCTCCGGAAAAATATAAAAATCTAAATCTTAATATATAAAAGAAGAAACTGACTGACTGACTGACTGACATATCAACGCACAGCCCAAACCGCTGGTTCTAGAGATTCCAAATTTGGCATGTAGGTTCCTTATAAGGTCTAGGGGTGCACTAAGAAAGGATTTTTCAAAATTCACCCCCTAAATGAGAGTCCAAAGTGTGTATGGCGAAACAAGATTAGTTAGACTATCTTATTCGAAACTTAATAGGAGTATTCCTAACGATAAATGAGTAAATACGTGTTTCAGGTTTTTTGAAAATTCAACCCCTAAAAGGAGGAAATTTGGTTAAAATGTCTGAAATTCAACATGGGTATTGTTTTTATGGTTTATCGGGTCGTTGATTACGAAAACAACAACGTTTTAAAATCCAACGTGGCGGACGTGAAATACCATCTCCCCTGTTGGGGTACAATGGGGTTGAAATGTCTAAATATCAATATGGGTGTCGTTTTTGTGTTTTTTTGGGACGTTAATTACGAAAATGGTATCGATTTTGAAACCTCCAGAATGTAACGAATACTTTTCCGAAAACCGCATGTAAACCAGTTCAGCGAAACGCGAGATGATCGCAGACAAACATACATTCCTACATACGAACATACAAACATACGATTTTTAGTACTTATAGTACGCGGGCGAAGCCGCGGGAAAAAGCTAGTTTATTTATGAAATTTCATTTTTTTTGAAATTTTTGAACTTTTTGAACTTTTGAAAATTTTGAAATTTTTGGAAATTTTGGAAATTTTGGAAATCTTGGAAATTTTGGAAATTTTGGAATTTTTGGAAATTTTGGAGATTTTGGAAATTTTTGAACTTTTGAAAATTTTGAAATTTTTGGAAATTTTGGAAATTTTGGAAATCTTGGAAATTTTGGAAATTTTGGAATTTTTGGAAATTTTGGAGATTTTGGAAATTTTGGAAATTTTGAAATTTTGGAAATTTTGGAAATTTTGGAAATTTTGAAAATTTTGGAAATTTTGAAAATTTTGGAAATATTGGAAATTTTTGAAGTTTTTGAAATTTTTGTAATTTAGAAATTTTGCCATTTTTGACATTTTCGATATTTTTTACTTTTAGGTTCTCGACTTTTATCACTTTGTCACTTCTCACTTTCACTTTTCACTACACTTCACTTTATTCTATTTTATATATTTTTTATTTCATTCCATTTTACATGTTTCTCAATCGTATGGGTGTCGCGTTTTCGTGACGTGACGCTTTTTCGTGACGGTCACGTGACTTTTTTTCGCCTAGCCCCCCATCCGCGAACCGTCCGATAAGGAACTTCGTTCCAAAACTACCACCGGTTCTAACCCTACACCTGAGCCCAAGAAGTATTATGACCGAAAAGAAACTCGACGGGACTTATTTTTTTCAAAACAGTAATACATTATTAAAGATACAAAATAGTGCGTAGTTCTTCAAGAAGGCATATCAAAACATCTTGAGAGACAGATAATGTACCCATTGTTTAATTATAAATAAAAATAAATCCTAATCTGACTGCTTCACAAAACGTTTGATATGTTTTCCTACCTAAACGTTGTCCTATAAATGTTAGATGATTTTGTAGTAGTTTATTGGTTTGGGCCATGCAACTTTGTCCGTCATATATAGTCCTCGAACCTGCAATAACCCTTTGACATTCATGACATTTTCAAATATTTCTTAAGAGCGGGTAAAGGTAAATTTAAAGCATCGACGGGTAACATGTTATAAATATGCAGTAGCAACAACATTCTGAGGATGATTGCCGGTAGATTTGATTGCGCGATAGTCTACGGGTTGATCAAACTGATAAAGTCCAATTTAGAATATAAGTTTTAGATGTTTTATGTTTTATTTTAAGTATGTTAATATGATTACTTACTAACAACTTAGAATGTATACTAACAAAATGGACCATGTTGTCTGAAATAAATATTTTTGAATTTGAATTTGAATTTGAATTTGAAATATGAACACCTTGACCAAAAAATTACAAATTATTTCAATTCCAAATTTCATCTAAATACGTACAGCGGTTATTTTTTTTTTCTTCCCCATGTAAACTTCCACCCCTTTTGCATCCGCTTAAGGGATAATTTCCGAGATAAAACTATTTTATTTCCTTTTCCAGAGCTCAAATTATCTCCATACTAAATTTTATCTAAATCGATTCTGCGGTTAATAATTCCCTATACAAATTTCCAACTCCCTTTTCACCCCTTTAGGGTTGATTTTCGGGTTGAAAACTATCCTTTGTCCTTTCTCGAGACCCATACTATCTCTATACCAATTTTCATCTAAATCAATTCAGCGGTAAAAAAAATCTCATACCAACTTCCAACCCCCTTTTCACCCCCACAAGGGTTTGAAAACTATCCTATGACGTTTCTCGAGACTCAAATTATCTCCATACTCATTTCTATCTAAATCGTTTCAGCGGTTAAAAATTCTCCATACAAACTTTCAAACCCATTTTCACCCCCACCAGGGTTGATTTTCGGGATTAAAACTATATATTATCCTTTCCCGGGACTCAAACTATCTCTATACAAAATTTTATCAAAATCCGTTCAGCCGTTTTCACGTGATGCGCGGTCAAATAAACAGACAAACAGATAAACAGATAAACAGACAAACAGATAAACAGACAAAAATTCTAAAAATTGTTGGAACGTATTCTGTTATCGATTCTAAGTATCCCCAGCCAACTTTTTTTCGATTATCTTCCATGTACAGACTTTCGACCCTCTTCAGCTTTATTATATGTATAGATAGATGGTACGGAACCCTTTGTGCGCGAGTCCGACTCAAACGTGGCCGGTTTTTTTACATTTTTATCTAAAATATCTACGTACGTTGTTGCACTGTACATATTAGGTTACTGTATATACTGTACTTTACTTAGTTGAACGTTTAGCTGTGCTGGGTTACCTATCGTTAAACCGTAACCAAATTTTCGTAGTGAGGTTGTTTAGCGCTTTCCATAATAGGCATAAACATTTCTTGTAACAAACTGCGCTACTTAGCCCACCTAATGAAGGAAAACTAAGAGGAAATAATTCGTGTATAGCCAAATTTTGGTGTAGTTGTAGGCAAAGGTATCTTACACAACATACTAAAAGTACCGGTGGATGGGGGTGCCGCTAGCGGAAAGGGGGGGTTGTAAAGGTCCCTAATTTTGGTTTTTCGTAAATAACTCGGTAACGGTGGCTCATACGAAAAAATGTTCTATTGCTTAATTCATCCACATAAAATTTTCTATAAAAAAGACCATTTGCAATTTTTTGCTAGGATCAATGTTTAATGAGATATCGAGGAAATACGATAAACACTTTTTTAAACTTTCGGAGCTAATATTTACGAAAGTATTAGTTTTATCCAAAAGTGGTTTCAGAATACCCTTATTGTTTTAAAAAGACCTATCTAATGACACCCTACACATTAGGGTTGGAGTAAAAAAAATATTTACCCCCCACTCCATGTGTACGGGAGGTACCCGAAAGAATAATATTTTTTCACATTTTGTTTTAAAACTTTGTCTGCGTAATTAAAACACATACTTATACGAAATTTCATTTCTCTAGTACTAGCCATCACTGAGCAGGGTGAGGAGGGGTCCTACCCTTGGAGTTTCGGCATGTCCGTCTGTCCCCGTCTGTCCGTCCACGGCTTTGCTCAGTGATGTTTAGTACTAGACGTCTAGACGGACAGATGGGGTCAGACGGACATGGCGAAACTATAAGGGTAGGAAGTGAGGTAGCAGGGTGAGCAGCCTGCTCAGTGATGGTTAGTACTAGAAAATAAAAAAATCGTGTGAGTATGTACTTTATTCACGCCGGCAAAGTTTTAAAACAAAATGTGAAAAAATATTATTTTTTCGGGTACCTCCCGTACACATGGAGTGGGGGGGTAAATATTATTTTTACTCCAACCCTAATGTGTGGGGTATCGTTGGATAGGTCTTTTTAAAACAATAAGGGTATTCTGAAACAATTTTTGGACAAAACTAATACTTTCGTAAATATTAGCTCCGAGAGTTTAAAAAAGTGTTTATCGTATTTCCTCGATATCGCATTAAACATTGATCCTAGCAAAAAATTGCAAAGAATCTTTTTTATAGAAAATTAGATGTGGATGAATTGAGCAATAGAACATTTTTTCGTATGAGCTACCGTTACCGAGTTATTTACGAAAAACCAAAATAAGGGACCTTTACACCCCCCTCACCCCGCTAGCGGCGCCCCCATCCACCGGTACTTTTAGTATGTTGTGTAAGATACCTTTGCCTACAACTACACCAAAATTCAGCTATACACGAATTACTTCCCCTATCAGGCAGTTAAGCGTCTTCGTTTGGTGAGCTAACTTTTCCCCCTGGCTGAATAACAACAACAAATAACCATACATCGGGGTTTTCGGTGCGGGAACGATTTGAGAAAGACTAGATATAAACAGATAGGTTAGTCTGAGAAAATATAATATTATGCCTAATGAATAACTAATACCTCTCTGTGAATAGTATACACACTAAGATACGAGTTTTTTTTATTGGAGGCATTTTTGTATTGACTATTTTGTAGTATGTTAAAAATGCAATTGCATACTTGCATAATAGGTCACTTTTTCCTTTGTATATGACATCTATCTAGACCCGCGGCAGCGTGTCAAGCCAAGTTCAAGCAAAGGAACTGGCTAGCCAGCGCCAAGTGTATATTACACGAACCACTTGGTGCCACTTTTGACCCTTCTATAACTCAAAACCTCTTTAACGTAAACACATAAAACTACGTGTGTTTAATTATATCCATAAGGACATCTAGAAGCCCGAATTTCATAAAGCTAGCTCAAACGGTTTTAAAGATATGAAGGTCAAAAAGTCGTAAATTTTAGCACTGACTGACTGACTGACATATAGTACCTAAACCTAACCTACTTCCAGATGACCTAGAAGGATGAAATTTGGAATCCAGCTCGGTAATTGTGTGTAAGCGTAGGAAAAAATCTAAAAATAAAAAAAGTTAAAAAATAGGGGGGTCCCCATACAATTTTTTTTTTTAAATTGTATCGTCCCAATATATGTATTATTATATTTGCTATATAACAGAAATATAAAAATAAAGTTAAGTCAAAAAATAAGTGGTGTCCCCATACAAAAACTTGTAATACGCGCTAAACGACCGGCCAACGGTGTGTCGTCGGCGGCGCGCGGCATCACATAATTATACACAGAACAGAAGTAAATCTACATAAAAAGAGAATGTAGACAATAGCATAAAAAAGAAAACCATGCAGCGGAAACGCAAGAAAAAATATTAAATCTCAATACCTGCTTAGTTTTCTTTACAAAAATTAATGATATCCCACCAAAAACATAAATGTAAAAAAGGAGAGCCAAGTTCAATACAAAAATTATGCTTGGCTGTGGGCTTTGCCGCAAAAAGAATGGAGATCTAAATGAGTGCCAAGTTCTATTCAAAATCCAAATATGTATTTATAGGAACAAAATAACATTATGAAAAAGTATTAAACTCTATTTCTTTGCTTTATTGGATACCTATAACAATTGCTGTTATTTAAAAATGTGAGATCTCGCGCCGCCGACGACACACCGTTGGCCGGTCGTTTAGCGCGTATTACAAGTTTTTGTATGGGGACACCACTTATTTTTTGACTTAACTTTATTTTTATATTTCTGTTATATAGCAAATATAATAATACATATATTGGGACGATACAATTTAAAAAAAAAAAGTTTTTATCTGAATTAAAATATATATATATATGTTGAATAACTTTATAAAATGACTGATGTAATGAAAACTGGCCAAGTCAAATCTAACCTACTTTAAGATCTCACATTTTTAAATAACAGCAATTGTTATAGGTATCCAATCAAGCAAAGAAATAGAGTTTGATACTTTTTCATAATGTTATTTTGTTCCTATAAATACATATTTGGATTTTGCATAGAACTTGGCACTCATTTAGATCTCCATTCTTTTTGCGGCGAAGCCCACAGCCAAGCATAATTTTTGTATTGAACTTGGCTCTCCTTTTTTACATTTATGTTTTTGGTGGGATATAAGTTTAATGCAATTGCATATGAGAAATTTATGATAGAGATAAGATAATTAACTAAGAAAAAGACACGGCATGACATTAAGTGTCAAATATTAATCTTGACGTCCGATATTTATGAACTATTTGCTTATAAATGATTAAGGACTTAACTGAAAAGTATGATATATATTGTATGATTGTTTCAAGTATTTTTTTTTTCAATTCATTATTCATTAGGCAGAACGCTGCTACAGTACATTCTGTTTTTTAAGTCAATACCTGCTCTTTGGCTAATGTCAAACATTCCCGCACCGAAAACCCTGATGTATGCAAATAACTGAGGGCTTAGCCAAGATGACAATCGTTTGCAGAAAACGAATTGAAACGCTATCCGTCTCTCTATCGCACTAATATGGAAGAGTGAGTGAGAGCGTGTAGGTAGGGTTTCGTTTCGTTTTTTTCAAACGATTTTCATCTTGGCTACAGGGCCTGATCCCTTAATATGTACAACGTACGAACTACGAAATGGAAAGATAGATACTGACTTACCATTTCTTTATACCGTCCAAGCTTCCACTTTGTTGTGTCTTTGTTGTTCTCTACTAACTACATTGCGTTATATTAATAACGTGTCAACATCCCTATTTTCTTCGTTACTAGAATAATATACAACCATAATAATTACTAATAAACGGGCCAGTAATATATAAACTAACGTGACAACTATCTAAGCTAGAAACGTTACGGCCGTAAGTAAAACAAACAACCGAACACCGTGTTATTAATATCAATTGCACCGCTATCCACCATCTTACCCATAGCTCTTAGCTATTATTCAGTGCAGCTGGGTATTCACTTGACCACCTACACCTATTATCTCATTCACCAACTTCATTGAAAAATCAACCTAGTGCAGTTAAATACAAAGCTCGTATTTGAATATTACAGTGATGTGGGATATGAGGTTGGAAAATTAAGTTGAAATTCAATCTTGACTGGGTTTCTAAACGCTTGGAGCTAATAGTGAGATTCTCGATTGTCCAATAACGGTACCTATTTACTGCTTTTACGATTATTTTGCAATACGGCCCAAGTCTGCATAGTTTAACGGTGCTTTTCTTAATTATTTCGTTACGCAATAATCGATCCCAATTTTAAAATGGGATTACTCCACTTTACTCCAGGAAAATTATCGTATACCTACGGGACATACAGAAATTTTAAGTTCTGATTGAGGTACTTACATACCTTTTCTTTTTCCAAAATATAACACTATGCGAGAGTCAGGCACTAGTCTACCGGTCGCGATATAAAAAAATGGGTACCTACGTTTGACGTGTTTCCTTTGGGTATCTTCTACTACTCTAGGGGTACCTTACCTTATGTACCTATGTATAAATTTGAGTCCAAAAGAAAATTTCCTTCTTGTCGTTTTTGCCTTCTCCTAAAATATGGCTTAGATATTTATAAATATAAATCAGTACATAGGCAACAAGCAGTGGTTATTTATGGCGGAAACATAAACAACGTTTCACATTTGACTGTATATAATAAATAATATTCCTGCTGTTTTCTCGATTAATTCTATTATAAATCACAAATCCGGACTACCGGTGCAACGACGCACCGCCAGGCCGCATTAATGTAGTTTTTAGATGGAAACCTACTTAGAAATACAATAATTTATTTTTTAATCCGCTTGATAAAAATAATGTCATATATATATGTAATCTTGAGAAACTTTCGCTACGGGGTTGTGGTTTTGAGAGGTTGTTGGATCTAGGGATGGATTGGATGTAGTTGGTTGGATCAAGGGTGATATTCAGAAGGCGGTAATCCTGGATTCGGCGCGCGTAGTCCGGTGCTTCCTCACTATGCGGCCCTAACCACCGGCAGCCTGGGCCTTGTTCCGTTGACGGCGGCGCCCTAGGTTAGGTTTTTTATAGTTTTTGTGTGTATTTAGAAATATTTTTATATTTTACTTATCTAAAAACCTAACTTAAGAAGAAAAATAAATATGTGGAATTTATGTATGTAACATTAATTGCATATTTTTTTTTTTTTTTTTACATTATTTATGGGAGTGCAATCATTTATTGACCAAATGGTAAACATACAGACAAATTGCATATTTTATTTATTTATTTAATCTTTATTGCACAAAAAGAAAACTTATCGTACAAAAGGCGAACTTAATGCCATGAGGCATTCTCTACCAGTCAACCTTAGGGCCAAGCAGAAAGATTGTAGGCGGTGCTTCTAACTATACAGAAAACAAATTATATGACAGAAGCATAAAACTTTAAAAAGATGCGAAACTACATCCTTAATTCTTACACATAAACTACATAATTCTAATATACATAAATCAATACATACATACATAGATACATATATATAGTATATACATACATACATACGACCATACATATATAAATACATATCCGAAGAATCTTGTTAGAGAAGATACTTAGAATTTCTTTGATCCACCAGCAAAGAAATCACGCACAGATTTTTTAAAAGCGTACTTGCTCGGTGCTTTTCTAATTTTAGGGGGAAGACTGTTCCAGAGACGAGCTGCTCGAATGGTAAATGAATTGGACATGAAACCAGACCGATGAAGAGGGATGGAGAGAGACAGATTGCCCGAAGAGCGAAGTTGACGATCGCGAGAGACACCATAAAACTGAAGGCAGGTTTTAAGATACTCAGGGGCTTGCGAATCATTGAGTATTGAGTAGAGAGTACATAGCAAGCGGATATTTCGCCGCTGCCGAATGGGAAACCAACCAAGTTGCGCGCGAGACTCCGACACGTGGTCGTATTTACGGAGGCAGAAAATAAATCTGATGCAATTATTAAGGAGTCGATCCAGTTTGTCAAGGTGCTCTTCATTCAAATCGGGATAGCACACATCACCATAGTCTATAATTGGCAATATCAACGCGTTAACTAACAAGACCTTAGTTTTAATGGGCAAGAAGTGCCTGAGCTTGTTTAGTGAGTGAAGTGACCATGTGACCTTCCGACTGATCTCAGCAATTTGTGGTCTCCAGCTCAAGGTGCAGTCCAAGTGCACGCCCAAGTCTTTGACACTCTGACTAAAAGGAATGGGAATTCCGTTAAAATGCACAGGCCCAAAAGTGTTAAAGTCAAGCTTGACAAGTTATATATATATATAATATATTATATATTGCATATTAAATTTAGAAATATACGACTTGACCGCGAACTTCCATGTTGAGTAATTTTCTCGACCGGCTAATTTTTCTATTTGTATGTTAGACGTAGCCATTGTTCCCGGGTCAAAATATTCTCGCAAATAACTTGTTGTACTGACATTATCACAATTAAAATATTTAACCTCAGTTCTATATTGCGTTTATGGGACGGCCCATAACCTGAGGAAATAATACGCCGAATAGAATAGTTTAAATCAGTTTTAATGTGACTAATTAAACGAAAGTTAACAATACGGATTTGCAAGAAGTTTCGCATTGAGTGAGCTAATTGAGAACCGTATGACATTTTTTCGTTCGGAAACATTAATTATGTTTATTACCCCTCAACAGTTATCAATCAAATAAAGAGCAAGTAGAAATAATTCTGGAGACTCAATATGAGCATGAGCGCACCCTTACTTACGTGAACTCAGTTTGTTTCAAATGAACCGCTGTTTTAATGAGGCTGGAGCTGTAGAATACAATGGCACCACCTCGCCTCCGGAAACGTTTTCGCGACAACGCGGAAACTTCTCATAACCTGACAATACGAGGCATCGGCAAGAGGCCAACAATGTACCAATTATTGCAATCTCGGCGTCGCCGGCCATCTCTCGCCTGCACCACAATGCCAGACCTATCTCCTTGAGCAATATTTCACAATAGAAAGCAGGGAAGTGCCGATGCACAGCCATTACTTTACTATTCTAAAAGGGTGTAACATTAGAAATGTTGAAGACAAAATATGACTTTTTCACTAAGAAACCAGCAGTCTCGGTTCAATAAATTGAACTACTTTGGTTCCGACGGCAATGTTTTGAGACAATTTTCATACTGTAATTTACGGTTGGAGGCATTTTTATCTATAATAGAATGGTATGAATTTAAATTGTTGGTTAGCATAGTAAGAGAGAAATTACTTTCAAAGTCCGTTACTGTGAAAATGAGGTGACCCCCAAAAAGGATTATATAAAAAAAAAACTGTATGTTAACTTCCAAATATTTGATCCTGTTAAAAAGGCTTAAATGACTTAGTAATTGGGAATAAAACCAAGCGGTTGATATTAAACCAGAAATTGTATCTACTGAAGCAAAACAAAAAAAGACAAGTTTTATTTACAAAAATAGAACATTACAAAAAAGCTTAATATTATTAGTTACTACAACCTCTACACCTATTTCAGTTATTTAAACGCAGCTGAAACTGGAACGTCGATTATTTCTATGTTGTCATTAGTCTTTGAGAATAATACCCATCAAATGAGGATGAACGCGAAAAGTAACACGTAGATGGCGCTCAGTCAGTAAAAAAAAACATATCTTTGGAAATACCTACCAAATCCATACACCGTGGACATAAAAATCACTCTATCGTATCTACACTCCCATTGTAAGTCCTCTAAAACGTGTTCAAAAACGGTAGGCAATGAATGGCTAGCATTACCACAACCGATTTTACTATGATAAGCTTTTTATGTGTGGCAGTAACGTAATTTTAACTTTACATGCTCAACTATTGATGTGTTATGAGTTTTGATAACATAATGTACACCTGCACGCTCCCGCGCGACCGCCGACACGCGCCCGCGCGACCACCGGCACAATTGAGTTGGCCATGGCGGTGCAATGGCGGCCATTCTATGGTTTCGGAATACGGCATTTAGGATAAATAATATGAGTGTAGATAAAGCAGTGTATGCAACTGTATGTAATTAGGCCTAATTACGTAACAGTTACATAAACTACGTAAAATAAAAGACACTTTATACCAAATTTTACTTATCATTGGCTCAAGTAAGGTTTATTATATTAAGCAATTCATAATGCGATTAGTTTAGACTATAGATACAGACGATGCATTGCATTCGCTATGCTGAGGATGCAGTCAAGGAAAAAGTCATCATTAATATATATTATGGAAATAATTAAAGTCACAGCTCCGCGTAGAAAAGGAAAGATCTAGAGTTTTTTATACCTGACGGCTAGAAATCCTCGACGCATTAACGAGAAAACTAGGTATAAGATTCACAACATATTTTAATAAAACACCTTAAAGTATATTATAATTTCAAGTTCTGTATCGATATAAGTATCAACTAGAGCACAAAATTGTTCTCCAATATTGAATATACGATGTCTCAACATGACGAAACACGTGAACAAATATTGATTATTTCGAAACGCATATGTCATTCCTAAGCGAGCGCATCTGACATGTTTTAATTAATTTCGTTATTTTCTTTATCCCGGGCCCTTCACTTAATCAAACTAATTTGTAATAGTCTGTGTAATCATTTTTGTAATCATGCGGTTGATTGCGCAATTCTGCGTTTTCTTTTTGATGCGTGTTTTCGTTGGCGGAAGAATGTAGACGATTTTGTATCTCGTGAGTACAGTTTAGTTGATTACTGATAATTCTTGAGGAAAATTGATATGGATGGGTACTTGGGTACCTATATAATTGCGAACGCGTGAATAACGCCGAGCGCGAGGGCTATTATTATTACGAACATTATAAACATTAAAGTCAATAACGAAATAATTTTTCCAGAGACTTAGTAGGGTTCCTATGGTTTCTCGGTGGATGGCAGTAATGGCAGTGCCGGTACAGCCTATCAATCCTAGTAGAAAATGTTTCAAACCGACAGATTTCTCGAAATGTTTACAAACAAAATCAATACTTATGATATTTACCCATTTTGATCACAATACGTGTTGTTTGTTTACATTCTGTGTAATATGTACCTGAAATATACTAAATTGACACGTAAAAAACAAGTAAAATACTTTCTACCCAGTAATACAATTCATACACAGTATAATTTTTTTGTTATACTTTATCCATGAGGATATTTTGATTTAGAACTGTTGTTTGATTGACACAACAATTTTGCAACAAACAACATCTACCTACAAAACTGCATAATATCTCTCCTTTCAATTTCGTTACGATTTCATTTCCTACCCACAACCTGTCTAAACAAAAGAACTCATTCAATTTGTTTTTAATTTAAAATTCAGTGTAGCATAAAAACGTTCATTCACAAACATCAAATTACATGTTGCAATGCTTCAGCGGGTCAACGAACAATGAGAGGGAAAATGGTTAAGACAGAACCTGGTTTAACCAAAGTTGTCCTTTGGGTAAGAAACATATACACGTATACACATGCGTTTTATTATTGGGCTACATCAAGTCAGAGCTTGAGGTTTATTATAATATGTTGTATGATTGATTCTGATCAATTGCCACACTAAGGCAACACGCCGAGAATTACAATTTACGAAGATATTGAGAAGCGACTTGTGGCTTGACTTTAACAAATTTAATATTCAATTGATTTTTTTTTGTGAAATACAGATCTGTAAAGCTGTAATTTAAAACCAATATGACGTCTTCATACTATGTCTGATGTTTTGAAGAAATTACTACCTAATAATGTACATACAGCCTTTGCCAGAAGTGTTGAGCATAGCTCTTTTTTGTTTACAATTTTGATGTTAAGTATTAATTCTCTATCATAGCAATGTACGATGACGTGAAATGTTATATTTTATTGATATATCTAGAAAACTTCACTTAATAACACTTTCAAGGTACCTATAAAATATGAAAAGTGGAGGTCCCAAAAATGCGAATGTAAGTCGGTGCGACAAATTGCAAATATTTTATGCAGTTACTACTAACTTCAACAAAACATGCCTGTTCAGTTGGAATTAAGTGATAAAATAACTTCAAAACCGGCCAAGAGCGTGTCGGGCCACGCTCAGTGTAGGGTTCCGTAGTTTTCCGTCCGTCACAGAAAGTGTCCCCACTTAAGAGTTAAAATAACACTGCCATGTAGGATATGATATGAGCGTTCCACCTACAGCGACATCTATCGGCAAATTAAGTAAACTATTGCGCGCGAGCTTAAAGTATGGAAGATGATTTTTATGGGATAATTCTTTATTGCGTGAACCGATTTTCACCGTTTTTACTTTATTTGAAAGCACGTCATTTCATTGTGATTTTGTAGAAATTACAAGTACAATAAACACCTGCTTATACGGTTAAATTACAAACTTAGTTCAGAAATTATTTTGTAATTTTTTTTCAAAAACTATTAAACCTATCAAGTTCAAAATAATTTTCCTTGAAAGTTTTTATAAAGTTCTACTTTTGAGATTTTTTTCATATTTTTAAAACTTATGGTTCAAAAGTTAGAGGGGGGGACACATTTTTTTTTACTTCTGGAGCGATTATTTCCGAAAATATTTACTTATCAAAAAATGATTTCAGTAAACCCCTATTAATTTTTAAATACCTATCCAACAATATATCACACGTTAGGGTTGAAATGAAAAAAAAAATCACTCCCCCCTTTACGTATAGGGGAGGTACCCCAATAAAACACTTTTTTCCACTTTTTATTTTACCACTTTGTCGGCGTGATTGATATACATATTAGTACCAAATTTCAGCTTTCTAGTGCTAACGGTCACTGAGATTATCCGCGGACGGACGGATGGACGGACAGACATGGCGAAACTATAAGGGTTGACTACGGAACCCTAAAAAAGATAGAAACGCCGGTCTAAACTTTCGAGTTATGTATGAAAATCGCAAGGGTGTTCAACACTTCTGGCCAAGGCTGTATGTATGAATATTTTATTTTATATTTGAGTTTCAGTATCTTGTATGGCTGAAATACATTTTTGCTTGCCAGTTAACTTTAATAACACCTAGTGAATATTTTTTAGGCTCTTATTTTTGGACAGTGATTAGTTTTGTGTTCTTTCCTAACTTTTCCGACTGGCATATGACTAAATTCGTTTTTTTAAGTCCGGTTCAAGAACCGTGAAAATTAAAATGAAATGCCACGTTCGCCGCTGAACCCCAAAAATAAAGAAACCAGTTCACCAATACGATATGGCACTGCGGATGGCCAAACAATGGGAGGTTGCTTTCGTCTATTTGTAACCTGTCATTAGTGAATGGGCCGTTTGATGCTTCGCTGGCTGCGCCGGCGCTTTCGACTCCGATGACGGATCCGCGAATTGTAATAATTCTTAATGCGAGTGATATAACACAGTAATGTACGAAAGAAATTGGATTGTGTGTAATATGGAGTGATATTAATGGTCAAGAAATCAGTTTTTAATTAATCGACGAGTCTTGACTCATTGTGATATCTAAATATATATAACTCAAAGGTGACTGACTGACTGACATAGTGATCTATCACCGCACAGTCCAAACCGCTGGTTCTAGAGATTCCAAATTCGGCACGTAGGTTCCTTATAAGGTCTAGGGGTGCACTAAGAAAGGATTTTTCAAAATTCATCCCCTAAGGGGGTGAAATGGGGGTCCAAAGTTTGTATGGGGAAACAAGATTAGTTAGTCTATTTTATTCGAAACTTCACAGAAGTATTCCTAACAATGAATGAGTAAATACGTGCTGCAGGTTTTTTGAGAATTCAACCCCTAAAAGGGGGAAAAGTGGTTAAAAAATCTGAAAATCAACATGGGTATTGTTTCTATGTTTTATCGGGTCGTTGATTACGAAAACAACAACGATTTTAAAATCCAACGTGGCGGACGTGAAATAACTACCATCTCTCCTGTTGGGGTACAATGGGGTTGAAATGTCTATATATCAATATAGGTGTAGTTTTTGTGTTTTTTTGAACGTTAATTACAAAAAAGGCATCGATTTTGAAATTTAATATTGTGGACATGAAAATTATTGACAGTATTTGTACCAAATAGCAATCTTCTTCAAAATATATAAAAGAAGAAACTGACTGACATATCAATGCACAGCCCAAACCGCTGTTCTAAAGATTCCAAATTTGGCACGTAGGCTCCTTATAAGGCCTTAGGGATGCAATTAGAAATATTTTTTTTTTAATTCACTAGGAGGGGAAATGGGGGTTCAAAGTTTTTATGGGAAACAAGATTAGTTCGACTATTTTATTCGAAACTTTACAGGAGTATTCCGAACGATAAATGAGTAAACAAGTGTTTCAGCT
This sequence comes from Pammene aurita, assembly GCA_947086415.1. NCBI lineage: Eukaryota > Metazoa > Arthropoda > Insecta > Lepidoptera > Tortricidae > Pammene > Pammene aurita. The sequence continues at coordinate 10,815,858 of OX352303.1, forward strand.
TTTTTGAGAATTCAACCCATAGAAGGGAGAAATGTGGTGACAAAATTTAAATATCAACATGAGTATTGTTTCTATGGTTTATCGGGTCACTGATTACGAAATCAACACTTAAGGGGGTGAAATGGGGGTTGTTAGTTTGTATGAGGAATTTTTAAACGTTGAACCAATTGAGATGAAACTTGGTATAGAGATAAATAGTTCGTATCCCGGGACAAAGAGTTTCAAAATAGTTGAAAGTTTTATGGAGAATTATTAATAGCTGAACCGATTTAGATGAAACTTGGTATAGAGATAGTTTGAGTCCCGGGAAACGACATAGGATAGTCTTTATCTCGAACATCAATCCTTAATTGCGCACCCCAAAATAAACAATCACAATTCAAGTACAAGTTACAAACAGTAAAAGTAGATATAGGTTGCATTTAAGCTAAAAACTATAAAATCTCATGAGATTTTACATAACACCATGTATTATTTGAATGCTTTCATTTTAGTGAAATCGTATTCTCGTAACATGATAGTTAGTTGTGTTAAAGTGTAAAATAATGTTAAAGGAGATCGTCAATTTTTGTTAGGTGATCTGGCCCAGATTATTTAGGACCGTTTAGGAATGGTTCTTACCTTTAAAGAATCGTCATAATTTCTAGTTCAGGATGGTGGTAAAAATATTGCGAAATCTAACAGGAAAATTGAAAAATCATGCATTTAAAACTTGAATCTGACAAGGACAATATTTGAAAGCGTGCTTGCATATGATTTATATATTAATGTAGAAAAGTACGATTTTTTTAAGATTATGTACAAAAGCGGACTTGAAAACAAAACGGGAATCATGATGAAATAATAAAAAGTCGTATTTTGATCGTATTTATAGTTCCTGTATTTCGGTAAACAAAGTCTGCTGTCAAACCATCGTTGATACTATTAACTGAACATTCCTAACACCTATTGCGAAGGGATAAGCTTTACCACCGTTAAGTGCGATAGCACTAGTATCTGACATTACAAAATTGAAAAAAAGATGCGTTTCGTTATCGAAGGAGCATGATATTATGCCATTATGAAACCAACATTTAATATTCAAACTCCGATCAAAAATGCAAAAATACGCATTTTCAATCTTTAGGCGTTCTAATTTAAACTTCCGTATTCGTAGGCTTAGATACTATTTTAATATTACAATGTTCTACTTACCGAACAGTATCAAAACGCAGATTATGTAACGGTATACATTGACAGTGTCAAACTAAAAAACAATCCCGTTTCAGGTCAGGGTGAAGTTAAACTTTATGTCAATGCCATGAGGACGTTAACGACTTGTCTTGCTGTATTTTAATCGCGGAAAAATCAACATAATGTTTATTTATTTATTATTTCTAATTCCCGTTTAATTTTTTTGCAATATTTTGTCTACTTTAGTAATAAAATGAGTATTTATTTTACATTGCAGTACAAACTGTATACGGTTTATATCAGGTGGTCCAGAATTGACGATGTCCTTTAACAAATTATTATGTTCCAAATTCAGTGACTTTTAGACAGGCCAGTCAGTAATTGAGCATAATTTATTTACTGACCAAAACTTAGGAGTTTTGCGAACGCATAAACCGAATCCTTTTGGCCAAAATTGTGTGACCCTACTTTTCTACCATATACTTTTACATCTCATCACCACTTCACCCAAAGAGTGATTTTGGTAAAACATGTTGTTTAGTTTTACTCTGGAGCACTACTCAGAAATCATTAACAATGGTTGTAGGTGCAAATTGCTTGTACAGAAGCGGCCGTGTTTTAAGGAGAAAGTTATGGGAACTTAGAAATCGGTTCGATTGTTTTAGAGCACTTCTTCGGTAAAAATCGAAATGGTCGGAATTCAGAGTGTTAAGTGTGCCGTGAAATTTCCTACCATTTTGTAGCTTTAGTGGTTTTTTAAACAACGGTGGGCTATTGTAACTGGGTTACGAGTTGATCATAGATTTTGATATACCTATAGAGTTGTAGTCACTGGGGACCATATGTCTGGCTATATACTCTACATGTCTGAATTAACAAAACAGTTTACTAATAGACGGAGAGCGGTCTACGTCAGGTATGATACAATATTGAGAGCAATGAAACCCCTCTAGTTAGTTTGCTATATTATGTTTATTTCTAGATCCGGACAATCTGGCAGCTTTTCATTGGTGGAGGTCAAATAATGCAAACTACTTCTAGAATAGGTGCAAATCCTAGGTTCTGGGTTTGGTATAATATTATATTAGATTAATTATATCATTACCAGAACTTTATGTTGGGAGAAAGTATTGCCAACACCGTATAATGTAATTCATAGTTTGTCGACTACTGTTTCGGTTTCCGCAATAAAAATCAATGTTTTTTGTTCTAATGTTAAAATATAGGACCTGTCCTATATAAATGAGACAACAACGGCAGTTACCTAATTTGATATTACTTTTTTCCAAATGAAAATCGAAATCATCAGTCTATTAATAAACTACTCTTAGTTTATTAAATTAAGCGTATAAGAGGAGGCCTGTGCCCGGCAGTTATAAACTACGATACCGGGTATACCGGGATCGCCAATATAAAAATACCGGTGCTTCAGTCCCTACACGTAAATAGGCTAACATACATACATAGGTATACATTTGTCATTAAAATAAAACCTTATTAATATGAATATCTTCATTCAGTAGAATATCTTAATTTTACAGCTTGTGTAAACGGGATAGTTTATCTATTATAAGACCAATGATCCCTATTTTCAAAATACGTAGGTAAGTTTATATTTTGTATTCCTCCAGTTTAAGTGGAAGCAATTATTTATTAGGGTTTCCAACACAGTTTCTAAATTTGTTTTCTAGAACATAAAAATAACAAAAGGTAACAGATGATCATGAGCACCCACCTTTATTAGCTTTTATTTCATTTTCGTAAGAATCGTAACTCTTAAGACATGCCTATTTTTATATATGTAGGAAGATATGCCGCGTAGGCGATATGAGTTAACTAATTGATAATGTAACGTAACATCTATGGCCTTATCGTATAAAGGCATAAATAATAATTACATAATGTGTCATATGATAGTGTTTAAACGACCGTATAGATTTTATTTAATGCGAAGATAATTGTAACTATTGGTAATATAAATAATAATCTGACATAATTGCACAATTTACGCTTGCTGGCCACCCATTGCTTATACGTCATAATTCATAAATAATCATAATGTTATAAACCCACTACCACTCACTTTTTATAGAAATTTTTATGGGGTGTGACCCATTTTCATTGTCTTTGTGTACATCATACGTATGTTTTAGAATTATTGCAATTCACGGTGTAATCTAATGTGTCCCATGGTTGCATGCAGTATAGTCTACACGAGTTGCATTGCTTTGTTTAGATTGTTTCATAAATCAGTAAGTATTTTAGTTTTCAACCGACTTCAAGATTTCGAAGGAGGGTTCTCAATTCGTCGGGATCTTTGATTTAGCTATTTAAAAAAAAATATATGTTCACCGATTATTTGAAGACGGCTGGACCGATTTGGAAAATTCTTGTTTTGTTTGAAAGAGTATACTTCACAGTTGGTCCCATTGTCATCAGGTTAGGATTTGATGATGGGATTCTGGAGAAATCGAGGGAACTCTTCAAATGTTATAGGCACAGCTAATGATTGAGTAGCTCGGACAGTGATTTGAGTATTTTTTAGAGTGTCGCGGGCATTTGGTATTGGATGTGGAGGCTAAGTAAAGTCGGTTATTTTTTGTGTAAATTATTTATTGTGATGATGAAAACAAGCGTAACCAGTTGTCAAAAAATTGTTCCCTGGGGCCTTTGAACAACTGATACAGCAGTGTCGCGTCAGGACCTAATAACTTTACGAATGCTTTATACCCTCGTAACTTCCCGTGACGAGAGCGGGTTCCTGCATGCATCTTTGCAATTCTGGCAACTTTACTCATCAATCACCATTAATAGTTGTTATTATACAGGGTGTTTTTTTCAATAACTAGCCATATTGTGAGAGGTGATTAGGTAAGTTATACGACGGAACAACTTTTTCTATGGGACCAACCCCGAAATCCCAAAAAAAATTTGGCCACCCCATACAAAACGTAGACGCCGACGTCTGAATGGCCAGAATGTATGAAGCAGACAATTTTTTTTGTGATTTCGGAGTTGGTCCCACACTAAAACTAGCCATATTGTGCGAGGTGATTTGGTACGCCATACTAAACAACTTTTACTATGGGACGAAATCCAAAATTACAAAAAAAATTTGGCTGTTTCATACATTTCGGCCGATTAGACATCGGCGTCGACGTTATCTAGGGGTGTCCAACAATTTTTTTTGGGATTTCGGGGTTGGTCATGGGACCAACAACCTTTTTCTATGGAGAAAAAGGTTGTTCAGACGTTACCTAATCACCTGTCACAATATGGCTAGTTATTAAAAAAACACCCGGTATTGCGATCTTCTGTAAGGTAGAAGTACAGTCAGCGGAAGAAACTTGACGAGTGAGGTGTTCAAAGCTTTGTAAAGAGAATAAAAGCGTTTCTAGATTACTTTGAACACCTTGACCGCTTAGCTATTTCTACTGTTCACTTTACAGATTCGAGTGCGATGACATTTCGCTGTACCCCTGTTTTCAACCGACTTGAAGACTTCGACGGAGGAGGTTCTAAATTCGTCGGGATCTTTGTATTTTTTTTAATGTATATGTTTGGAAAAATTGATTTTTTGTTTGAAAGAGTATAATTCACAGTTGGTCCCATTGTAACCAGTTCAGAATCTGATGATGGGATCCTGGAGACATCGAGGGAACTCTTCAAATATTATAGGCACACCTATCGTGATTTACAGTGGCTCGGGCATTTCCTTTTGGAAAGGTGGAGTAAGTGAAGTTGGTTCTTTTTTGTTTAATAAAATTATTAATCCTTCTGTTGCATGGTTATCTTTATAGACCAATAAATAAACATTGATAATATGAATTAATGACTAGTAAAATCAAAATCATAATCGTACGCGTTCAGTGCTTTGTATGTACTAACGTGTTTCAATACTTTCAATGTAATGGTGTAGTAAAATAAAAGTGTTTTGTTATTCTAATCCTAAACATATGATCCTTATCAAGTTTGGCTTTATAGCCGGAGACGGGTTAAGATCACATACGATGCGGGCTAGGGTTGTCAAATAAAAACAGTTGTTGGTAAATAGAGTGTTACAAATGTAACGTCGTTTAATACACCTCAATAAAATAGAACTACAGTACACAGATTAAAAGTAGACGCAGTCAACCGGCAGCCTTATCGCTATGAGAGAGAGCGATCACTTCCAGACTATCCTGCATTGTGAGTAAGGCTTGCAATTATCCGGATAATACGAATATTTCGAAAAGTTTCCAAACAAATGACTATTCGAAATATTTGGATTGCAAGCCCTAATTGTGAGGCCTTGATTTTCAGCGAGTTAGATACTTACATATACATATTAGTGGTCGATTGACCGCGTCTCCTTATGCTTTCCAGCCTGATTCGTAGTCCCAGTCTATCGGATGTTCTGGTTACATGTTTTATCTTTTATAAGCGTTAGGAAAAAAACCGGAGACTTTTAGCGACACCTCAACCGGAAAAGATAACGTTTCAGTTCACTTTGACATATCGATTCAGGTTACACTCTTATTGCCTAGACGAGCCGAACAATAGTCAACCTTTTTACAACGGAGTACAGACCTAGGGGCTAGGGTTCCGGGCCGTCCGGAATAAATCCGGAAACGTTCGTTCTTATTCAGCTTTTGAACGCTAGTGCTGGGTTGAAAGTTTAACTTGAGAGAAGGCTCGAGTTTTACTCGATAGCTAAGTGCTGTGGGAAAAACAAACTTCAAATACATTTTACCTACCTGACAAAGTAAGAAGGTTATTATTTTGTCAAGGGTTTGAGGTTATGTCATTTTTAAATGTGTGTCTGTAAGTAGGTAATATTTATGACATTTACGTAGTACTTAATCAGCAGGTTTTATGAATCCCTACTTATTTTTTTTTGTTAAAAAGTATTTTTTATTTATTTTGTGATGTATTAAGTGTGGAGTCGCAATCCATGTGAATGTCGAAGTAATTAATGGCTACAATTTGATCGTCTCTTGTTTTATTTTTGGCCAAAAAATATTGCAGCAATTCTTCAAAATACGTAGGCAGCTCTGTCCAAGTTTCGGTTCAATTCGTGCATGCAAATCTGAATTCTAAGTTGTTAAAATAAGATGCAGTTTAGTTTATCGAGTAGACGATTTAATCAAGATTGGATTGCTCCAACGCTTGCGCAGATTTCGACCCACATCCAGTTTGCACAACGGACTTGGCCGTTGTGTTGTTATTTACGTTTTCCAGCGTATCGAACTCAGGTTAACCAATATTAGTGTGATCTGCGTTTACTTATATTATGAACTTACATCCAGTCCAAATTATACTGGAAATAAAGTTATTTCCAATATATATTTTTGGAAAGAAGGTAGTTGCACGCCCCTAGTCCAATTATCATTTTTGTATTTGGAACGATCCCTGCGGAGATAAATTAAAAGTTACCGTCTTGATTGCGGGTTCGGTTATGGCGCATTCATCTGTTTAAGTTTGGTTCCAAACATTTACTAGGCCCAGTACAGACAGACTGCTTCTTTGCTGTATGAGTCATGAGCTGTATCCTACGATATGTAGGTATATAGTATGAACACATGACTGTTGACTTTGACATGGAGAATCAGATCCTCGTGAAGTAATTACTAATGTGAATTGACACTTTAATTAATAAGCAACAATTATAATTAGCTGAAGATTATAATATAGAATGGATGTAAAAATATATTTGTGTTTGTCTATAATATTTAAATAACACTGTAGTCCGTCTCGAATCTCGAACTCGCGATTTACTTGCAAACTATGTGACCAAAATAACAAGGCCCGTATGAAGATCTTTTTTGCTTTCTAGCTCCACAACCCCTTGAACGATTCTGCTCATATACGGTGTTTAAAAAATACGTATCTCTGCTAAAACCTCAACAAATTTCATAAAGATCAGAATTTTTTTACAAAAGGTATCGCGGAACAAAAAAAATTAATCGAAATGCCGAGACGTCCTGGCTACTGGGACTGGTGGCCAGGTGATAGTTGTGCCCGAAATTGTTTGTAAGAACTTATTCGCTTTGCTTACGCTCCGCTCGGCTCGTTCGATTAATCTCATATTCTGATTTATAAAAATATAATGTCTTGTATCGAGTAAAGTTGGTTACACACTATTGTCCAAGTACTTGTTTTTTTTATAAACAAATGTACTTACTATAATTTTCAAAGTTGATCTCTGCATTTAAATTGCTTTTTGATCCGATATCGCAATCGTGAAGCTTATGCCCAGGCTTTAACACAAACAATATAAATATCAACAAACTGTTCCAAATGTTCCAAGCCCAGTAAAAAGTTTCGCGTGCCTCTAAATATATAAAGCAAGCACAAAAATAGACCAAGTGCCAGTCAGTGTACCGTTTAGTATAATATTCAAATACAATCAATGTACGCCATTGTTTTTGTAGTACACAATGTTATTGAATATTTTTGCGTGGACTGTCACAGTTACTTGCATTCGATGTCTTCCGAGTTATTGCTTTTTTATGGGTCTCTGTTTTTTGAATAGGAATAGGTTATTTTGGGAGCGGAATATTTTTAAAAGCTTCAAGTTCGTCGCGTGTTTTATTTCCTTTGTGACCTTGTTTGATAAATTGCTTTTGGGAGATATTATTTTTTAGTAAAAACATGCATTGCGGTTTCTAATATATCCATTATTTGTAAGGTAGGTATTCGAAAGCACACCTTCTTTGGGTTCTTTTAAAAAACCGAAAAACAACTTAACTAATAGAGCCCATAATAGGGAAGGCCGGTGAAAAGTCATCATAGATGGCGCTGCATACGATGGTCCTTTTTTGTATGAGACTTGACAGTTGCCTTCCCCATTGTATGTAAGAACGAGTGTTATCGAGATTTTGGCACTTTTGTACTATTACAAAAAACTTAAAGTTGTCATTATATCAGGGTCAAATTTGCTTAATCTGATAGCCCATCAGCTGTTCTATCAGGTCTTTAAGGCGTTTGGCGCTGATTGTGGCCGAAAACTGTTACTTTCTAAGGGATATATCTCAATATGGGGTCATTCAAAATTTTTGAAAAAAAAAAATATGTTAATCAACATTTCATGTACAACATTATCAACGTTTAACTAACTTGTGTAACGTATAGTTTCTCCGTTATTTAAATGTAACGAAATGTCGTTTTACGGTTAATTTTGCTTATATCTACTGAACGGCTCATTCGATTTAAAATATTGTTGAACTAAAAAATGTGTACTACAGAACACTACAAACACAAAGTAGGATATTTAAATTGATTAAATTTTCTTAAACAACTTGATCATAATTCCACATTTCGTGCGTTGGTAGCTCGAAAACGGCGTTGCTGGCAGTCGTGAGCTAGCTTTGAGACGAGGAGGCTGTGTCGCTCGTCGTTCCGTGCTTCCCTTGTACTACATATACTTGTGCTTGGCCCGTGAGCAATAATATAGGACTTACTGTGCCTAAAGACTAAATAACTACAGAGGGTTCATGCAGTGCGGACATAACGTGTCTTCCCGGAATCAATAATGTATAGACCATAGACGTATAAAATAAGAAGATGTAACGCCGTGAACACAAAACTGTGATTCCATAATAAGTCGATTTCTTCGTGTTTACGCGCGACACCCACACATCTACAACTCGTGGACGAGTGGTGATTGGTTCAAACGTCAAAAGTGAGTGTGTGCGCACGAGATCGCGGCTCATTATGGAATCACAGTTTTATCTTCGTGGGATTACGTCTTCTTAATTTATATGTCTATGGTATAGACGTTTTATCTTTTAAGATAATGTACTCGTATGCATGTTCATGTACGTTCGTATAAAAAGTGTATTTTATTTAGATTATAATACAATTAAAAAACAAATGAAATGAAAATGGAGGAAAAAACAAAAATCATGAATCTCATAATGCTCTGAATACAAATTTGGTCATGTAAGTAAACTACAATTATTATGTTTTAGTAGACTAATGCATCACGTAGAATAGGCGTTAGTCGAGTTGCGGAAATCTGTTAGTACTGCAATACAATAGACTAATAATTAATGGTTGTCTATTGTTTGCCCGAAAATTATATAAAATAATACTCATATGCCCGAATTTTATTTGCCCGAATTTCATTTGCCCGAATGGTTTGTTTACCATAAAAATTATGTGACATACTCTTTGTTTACCCGATTATTAGATTTCAGAACGTACGAGTGCCATACGTATTGTTGTCCATATTATTAATTGTAATAATACTATTTAATAGAATATTTAAACGCCATACTAAATAATGGTTTTCCGAATCCATGCATAGGTACTAACAATTAAATTAACAATGCTCACTATATTCCTGTAGGCGCTCTAAAAATATTTACTTAGTCATATTATTATGTAGGGGCCGTTTTATTTTGTAGGAGATCACAGTTCTAACCTAACCTAACCTACTTTCTGGTGACCGTTCGCGTTTTGGGGGATCACAGTTCTAACCTAACCTACTTTCTGGTAGCCGTTTTATTTTGTAGGAGATCACAGTTCTAACCTAACCTAACCTACTTTCTGGTAGCCGTTCGCTTTTTAGGGGATCATAGTTCTAACCTAACCTAACCTACTTTCTGGTAGCCGTTTTATTTTGAAGGAGATCACAGTTCTAACCTAACCTAACCTACATTCTGGTAGGCGTTCGCTTTTTGGGGGATCACAGTTCTAACGTAACCTACTTTCTGGTAGCCGTTTTATTTTGTAGGAGATCACAGTTCTAATCTAACCTAACCTACTTTCTGGTAGCCGTTTTATTTTGTAGGAGGTCACAGTTCTAACCTACCCTAACCTACTTTCTGGTAGTCATTTTATTTTGTAGGAGGTCACAGTTCTAACCTAACCTGACCTACTTTCTGGGAAGCAATTTGGATGGCAAATGATATTATGGCTAGTGATATTATGGCTTACAATGATTATGACAAATGATATTATTGAAATTGATTTTATGGGAAACAAAGTTTCTGGCACGTGATTAATATAGTAAACAATAAGTATTGCATATGTAACTATGGGAAACAATATAATGGCTGTTGACTATTATGGCAAATGAAATTCTGGCAAATGAAATTCTGGCAAGTGAGTGTATACCATAATTAATTTAATAAAAACTCCAAAGGAACGAATTTATTAAAACATATTTATTTAAGAATACCGTGTTCTAAACGAATGTAATATGCGTTTTATTTTAAGATTAAACACAATCTTTAATGTTATACTTTATACTAATTTAACAAATCAAGGAATTGCGAAGTAAACTGCAAAGGATTGCATATAAACCGGCCAAGAGAATGTCGGGCTATGCTCAGTGTAGGGATCCGTAGTTGCCGGCCTGTTACAATACATCAAAAGGTAGTTTATAAAGGGATATTTTGTGGCACTTACGTTATTTTACTATAGGCATAACTCAAAAACGGCTCAACCGATTTTATTCCATATAGTTTTTATTGAAAATACGTGATACGTTTATCAATGGCCTCACTTCCCGAATTTTTCCAAATTTTTTGGACCCACGGTTCAAAAATCAAAGAGCATTTTAAACTTTCGGAGCTATTATTTACGAAAGTATTCGTTTTATCCAAAAGTTGTTTAAAGCTTATTCTTTTTGAAAGACCTATCCAACAATGTGTTACAGATACTTATTGTTTTACCACTTTGTAGGCGTAATACTTATACCAAATTTCAGTGTACTAACTATCACTGAGCAAAGCCTGATTGAGATTCTATTAAAAAAATGCTGATATTTAAGAGTTCAATGTATGTAAGAACAAAGGAAAAAAACCTTTTTTTTATACCACGACGCTGGCAAACAAGCATACGACCCGCCTTATGAACAGCAGTTATAAAGCCTATGGACGCCTGCAACTCCAGAAGATTCACATGCGCGTTGACTACCCTAAAAAAAACTTTATTATGTCGGTGAAATGCAAATAAATACAAATTTTATATTAATTATCAACACAAGTAAATAAATAAATTACTACTAAGGGTTAATACTACCTATAAAATATCTTTAAAAGACCGGCCAAGTTTGTATCGGACCACGCATAATGTAGGGTTCCGTAGAAAGTAGTTTCTATGATAACTCAAAAACGGATGAACCGATAATATGTAAAATAATTTTCGTAGAAATTAAGTACAAAGCCTTCTTGGTTTATTTTCATATTTTTTAGACTTACGGATTAAAAGTTAGATGGGGGGGCCTTAATATTTAGACTTTCGAAGCAATTATTTCAGAAAATATTGACTTAATAAAAAAAATTAAAAAAAATCCTCTATACATATACCTATATATACAAGATATTTTTAAAGCCGTATAAGACAACATGTTCATATTTACAAAAAAAAAGAATTTTTGACATTTAGTTTGGCATATGTATGTATGGATTGCCTCCCCTAAAAGTTTTTTTAGCAATTTAGCCAGAAAACTAAGTAGCGGCACATGAAACACACCTCTGGATAAAATTTCAGTAATATATGTTTTTTAATAAAAATGGCTGTGACATACGGACGGATAGACGGACGTGTTTCAAAAACCTTTTAAGGGTTCCGTTTTTGCCATTTTGGCTATGTAACCCTAACAAGTGTTTGCGCTGTGTTATATTTTAAACATCTAAATTTAATGACAGCTCTCATGACAATTGTATGACGATTTCGTGCACAAATGCCGCTCCTTACATGTACATTTTTACTATTGGCAACTCGCAACAGGCATAGTTTTGTTAATTTTTGTTTAAGGTTAAGATAATATTTTGACGTATATAAGCGTATTGTATGTATTTCGTAAATTCATAAATATTTTGCGTCTCACTTTACTCCAAATTCAAAATCTAGGTTTTTATTTTTTTACATAAAAATCTACTAATCGAGATCGTTATTACTTATCTCATTTAATAGGTAAGTAGCATTCCTAAAAATGTCACCATAGTCACAGATTAATAGTTCTTACGAACCATAGTACTTAATCACAGTGTTCAAATCACAAAACATCCGCAAAAGGATTATAATTATTATAAAGCTGCCCGCGCGCCTCTGAGTAAAGTCATATTCTTTGAACATTATTGCGGTGCATCGCGACGGATTTACGCACGACCGCAATGAGAGGGGTAAGCGGGTGGCGCGGGTAGAGAGCGCCCAAACACTCAAGGACACTCCGGCGACAATCGTGTTAAGTCTTAACACTGACTTTAGGGACAACCCGTATCCTGTATATTAACGGCATTGTGTTACCTAAGAATCGTTTGTCCATATTTTATTTAAATATCGAAGGTAGTTTATGAGTTAAGGGGCTGACAACAGCTAAATAGGGAAAATAGGGAGGGGCCCTATCTTTTTCAGCGCGAGTGAAAGAGAAACACTGTGTTATGATTAGTATGGGAGCTCATTGCAAATTTTGCAAAATGATGAATTAAAAAAAAAACTGCGCATTAATTGAGAAATATAAAATAACGAAGTTTTTAGTATTAGTGTGGTGGAATTTTGTCGTTACAGACGTAGGTATAAGTCAAGAAACTAAAGACATACAACTGTTTAAAGCAAATTTTAAGATGTAACTTTTGTTACATCTTTAATTATTTTCTGTTTAGCCGATTTCTTCCAAATATAATGAATAATAACATATATTTTTTTACTTTCTTAAAACAAGTAGTTATAGCTAAAAACTGTTTAAGTAAAGTCAATTTGAAGATCATCGGGTGTTGTCAGCCTCTTAAGGATAACCACAGAATAAGGGCCAGTTGCACCAACCACTTTTGACGGACTCATCAGCGTCACAAGGCTTGTTACTATTAAAATTTCCATACAATAAAGTTTAGCGAACGTTTTAGCGGTGACAGACAGTTCCGTGCAACTGACCCTAAGAAAAAAACCTACTATTTTTTTTATACCACGTCGGTGGCAAACAAGCATACTAGTAGCTAATGGACGCCAGCAACTCCAGAGGTGTCACACGGGCGTTGCCGACCCTTTACAAAAGGATTCAGGTGTTGACGGCTCAAGGAACAAGGGGATCCCTCATCGTCAACACACTGGGTCCTCTTTGAGCTACTACTTAAAACTATTTGAAAAAAAGTAATCTATACTCTGATGATACCGTCATAACATTTCTGACCAATCTATCAAAAAACTAAAGTCTAATCCTCTCTAAGTCCCCAGGATCTAACTGCACCTTTCGCTTCATCAGTTTAATTTGCTAAGTACAGGTTATTAACTAAGCCAACGACTGTTATTATTTGTTATTAAACCCCGTTTTCACTTCGCTAACTAATGTGCTGCTTCAAGACGTTTTACATCAGTCTTTACTAACGTTGCTGAATGATACCCATCATTATTATTACGCAAGTTTTACTTAAAAGGTTAACCATCTTTATGATTGGTGAATGAATGGATGAATTAAGCAAAAAGAGACTTAATGTTAACGATAAAAAGAGTTTTGGCGGGCGTATCATTTATTGGGTCACTGTTTAATAAAATAAAACAATTAAAAACGGATTTTATCGCGTGTACTGAGCTTAAATTACATCCCGACGTTTCGAACACTTTACAGCGTTCGTGGTCAACGGGTCGACTGAGGAAAAATATACAATTACCTCCGTTCAAAAACGATCACAATATTAATTTGTTTAATAATATGTTTTGTAAAAAAATATATATTTTTTTTAATTTTTTAATTAGTATTAAATTATTATTAGTGTCCACACTGACCACCATTATGGTCTCACAGTCCTATGTCTAGCTTGCTCCTTAACCAAATGAATAACTGGATCCCAAGCTGGTGGTACCGAAAACCCATCCTCTCTGTTGAAAAAAAAAAAATATATATATATATAATTAATAATAATAAAAATAATTTGTTTAATAATATGTTTTGTAATAATAAATAATTTGTTTTTTTATAAAGGCCCATCTGGCATGTGCAAACACTAAATTTGTTTAATATTTAATATGTGGGTAGGTTTGCATATTGTGATCGTTTTTGAACGGAGGTAATTGTATATTTTTCCTCAATCGACCCGTTGACCCCGAACGCTGTAAAGTGTTCGAAACGTCGGGATGTAATTTAAGCTCAGTACACGCGATAAAATCCGTTTTTAATTGTTTTATTTCATGAATAACTATCGCGGCAACCGAAGACAATATCACTATTTAATAGTTATTTATAATACAAGGGCGTAAAATTGTTGTTTAACCTGTATTGAACTGTAAGACCTGAACCCGCGAAAGATTTCAAAATTTAGTCACGTGCGTTACGTGCGTAGCGAGTGGTTCAATAATGGAATCTTGAGCGTGTAGGGTGAGGCCAGAGAGATTGAACTACATTTGCTGCCGAGTATAATACAAAATTTTCACCACTCCACCGCGAGGAAAATAATAGTTATAAAATATAAAAAATCGAAGCCAAACGAATGCTTTCAAAATAGTATAGTTCAAAATAATTTCTTTAAAGTCCACCCTGTCAGATACCGTGAAGTCAAAACCGGCACCAAATTAATTTCCCCACATGTGGATAAAATGCGTTTTTCTCCTCCGCTTTCAAGGGATAAAGAGCGCCTTTCCAAGGTGGAGTGGTGAAAAATTGTTTATTTAATTTAATTTAAATCAGTGGTCTCTAATTTTGTTCATAGCAGTTTGATATAAACACGTGGCGGGACTAAGGTCCAGAAAATATTATTTGCATGAATGCCATTATTTTGAAATATTTTATTTTATTTTTTGTGTCCAGCTTCTCTTGGTTGATTTCACCCCTGGTCGTATCTCTACGCGCATCTCACTGGTTGGAAACTTCTGTTTTCCACAAATCGACTATCTACTACTATACCTGATGACCATAATATACAAGTCAGGTCTGATCAAATTTTGTTGCTACTCATCAATTTCCTAACATCATGACAATTTTCATCATCGTTATCTCAGTGATTTGAAATGTTTTTTTTCGCTGATAAAGCTTTTATTGACTAATCTGCGGGCCAAAATAAAAATGAAAATGAAGAATACTGATGGCTAATGCTTTAGATAGTTATCCATAAGTAATGAGTATCGGAAGTGGCATTTGAAGTAATTGATGACGTGTAATTTCCTCCGGACGTATTACGAGATGACATTGGCAATGCTAATCTGTTATTATCTTTGATAGACACTCAGGTAGATTAAACAAACTATTATAAGTCTGATCTCTAATTACGCATAACAGTTACGTATCTTGGGCTCACATTTGTCTTGTTAAGCCTGAAGTGATGCGCTTGGTAACCCTGTTTTGCTCAAGTAAATGGCATTAGTGTGCGTATGATTATATGACCTTTTACTTTTAGCGTAAATCGCTTAGTTGTGAATTATCTAATAGATTATGTTGTTAAATAATATTTTTTGTTTGTTTACAGGTAATTACTAGATACGGATGGTTAGATATGATGATTGATGACTAAGAGGTAAAATAAAATAAGTTACCAAAAACCTTCCTACAGTATGATTTATGAAGGACCAGTCAGATATCGGGATGCTGGTTTGAAAGGAGGCTTTTTACTATGGAACATAGTAATAAGGCCTTTTAGACCAGCATGCCAAAATTATGCTGTAGTATATTGGATATTAAGTAATAACGAATAAGGATAAGTTATCCTTATACAGTTACACAGTTCTATAAAATATAACGGTTACACGTCACTTTAGTCAATTAGCGCGATAATATATGTTTCTTTGTGCGCGGACTACGCGGCACGCCGCGCCGGACGCGGCCCAGCAGTCGGCTCCGCGACGTGCAACAGTGCGCTACGGGCCGGTTCAAATAGCACTATTTGTGCTTGAAGATGGAGACATGGGCTCTCCGAAACATGTTGCGCGAAGTGACTAAAGTGACCGTTATATTTTATAGTGTTAGTATGTCTCACAAAAGTTTTAATTTAATAGTTTTACAGTTGTATTGCAGTCCATGTGGCATGGCACATGAAGGTACAGTCGCCATCAGATATATCGGAGCTGCCAATAATAAAGAATATCTGAACAACGCCTCTATTGTCAAGGTGATTAATTACACTTTTAGATATTTTTGAGTAGGTACCTTAGCCACGCCGATATATTTCATGGCGAGTGTACATACTTTATTTCTATTTTATATACCCACTGTTATTTTTTTTATACCTACTTAGGTATTAATATATTAAGGGGTATGAGGTGTTATATAATGATAATGTAATTAATGACTCACTCACGTTAGGTTAGGACCGCTTTAAACAAACAGCAAAATTATTTAGTGCAAATCGTAGCGTGAGTAAACAAGGTTCGATTTGCCTCTTCGGTTCATTGCAATGAATGTTTTATGCCCATATAATTAAGACTTCTATTGTTACAACCTACATAACGAGATAGATCCTTTTGTAATTAAGAAGCGAAATGGGAGAAACCAGGAACAGGCACATGGTAAAGACTGCCAATCACCGGTAAAAGTTGACTTTAGGGAATGCAATAGGTAATTAGGTATTTAGGATTTTTTTTTATACCATGACGGTGGCAAACAAGCATACGGCCCGCCTGATCGCAGCCTATGGACGCCTGCAACTCCAGAGGTGTCACATGCACGTCGCCGACCCTTTACAAAAAGAAGGATTCACTGTGTTGACGGCTAAAGGAACAAGAGGGTCCCTCGTACTCAAAACACTGGGTCCTCTTTGAGTTCTTTTGGCAACCTTACTCACCAGCAGGAACACAACACTATGAGACGATTTTGAAGGGATCCAGCAAAAAACGCATCTGCGAGACCTCAAGTTGTAGGGACTGATATAAAATAGAGTGTTTGCGAGAAACCGTATTAAACGTGATCGTATGAAGCGGATTCTACTGCGTGAGTACAAAGTTGACCATTACTTCATCATATCCTAAGCAGTTCGTTGCATAAGTCAACATGATCTGGGTCTCATCCCGCTTTTGTCAGCCTTGTGTGAACTGTCTCTCCATTTACTCTAAAGCCTAATAAATAAGAGCACTAGTACAGAGGTCCACTGTGTAGTAAAATCGAAAATCGCAGTTTTAAGTACATAAAATGTGCTTTTTAAATGTGGCCGATTCCCTATTTCGCATTTTGGCCTGGATCTAAAACAAATGAACCAGTAATTTCGGGCTGCCGGCGTCGACTACTACGGCTCCTGTCTTAAAGATATGTTACGTTTTTTTTAGATTAGAAAAATAGTGCGATGATTGCTGTGCGATTGCTGGGAAAACGATTAAAAAACTTTCCATTTTGCCTGTTAATGTCTTAAACGTATCACTAATAATAGAAACAAGTATTCTTGTTTAAATTTTTCCTTATTATAGCTAAAAAAATAAAGATACATGGGCGAAATCAACATTTATTTTTCTAATATAAAAAAAGAGGTATATAGGAAGCCATAGTTTTTCCTAGTTGTCCGTCCGATTAATCAGCAGTCCTTATAACTGACTCGTCCCTGGCACAAACCAGACGAGACACGGCGCGTACGGACGCCATGCTCTGTTTCGCATCTATGCTGAGAGAAACAATGGCTAATTACGTCCCACACATGCTGCATAACTTATGTATTGTTAACATATAAAAAAAAAAAACGTCCGTTTGTACCGCCATATATGGGGTTGGGAAATTGTAGGACTGTATGCCGGAACTTGATGCAGCGTAAATGAAGTGTCATATACTCATGACCAGACGGCTCTAAATGTTAATGGATCTACTTCTTGGTTATAATATAATCAATCTTCTTTTTACACGCACAGATTAAAGGGCAACCTGAAAAAAGAGGTAGCTTCAATGAAGATCTTATTTAAAGTAGCACGCATCTTGACTGCATATGAGCCTAATAAGATCTTGTCCGTTGAAACCACTGAAGAGTAAAAGTTATGATAAAGTTAGATATAGTAAATAAATACATTTTATTTATTAATAAAATGTAATTATTATAGTAAATAATTACATTTTATTAGAAACATAAAAAATTTAACACTTCAGAACTATATCAAACTAATACTACTATTCAAATAAACTAACTAAAACTAAAAAACCTAACTGAAAAATAAATCACTAAAAACTTAAACTTTTATTAGCTACTAAGATAAAGTGCATCTTAGTTTGACTAAATTTTATCCAAGCCGGTGAGAACCTTCACTTATACTATCCAATTTACCCTGAACAGCAGGTGGCGTCCTGGCGTCGTTTTCCTTGCGTATAACCTAGCCAAAGTAACTTAAAGTACGAGGGTAAACGATTGCTGAAGATTTTGAAATAGATAACAGCGTTTTGTTCATGGTCTTTGGACTATTGCGTATTGGCGTATAAATTTATAGCTTAAACGACACATCATATGATGACACGGCGAAGTATTAGACTCCTATACAAGATGGATAAGATACCTACTAACTACACAGGAAATGATTTAAGAAAGTACAGAAGCGAACTTATCCCTTATTAAGTATTTACATATAAGAAAAATTACAAGTTAATAGCATGTTGTTGTTAAAAATGTTGTCAGCTCATCACGTTAAACTCAAGCTTCTAATTGTTGAACCACCGAGCGATGTTTATTAAGGTTCTGAATTTGCAGAAACTATTGTACTATAAATACTAGCTCCAAGTAAAGCATGGCACTCGAACACGTACTCTAACAAAACCTGCGATAAAAACAACACAGTTAAGATTCCAGTTCGAATTGTACGTTCTAAAAGTATCTGCCATTCGATTATACCTCTTAATACTTTATGTTAAGGGTGATCTGGCTATTATTATAATTAATACGGGATTTAAGAGTCAAGTTCTTATTGTAAGTTCTAAAAGTATCGATCATTCGAATTTAGCCCTTGAGACGTTAACGTAAGGCGTAAATGTTTATTATTGTTCATTTATACGGTTAATTCGCGGCGGTATCGATACGTCAACGCCCTACCAGTCAGTCACATTAATTAAGGACATGGTTTTAGCTGCGCATGAGTGTGGGCCGAGTTACAAGCGGGTGTTATGTTAGCGTTCTTTATTAGGTATATATGTACAAAAAAAATATTCATTAGATGTCTAGGAGAAGCACGTACGTATTCGGTTTTATGTTTTATTGAGGATAAATATTGAGTTAGTATTTGGAAAAACAACGGCGGCGAGTTCGTTTTTAATTTGCTTAACAATGCGATTTCATTACACAAATAAGTGTTAATTTCAAATAATTGAAGTATATATTTTTGTTTTCATTAATTTACAAAATTATGGTATTACATTTTAGTTGTTTTGGTATTACCATAATGTCTGCATCACTAATAATATGATTAAATCGAGTGTAATACAAACGCGGTTCCGACTTAGTATCAGACAGATGATAATACCATCTCATCAACACGGTCTCTACCCGTACACTTAAGTTTATTTCTACAAACGGGGAGGCCTATTTAACCAATTTACGGTGACAGGCAGGAGCGTCGAGTGATATCGGTTGGAGCGTTTTTTAGAGTCTCATTAGCTCATTACACCATTGTGTATGACTGAAGATCAGCGTTAATGTAATCAAAAGGTATAACACCAAGCTGAGTGTGAGACCTTTTTAGTGACGCAATAGGTACCTACTGTTGTTTATAATATTACATCAATTAGATAAACTGTTATGTTAAGATATTTTCTCTTTGTACTTCTCTCTTGTAGAAAATTGTTCATGTAGTTCATAAGGCTTTCGCAGACACCTTCAGCTATTATTATTGTTACGAGTAAAATGCTTTGTTAGGGAAAGAGTTTAATAAAACCACTATTATTATATTAGATTATAAGCAAACCAACCTGTGGAAGAGCGGTGTTCTCTTAACACAAGTATCTTAAATACTTAAAAAGAGGCACCAGCACAGTTATTGTAAACCTAAACTTAGTTACTGAATATTTTTCTTTTATGTTATGTCAATATTTTAGTTATTTGTTCACTTACTTTGCGTCCTGAATTAATTAACATTTAAACTTATATAGATATACAAAGGCAGACGCCCCCGGGTCACGGCCCCGGTCGAATTTTCCCGTGTATATGCAATCTTTGTAAACGCTAAGGCGCATTTTGGCCAATCCACTAAGGTACAACATTATGACATTATGACCTCCAATCGGAACTACTTAGGAGTTCATCGAAACGGATCGGAACGAGATCGGATAAACAAATCAGAATATTTATTCAAATATTTTGATTTGTTATTCGGTTGGTTTTAATTAAACTTTATTCTTAATTTATTATTATTTTCGCTACCGCTTATGAACTGGACACCAATCACGATTTTATGCACGTCTACCGGTCTCGGCAACCGTTACCGTCGTCTACGGCTCCGGCTTAAAACACTGACCCATAATTAGTTCGCGGAACAATGATGCCTAGCGATTTATTGGCACATACTCCATTCGACTTAGGTAACGGGAATTTGTGTGATTCCTGCCGGCCTGGTAACGCGATCTATTTAAAGCCTGACCAGAAATATACGATCATGCGCCATGTTGCGGAATTTCATTGGAACTAATTTCTGCACTGGCAATCATTTTACTGACAGTATGATATGCATGTGTAAGGGCATTAAATAAAAATGTGTAAGATTGTCTTATAATATTTATTATTTATTATTAAACGACAAAAAAATCCAAAATTATTCATAGTCTAGAACGAAACATTGTAAATAGTGTATGTAATAAACAGTTGTAAATAATACGCTGGAAATGAAACTATTTCGCAGTAAAACATTTTCAAATTAACATCAAAGCTGACAGGTAATCACATCAAGATGTCACCATACCATAGTGAATAATACGCTCTATACTATACTGAACTGACTGAACTTGACAATAATCATTTATTTCTGGTCAGGCTTTCGTTAGTTCATGTATTTATCTCTCTATCGCTCGAATATCAAGAAGCTTAAAGAGAAATAGGCAGATAGTTTTGTTTTTAATTTTGATAACCGGGTAGCGCCACAGTAAATGAGCATTATTATGTTTAATAGTGTATGCACTGGGTATTCAGTGGCAGATATTGAAGGTACTAACAACAATGAAAGCATACCTGCCTAATAATGCGAATTTTATTTTTTCTAGCGTTGCCTTTACTTCGATTTGCATCCTAAAAGCAATTTATTTATAGCTGTAGGATAACACGTAGCACGAGCCTGATTCTTTGTTTTCCTTGAACGTGAACGAGTGAACGTATTGCACCTACCTACACGTTATAAAATCATTTCTATGATCCCTTCAGTCCAATCAGAAAACAAGTCGTCAAAATATGACAAAGACCGACCTCATTTATTGGACTATCTTGTCAATAAGCGTGGGCTTATCGAATATGCTATTAAATATCGGTGATTGATTGTCTTTTGTTTAATGGCAGCGGCTTATTAAGACTGAACCCGTTCCGGTTTAGGACAATGGAAACGGAAGTGTTTCGCGAGAAAGTTGGTGTTTTAAATTAAACCTAAACGTTTAGACAATAAGAGTGTTAACTACTGTTAACACTCTTATTACCCCGTATACTTACGGGAACGCGAAATGCATGAAGTACTGCATCAAGTTTACAAACGCTTATTAATTTTATTAGAGGAAAGACGGGTATTAAGTGGAGAATGCTAAAGTATGAAATCCGTTTTCATACGATTATTTTAGTTTTGTACATAAGATAAAATTATTGAGAAAATACTGTAAGTTTACGTTGTTTATTTGTATATGCAAAATATTTGATCCGTCATGCGCGCGTCTTTTACCTCACTGTTATATTTCAATCATTACACACCTTGTATATCTCTATACTTTTTTCCCAAAAGTGTCCACAGCTTTTTTTTAAATTTATTTGGGAAACAAACAGTCACATCTAAATGTATATTAACTTAAGAGAACAAACAGACCTACAGTTCCATTTAATATAAAGGAATACATCATTTGTGGATAAATCAACACAGGACGGGTATTTAGCTGTACGCAGAACTAGCCCTGTCGCCGCGGTAGGCCGGTTAAGTACATCTCATACTTCTTTGGTAGCAGTCGAGTCGCTCCGGCACGATGCAGAAGAGAGGTTCCTTGGGCCACCACCGTCCCTTTCGTTGACGGATACGCCGCCACGCCTGCTGTGGTAATGGCGGATGGGTTGTTCGAAGAGAAACAACGGGCACTCTTTACACGCATATTTCGCTCGACTTAACCTAAATTACAACAGGTTTGACACTTCGCGCACAGCGAATTAGATTCACCGCTCGCGACGCGGATTAAACCTCGATAGGCCTTCGAGGATCAGCGGCGACCTCGGCAAAAGAAAACTAGCCGCTAGGCTTTAGTTCCGGCACGTCCTTCCGAGACGACGGCCAGATGAACAGGGCGAGATGACTGGCGGAGTGAACGAAAATAAGATCGGGCGCGTTCACTCACCATTCATTTTATTAGACTTAAATGCGGAATGGGAAAAGGTGAGCTGAAGACCTGAAGTTTACATCGCTACGATCTAGCATAAACAAGAGATATGAAAACAAACAATTATTAACAGTAATAAATGTTACACGAGTTGTCTACAGTATAAGTAATCTGTGACCATCCAGTGCACATGCACTCAATAACATTCCAACATAATAGCAAAATACGAATTCATGAAAGTTTAACAACAATAAAGGTAAGCTACTTACTAAGTTAGTTACATGGTTTCCCGAGGAAACAGTGGTACATAGTTCAAGATAATTAGTACTAATTGCTACAATTTAAACCAAAATTTATAATTGTTAATTTACATGAGCTGCTCAAATAATTAAAGCTCCATAGGTAATTTACATAATTTGACAACGGGGCGGACAAGTTCGCCTATCTGTGTTTCAGCTTTACAGACCTGACGACTCCGTCGGAGCCTTTGAAAACTTGGATGACCCTACCTCGACGCCATTGTAGAGGCGGGGAATTTTCATCCTTTATTAAGACTAAATCGTTTAATGCTACATTAGGTACATGTCTGTTCCATTTATTACGGGCTTGCAAATTATTTAAATATTCCAAGTGATACCTTGCCCAAAACTTTTGAGTTACAGCCTGAATAAATTGAAAATGCGACAGCCGTGACATATTCGTGTCCTTCCAGGAAGGTTCAGGTAATGACACCAAAGGTTGACCTATCAAAAAATGACCTGGGCTGAGAACTTCCTGGTCACAAGGATCCTCTGACATTGGAACCAGCGCTCTAGAGTTGAGGATAGCTTCCGCCCTGCAGAATACCGTCTGCAGACCTTCAAAAGTCAGGATACGGTCCCCAATCTCTCGTTTAAGCAAGTTCTTGCTACTCTTGACCGCTGCTTCCACTAGGCCAGACATGTGAGGGGCGCCGGGAGGATTGAACTCCCAGCGGACGCCTTGGCGACGAAACTCATCCTCTAGGATGGTTTCGTTGTCAAGCAAGAGCTGGTTAACCTCTCGGAGGTATGAGCTAGCAGGTTTAAAATTGGTACCTTGGTCACTACGGACGAGGGTGGGCAGCCCACGTCGACTCACAAACCGTGTGAATGCAGCGATGAAAGCCTCGGTGCTCAGCGACGAGACGACCTCGAGGTGTACCGCCTTGGTACCTAGACATACAAAAACACATAGGTATGCTTTAACAGATTTAGCATTTCTGAGATGGCTACTTTTAACCAAGCAGGGGCTAGCGAAATCCGTCGCTACGCCGGAAAATGGACGCGTCGCCGTGACGCGGTCCGCGGGCAGATCAGCCATGAAAGGCGCCTGATCTGTCGCGTTGGATCTGAAACATGACATACAACCCCTGATGACACGAGACACCTGACGCCGTGCTGACGGAATCCAGTATCGTTGTCTAAGTATTTTAATCAGGGCACTTGTCGAAGCATGACAATAGATCCGTGATGACCATGACAGAGATAGTGCTCCATCAATAATTGTGACCATCGGTGGTCTTTAGGTATAAGCATTGGGTGCTTTGCGTCATAACGTAAGCTTGAATTACGTAGTCTGCCTCCGATTCGAATAAAATGATTGTCGTCCACGAAGACGCTCAACTTCTGAAGTGATTTGCATACCAGCTTCCCTTTTTTCAGTAAGATGACTTTATCTTGGTATGCATCCAACTGAACCTTCTTGATCCAGTGATCCGTCGCTGCACGATTTTCCTCTATAGTAAGGTTCTGTTTCAGATTTCGTTGCTGCTTCGGCAAACGAATATTCCTGCAAAATCTCAAAACGTACGACGTCACGTTTATGAGTTTACTATACGAGCTGACTCTCGACAGTAATAAGTCTTCCCATGTCTGCTCTTCCTTGGCGATATGAACCAGCTGCTTGAACCCTGGCAGCTCTGGTGACATGGTGACGGGCATCGTTGGCCACTGTGACTCCTCCTTGAGTAGCCATTCCGGCGACCACCACAACTTGCATTTGATGAGCCCCTTCGCTGTAGCACCTCGAGACCAGTGGCGGTACTTCCATACAAGCCCAAAAGCCGGGCTTGCCCTAGTTGCCTCACCGAAATTACGTATTTTAATCGTCGCGCTAAATAACCCGTATTAATTATTTCGAGTGAGCTGTTTATAAATTTTGCCACACGCAACAAAGTGTCGCCACTGCCGCGCAAACGACTGAGGCAAACGAAACTAAACGTAGCGCATGCTATCCCGCTCGCACTCACCGCCGCCGCCTTGCAAGCGGCATGTAAGCGGCCATTCATTTCGCCTATACAAATCGCCCTATTGGTGTCTGTACAACGAGCAACAATTTTTGCCCGGTGTACCTATAGCAAAATACGGCGATTTAAAACCAGCTTTTTGGTGTGAAGTTGGCCGCATGCCGTAAGATCGCGCGACGCAAGTGAGCGTTAACGGACAACTTCAAGTGTATTATATTACAAAAGTCGAATTTGATATGCAAAGTAATTGTTTGAGCAAGTAAATGTGAATTGAATGGTATTGTGGTGAGGTGAGGTTACGAGTTAGTAAAAGTGCTTAATTCTTTTGTAAAACTTGTAAAAGTGTTAAAATTACTTATTAATAATGGATGAAGCCGTTATTTGTGACTGTTTGAGGTACGTCCAAGTGTTGATCATGATCAACAAAGGCAAGGTAAAATCTCTGAAGTTTGTTCAAAATCAATGTGTCGTTAAACCTAATACCCGGCTTGTGTTATTTGTAGGCATGTCTCAGATAAACCAGTAACTGCATAAGCGAAAATTTAGTAGGGCTGCTTACAAAATACACTAGGCTAGATTGTTAGTTGTTTTCATTCTAAATAACTTATATTGCTGTTGTGGCATATTTTTTTCGAAAGATGATGACATTTTGAGTATATAAAGATTGAATAGTTAGTACTAAATCATGTATTTAGGCTTGCCCTACTCGAAACCTCTGGGCACGCTACTGCTCGAGACGCGACGTCGGCCGGGTTGGATTCACCTCGGACATAGCGCCATGTCATTGGTCGCTTCGACTGTTGAATATCCTGTACTCTGTTACATTCAAATGTCTGGAGCAGATGTGGTTTCGTGTTGAGCCAAGCCAACACAACGTGATTTTGCTATCAGACCACGCATTTATGCTATCAATCTCGATTTCATCTTCATAGGCCGCTGCGACATGATTTAGGAGTTTACAAACCATATGAGCTGCGTTCAACTCATTCTTCGGAATGATTTGTTTGACTTTCTTAGAGGCCACTCGTGTCTTAGCTAGGACTAACCGTACCATGACGTTTCCAGACGTGTCCTCTGTCCGAAGGTACACGCACGCTCCATAGCCCTGCTCCGAGGCATCTCCAAATCCGTGGAGTGAGTAACAGGCAGATCCTGGTAACGCGAGGCAACGAGGGATCTGTAATTGAGACAAATGGTTTAAATCCTGAACCAACTCGTTCCACTGAACCTCCTGAGTATCCAGGAGCGGTTCATCCCACGTCATTCCATCGGTAAATAACGACTGCATGAACAGCTTGAATCTGTAGACAATCGGTGCGCAGTACCCGCACGGATCATAAAGCCTAGCTATAGTACTTAAAACGCTTCGCTTCGTTACCGCCTGCCCCAACGGTACATTGACCTGATACGACATGGTGTCGTGCACCGGGTTCCACTGTATTCCCAATACCTTTATGAGGCTCCTGTCTTCAGCGTCGAATTGACGAGGCATCTCACAATATTCCTGTGGTAGGTCGCGGAGTAACTCGTGACAGTTAGACGACCATTTCCTGAGCTCGTAGCCGGTACTGCTCATGACTTCTATGAGCTCCGATTGAAGCTGCCGAGCCTCTGTAAGTGAGTTTGCTCCAACCAGAAGGTCGTCGACGTAGTTCTGACGTCGTATGACGTCCGCAGCTGGTGACCCTGGATGCTGAGCTTGCCAATCTGCGGCTAACTGCAACAGCGTCCGTATTGCGACAAAGGGGCTTGACCGTAGTCCGTAGGTATTAGTATTCAACTCGTATACCTGTATGTCCTGCGACGGGTCCTCACGCCACAGGATCAGCTGATAGCGCCTATCACTGGGGTGTATCCACGTCTGCCAGAACATCATGCGAATGTCGGCCGTGAACACGAACTGGTGCCGTCTGAAATTCAACAATATCTTTGTAATATCATTCTGAAGAGGCTTGCCTGAGTGCAGGCATTGATTAAGAGCTATTCCATTGCTACTCTTCGATGCTCCGTTAAAGACGACACGAAGCTTATTTGAATCTTTTTTGAAAATCCCATGATGAATTATAACGCAGTGCTCAGAGTCAAACTGGTAACTGGATTTAGACATGTGTCCTAGCGACTCATATTCTCGCATGAACTCCTAATATTTCTCAGCAAAGACTGGATTCTTCGCTAGCTTCGCCTCTAATGAATGAAGCCTGCGTACAGCAATGGCTCTGGTCTCGCCTAGTTTGGGTTTATCTGACAAGAAGGGCAGCCGCACCATGTATTTGCCGTCAGGCATACGTTTAGTAGTAGAAGTATACAACCTTTCACATTCCAAATGTTCCGGATGATCCGGTGGGTCTTCTGGAGGCTGCTCCACCTTCCAGAACTTCTCCAGCACCTCTTCAAGCTTGGTAGCGTGCACGACGTAGTCTTCCACGGACGTCCCTCTCGACTGCTGCGCCGAGGTGTCAGCAGGATGTGTCCAGATGGCCCCCGTGATGACATCACCAAACCAGGTACCGTAGGCCTCCACTCCTGTAATGTTCGTGAGCATCTTTGAACCAGTGAACATATAATTAAGCACGTCCAGACCGAAAATGATGTCTACATCTTGAGATTTGTCAAAGTCTGGATCGGCCAGGCTGAGTTTAGACGCATCTAAGTGGGCCTTTAGGTAATGGTTACAGGCCGGAATATTTCCTGTAACTGTATACATGGCGGTTGCCACAACGCTAATTATAGGGACTAATTTTCCTACTGGCTTAAATACTATTTTAGCAATGGTACCGGGTACCTTGACCTGTTGGTTTCCGATCCCAACAATACTATTTCCTACAAACTGCTGATGCAATCCTATTTCATCTGCAAATGATTTCTTAACTATCGAACACCCTGCTCCAGTGTCTAACAGTGCCCTTGCCATAATATAATTGCCTTGGCCTGACCTTACCATAACAATAGCAGTAGGGCTGACCCGGATCGATGGCATCATCATCCGAGGTTCTTGTGGTACATCAGCAGTAGCCTTATTTCAAGAACGGCGCTCAGGGTTGCCTCGAGTGCCGAAACGTAGGCTGTGGAAAGTCTCCTGCGCCTGGCGGGCCCTCGTTCCCATCGGAGGGCGCGGGATGTGACCAGCAGTCATCAATTGAGCTGGCTGGACCTGTTGTGGAGGAGGTGACCTAGTCTCTTCTCTCCACCTTGGCGGGCTCGTACGGGGTTGTTGAGCTCGCTGCGCCCAAGGCCCTTGTGGCGGGGCCGACGCCCTGCGTCGCTGCGGGGACCTACGCTGTGGTGGTGTACTTACCCTTCTGGTGGGTGTTCGCTCATGGACCCTGTGCACCTGTTCCGCGGCTTCCGATCCCTCCCTGCACAGCAACGGGCTATGCGACCCTGATTGGCACGCACCGCACCAATTACGAGCCATACACTCTCTCGCGTAATGAGAGCGAAGGCATTTAAAACATGCACCATTCTTCCTGACCCAGGTTTTCCTCTCCGAAACAGCCAGACTTGCGAAGAATGGACATTTGTATATAGAGTGTGCACTACTGGAACAGTACATGCACAGCCCGTTAGACCGAATCACCTGATCAGTTTCTTCCAGCTCCGCAGCTAGGACACGTGGAGGGGACGCTCTGCCGTGTCTTCCCTTGGTCGGTGACTGCCGTCCCACCGGTGCTCTTCCCGCTACCGCAGTGGGAACCGTCTGCTGCACCCTGCACTGCTCGTCTATAAGCTGCATCAGCTGGTCCATCGTTGGCAGCTCCTTCGGTTTGCCGCCGTAGCGCTCCTCGAACAGCGTCCTCAATTTAACGGGTAACTTCTGTAATGTGATAAACAGTAGTAAATAAGACCACTCTTGCTTGAGTTTTTCCAACGCTTGGATTGACTCACGCAGAGGGTCATAAAACTCCGATCTGAGGGATGCGCTCACATATGACAGTGAAGGCAGGCTCATGATCCTTGCGATGAACGTATCCAGCAATAAACGGTTATTTTGGTACCTGGTCTGCAACAGATTCCAGGCCACCGAGTAACTCGGCTCATCCATGGGCAGATGGCAAACGACGCTCAGGGCCTCGCCCTGCAATCTCAGGTAATAATGTTTCTCGGCGTCCGAGATATCACCAGTATCCACCAATGATAGGAATAAATCATTGAAGGACAGCCACTCCTGCAGGTTTCCGGAATACACGGGTAGCTGTACCGCAGGGAGTTTGACTTTACCTGGTTGAACGCGACGTGTTACTACTATCGCTCCCTCCTCCTCCATCGAAGCTTCTTCTATTTGAAAGAGGAGCCGGTTTATCTCGCTAAAGCTCTCTTGATACTGCGAGCTATTGTCTCTGTCAACTCAGTATCATTTGCCAACAAGGTCTCATAGTTCGCTACGAATGTCAAATACACGGCTTCAAAGCGTCGCCTTGCGACTGTGGCCGCACTCGAGCCGGTTCGCGTAGCTACTGATCCCGCGTAATCAGTTAGCATCTGGTACTTTGACCGGAATTGGACCTTCGCAGCTTTGAGAGACATGGTTGTCACTAAGATTTAACTTACCTGGTAAAACACAAATATTTCACTGCGCCACGCGTATTTTCAATCAATCACCTATTTGTGAGTATTTACTAACCAATTCCAAGCTATATTCTAACCAATTTAATCTAATCCTAAGTATTTTCACGTAATATTAGTTGAGAAATCTATCACAAGCAGCACAACACAACTTGACGTTTGGCATTGACGTTTGTCAAGTGAAGTTCAATGTCACAGACAATAAAGTCCCTAAGATGGCTGCCACGACGTCCGACGATGGTCCGGATCGACGTTCCTACCATTAGGTTCGTTCACTTGGCACGAAACCGGTAAACGTCAACCGGATGTAGTACCTCACTATGGTGACCTCCAAATGTCCCCACAATGACACGTTTCACGTTGCTTGGAATGTTTATTACGTAATTGCGCACTGAATTTACACAATGAATGCCAACGACTGCAAATTCCACTCGACGAATCCTTGATTGCCGTGGCGCGATTCTTGGCCCTGGATTGCTACAATCTTGTCCCAATCACGGGATTTTATTTTGTATTTTCCCAAATCACGGGTTTTGTTATTGTCGTGCGATTGTTCCCTCTCATGGGTCACAGCAAAATGTACGCAGAACTAGCCCAGTCGCCGCGGTAGGCCGGTTAAGTACATCTCATACTTCTCTGGTAGCAGTCGAGTCGCCCCGGCACGATGCAGAAGAGAGGTTCCTTTGGCCACCACCGTCCCTTTCGTTGACGGATACGCCGCCACGCCTGTTGTGGTAATGGCGGATGGGTTGTTCGAAGAGAAACAACGGGCACTCTTTACACGTATATTTCGCTCGACTTAACCTAAATTACAACAGGTTTGACACTTAACAAAATGTTCGCGCACAGCGAATTAGATTCACCGCTCGCGACGCGGATTAAACCTCGATAGGCCTTCGAGGATCAGCGGCGACCTCGGCAAAAGAAAACTAGCCGCTAGGCTTTAGTTCCGGCACGTCCTTCCGAGACGACGGCCAGATGAACAGGGCGAGATGACTGGCGGAGTGAACGAAAATAAGATCGGGCGCGTTCACTCACCATTCATTTTATTAGACTTGAATGCATTTCAATTAGAGGTCGCTGATTTGCGTAAACCTTCATGCCTACTTTTCAGTTAGGTACAAATAACACAAAGGTGTTAATAGGTAAGTACATGGACGGAAAAAGTCTCAGAGAATTAATAATCAAAGGAAAAAGTATTAATACACAATATATATGTTATGAAGAAAATTTACCAAATTTGATGTATTTTTTTATCATCATTTTTTTCATAATTTCGTCATTTTTTTCCAGTCTTTGGCTGGCATTGAAAGGGGTCCTTTAGTTGGAAACGCCTTTTAATTTATACAACAGTATCTGGAGTCAACCAGGTCAACGAACCGCATTTCATTGCAATAATCTAGATCTCTCCGATAAGTCGTTCATATTTCGATGATTTCTCTTTGCACCAATAAATTCCCAACGTTACGGCTGTGTTTTGTTTTTATCGACCAAATCAAATTATGCGTTCTTGAATATGATATTGCGATAAAAGGAGGTCAAAGACTGTTGTTGAGTTGAATTGTTAATGGAAATATGAAAAAGTAATTTTGTTATCTATGAAATAAAAATTAAACGTTCTTATGACACGCAGCCGTTGTAAAAATAAACAATGTATGAATAGGTTCAAAAAGATTATTTATATTAAACTCAAAATAAGTAATTAAACAAGTGTGAGTACGTACTATACCAAATTAACTAGATTTAAAAGGCTACATGACCTCGACTAACCTTAAAACTTAAAAAACTATTAAAGCGACAGCCTTCTCATACAAATGAGATGAAATTGTCGTAAAGCCTAATTATGGACACGTAAAAAACCGTAATAAGACATAATTTTTGTTTTAATATTAAAACACAGACCACTTACTTACTAGATCACCACACATTGGCGTTTCCATACTGATTTA
Organism: Pammene aurita; assembly: GCA_947086415.1. Classification (NCBI taxonomy): domain Eukaryota; kingdom Metazoa; phylum Arthropoda; class Insecta; order Lepidoptera; family Tortricidae; genus Pammene; species Pammene aurita. The sequence goes on from OX352303.1 coordinate 10,847,173, forward strand.
GTTTAAGTGCGAAATTGCTTGTTCCAGTTTTCGTCTACCTTTATAATTGACCTCTAACAGGGCTTACCTATTTCATTTACCTTTTTGTTGGATATTTATAAATGAGAAATAGACCTATTGTCTTTCTCTGTCCTTCTCACAACAAAGTGTCAGACGAATAGAAAAAGTAGATGTAATAAGCATTTATAACCAGCTATGCATATAAACTAAAACTAATCAATCAATCAATCAAATCAATTTAATGTCATAAAAACACATGTCACATAATAATAAAAAAATATACAAACAAAAATACAATAAGAAAAAATAACACACATGCTTAATACCAAAATGTCGAGAAAAAAATACGTTATGTATGAGGTATAAAGTAAGATATATTGTAATTGATACAGGTTGCTCGCTAACAAGTATTTTACTAGTTTACCGACTGTGTTAAATTAAACTCTTAGTGCGGAGTCTACAAGCAGTAGTCTATGTTATTAAAGCACAGTGTGTGAACGTTTTAGTCTACTTAGGCAGTACGTAATTAAGTAGTTACGCAATCGGGTTGCGTGACTTTGACGAGTCTAAATCTTATAGTAACCTCTGGGTTAAGAGGCCTAGACTAGAAGGGTTAAGAAAATAAATAGACAAATAGATTTAGTAAGTCATACTGAACAACTTTTTCTATGGGACCATCTCCGCAATCTCAAAAAATTTTTTGGCTGCCCCATAGAAAACGCGGTCGACGTGTCATCGGCGGAAATGTAGGAAACAGCCAAAATTTTTTTGTGATTTCGGAGTTGGTCCCATAGTAAAAGTTATTTAGTATGGCTAACCAAATCACCTCGCACCATATGGCTAGTTATTGAAAAATGGGCAGAGGCAGACCAAAAAGGAGATGGCGAGGAAAGGCCTTTGCCCAGCAGTATAGGACACAATATAGGTATAGCCTACGGAAAAAAAATCGATCATATTATACAATACTCAGTTAAAGCGCTAACGTGAGGAAACGGACGAAACTATTTTCTTGGGACTAAATTTAGACTGTAAGTTAACGTGGAATAGCCATGTAGATGTAATCTGTAAGAAACTGTACCAATATTCGCACGCCCTATTTAATCTGCAGAAAGTTGCAAATCGATCGTCAGTCATGACCGCTTACCATGCTTATGTAACGTCGACGTTGAGATACGGAATAATATTTTGGGGTAATTCTTCAGGGAAAACCTCTGTGTTTCTAGCTCAAAAGAAATGCTTACGGTCAGTGTGTGGTATTCAAATCCCAGAAACGCATAAACCTCTTTTCATTGAAATGAAAATTCAAACTTTTCCGTGTCTGTATATATATGAGGTAGCATTATATGTTAAGCGGAACTTAGGTCAATTTACTAAGTTTAATAGTATTCGTCATCACCATCAGTACAAAATAAACTATAAGTCATGCGAAACAGCCTTATTGAGGGAAAGCGTATTTGGAATGGCACCAAAACTATACAACAGACTGTCGAACGACATATTAAAATTAGATAATATAAACCAGTTCAAAACAAAGTTGTACAATTTTCTAGTCTCAAAAGCATATTATTCTGTTCATGAATTTCTATCAGACTCTTGACATTTTATTACTATTGTATAATTTTAAGTAGGACTTGAGCAGTAAGCTAAAATTGACTTTTAAATTAATCTTATTATTAATAATTATTTAGTGCAATATAGTATTATATAAATTTATTTAATAATTAAATTTTGACATATTTAGTTAAATAATCTTATACAATATTTTGTAAATAATGCATGCTGCATGCTATTTTGTGGCTATTTGTATGCCGAGAGGCAAAACATAGAGATCCCAATCAATTGTACGACCTAATGTTATCTATGTTTAACAAATAAATAATTTGAAATTTGAATTTGAACGTAATTTTGGTCGACTTCCATCAATTATTTCTATCAATTATGATAGTTAAATACTGTTGTATTTTCTCACGAACATTCTCCGATTTGTATGAGGAATATTCTCGAGCAAGAACATTCTCCATATAGAACGGAGAACGATCTCGAGAACAGTAACGATAACCATTCACTTCTAGAGCGTCCACCAGCAGCTAAAGCTAGGCGACAGAATTTAGGTAGACTTAAACTGGGAAAAGCTTCAAAAGATGTAAGCTTTCCACTGGTATCCCTTCCACAGACATAAATACACATCAATATACGTGTATGTCGTAAGGTTTTTGTATTTAATACTTAATGACGTGCCAGTAAAACGCCTTCTTGCAATGTATGATCTTGATTATCTTAGTGCACTCTTAGTGGCGACGGCGCGAGCAGCGAACGAGTTTTGATTTGGAATAGATAAAAACAAAATAATGCTAAAAACTATCGAACTCTGATGTAAAAGTCGAAAGTAACATATTCAAAACAATACAAAGAGATTCAAACATCAAAGTATACAGGATTACGGTTACTTTTTATAAAATTGCCCAATCGTTGTCAGAAATCGTGAACCTTAACCTGATAAAATTTTAATATCAAAATGTGTTTGAACCAACCTACCTTGTAGGTACAATAATTATATCAATGAACGTTATCAGAGATCGTCAACCTTCGTTGGATTACATTTCGATACAAATACGGCTCGTAATCGTTCGATGTGACCGTTACATGCAAATGAGGTGTAGAGGCGGTTCACACGTGCGGGTTTGGCGGGAAGTGGAAATGATAACGGTGGTGCGTTGAAAGCTTTTGGCTGATTATAATTGTGGGACTAAGAAAGTAGGTGTTTGGTGTAATAACTACACTCTACGCCAGAATAGGTTATCAGTGTTATCACGGACGCCAAGGACGGATATTAGGTCATGCTAAAATAAAATTACACGTTCATTAAACGAAGCTCAAGCTAGCTTTGCAGGCCACAGAGAACTTTAACTCGTCTCCGCCTCATCAGAATCGAAATACTTTCGACCCTATTAATTTCGCCACACCTATTTAAGTAGCTTTAGGTATTTTTGCAATTAATTTGAGTAATACAATTTTAATATATATTTATATATGTAATAAAATGAACCTAGAAGACTTTATATTACACAATGTTACGTATTTTACTTATACAAAATGTTTGTGTAATGGTTATTTCAGAGTTTTTCAAGCCTTTCTGACAGGTTATCTTATTAGCCTGTGTAGTTCAAATGTGCACACGCCCTAACACTACACATGCCTGTCTGCCCTCGTTTTGAACAAAAGACGATAAATCACTTGCGTAATTCCCGTACCTTTGTTTGAGAGATGAGCATTTACGAAACGACCCGAGATTCACTTGTCTCCATTAATTAGTCCAGTTTAATGTAATGATGTATTGTCCTGATGAAGTGATGAACCTGCGTTTGTTCTTTAAGCACAGAAACGGGAGTTTTCCATTTGTCCACGCAATCATTGTCCGACACGCGACCGTTGCGAGGACAAATAGGAATAGACTCAGAAACAACTCATTACCCTCTCGCTTCTTAAATATGTACTTTATTCAGCATGTCACGATAACCCTAAACGGCGATGATGCTAATAGATTTGAATAGCGGACAAATGTATCTGTAATATTTTACCATTTTTTGCTTGTTTTCCTAACTCATTTTTATTCACAATCGTATGGTATTTTTATTATGAATTGTGTAGTATTTTTATGGAAAGTATTTATATTTTAGTACTACAAATTTGTTGTACGAAAATAAAAATAGTAAGACTATATATTCTTGTTTGCCTTCATAGTTGAATAATAGAAATTATTGCAGCTTGTTGGCTAATCGATATCTAAGTGAGCTGCTCAGTACATATAATAAGTAGTCATATGTTAGCTTTCAATCAAAGGAGAATGGGCAGATTGGGACCACCCTCCAATAGCGTTAAGATATATGTCGTTCGATAGGTCTTGTCAATAGGAATAACTTTTGCTTTGACAGCTTTGTTGTCACAGTTGTCCATTCAGAGATATATGACATTTAAGATCGATCAATCTTTGTGTATTATGGCTCCATCAGAGCTTGATGATTCCGCCAGTGTCGAGGTTGGATACATTTAAGATCCGATCAGGGGTTATAATTAAGGGCCGTCAGAGGGACACAACTGCCACGCATGGTCACCATCTTTACGTTACGCCGATGACACGATGGTGGCCGTGAAGGGAAAGCGGCCCGAAGAAACTCATCGGAGAGCGGCTGTAGCGACGGCAATGACTGTCGGTCGCATAGAGCTCCTGGGGTTGAAGGTGTCCCTCCCAAAAACGAAGGTGATCGTCTTCGGCAAATGGCGGTTGGGACCTGACACAACCATTGCCGTCGGAGGGGAAGCTGTCCGGGTTAAGCCCCACATTAAATATCTGGGCCTTATCCTGGACAGAGGTTGGCAATTTCGTGAGCACTTCGCGGGGCTCGCCCCTCGGCTAGTGGGAGCTGCATCGGCTCTGGGGCGCTTGCTGCCCAACGTAGGTGGACCCAACAGCTCCTGCAGGAAACTGTTTGCGGGTGTGCTTAGGAGCATGGCTCCGTATGGTGCACCAATATGGGTGGACCGGCTGACGGAGAGAACAAAACCTTTGCTCCGTCGGCCCCAAAGGATAGTGGCGCAGCGGGCAGCAAGGGCCTACTGCACCACAGCTTTTGCAGCGGCATGCCTCCTCGCCGGTACCCCGCCGTGGGAGCTGGATGCTCAGGTGCTGGCGAAGAGGTACAGGTAACAAAGTGAGGGCTGAGGCTCGGAAAAGGGGTGAGCTCCCGGACCCAGAAGAAGTCGAAAGGGCGGTGCGACAGGCTCTGGACAGGCTCCGGGAGCGCTGGAAATCTGTGCTGGAGGATAGCCTCTATGGAACCCGCACCATAGGTGCTTTTCTCCCACACTTTGAGAGCTGGTTGGGCCGGAAGCATGGGGCCCTCACTTATAGGATGACGCAGGTGATGACCGGACATGAGTGTTTCGGGCATTACCTGCACCAAATCGGGAGGGACTTGGGGCCCTAGTGCCTGGATTGTGGAGCGGTGGACGACACGTCCCAGCACACGCTGGAAGGGTGTCCCCACTGGAACACAGAGAGGGCAACGATGACGGCAGCAATGAGGGTGCGGGATCTCTCGCTGCACAGCATTGTCGGAGCAATGCTGGGCAGCGACAGATGCTGGAGAGCGGTGGCAACCTTCTGCGAGGAAGTAATCTCGCAGAAGGAGGCAGCGGAGCGGAGCGTGAAATCAGCAGCAGACGCGCCACCGCTCCGGCGCAGGCGGCTAGGCAGGAGACGTAGGCAATATGCCCTAGCCAACGGCTAGCTCCTCCCCAATGTAGGGCCCGTGGGCTGGGGACCCACATCCAATTGGCCCTATCCGTCTGAGAAGAAAGTCAAACGTCATGGCTCTCTTCTCCCAAGGGGCTACCGGGGAGCGCCGCGGACGAATGCGCAAGTTATCCCGTGGCGTTCCCCCTAACGGTAGTGCGGATGACGCCGGTGTGTTTTTAGTGGGTAGGCCTCTCCCTTCCCTCTGTCTAGCAGAGGGAGTTAAGGGAGAGGAGAGTCCCACATACTCCCCACTATGGGCCCTCCCCAGGCCCCCGGGGGATGCGTAAAGCATTTTCCTACCCTCATAATCGGTCGAGCTAAGAAAATACTTAATTAATTATAACCCCTGATCGGATCTTAAATGTCATATATCTCTGAACGGACAACTGTGGCAACAAAGCTGTCAAAGCAAAAGTTATTCGTATTGACAAGACCTATCGAACGACATACATCTTAATTCTATTGGAGGGTGGTCCCAGCTCCCATACATTTTTGCCCATTCTCCTTTAATTATAATATGACATTGGTCGGAAGTTTTTTCTCGAGTACTACGAGTCATACTCGATCATACTCAAATATAAATTCAATTGTTCGTCAAGACATTTCTATAATGATAAATAAATTCAATGAAGTGACTCGAGTCTTTTAAACAGTCAGTCGTTATGTCGTTTACCAGATGGTAAACGACAGGTAATATACAGACAAAATAATTATATTTAGTTGTTTAATCCTTGAAGTATTGTGTAGAGGTCAAATGTTTAATATTTTCCAGTGAATTTGTATGACCATAATCATATACTTTCATTTTTTTTAAAGACGTAGGTATTTTTTGACTATAGAGCAAAGAAGACCTTAAAAATAAAATTAAACACTTTTAAGGTAATGTTCAAAAGATCAAGATAGAACTAAACGTGGAATATCACTCAATACTTCACAAATACTGATTTTGATTCTTTAAATTTTGTAGTAATTTTGATAGCTTTAAATTTTGTGGCAATTTTAACAAAATTAGTGGACGTGGCTTAGTGGATTCTGCAACTCTGGTGAACCTAAACCTGGCCCTGCACTCCGCATGGTGGCTACGTCCACTAAGTCAGTAAAAGTTTGAGAATCAAAATGGCGTTTGTGACATAGTGAGTGCGATAGTCCGTTTTGTTCAACCATGCAAAATATTACTATCTCAATAAGAAGTTTTCATTTTACTTCATTTGACGTAATTGATATCAAGATATCGATGATAAAAACTACTTTCTGAAGTAAATTGACATCATGTTTGACAGGCTGTCAGAAGCGAGTAAACTAGGTTTCTCCAAGTATTATGGTTAAGTAATTTAAACTGGAATATTACGATCGTTTTTGAATTTATTAAAATTTAAATTCCTACGCGTTTCAAGATAAACTGAAGATAAGACTACACCAAGAGAACCAGTAAAGGTAAACTGTTCTTTCATTAAACTAAAATTATTTAGAAATGAAAAATAAGTAGGTGTCTAAGCATTTTACCGCAATATCATCTGATGGTGACGATGTCGAGTTTAAAGCATGTTTGCCCTAATAGCATAAATAATGCCCTATTCACTCTTCATTTGGAAAGGTCCAAGACGACAGTGTAAAAATTTGTGTTTAAAAAGTTATTATGTAAAAAGTAAGTTTATGTACATATAAAAACTAGGAAAATTTTGCCTAAAGCTCGGGACCGTTTGTTGATTTAGTTTTACACCTGTACACCACTGTACTTTATAGTTAAGAGTACTTTAGAGGGAACATAATCCTTTATATTCCATATCAATACGATTCGCATTTGTAGGCTTGGTAAGCACGCAAACAAGCCCTTCAAGCTAATTACTTTAATTTTCTCGTTAACAAAGGGCTTTCTAATACCAAAATCACATTGACCGGAAAACGATGTGAAAGCAGCCGTAAAGTTTTCGTTTAAATTAGTTGATTTCCTACACTAAAATGTTAATGCTGTAAATAATTTTATTCTATGATTAGCGTTTTTCTTATTTTCTGGTTTATATTAGCTAAAATTAAATAGTTTATGTTAAGTTCACTCAACAAGTACTATAGATAATTAAAGGCAGGTAGGATAAGTGGAGCACCCGGGGAAGGGGAACACGTGGAAATGAATGGAATAATGTAAATATATTATATTTTTAACGACCTCCTAGCCTAGTCGGTAGTGACCCTGCCTATGAAGCAGGAGGTCCCGGGTTCGAATCCTGGTCGGGGCGTTTATTTGTGCGTTAATCACGGATATTTGTTCCTGAGTTATGGATGTTTTCTATGTAATTAAGTATTTGTCTATATCTATTATATATATCGTCGCCTAGTACCCACAACACAAGCCTTATTGAGCTTACTGTGGGACTAGGTCGATTTGTGTAAGATTGTCCCATAATATTTATTTATTATTTATTTAAATATGGAATTTCTATACTGTTTCCCTTTGCCGAGACAAAATAAATTTTACCCTTACCCTTACCCCATCTAACCTTACTATAATGTGCTACAGTAGCACTATTTTATTGTTTACATTAATCTCAATGTAATAGACGTAAGAAAAACTATGGGAAGGTCATTGCACATTCTAAATGAATTTCATGTCAAGCAAGTTGACGACACCTGACTACGTGAGATATTTCTTAACATCCTGATAGTGAGTTTTGAACATGATGAAATTATAATATGAAACATAAAGTTCCGTTATAGTATGTGAATTACGTTATGCAAGGGTCAAGTTATTTGACCAAATATAGCTACAAGATTATAAAGAGGTTTATTTCAATTTTGGTTATGCAACAAGGGGCAAGTTGCAAATATCTGAAATATTTATAATTTTATTTACTGTAGTAACAAGAGAAAACGATGAAGGGAAAAAAGTGCGGCTTAAAGAAACTGTACGATAAAAAAAAAACTTTTTTTACGAGTATATAAAGACTGGCGAATGTTCATCATCATCAACTTAATAAAATAAATGTAAAAAAATACAGATAACACAGAGTGCACACACTTTATAAATTAGCCATCATTATTATTAAAAAAAATACAAACGTGAGCGGAGTAAAATGGTCGCTGAATTAGATAAAGCGGTAATGGAGTCTCTTCAACCTTCCGCAACCATGGATTTGTATGAAGTGGATCTATTTCACCGGTTACAAAGTGAGGCCGAAAGAGAAGGTTATCTAGGGGACCATGTCTCGTTTTGACTAAGGAAGTAATGACATCATCAGACAATCTAAATGTGTCAAATGTGACAATTTTGTAACGAGTGCGAGTGGGACCCCGCCCTTACTATTATGCTCTCTATCGGACCGTTTTTACAACTTTTTACTAGTCACGTATGAAATACTGTTTTACTCGGTAATAAATAAATAAGGTTCAACTGCGGTTAGAGAAAAAGTGTAACAATTAGATCCACTTCATACAAATCCATGTCCGCAACTCGATTATCGATCATATGTTTATACTCGAGCCATAGTTTACTATGTCATTACCACCATTGCGTAGGATGTACGTTTATGACAACTTTCTCTTTTCAAATGTCCCATCTATAACAATTTCCGGCTCATTAGGTTCATCATTAGTCTCACGCGATGTACGAATCAAGTAGTAACTGGGGGTCAAAGTGAGGTTTCCTCAAAAGTGATGTATGGGGTTATGTAAGGAAAGTGACCGATTTCGGAATTAGGAACGCGATGGACCAAGATGTAGTTAACGATTGACGGAAATCAGTGACCGCGGATCTGTGGGGCAATGGGTGATGATGAGAATGCAGTTTCGTGGTTATTCAGAACATTTTAATATAGTACTTGGAGTACCTACAACTTTGGGGATGTTATGTACGATCAATAAGTTCCAGCGAGTGATGCGGCCTGTAGACATCATAAGTATTAAAGAGTTGAGAGCTCAACCCATAGAACAAGCGATTGAGCACACATAAGGAGGCCAAGTCTCTCATTAGGTTGAAAGGATCAATATGGTTTGCGAGTTTGGGATCATCGATGATTTGCACAGCGCGGCGAGTTTTTTTCCTACTTACTGCAGCCATTCATCATTTGAAATTAGATAAGAATCTATTAAAATATTAATGACAGAACATAAATGAGATTATTAAGAAGAGAAATAGCTCTACTTTGACGGTGAGCAATTACTAATGTCGAAGCCGGTGAGCTAAAACTATGTCAAAGCTTTGCACACTAAAATGACAATTATAAATACCTAAGTAGGTGATTATAATTATCAATAACATAAGTATGTTTAGGAACAGGAAGAAGGAAGGCGCTTAAAAAAAGCGCTGGTGGCCTGGCGGTAAGGCGTCAGACTTTTAATCCGGGTCGCGGGTACAAACCCCCAGGCTTGTATCACTGAGTTATTCGGAACCTATGTACGAAATAGCATTTGATATATTTACCAGTTGCTTTTCGGTGAAGGAAAACATCGTGAGGAAACCGGATCTAATTCCAACAAGGCCTAGTTTCCCCTCTGGGTTGAAAGGTCAGATGGCAGTCGCTTTCGTAAAAACTAGTGTCTACCTAAGCCAATTCCTGGGATTAGGTTGCCGAGCGGGCCCCAGGCTCAATGGAGCAAAAAAAACTGGGATATACGCTAGGAGCTAAGTTTAGGAACAGGAAGGATATTTTCAGTTCAACACTCAAGGCAAAATAACAGTCCCTCTTACCTCTGACTTTAATATAATTTCGTACCCAGCAAAATGAGCTTGCATCACAGCACCATTTACGCTAATCCATAGACAGCCGAATGTAACGCACGATGACATTTAGTTAAACGGCTCATCTAGGATAATGAATGCCGTATCTAGTTAAACCATCAACCTTGTTGCCAAACAGATGTTTAAGATGTTTGACAGTAGACCACCAAATTAGGTTGCTGATTGGTTGAGGTCGATAGAACTTTAGAAGGTGATTAACTAACTACACTATTTTGTCTCAACGATCCAAAGAGAATCTTGGCCTCCGAAATGAGATCACGCCACTTGTTCCGATCCTGCGCAACTTATTGCCAGTTATTCACGCAAAGCTGAAGCAGATCCGCCGCCACACTGTCTCCCCAACGATACCTGGACCGACCCACCCGACAGAAGGTAGGATCAATACAAAGGGGACAGTCTTTGACCTCTCTCTCTTCGGTCGTTCCCTCATGACTTGAGTAATGATAGCATAAACAACATGCAGCACAGGAAGACTGACACTGCAAACTAAGGATCTGGTCAAGATTTCATAGACAGTTGGATGAAACTTCCCACCGACGGTTGTTGCATTCGTTGTTAAGCCAGTAGATGTCAGTTAATATCGTGATTGCTATAAATATACCACGTGTAATGTAAGCATCGCTGCAATCGTCTTATGTTTCATTGACTATAGTAAAGCCTTCGATTGCGTTATCTGGTCGGCCTTGTGGACAGTTTTGGAGGAACTGGGTGTGCCTGACCATCTAGTCTTTTTGATCAAATCGCTTTATCAGAACAACCAGGGCGCAGTCAAGGTGGAAAGGACTACCTCTGAGCCCTTCAAGTTTGGAAGAGGTGTACGGCAGGGTTGCATGCTGTCCCCTATCCTCTTCAACGTATATGGTGAATATATCATTAGGCGAACGCTGGAAAACTGGGAGGGTGGCGTCCCCGTGGGTGGTACCAAAATTACAAACCTCCGTTACGCAGATGATACAACGCTCATAGCGGGTAGCGAAACTGAAATGGCGTCGCTTCTGGCCAAGATGGAAAGGATTAGTTTGGAATTAGGCCTTAAAATCAACCATTCCAAAACCAAACTCATGGTGGTAGACCGTACCAACTCTCTCCATACCACAGGAGCCCTGTCCCTGGAAAAAGTGGATGATTTTGTCTACCTGGGCACTTCTATCAGCAACACGGGGTCTTGCGAGAAGGAAATCAGGAGACGAATAGGTATGGCCAAAAACGCAATGGCACAGCTGCAAAGGATATGGAAAGACCGAAACATATCTCGGAAGACGAAGAAGAGGCTAGTCACGTCTCTGGTCTTCTCGATTTTTATCTACGGTGCGGAAACTTGGACCGTACGGAAGGCTGACCGTGATCGCATTGACGCCTTCGAGATGTGGTGCTGGCGGAAGATGCTTCAAATTCCGTGGACTGCATTTCGAACAAATACATCGATATTGAAAGAACTCGATATAAAGACAAGGCTTTCCACTACCTGCCTGCGAAGAATCCTTGAGTTTTTTGGTCACATTGCCCGGAAAGATGGACACAACCTTGAACAACTAATGGTTCTCGGGAAGGTCGACGGAAGAAGGCCGAGAGGTCGAAGCCCAGTCAGGTGGTCCGACCAAATCCGCTCAACGCTCAACACCAAGCTACATGATGCCCTCCATGATGCTAAAGACAGACACAGATGGAGGAGCATCATTAGAGACAAATTAATCTCCCATTGGGGGAATCACGACCCTCAGTAATGAGGTGCACGACGCGAGGAGGAATGTAAGCATATTGAATAAGGTTGCGTTTCCACCAGAATTTGTTAAGAACCAATCCTAGACCTGCACTGTGCGAGGATAGGTAAATGAAGTGATTCTATTGGTTCTTAAAAACACATTCCGCGCAACACATCTTCGCTCATGTCTGGTGATAACGCAGGCTATATCGAGCGATTATCATATTTTTCAGGCATTTAAGAAACTTACTATGCGACACCAGTATATTTTCTTACATAAAAGATTATGTATTACAGATCTTGCATTCCTGTGGTACTAGTATATTATTACTTTGTAGTGGTTATTAGCTCGCCAATGAATTGACAGGTTAATTGCGAGTACGTAGTAATCAAATAAAGCGGACGGCGACACTGCGGCGCCGACTGTCACCTTGCGCCAGCGCTGAAACAAATGACAGTCGCGCAACAAGCGCAGCATCGATGCACGGGCAACATTTGACATTGCTTGTTGATATTTCATGACATGGCTGAATTTTTCGGGTACAACTTTTTTTGTAAGCGCCTCTAATGACAGCCAACAGCCTTTTAAGCGACAAGCTTTGATGAATATGATTGGCTCCAGATGCCACATCAGTATAACAGCAAGAGTAATTTAGATGTACCTATTTAATTATGTGGCTGTTAAAATAAAAATCTAAGTTAAGTACAAAATGTCAAAAAGTAAAGTTTCGTTCGTAGTTTATTATTCGCCAGAATTGCGCCCCTGATTAGTTTAATTTACCCTCAGTCACGAGTCACATACGAATTCGGACTGTTTGCAAACAATAAAACACAATACCCACATTTCAGGTCGCGGTCAAGTACACCACGAACCAACAACGTCAATTCAAGCCATTCTAGACCTTGTAGTTCAACTTTTAAGAGCTTTGTCGGATGCAGCATTGTAGTCCGTATAGGTAAGTATTTTTACGCTGGCCTCGAATCTAATGAGCTTGTTGTAATGTATTTTGTATGTATTCAAATGAAATTGACAACTTTCGCAACACTGTTGTCGCTTGACGTATTGCCGTGAAATTGTCTTATGGCTTGAATATTTGGAGTAAAGTGGGACGTGGTTTGTCATGTCGCTTCGCTTAGGTGACCTTTGCTATGACTGGATTTGGGAATAAGGTTAACCCAGATTGAAAGCGAAAGCAAATTGTATCATTATTATATTTATTATTCGTCGCAAGTTTATGTCTGAGGTTTTTATCAGATATTACAAACGCCATAAAGATCATCATCCTCCTAGCCCGCTCAGCAACCTAATCCTGTAAACTAGCGTTGGCACTAGTTTTTACGAAAGCGACTGTCATCTGTCTGACCTTCCAACCCAGAGGCGAAACTAGGCCTTATTGGGATTAGGTCCAGTTTCCACACCATGATATTTGCTTCATCGAAAAGCGACTGGTAAATATCAGATGATATTTCGTACATAGGCAAGTTCCGAAGAACCCAGTGGTAGCTACTGGCCGGGGTTTGAATCCGAGACCAGATCCAGATTGAAAGTCAGCCGTCTTACCACCAGGCTACCAAAAACATATCAACATATTTAATCTATTTTTGATTAAATCTGAGTAATAAATAGTCACTTAGGGATCTTCATTGCCATTGTTGAAAGTTCCGCAGCTTTATTAGGCAAGTACGTATGTTATCATTTGTATCGTTTGAATCACGGACTAGATAAAAACTAATAGACGCGGTAATGGGCCGGGCGCGCGTTACATGGTTTATGATCAGATGCGCATAAACTTGTCGAAACCTCATGCCGCGCGGTTCAGTCGTCGTTCGACCACGTGTGACGAATTTAGTGCCAAAAAACCTGTAAAAATGCCGTGTTGTACAATTTTGTCGTGTCGTATACAAAGCAACGAATTAAAAGAGGCCCCTGGAGTAGTTGCTTTCCACCGGTAAGTATAAAAACCGAGTATTTTACATTTTTTCCAAAAATGTTAGGCTTTTATTACGACATTCACCCATTATCTGATGGTACAACAGTATTCATATCAATTGCTCGCTGGCTATTGCTGCCGGTCGCAGGATTACGCGAGTGACGCGCAATGTATTTGGAAATACGAACGTCGCTCGTCAGTCTCGTCACACGATCGGCAGCCACGTTGCTGGGCAACATGGCTGCCGCGCGCCTGCCGCCACGAGAGTGCGGCCCGTTATTTATTATCGATAATTTAGAACATATTTTTAAGGTATAACTTGTCTGTCCTATACCTAGTAGAAACTAATTTTTTTTTCGAAAACAAAATAACGTGATTGACTGGATTAATTAATCCAATGATCAACTTATTTTATAAATACGATAACTTTATAATGGTACTTCTAACCATACTAATATTATTAATGCGAAAGTGTCTCTGTCTGTCTGTTACCTTTTCACACTTAAACTGCTGAACCGATTAAGATGAAATTTGGTATGAAGATAGTTTGAGTCACGATTATTTTTAGTATTTTAGCAGACACATAAATTAGATAGATAAGGGTACATCCACAAATTACGTCAAACAAATTTCAACAATAATGTTTAAAATTACTAATTCTTTATTTTCCCATTTTAAATAATATAATAAATGAAATCAAAGCAAGAAAAATAATAATCCAAAGTGTTTGAATGTCAGACTAGAAGACATAAATGGTTCCTTTCCTTCAAAAAAAGTGTACACTATACTATATGTACACGATATGTGTATTTGTGATGTCACAAGAAATAAAACTCCCCCCTACCCCTTATCAGAACTCGTCACACTTTGTTGATCCCTCCGTCCCCCTTAATATCTGACGTAATTAATGGATGAACCCTTATTAGGGTAGATTTTTATCCAGCTATTAATAAAAATCGACATTGTTTTATTAATATGAGGTGTGGAGCGGTATTATGGAGTTAATTATCGATAATCGATATCGATAAAATATATATATCGAAGGGCCACATCCCTAATGTAGGCGGAGCCTACGAGGCAATGGTAGTGGTTACGTATTTTCGAGTGTACGCACACATCAACACAGCGAATGAGAGACTGACATTTCTTTGTGTGTATCACCTCGTGCGTACTTTAATGAGAATGTGTGCGTGTAAATGCCGGCTACGCTGGTTTTGGAACAAACTACGGCTGATACCGTCTCCATATACTCCGTGGTTTGAATCGTTTTAACTTTTTCAGCAAAGCCACTATCCTAAATATGTCTTTAAACGTTTGTACAACACGTACATATCTACAAATCACACGTCATAATGTTTTTCAAATACAGTTACATAAAATATTACATTACAAATCAATAAAAAAACCGTGACATAATGAAATTCCTATTAGAAAACTGTATACGTTTTCAATTTTGCGTTTAATTTCCAATCTTATTACTGTTGCTTATCAGTAATCGATCACTACTGGCATAGATCTGGAGATTTCGAGTTATTATAGATCTTATTCCAAGGCTGTAAGGTTGTAAATCACAAGGTTTTCAGCTACATGCTCGATGAAGCGTCACGGGAGCGCACGCGCAACGCAATACCGATTTCTCATTGGTTGAGTGGGCACGGACAAATTGTTTTCTCAAATAACCAGTGTAATGTGACCTCGAAATCCATAACAACTATGCTTTACAGGTTTCACAAATATACTGGTTATCTTAGCCTTAACCTAGGCAGAGCACTGTAAGCGTTTGCAATGAGACAGTTGTGATTGTGAATCAATTTCTCTGACACCTTATTTTCGCGTCACAATTCGTCTTACTGTATTTGAAACCGAGATAAAACGGTGTAAAATATTGTTCATGTGTGAATTGCGTGGTACTCGTACGTGTGAACTAAAAGCATTGACTCGCTCGTTCTTTCAATTATCAAATAACTAAGCATCCTATAGAAGATTAGGCTGACGTCACTAACGTACCTACGAGTATTATAAGTTCAACAAGGACCTATCTGTTATAAAGTAGGTCATTATAATTCTGATAAATCGCTTCAAATATTTATATTAGGCAAAATTTTGGAGCAAATTTGTATGTTTTACAACTTTTACATAAATATTTTGTGCACTGCGTACTGATGAAACTTTTTTTTTAATCCGTAAAACAAAGCGATGCTACGGCACAAGCGGGGCAGCGATTCGAAAAATAAACACACACACTGGACAGACACAGCTCCAACCCAACTCAACCCAACTCAACTCAACGCTATAACGACATTGACATTTGCTATTCGAACAGATTTTCATTCAACATTGGTCTCACATTGGTCACACATTGGTCACACATTGGTCCAAGTTGAGTTGGGTTGAGTTGGGTTGGAGCTGTGTCTGTCCAGTGTGTGTGTTTATTTTTCGAATCGCGGCCCGAGGATGACATGTTTCGAGTATGAGAACATAAACAGCTATCGCTTTATTTTACGAATAAATGAACCAAGTCTTACTTATCGGACAAAGAGGCGGACGAAAGGCTCTTCTTGTCACCGTACGTACGGAACAAGGATGATTAAGACGTGGATTGACAATGCCTATACAAAATCGCGTTCCTCGAACCTTCAGGTTATACGTCTGTTTTCGGTACTAAGTGCCTCAGCGCCATTTGTCGAGTCTGGAGTCGAGTTATTCTGTCAGCGTCAAGCGCCGAACAAAATATTAGAAACTAGAATTTTAGTGTTTGTGGTGACCGATAGATGACGCTAGTGCTTTAACCCGAAATAAGGGAACGCGATTTTGTATGAATATTGTCAATCCATGTCTTAATCATCCTTGGTACGGAACTCTAAAAAACCTTGAGCCTGTATCTAACGTCTCACAGTTAATCACAATGAAATTGCCTTCCACCCATTCATCGGCTATTAGTCCGACGACTTCCGGAATTGAAACGAAATTGATTTTCGATTAACGCATTTATATCGCTGTTACCATCGTAATTGTGATACGGAATACACACGTTCAGTTACGTAACTCACCAATCCATGACTACAATTTAAATTTGACTTAAGTTTATTAGAAATAAGGTAGTTTTTTGAATGTTTCGCTGGAGAAAATTAAGATAGTAGATGTTTCACCGGTGGCGTGAGACTTTGCGAGTTGCATGAACATAAAAGTACGCAACATTACGGTCAAATATGTATTATTCCTTAGTAATAAGTAAAACGTATATAGTATAAATACGTGACAACGTGTGATGGCTTCAGATGCGAACGTGAGATAATTCGATGTACTTTTTTGATAAAATATTAGAAGTAAAAAGTACGACTCAGCGTTAAGTGAATAGGACGAGTTATAGACACTAAGCAGGGCTCTATGGAACACGATTCCCACCGGCTTGCCTATTTTCAGAGAGAATCCTTTTTTTTACGGAGATAAGTTAAACCCTTTACGACTTGCCTACGAATGTTTTTGACGCGCTGCCAATTAAAATATCAAGTCATATTTATAAGCAAGAAGTGTTAAATTAAAAAAAATAAAAATTTAGAACTATTTATTTCAAAGAAAAAAACTTATTAATATACTTCGTTTTTTTTTTGAGATTAGAAATTGAGTAAACATAGAATCAGTAGTTGCCAACCTGTTCTAAATGTTCAATTTAAACACACTGCAAGCACACCAACAGGCGATAAGTTAACATGATTAAGAGTTCACATTTGTGAATAAATAATAACAATTTGCAGATAGAATAACCCAACACAACAATAAAAACACAATTTCGTTTTAGATTTTGTATGCCAACGTTAGACACACGTCAAAAATGAAAAACTGACCTGACAGTGACGCACGTACGTTCTAAACGAAAACTTAACATCTAGTTTTTTTATCAGTATTCACGAATTTTTTATTTATTTAATACTAATAATTTTCGTAATGAAGTATGTTTAATGACGGCGTAAGCACTTTGACAGTTGTGACATTTATCGTGCCTAATAAGAACCCTGTACATCGTTCTGTCAACTTTTTTCTAATCTCAAAAAAAACGAAGTATAGAATTTTACATGTTTTGCAAAATTTCTACTAAGTATGAGATTATGTGCGCGGTCACTCAGTTCGCTTCTTATTATATTGTTTTTTTTTATTAAACATTTATCTTATCTAATTAGTCTTGTTTTCGTTGTTGGTATATTTTCCTTGTATGAAATATTGTTTAAGGATGTTACTGACTTGAGATTTTTTTCTTGTTTCTAGTAGTTTTACAAATTCCTTAGGTAATCTACATTTTAATACCTATAGAAATTAATTAGTAGTGGTAACTGATAATCAACTTTAAAGAAAAAACTAATTTCACTGACCCGTTTTCTTCCCCCGAGTATATGCGAAGTAGCTGTGTATGTATGTAGTATACATATGTGAAGTTTTACGGTCACTGTCGCCGCTTCGTTTTTTGCAGCGTTAAGAAGTAAATGGGCCAATGAGTCTACTTATCGCTCCTTACTAGGAAGAGCTGATGGCTGCGTTTGGATTGGTCGAGTAACTTGCTTGTAGGATAAACAAGAAGATAGTGTTCATATACAAACAAGGCGAATGGCATGGTCATTAAAAAATTTAGAAATCGTGAACTCCGGATTTTTAAAATCGCGTTCTATTGCAAATTCAAAGAAAATTAAAACACACATTAGTCTCGTAGAAAAAAAGATTATATATTCATGACTAAACATACTTCAATGCACTCTGACTGTCATTGTATATTACAATTTTATTGCTAAAACCCATCAGTTCTACTTCTAGGTTTTGTAAGTAGATGGCTTCACGGCAAGCTTCCGATAAGGCCATGTACTCACTCTCACAAGAGCTTAAAGCTACTGTTCTTTGTTTTTTGCTCTCCCAAGAAACAGCAGAGCCGGATTTCATAAAACAAAATCCTGTGTAGGATCGTCTGTCGAGGGCATTACTCGCCCAATCTGCATCTACGAAGCCTTCCAGTTCTGTTCTTCCTTTGGAATATTTCAAACAATAGTCCTTTGTTCTCATCAAATATTTCAATATTCTTTTAGCATAGTTCCAATGAACATGAGCGTAAGAATTATTAAATTGACTTAGATAACTAGTGGCATAAGAAATATCAGGCCGAGTCAATACTGACAAATACATCAAGCTACCAATAAGTTTTTGATATGGCAGTTTCTCCTCACAAGTGTTTGCTTTCTCAATATTTAATTTACATTCTATAGGAGTCTCAACAGAGTTACAATCTTTCATATCAAATTTCTTTAACAACTGCTCTATATAATTCTCCTGATCTATAGTAATGACATTTTTATCTTTATTATTATTAATTCTCATACCTAAGTATTGCTTTACTTGACCCAAATTCTTTAACTTAAATTTTTGACCTAATGCCTCTACTAGATTATCTTTTTCAGTATTACAATTCGAAAAAATCAGAAAATCATCAACATAAACTCCAACAATAGTTTTCTTATTATTGTTATGATTTTTTATAAATACACAAGGCTCAAGTTTACTCTTAGTATACCCTAAGTTACACAAAGTTTCATTAACTTTTTGATACCAAGCAAGTGATGACTGCTTTAAACCATAAACAGCCTTATTTAACTTTAACACTTTGTTCGAGTCTGTGACAGGAAAACCTTCTGGTAAATGCATAAAAATATTCTCTTTCAGGTTACCATTAAGAAAGGCTGTTGTGACATCTAAATGAGTTACATCCATATCTAACTGTACACTCAAAGCAAACAGTAACCGCAAGGTTGAATGTCTAATCACGGGGGAAAAGGTTTCTTGATAGTCCACTCCATGCTTTTGGGTGAAACCTTTGGCTACTAGACGTGCACGATATCTCACTTTATTGTCACAGTCACGTTTCTTTTTTAAAACCCACTTGCACTGCACTAAACTCGCGTTATCTGGAGCATCGACAATTTCCCATACTGCATTGTCTTCGAATGACTGCAGTTCGTCTGCCATCGCCTGCAACCACTGTTGTTTCTCAGGTCCATTGATAGCTTCTGCATATGTCATTGCATCTTCTCCCACGTAGGTGCTGGTACATGTGTTTGCAAAAACATACCTCTCAGGTTTTTTCCTCTGTCACTTTTGCCTGTCTTCATTACCTATGTCCAGTGAATCAGTGACCTCCGTTCTTGTTGGTGAAATGTCTTCTGAAGGCAGTGGTTGAATTTCAGTTTTCAGTTGTGGGCAAGCATGATTATCAGGAGTATCTTCTAAAACATGTTCACTCTCATCATCAACATCATGGTACTCTGACTCAGATTCGCTCGAGTTCAACTGGTTAAACGGCTCTAATTTAACTACAGATTCCTGTACCAACTCCCCCACTGAATCTGTATTTTCTACACATACCGTGACTGTATCTTCACTCCTCCTTTTTTCTAGAATCACTACATCTCGGCTTGTTGTGATTTGATTCTTCACTGGATCATAAATTCTATAGCCCTTTATATCCTCAGGGAATCCTACAAGAATATATTTCTTGGACTTTTTGTCCCATTTGGTCCTTTTTTCTTTTGGGATGTGTGCCATAACCGGGCTTCCAAAGATGCGCACGCCTTCTAAATTGGGCTTTTTTCCTGTCCACATCTCATATGGGGTTTTTTTAACACCTGTAGCTACTGACCGGTTCTTTAAGTAAACGGCGGTATTAGCAGCCTCAGCCCAGAACTTCTTATCTAAGCCGGCTTCGAAGAGGAGACATCTCGCTCGTTCTACGATCGTTCTGTTAGATCGTTCACTGAGTCCGTTCTGCTCAGCCGTGTAGGGGTTGGTTTTCTGGTGCACTATACCCTAATTCTTCAAGAAATCTTCAAATTCTTTGCTACAATATTCACGGCCCTGGTCCGTCCTAAGAAATTTGCTTTTTTTGTTTTGATGATTTTCCACCATTGACTTGAACTGTTTAAAATGGCTGAATGCTTCACTTTTTGCCTTTAGGAAATAAATAAAAGTCATTCTACTAAAATCGTCAACAAAAATCCAGAAAAAAACTGGCACCACCTATTGAATTATTTTCCATTGGACCACAAATGTCACTATGGACAACTTGGAGGATCTCTGTGGCTCTTGTTCCTGCATAGAAGGGTAACCTTGTCTGTTTTCCTTCACAGCATACCTCACAGTATGATTTACTTCCTGTAAAAGTTCCAGGAAAATCAATTCCGTCCACCAATCCGTGTTTCATCCTGTTCAAGTCACCGCTATTGATATGTGCAAGGCGTTTGTGCCATGTCTGGCCATCAGCTTTTGACGGAGCTAGCATACAGTTTTGTGTTTGTTTTACTCGCAATTTGTAAACACCATCCACTAAGTCTGCTTCCGCCACTAAATCACCTAATTTATTGTAAATCACACATTCATCAACTGTGAAATCAATCTTGTTTCCGTTCTTTATTAATTCACTGACGGATAACAAATTAGTTGCTAAGCTTGGCACACACAGAACGCTCTTTACGTTTACTGCATAGTCGTGACTCGTTGTTATTTCCATATCTCCGGAACACACAACAGGAACCTTTGTTTCGTTTGCTACAATGATTTCAGGAAGACTCGAATTCTGTTTATTTTGTAGCCAATCTTGATTCGGCGTTAAGTGCTGACTTGCACCAGAAACCAGAATCCACATAAAATTCATTTTTACTCATATTTCCACTGAGAAAAACAACACTGAACGCGTGAGTTTGTTTTTTCTTTTCTGGTTTTTCTTTAGAAAACGGACATTGACTGCGATAATGTCCACTATTTTGACATTTATAGCAAATTATTGTTTTCGTGTTGACATTTGAGTTTGACGTTGACACTTGAGAGGTTTGTTGTCTATGCTTGCTAGTGTTGTTACACTTACTTTTCTTGCTGAAGTGATTTTTTGCAAATAATGCAGAGTTGCATTCCGTTTCACTCACTTGAGCACATTCCATATCCAATAATTTAGTTTTAATTGAATCGACTGTAATACTGATTCCAGAATACTCGATAGCCATAATCATTGGCGTAAACCGTTCTGGTAATCCTGCAAGCATCAACGAACTTACCCATTCGTCATCAATACTGAAACCCGTGCCGGTTAACCGCTGCGAGGTTTCCACTATTTGCGTCACATAATTCGTCATATTTTCACAGTTTTCCAATCTGATGGATATTAAATGACGAAGCAAAGTAATTCTCCGCGAAAATCCTGAATCGTCGAACAAAGTCTTCAACGTTGTCCACAATTGCTTCGTGGTCTTTGCGTTCTTTATGTGCACAAATAACGATGAATCTATCGTCAAAATCAGTTTAGCTCGTGCATTTGCATCTGCCGTGTCTGCTACTGATGCTGCTGCACCCTCGGCTGCCTTAGGTTCTTCCTTCAGATACTTGTTCGCGCCTTCAAGTATCAGCAAATTTTCAACCGCGAACGCCCAATCGTCGTAGTTTTCGCGACCTTTTAACTTCGGTACGTTCGTCAGAAAATTAGAACTCATTTTCACACACTGAACACGAAATCTACTAACAATAATCACCACTTTTTAATTAATATACGGGAGTAGCCAATAACCTATAATGAAACACATGGATGACGGTTGACAAGTAACGGGATTTATTAAGTACAATGAATGCATAGACACGCATGTTTACACAGTATGTAACTAGATGGCGCTGGTAACTCTATTTTAAACCTATTTTGATATTAATTTACTACACAAGGTGATTTATACTTAGTGTATACCCATGTTATACGACAAAATTTTCTACTAGGAAGGAACTATATCTTTTGATTCAACTAACTCACTCTTCAACTCACTGAAGTTTTAACTCGCTCAGTAAATTATCTATCTCAGTGTTTACAGTGTTACTTGCTCGCCCTTTCCCACTCATGGTTCGAATGAGCAGGCCGAGTCAAACGAGTGAGACGATGCGAATATGCGAACAGATCCACTGAGCGAAATGACAACTATTATATAATCTGTGGAAATCAGTGATACATATCTTCGCGAGCGAAAGAAATGAATCAATATTTTCAATTCAGTGCAGCGTTTTGCGCATCTCTATTTTCCACAATAGCAGCTAATACAAAAATATTTCCACTGCCATAGTTTCGATACGAGTAACTCGCCAATACAACGAGGCACGTGAATATTGCCTAATAGGCGTACGCGTCAACACGTCAAACGAAGCATTAACATGTTCTCTCCGGTAGAAAGTCGCGCTGTACGGTGACTGTCAATGCAGTTTTTAGTGAAAATTGTCTATACGTGGTCTATGGCCTCCCTATAGGTTGACCTGGTTACTGGCGGAATATTGATGGTGGGTAACGAGTACGTATGGTTTTGTCATTTGCTTGTGGGTAATTTAGTTTATGAGAATTTTGTGTATATCTACATACACTAATTATTAGACATAGAATAATTAGTGGCAGAAATGAAAATGTCAATGTATTCCCAACGATATCAATTTATCGATAAATCCTTATGACAGTTATGAATGTTATTATGTGCAATGTATGTTGGGGATCAATGTTACTCTGCGTCCGTAGGAAACACCTTAACTCCTAGACGTGATCCCTGGGTGGTGCTAAAAGAGTAACAAACTTGGCAGCTGCAATGTTCTATCTAGACCTCGCAGCACTCACTGGATTTTCATTATCACCTGCTTTCCCACTACTACTACCCCAGGGAAGAAATACTTATCCATGGCCGCGATTCGAAAAATAAACACACACACTGGGCAGACACAGCTCCAACCCAACTCAACTCAACACTATAAATAACGACATTGACATTTGCTATTCGAACAGATTTTCATTCAACATTGGTCTTACATTGGTCTGACATTGGACTAATGTGACATTGACATTTGCTATTCAACAGATTTTCATTCAACATTGGTCTCACATTGGTCACACATTGGTCTCACATTGGTCTCACATTGGTCCAATGTCAATGTGAGACCAATGTTGAATGAAAATCTGTTTGAAAAGCAAATGTCATGTATAAAACATATAACGTCGATAGGCAGTTACGAGTATCAGCATTATAGGTTAATTTATACTTTACCCGGAGAACTTAGTATCTGCTATGAAATGTCACTTCGGAACAGTTATCGATGAATTTGATATTCCAAGGAAGTCCCTAGTTAATTGACATTATTGCCAGAAAAACTTCTGCCTGCTAATTATATTTGGTTCAGTTGGATTTCTGTATAATTGGCCCATAATTTTATTTTTAGCTATTGCTGGTTTGTGAGAACTACTTAGTAAATCTTTTATACTTTAAGGTAATACATTAGTTTTGGCGTTAGACTCGTCGTTCCTTTTTATTTTAGCAGTTACTCGTAAATAAATTTTCACCTGTTCCCAATTTTTGGGATCAAATGTGTATAAATAAATTAAATGTAAATATTCCCATGAAGGTACATGAACCCGTCTAGAGTCATGTAGTCATGTAAACTAGATTTGCCAGTTCGCTATATCTGGGATATCTCAAAGTGACAGATAAGAAAAAAATAAAAATATTAGACGTTTATGAATAAGGAGGTAAGTATATAGTTTTTACTTTTTCTCTTTTCGGTACTCACTACATACAATTAAAAATGTAAATAAAGTTTAGCTACTTTTCTGGATCCTGATAACTTTTTTGAAATAACTGATCTATTGCGCTAGGCGGACAATATTAAAAAGATCACGGGTAACCTATCGAAAAGATTAGCTTAAGACCTGGATAAATGGTGTACCCGAAGGGACGCCAATGCTCAGCAGTGGGCGACATAAGGCTAATGACGCTGCTGAGGATGATGACTGGACTTTTAATCTAAGACAGCAACCGTTAAATTACTACTTTTCATGGTCAAGGGGCGGATATTGGTAACAGATACAACACAGCTAGCAAGGCTACCTGTCCTGTAGTGCATTATGCGACCATAGCCAAGCCACTCTATATAAGGAGACGACAGCATTATTAATAGTACAGTAATTAGTTAAGTATGAGAAGAGGAGGTTGACCCGTGATTAAAATAAGTCCTGTCACCGGTTATGCTGTTCTTAACTGATGCAGTAATATTAATATTAATAGTTAGTTGAGAACTTTATTGAGGTTTCTTCAGTTTCTTAGAGGATAATGTAAGGTTTCTTGCTATGATTTAATTTTCCGCCAAGCTGGTGGTAAAACTCTAAAACTCTATCCGTAAAATTGCTCGGAGAATGATCGGTACGATTCGGATTAACGACCTTTTAAACTAACACCAAACCACTATTTGTAATTACATTTATCAATATGATAAATCTTGTCAGTAGCGGGACATCTATTAGACTTGATTCCGACTTGCCTATTTTTCGTATTAAGTACTGCCACTTCAGCGGAAAACGTTTCATACAGTATGACATATTTCTAGTTCTACAAGTACCTACCCTAAGTTCCAACTTCATAGATATTAAGCTACTTGTAAGAACTCGAGCGTAATTTTAAATAAATTGTGATTTAAACGTTGAAAGGCTGACAGGTAATCTCTAGAAAGCACTAAGTGTACCTATTCAATTTATACAATAAATCCGCCTTATACAAAGCCGTAGCGTAATTTAAATAATGCAATGTATATCTCCTTATGCACGTATAAATATAGTATATATACTTGTTTGTGCCTTTTGTGCATTTCTCCAGTGGGCGCGCCCACTTGACCGATCTGTTTATCGCTCGGAGTATTGTCATATGTGTTTAATATGTATGTGTTATTAGTCAGGTGTATGAGTTATGATTTCAACATGGTTTAGGCATGCAAGAGGTAGAGGTTATTTCGTATTGGTGCAGTCAAAGTTGGGAAGGACCTCGCCCTTACGGAAGACTACAGCGAGTGCTGGAGTGCGATTTTTGAATCTCACCAAGTGACTAATTCTCACCGATGTGAGTGATTTCCGATAGTAAATCACTCACATCGGTGAGGATTAGTCACTTGGTGAGATTCAAAAATCGCACTCCTGTTTTTACTGACGATGGTGTCGTTGTATCCTGTCGCTTTTGTCGAGATGACGTATTAGGAAAATAAGCCAAATTGGACCTTTAAAACAACTTTCTACACGCTGACAGACTGGCTTAACTACCTACCTACCCTGTCCTACAATTATCGAAAGAACTCGTGATTGTGAGTCGAAACCAAATCACATTTTCCAAATTAAAAACCAAAGTGGTATAGACAACTTTTAATAAAATGGCCCAGTTATCGCATGCTTAAGTTATTTAACCATAAATGTAAGTAAATATTCGTGTTCTTAATCCTTTTTCAACCAATTACTTTTACTCAAAACACACTTAACTCGATCTTTAGCTCAATTTCCAAAGAACCATTTATAGATATTTACCTTCGAAGCAATACGCACCCAATTAAGATGAAAAATGACAGTTAAAGTCACTGAATGCATAACTTACGGTGCATAACCGGGGTTGCATAACGAAATGCATAAATCGTCCTCGATTACGTGCCACTAAATTATGTCCTGGGTGTGTCGAGTTATGTCGTAATACGTAATTTAACTTGAAGGATCTGACATATAGTAATGTACTTATAGCTGCATATTGTTTCCAGATTCAACACGAAGGTATGCTTGATAATCTTCTTCTTCTTCCTAGCCTTATCCCATTTATACGGCGTCGCCAGGAGGGTCTGTCCTGGATCGTCTCGGCTGATAGTTTTGCCTCTTTAAGGTCCTTTTGGACAAGCCCCATCCATATTGTCTTAGGCCTCCCACGTCCCCTAGTCTAGGCTTCTCACTCATCTCTAACACCTTTGTCGTTATGTGGTCTGGTGGGCGCCTCATAACGTGGCCATACCATAGAAGTCGACTTTCGGTGAGTTTTTCTAGGATTGGCCTCACTCTGAAACTGCCTCTAAATTTGATGTTTTTAATATGATCTAAAAGAGTTACTCCGCCAGCCCATCTGAGCATCTTCATCTCCGCAGCGTGTTTTGTTGGCGTGTTCTTTTTATTAAGGTATTCTTGATAAGTAAATAGTAGGTAGATTATACCTAGAGATCAAAGGCGCACATTTCCGACGAGATATATTCGAAAATAATTCGAATGAAAGGGTTGCCTTTCACCTGAGTTAAACACTCTACCTTTTAACTGAGCCTTTAACTCAAAGCCTTTTCACATCGGCCCTTTTAAAATTTTACCACTATAGTAATGTTTTTTTTTAACCTGATAGAAACATAGTTTAACTTTGCTATGGTAATATTTTTAGGGCAAAATATTTATAGGGTTTTCATGGAAAAAATTAAATATAACCGGGTTTTCCTCAAAAAACTGCCATATAATCAGAAGGTATTTTGTCTATTATCTAAGATGAATCTTCGATTTTTATTTCCATGGCCGTCTTAGACATGATATACTTAATTAAATTTTATTAAAATTGAATAAGAATTGTTACCATTTATTGCGTAATTTGGAAATGAACGGTACATCTTACTGGAAAATCCAGAAAGGCCTTCCAAGACAACCAATTTTCTTCATATTTTACTCGTTAAAATGTAAGATTTGCTCCAATGGCCGTCTAGATAAAGAAATGAACTATTTATTATACTATGCATCAATAGCTAATTTAAAAAAAAAAGTATTTTCGCCATAGCCTTCGAAGAAAATGAAGCATTTCGTGAAATTTGCGCGTTTTGGGAATAAGGCCTCTTACTTTTGGTTTTAACAAACTAAAATTAAGGACGCACTTATTTTCCCACAACAAAGAAAGTGGAAGTGGGCAGGCCACCTAGCTAAATATGAAGATGACAGATGGACCCAAAGAGCCGTAAAGTGGGCTGGGCCTAAAGGTACTCAGAAGAAGAGGCAAGCCGTGTGCCAGATGGGCAAACGAAACAGCAACAGTTGCAGGTAGAAATTGATAGAGTGAAATGAAACGCCGTGGAGTAGGTTTCCCGACGGGGGTCTATGCAGAATAATTAGAAAAATTAAGTATATATTTGATGTAAAAAATTCTGTGTGGAATTAAATAAAGCTTAAATAAATAAACAACTGTAGGTTTATTAAAGCCTTATTTCTCTTTGAAGGTGTTTGATCATATGCTTATCTCATTACTTTACAGCGGCCATAAAATCGCAGACGGGTAATTTTGCCGGACGTGTCCTCGTGTGGGTAAAATGTAACATTTATTACTGTAACCTACGCATTTCCTTTGTTGGCATGTGATTGGTCTCTTTAAAATAATAACTTAATTCACAATGTGTATATTATAAGTAATAAAAATTTTACGTGGAAGTATGTTATTTTTATTTTATCACATAATTGACCACACAAATATCAAAGACAAGTAAAAATAAAGACTACTACAAAGTAAATACTAAATAAAATTGTTTTATTAAATTATTACTTTACTTGAAAGTATCTTATCATGTTTATCTTTCAAAGCAATTAAATAAACCATTCAGATTTCTGCATTTCAAATATAACTAAATACATCTTTATTTTTTAACCAGTTGTCACGATAGTTTAACAAAAACACGCTGGTGGCCTGGCGGTAAAACGTCAAACTTTTAATCCGGAGATCTCGCCGATCTCGGGTTCAAACCACGACACGAAGATACCACTAAGTTTTTCGGAACTTATGTAAGTACGAAATATCATTAGATATTTACCAGTCGCTTATCGGTGAAGGAAAACATTCTTGACGAAACCGGACCTAATCCCAACCAGGCCTAATTTCCTCTCTGGGTTGGAAGGTCAGATGGCAGTCGCTTTCGTAAAAACTAGTGCCTTCGCCAATTCCTGGGACTAGGTTGCCGAGCGGACCCCAGCCTCAAAAGAGCCGTGGGAAAAAGCCTAGACAAACGCTATGAGAATGAAGAGTTGTCACGATAGTTTAAATAAAAATTTATTATTTTAAGTCGACGTGCAATATGTTTTTAGTATATGTTTAGTTTATTGTGTTTGTGTCCGCACATTTACTTGTAGCCTGTAATTTTATTAGTCATTAAGCTCATTTCCTATAGTGTAAAATTACATGCTTTAACTATGCAATTTTATGCTAAATTTTACATAAAGTAGCCGCATTGTAAGTGTTAAAGGCAGAATAACTTTTTTCCTATAACTTAAAATATAAAGTGAGATATTAAGTCAGGATAAATTAAGATTGGCATGGTTTTGTATAATTTTCTATTCGTTATATATCATTCACTTAGAAAATGGAACAATACGACTTAAGTATGTTTGTACAGGGGGCCTCGCCAAAGTGACAATTGTTCGTGACAATTGTTCGTCAGGAACGTGTAAGGATTTGAAAGACGAAAATAATGAAATGCAAATTACAGTAATGATTTTTCGTTCTCATTTGTCATTTTAATACCTTTTTACTTTCAGATTTGCGTTCTCGATAAATGATTGTCGACTACGGCCTCAGGTATAGTTAGTACCTACCTCATTGAAGTTATACGTGTTTATTTTCTCAGTCCTATACATAAACGAAGGGCAATGGAGATGATGACATATATTGAATTAAGAAATAAAATAAAGTGAATAGTCTTTAAGGGTGGGTTGCACCACGCATAACTAACAAACTGATTAACGTTAAATATGACGACGGAGCCGTCATCCCTTAGAAAACAGTAAATTTTTTCTTACAAGATTTTTTTAATGATGACGTTGATGTTAACAGACGGTTTGGTGTAACCGGCCCTAAGGGTCTCCCCAAACCTATCGACGCGGATTCGGCAAAATCCGGTGAAAAAAAGCTTTATGACCACGCAATAAGAGCTAACAATGCACGGTTCGACTCGGCTCGGCTCGGCCGACGCCTGCCGACGCGTCGACGTCTTTTTCGCTCTTATTGCGTAGACATAAAGCTTTTTTCCACCGAATTTTGCCGAATCCGCATCGATAGGTTTGGGGAGACCCTTAGTCTCATTGCTGACTTTTGTGTTGCTTTCACGCAATCGGCCCTGTATAGACATTCGATCCTCACCACAAAACTAATCGATTCATACCGTAGATGAGAAATTCATCATGCATAAACAAAAGACGCTCCCCTCATATGTCGAGATTGTCGAGTTCTCATGTAAACCGATGAACCATGATGGACTGTTTCTAGTCCAGTGCCTCCTAGAAATAGAGAGCCTTGCACCTGCCAAGTACCAAGTAATTATGTTTTTATACCAATTAAATGCTTACCTCGCAGTTTCCTCATAACACGGACTGACCTTACGGAAGGTAACATTATTATAATAATGTATTATTATAAAAGAAGCAGCTTTTGTGGTATTTATATGAAAAAGGTGTCCTAATAAGTCATTTTAGTGTTATAATATTGTCTTCGGTTCGGTCATTTTAGTGTTATTCTTAACTTGTTTGGAAAGGGCGGTAATATATTTCGTATGAATGAATGTTAAAATGTGGGTATGTTCAATTATTTGACCCACTTTTCTGTCATAACCTGTAACAGCGATGGGCGATAGGGGATTATTTATCTTTAACTGTTACTTGACTGCCAAACCGGACTTTCCTGGCTTCTGTAGTAATGTAATATTACTTTACTTCTAAATCTGAGTAGGTATATCTTTTCCGGCACGGACATTACTAGTTTTTTTGTAACGATATTTTAGTTTACAAAAACTATTCAAAACGGGGTATTTACCATGTGTATTTTTTCGAGTTTCCGATATTTCGGCACAGTTGCATGCTCCATTATCACGGAGTAACTGAAGTTTCTGGGTTATTGGGCATTTTCACTTTACTGTGTACCTTTAAAGGCCGGTTAGCAACCGTCACAAAACTGACGGTCAATGTCATACCCCATACATTTTGTCAGCAATGTGACGGTTAGACGTTACTGAAACACGACTTAAGTCGTGCTTTACAGTACAAGTTAAAAGAAAAATGCTCATCTTTAAAAGAAGGATTTCATTTTCTGCTCACATGCACGAACACTCACCCCTTTTTCACTTACACACATAAGGAGTCGTACCGGAATAACTCTTTCGTAAAAAGATAGCCGTTTCAAAGATCTTTATGTGCCAATAAACACGTGGCTGTAGCTCATTTAGCTACAATAGCTACGATCTATACTCACCACTCAAAAGAGCCATAAGTAGATACATTGGAAAATCATTTTGAATTTTGAATTTATTGCATGATATATCGTATATAAGGTTTCGGGGCATAAATTGTGCAACTCGCCCTAATATCGTTTTGCTATGAAATGAAAATTAAATAAAATTGTTTTAATCCAGAATAATTTCCATATATGTACAAAAGTAATTTAAATTAAATTAAAATAACACAGTAAATACAATAGTAAAAATTCAATTAAGTAAAATTAATATTGAAAACTCGACCTACTTATAGTTCGTTTTTTTTGAGATTAGAAAAATGTTGACAGAACGATGTACAGGGTTTTTTATTAGGCACGATAAATGTCACAACTGTCAAAGCGCCTACGCCGTCATTAAACAATTAAACATACTTAAATATATTTGTATTTATAGTAAAGCCATGCCTACGTATTTGTAAATGTTATAATGAGTATTTAACAATATTTTGGTTGTTGTTATATGCAAAAAATATTTTATTTTTTATCATTGTTAATGTTCTTATGAATGTTGCACAATAAAATACCTAGAGAAGAAGAGGTTCGCAACGGATGGTTCGATTTTTAAATATTTTCTCACGTCATCTGTCATTAGTATCTCTCAGCTATACCTGGATAGTTTTTATTGTTTTAAGTTTATTGTAATTCTTATTTAAGTAAAGGTATTTGCTTGCTCTATTATTGTGCGTTTGGTTGGAGGGTTATGGAGCAATCAGAGGCAGGCCCGAGTGGGATACAACAAGAAAAGCCACCTCGTAGTCCATCAAATCTTTTACCATCACCTAAGACAATTGCTTTATTATTTAGTATTATATAATAAAACTATTAAATAACGTTTAGAAGCACTTTTATTTACGAAAATTTATTAATAATATTATGATTGTCAATTCAATTATTTTCGTGAATGAATACTGATAAAAAACTAGATCTCCAGTTTTCGTTTTAGAAAGTACAGTCAAGTGTAAAAATATGGGTGTACTCATCTTACTCAAAAATATGTCCCATAGTATCTTATTCCGTTGTAATAATTGCGTAGTACCATATTTATGAGACGATTTTTTCGATACGTATTATTGCACTTGACTGTACGTGCGTCACTGCCAGGTCAGTTTTTCATTTTTCACGAGTCTCTAACGTGATAATCAAAACGAAATTGTGTCTTTATTGTTGTGTTGGATTATTTAATCTGCAAATTGTTACTATTTATTCACAAGTGTGAACTCTTAATCATGTTAACTAATCGTGCTTGCAGTGTGTTTAAATTGAACATTTAGAACAGGTTGGCAACTACTGTTTCCATGTTTACTCAATTTCTAATCTCAAAAAAAACGAAGTATAGGCCTGTACCAACGTTCACCCCGATCTCGTGGTAACAGGTTTGTGGTGGTTATATTATGACGGTGGCAAATAAGCAGACCTACGGCTCGCCTGATGGTAAGCAGCTACCTATGGACGCATGCAACTCCATAGGGCTTACTGCGAACTGCGAAAATCAAAATTTTGTTATCTGCATCTTCTTCGCTCGTATTAGCAAGTGCGATAGAGAGATAACGAAATTTCTTTTTCGACGTTCGCGTTAGGCCCGCTAATGTGATGTGTCACATGCGCGTTGCGACCATTGAATACCCACTTGCAACAAACTGCGTCCTCTTTGAGCTCTCTGGCAACCTTACTCACCGACAGGGACACAACACTATAAGAAGGTACGGTTTAGTGCTATATAAAACTAACTAAACCGGGGGGAGGTCAATTTGAAAAGTTAAATAATGTAAACAAACCTTCAGCTGTTTCGCAATCACGCGCTTTTAAGGGACAACCACCGCCAATTTATAAACATAAACAAGTTAATAACTTATTTTATCTACACTCATATTGTAAGTTCTCTAAAACGTTAGCATTACCACGACCGATTTTACTATGATAAGCTTTTTATCTGTGGCAGTAACGTAATTTTAACTTTACATGCTCAACTATTGATGTGCTATGAGTTTTGATAACATAATGTACACCTGCACCCTCCCGCGCATCCGCCGACAGCCCGACACGCGCCTCCCCGACCGCCGGCACAATCGAGTTGGCCATGGCGGTGCAATGGCGGCCATTGTATGGTTTCCGAATACGGCATTTAGAATAAATAATATGAGTGTAGATAAAGCAGTGTATGCAACTGTACGTAATTAGGCCTTAAAACACTCGTGTGATCTTATTATGAAATTCGCCTGCGGCTCATTTCATAAAACCACACTCATGTTTTCAGGGTCCTTACCCTTATTACGTAACAGTTACATAAACTACTATTTTAGTAAAAATACTCATTAATTATTTATATTTCAGTGAATACAAATTTGATATAGGTGTTTGCTTACATTACTTTTTTTTTTTTTTTTTTTATACCACGACGGTGGCAAACAAGCATACGGCCTACCTGATGGTAAGCAGCTACCGTAACCTATGGACGCCTGTAACTCCACAGGAGTCACATGCGCGTTGCCGACCCTTTACAAAAAGAAGGATTCACTGTGTTGACGGCTAAAGGAACAAGAGGGTTCCTCATCGTCAACACACTGGGTCCTCTTTGAGCTCTTTGGCAACCTTACTCACCAGCAGGAACACAACACTATGAGTAGGGTCTAGTGCTATTTGGCTGTGGTTTTGCTGCATATGTATTTATTTATATATGTATATATTTATTTATTTTGTTTAAGTGTATTGTATTTTAATGTGGTTATCAATTTCTTTATTAGGATATATTGTTGTCTTAGTGTTTTTTTTTTGTTCTCGCTAGGCTTTTCTTCACTGTTTTGCAGCACCTGAATGAATTTCCGCTACCTAAAGGTTGTCTAGAAGAAATCGTACTGGTTTTCTTTTTGAGGTGTTCAATAAAGAGTATTTGTATTGTATTGTATTTTACTTTTCTATTGACCATAGTTTTACAAGTAAACATACCTTAAATTTTGCAGGTTGATCTTCATATATTATAGTGACTGTAGTTTGCCATTTTAGTACGACAGGACTGCAATTTGCAATAAACAAAGCTATCCAAACACCGTTCTAACCTTTCTTGGTACAGTACAGTTTCTTTGTGTGGGTTGAAAGCTCCAACGATACCAAGCCCTACTTTGAATGTCATAATATGTACATAGCAGTAGCTATTAGTCTTGAATTAGAGTTAGTGAAGTGTTATGTGTATAAAGATACATATATATATACCTAACACTTTACTGTTTGTCGATAACAAGGATAAATAAGATGAAAAATTATACCATGGTAATGCCATGGTAGAACCAAACAAGATATCGCCATCACTGTGTCACATACACCACTTTAATTCTCAAACTTGAAATTTTGGGTTTGTAGTACCCACCCTTAGGGGCTTAGTGGATTCTGAATACGCTGCAACTCTGGAGAACCTAAACATGCTGGAACTCCGCAAGGTGGCCACATCACTAAGTTAGTTAAAATTACTCCAAAATTACAGCAAGTACTTATAAGTTTTCCTATTCTGTTGACATTTTAGAATGCAATGCAACATCGAAAGGAATGGAAGCAACGTAAAATATATGAAAATGGGACACTTTTTCTCCTATTAAAATCCAAGATTTCGTTGTTCTAAGCAGATTACATAAAATATTGCAAAAAAAAGTGACAACCTTTTTACAAAATGGTCATACCTCTATAACAATGTTAATTCACCTCCCTACACTCACCTTTCCACCTGTTTTTGTCTCATCTTACCTAGCCACCGGAAGTCGCACAATAAGATCAGACCCTAGCTTGTGGGAACCCGAGGTCAACGACCCCGAGTGCATCGGCTGCGCTGCGTCTGCACATGGCACGGTAATATTAGCCATTACTTAAAACGACATAACCGTAGTAACACTTTTAGGCGTTTACGACCTTTTTAATTCTACAGGTTAATAGTACCGCACTGGTTTAGAAAGACTTATGTGTGATGAAGCTCTATTTTAATTACGTCTTTTTGGAATTAGGTAGGCGTATGCCGTGATTCAGCGAGGCAGGATTGTATACTTTAATTGCTAAGGAAGGAAGCTATTTACATATTTTAATAACAGTTCTGTCGCATCGTTGGCAATGAAAAGGCTTATTAATCAATTTTAAGGGTAGGTTGTGATATATGTCAAGTGAAGTACCTGTTGGGTACTTACTAAAATAAATAAAGAGGTATTTGGGGACAATTTAACACTGATCGACCGACCCCCAAACTAAGCAAAGCTTGTAGGTACCATGGGTACCTACTACTAGACTAGGTGACGATATCTATGCCTAAATCTTCTATACATACATTGACATTGTATTCCAGTACATTGTATAAATTAATTATGTTATTATTTGATAATAATACACGCGATAATGAGAAATCTATTTGATCGCAAACTACGCAAAAACTACTGCACAGAATTTCATGAAATTATGTACAGGTCCCTAGTAACAGTTTATACCCCGGAGTAATCGGCCATAGGCGCTTGAACAGCTAGTAATAATATACAGGATGAAATATGTGGCCTTTTCAAGTCAAAGGTAAATGTTTTTTTTATGGCCGTAACGCCTTATTGACAACCGGAAATGATGTACCTTTAACTTGAATACGTCACATATTAGTCATCGTTCATATTAAGCCAGGTGATTAGGTGGGCCATACTCAACAACTTTTAATATGGGACCAACTCCGAAATCGCGAGAAAAAATTTTGCTTCCCGAAAACGACAACAAGTGATCGGCCGAAATGTATGAAACAGCCGAAAATTTATTCTCGATTTCGGAGTTGGTCCCATAGTAAAAGTTGTTCACTATGGCTTACCTAGTCAAGTAATCACCTTACTCAATATGAACGGTGATTAATATTTAAGCCTGTATATCCGGCGTCAACAGAAAAATAAAATAATGTAAATAAACGCATTTACCTTCATTGCATCGTCACAATCACGCACTTTTGGTTCTCTGTCAATGGTTTAATTCATTGTCAGCTTAGCTTATACCTACACATAAACTTGTTTTTATATTTAATTCTAGTAAAAATACAGTGAAACTCGTTTAAGACAATTTGGAAGGGATCTATCCAAAAACGCGTCTTAAGCGGGAAAGCGGATGATGCGGGATTATCCTGCGGATACCTTAAGTTGCAGATACTAATTTAAATAGCGTTTTATGCGAGAAATCGTATTAAGCTATCGTACTAAGCATAAAAGTGATCGTATTAAGCGGGTTCTACTGTTTCGGTTAATTATTTATATTTCAATGAAAACAGATTTATTTAAACTATTTTAAAAGGATATTTTAACTAGAAATGAATGTAAATAATAAGTTCATTTGTATACTTTAATATATATATATATATATTATAATTAAATATAAATTGACAGTGAAACTTGGTTGTTCATTAAAAGTGCGTGATTGCGAATTTACGAAGCAATGAAAGTAAATTGGTTTGTTTACAATATTTTACTTTTCTTTTGACCTCGAATATACAAGCTGACATAAAAAAAACTCCAAACAGTGATCCTCCTAGTGACCTCTCTTAACCCTGTTTCCATTGTTGCAGAGCGATGTCTCGGTGGAAAGGCAAGCTGAGGTAGCCGGCAGATGGCAGCAGCGCCGGCGATGTTCCGGCCGGGGCCACTGGACCCCTCGTGCTACGCTCAAAGGGTAAGTAGTTCGGTGTGAAATGGATAGATGGCGTTGTTACACAAAATTAGTCATTACTCATTCATTAAACCATCATTAAACTCATTAAAATTTCGCGTTATGTCACTATTTAACTTCTTACCGCATAACTATATTTTTTTTTAATTTGAACTTTGTATACATGTTAACAGAGTTGAAAGTTGGATCGGCCATATATAGATTCGTATGCTGTAAAGGGTTTACTAACATTAGACGGCTCTATCGCGAAATTGACCAGTGAAACCTGTGTCGAAACTCGGAAAACTCGGAATGAAGGAAAAAACTTAATATACGATAAATCCTTCTAATGTTCATTAAACAAACACCATAATCCATATTAGACCATAGAGGGTTTCAACTCTAGTTTTATAAAGTGATCTATGCCAATCGACTAGAATATATAAAGTACCTATAGATAGTACATAACCCTTTTTGTTTAATACCAACTGATTCAAAAGTATATTTGAACTACTCGTAACCTAGGTATTGATAAGTACGAGTAGAGAGAAATAATGAGACACACTTCTATTGTTTAAAATAAACAATTAGCTATCGATTCCTAAAAGTAAAAAAAGTTCTTCAAAAAAGGACTGTATAGGTTCTTAAAGGGTAGGCAACGCGCATGTTAATCCGCTGGGGTTGCAGTTAACTGCTTACCATCAGGCGGGCCGTATGCCTGTTTGCCGACGTCGTGGTATAAAAAAAGTTATAGAGAATATTGATTGTAGAAAAGATAGTGATTGTGTGAGTAGAAAAACGCCACCGATGGCATGGACACGTACAGACTACAGAGATGTCCTGAAGACCACATAGTATAGCGGGCCTTAAGCTCGCCGACGATACAAAGAGGATCGGGAAGACGCCCTTCCACTTGGTTGACGACGGTCGAGAAAGATTTCAAAGATACAAACGTCAATAAAGATACCGCACAAAATCGTGTGCAATGGAGAAGATTGACAAGGAGGGCCCCCAGTAAATGGGAATAACAGTCAAGGAATGTACATATATTGATTGTACCATCCTATGTATAAAAAATCATAAAGAACTCCAAATTAGGGTAACAACGAGTTCATGAAAAATTGGAACATCCTCGAAATAAAAAAGCGAAACACATCCTTTTATATTTTCACGCGGTACATGAGCCGTGGAATACATGAATAGCAATTCCGGGGCCACTTAATTTTCCCTGTGGGAGTTACGGGGTACTGTGACCACACAGGGCGGGACAGTCCCGGTTCTACTAAAGGTTTTAGTTTCGCTTTATTGTTTTTGAAATCTCCTGACTTCGGGATGCGTAAGCGAAAGTGAATGGGTCCAAGTTTGGAATGTGGTTTGTTTTGTTTTTTGTCTATTTTAGCTACGTAAGGTTATTTCCTGAATAGAATATTAGGCTTTCATTGTGGAATGTTTGTGAATATATATGAATATAATAGTCAGGCTCCATTTGAAAATAAAAGTTTGCATTCAAAATTGGTATTATTAGCGGTAAACGTTCCTACAAGTGAGGCCAGTATGAACAATTCCTATCATCACATCACTGTTGTTGTCGTTTAAAGCCTCAATGAGAGGGCATATTCGCTTGTACAATCAATTTTGAAGCGCTAAAATTATGTGCAATTTTGTCCGACAATGGTGAAAATTTGCCAAATTAACGTGTCCACGAAGTTCTGTCCTACACCCGGCAATTTTCTGATAAACGTCGCATGTTTGCCACATTATGCCCAATAAACCTAATAACGGTGTAAGTAAACATCCCCTTGAGCAAATTATTCCATAAATCATGTCCCGTCGAGAAACATATTTACGCAAGGTAAACATGTCATATTCGGATTTATTTATATTTTACCTAGCAAATAATGTACTTTTTGTACATATTTTTATGAATATGGAGTTATTAAGTATTCATGTATTCTGTATGTCATCATAGTCGTCTATATGATATCGTTTTTAATACATATTTCAACATTTTCTTGTATTTTCGGAACAAACTTTACTTATTTCTGAAGCAAGTAGCTATGAATCTTATGAAGTAAAATAATAAATATAGTATAACATTGTTGAATACTGTTAGTAAGAAAATGTAATCACACAGTATTTTGTAGATAACATGCGACTGTAACGATTGTAATGGTATGAACATTACTATTTTTGGATTTGAAATAAATTCCCTTCTAATTGAAATTTTCCAAAACGGAATTGTCGAGACGAAATGTATTTCCCACCTCAGGGATGCCTACATTAAGAAACACATTTGATCGTTAATATTCTCTGCAGACATCTTAATTCCTTGAAAAATGCGTATTTTACAGCTATTTCAAATATCGTCTTAACAAGTTTTTGAAAACAATATAAGTATTATTTAAATTAGGTAATAAAGACAAATTGAAACCTAAACAGACAAATTGAAAGTAGCTGAGGGCGAGGAGGTATTTAGATTATGCCGAGTTGAAAAATAGGTATGTATGAAAAATAGGTAGGTATGTATGTATCATACATACCTATTTTTCATAATGTATGTAATAAAAATTATTGGAATAAGGTACCAAAGACACTAAATACCGCGTCATTGAAGTTCTCTCTCTCTTAAAAAGTTCATAAATCTCTATTAAAAAGTTTCAAGGTTCTTAAATATTCATCATGTTTTTTTTTACATTTTTGTCTTGTCCAACATAAACATTGTTTATCGATTCCCACGAAAACCAATTTTGTGCAATAGTGATGACTTATTACCTATATGTTATACAAAAATAATGATGTACATATTGCTTTCAATTTGCACAGAAAATATCATTGCTAGATATAATATACTCATGATGACAAGGTACATAACGTATATTGTTCCTGTGACAATATTATGGTTTTAGGTCAAGTGTCTTGAGCGGATCCAATATTGCAGGTAAATTGAAATTGCATTGTGGTTCTCTGCCCCTCTTGTGAGGCAGTAATGCATATCACATGGAAGGAATGATAATTGTTGTTGGTAGGGTCTATAAAGATTATAATTTTAGGCATCTCATAATGTATATTACCTACCTGTCGATTAAATAAATTCCACTCGTTCATATATTACATTATATCCCACGACACTACCAACAAATATAGCCGGCGGCCTATAGGTAGGAAACTAGTAGGTTATCAGTCAGGTTGAAGCTAAGAACTTACGCACGCATTGATTTTTTTTCTGTGTAGACGTGCCGTGCACACATAATTGCTTAAACGAGTTTTGTAGTAATACGCCCTGTGATTATGCGAAACAATACAACGAATCAATGAAGGATTGCTAGGTATGGTATATGTGTGTTATTTTTAGTATCTATGTTATTTGAGTTTAATATAAATTGGAGACCTTGTCCTTATAAGTAAACATAAATTATTGTTGACCTACTAATTATAAAGAGCGTTTACTATTCTTTAATTTAAAAAGTACTTAATAAAGGAAAACAGTCGATCCATTCTGATGACCATTTAAATTAGGAACGTATCTAACTTTGAAGTACGTATTAATAATTTTAAGACATATAAAATTAATGAATAAGTAATACGTACATCACAAACCGTAGGGTAAACTATTTATAGTCATCGGTCATTGATCACGATCACCAGTGGTCACTATGCTATAAAAAAAGTTAAGTTAGCAGTTAACTAGGGAAAATCATATTTTAAATACCCTTATGCTCCATCCCGCCCCGAATGGAATTACCTCACCCCGCGGCACCAGTTTGAGATATTTTTTTATATCATTTATTTCACAACTGCTTCTATCTTTACAGGTCAATCCTAATAAAATAGTGCCTTAAATAATCCTAATGATTATACGTAGTACATATAAAGAAATCTTATTAAATTCACACGTATTATTTAATTGCCTGAATCTTAGTTAGATTGACAACGAGACGACGGAACGGAACGTTTTAAATGACAGTACATTATGACATGTTGGTATGGGTGCTAGTAAATTTTAGTAAAAAAATCCATGATTATATACGAAATAATATTTTAAACTCACTACCCTAATCTTACCCACACATCGATACGCCCTGTAAGTAGGTACGCACGTACATCTACTACTTTTTCACTTTAATAGTTGCCTTCTATTCTTGCTGCACTTATTAAAGCGAGATTGTAAGTACTAACTAGTTTTAAATAAATTGACGTGCCCACACGAACATAATTTGCAAACAAATCACGTTTGCGACATTACTTTTGGCCCGAAGTGTTTTCCTTCCGATGTAGTGAGTGGTTGGCTGAGGACTGAGGTTCACAAGGTGGAGAGGAAACTAGAAGTTATAGGTGTCTATTTATTTTAGTATCCCAATACCTTTTTCACTATTATAATATTTAGTAGCGGAAAAATACAAGAATTGTCTTACTTAAATAAAATAGCCTTTTTTTCTTGCAAAAAAGAGATACAAAGATAAATAAAATCGTTTATTGTTAAATAAAATAAAATAAACTGTAATCTTAATAATAAACTATGTATGTATGTATGTAAACACTTTTATTTTACATAAAACATGTCAAAATACAGTCATAACAAAATAAAATACAACGTATGTACAAAGGCGAACTTATCCCTGTAAGGGATCTCTTCCAGCTAAACTATGAGGTAATTATGTCTTACATTAGATCCTAATACTATTAAATTTTTGCAAGGACCCCACTTCAGATGAAGGTCCTCCAAAGATATCCATTTTTAGGAAAAAATGATAGGAATCCTGGGCTATTTTGTAATTAGCCTGGACGATCTGTTTTGGTGATGTCATCCGTCCATCTCATCAGCGGTTTATCTCTGTGACGTTTTCCACTCGGGCCTTTCCATAATGTCACTTTCTTGGTCCACAGTTCGTCTGTCATTCTTGCTATATGCCTTGCCCATTGTCTTACTTAACTTACATTAAATAGACGCACTCCTGACGAAAATAAATGACACAAAGGTGAAGAAGACAAATATATAATCCCTAGATAAGAAAAATGACGTGTTGCGCGAAAAGAAATGACAATCATGAATCATGACTCTCATGACATATAATTACCAGTTTAGATCGAAAGATGCACTAAAAGTAAGATGAATAGCATAATACCGTGTGAAGATCTTAGTACTTTTTCAGACCAAGAAAGTCTGCGATGAAATAGAAGAAAAGTGAAAATTTCCTTACGATATAATGTGACTGGGGTGTAATTACATTCTAAGTAACGCTTTCACGTTTTAAGTACGTGCTTGACTAGAGAGGATGTTTAAAGGGACTTTGCCATGATCTTAATTGATAAATGGTGGATATTTTAGTATCGATTAAAATATCTTTACTAACTTGTTTCAAGAGATACATGCTATGTCGTCTGGCCTGTACTACTAACTTATTTCTAGGAAAATATATGATACCTGGCACAGAGTAAAGCCAGTTAGCTAATTAATCATATTAAATCAATTTATAGGGATATTCTTCAGTGATGTTTACTGTCCAAACAGCTGTAAATATTACACTTAGGGCCTGTTTCACAATCTCCAGATAAACTTATCCGCCAGTTAAAATTATTGCTATCCTTTTCTCCAGTCATATAAAAGAAAAGGACAGCAAACATTTATCTGACAGATATGCTTTAACTGGAGATTGTGAAACAGGCCATTAGTAGAATTTGCTACTAATAAAAGGGAAGTAATTAAATGATCTGCCGTTTTTAAAACTGATTCGCAAAAAAAAATGCCATTTAATAATTTGGTCAGCATACAAAAATTTTGCTGGCAATAAATAAAAATGGAGCTACAACTCTTGTTCAGTAAAAAACTCACAAACGGGTAACGTTATAACCAATATTGATCTGCTTTTGTTATAATTTATCTGCTCAATAAATTGTTGAGCTGCAAAATAATTACTTGGTCAGCAAGATAAAAAAATTGGTGGGTAGAAAAAACATGGCTGTAAGCAGTTTAATTGAAAAGTATGCATATTAAAGCAATGGTAATCTGATATAATAAAGTTGGTGGTGCTTAATTTGAATAATCGGCAGCGTTGTAACCGGAGTGAAATTAGTCCACGTGACACGGGCAGCCAATCGTGTGCGTGCATCTTTTTCGTATTTTTGTTATTTTTTATTGATTACAATTTTTGGTTTAACTTGCCCGTTTAAAAACTAAAGCGGTCCAAAGTTGCGAATTCGGCCATAGAATTACTACTACGGAGCCAGCGACTTTAAAAAAATATATTATAATTAAATTTGGCTACAAATAAAGTAGGTTAGGTTAGGTTTGAACTGTGACCCACAACCGACCCGAATGGCTACAAATAAGAACTGTGACCCTAACTGACCCGAACGGCTACTAATAAAGTGGGTTAGGTTAGGTTAGAACTGTGACACTCAACCGACCCGAACGGCTATAACTAAAGTGTGTTAGGTTAGATTAGAACTGTGACCCTCAATGGACCCGAACGGCTACAAATAAAGTGGGTTAGGTCAGGTTAGAACTGTGACCCTCAATGGACCCGAACGGCTACAAATAAAGTGGGTTAGGTTAGGTTTGAACTGTGACCCTCAACCGACCCGAACGGCTACAAATAAGAACTGTGGCCCTAAACCGACCCGAACGGCTACAAATAAAGTGGGTTAGGTTAGGTTAGAACTGCGACCCTCAACCGACCCGAACGGGTACAAATAAAGTGTGTTGGGTTATATTAGAACTGTGACCCTCAATGGACCCGAACGGCTACAAATAAAGTGGGTTAGGTTAGGTTAGAACTGTGACCTCAACCGACCCGAACGGCTACAAAAAAAGTGGGTTAGGTTAGGTTAGAACTGTGACCCTCAACCCCCCGCATGAGAAAAAAAATAGGATCCCTATTTGTACTTCGTTAGGTTCGTCAGTTATCTTTTACCCCCATAGAGCGAAAGTAGAAGAACTAGTTCGTAATTAGGTAAGTTTATGTAACTTTACTTGACGTCAAAATGAAAGGAAAGTAATTAAATGATGCCTAGATTTTTTTTGTTTCAAAAAATCAGATGATCAGCAAAATGTTGGTTAGGTTGGTAAAACATTTGCTGATCAACAATTTTTTTAGCGAACCAATTTTTGCGGATCAGATCAATTGTAATTCAAAATTGAATAATTCGCTTACCCACTGATTGCTTAAAGAAATCTGATTAAA
Organism: Pammene aurita; assembly: GCA_947086415.1. Taxonomy (NCBI): domain Eukaryota; kingdom Metazoa; phylum Arthropoda; class Insecta; order Lepidoptera; family Tortricidae; genus Pammene; species Pammene aurita. The sequence continues at coordinate 10,890,760 of OX352303.1, forward strand.
GGCGGATAGCTTACTGCTGCTGAAATCATTAAATTGCCAACCAAATCATTTTAGAGCAGCTCAGTATGACATTAATTGCGAACTGGTTTAGAAATACTTGCTGACCGTATGTTGCTAACCAAGTGTTTCATTTTGCTGACCAAATATATATTTTTGCTTACCAAAATAGGAATATTCTGCAGATCGATTAAATGACACCCCTAATAAAACATTGCACCATATTGCGTTATCCAATTTTACTACACACATGCTTTTTTTATTACTAGTTTATCACTATCACGCTTTCCGCTGTCTGTCCCTATGTATGCTTAGATCTTTAAAACTACGCAACGGCTTTTGATGCGGTTTTCTTTAATAGATAGAGTGATTCAAGAGGAAGGTTTATATGTACAATACATGCATAATATAGTAGAGGAACACTGATAATTTTAGAGGTTTCTAATGTGATGTCGAACCACATTTTTTTGCGCTTACATTGCAAACGCTGGCTGAACCCTACGAGATAGATCAAAATAATTTAATACAGTATTGTAGACCTTAAAAAGGTCTACGAAAAAGTCCGCGATGGTATAACACGCAATAACCATTTTTTTTCTCGTGTGAAGCAGGGGCGGTTCGCTAGTATTTAATAAAATTAATTTGTAAAAAGTGGAACTGAAGTTATTACATGTTCAGTTTGAGCGACAATAGACTTGAAAGATGGCCAGGGTTTTCCGATTTTGTTTAATATTAACTATACCGAAACTACTTTAAAATTCTTTTAAGGATAACGCGAAGGTGTACCGGGGCACGAAACTTATGTTAATGAATTAAAATTCCATTATCCATAACCTCTTTACACACGCATAATCCGTTTTCACAAAGGGACGCCCTTGTCCCATCCGGCCCACGGCGACCTTACTTTCGTCTCTTATGCAATCGTACTGTATTGTGCTCCAAATCTCTAATCAACCCATCACGATTCGATAAATATGGATGCGGTCCATTGATTTCAAGGCTGACCTTTTAAGACCTTAAATCAAATCTGTAAGGATTATTATTGAATGGCAGCAACAAGATAGAAGTCGTTTGCAGTTTTTGATTTGAATGCAACAATTGATTTTATTGAATTGAATTAAAAGGAGCTTAGTTAGCATTCCTTATTTGGTAGATGTAGTTGTCCAATGGATTGAAAACATACAAAGTCTTTTTTATCTATGATCGAAATTGTATCTTGTTATAAACAGGTAGGTATGAGGGATACGGAGGATAACAACAATTTAACGATAAATATGCTCAAAGTTTTCTAAACCCAACCAAAAATTGAACAAAAATAAACCTTGGTTATTGGGCCACAATTGCATGGGAAAACCACTTAATAGTTGATTGCCTCTAATATGGAAATCGTTAGAGAAAACAACTAACTGCGGTTAAAATTGTGTTAAACAATAGTAGATTGGAGTCGGTATAGAAAGCAGAGACAATTAGGAAATTAAATAATTAAAGGAAAACGAATCGTGATTGTGTTTTGTTTCAATAAAAGCCTACAATTATCGTAATTAATAAATGATACGCGGTATTTTTTTGTCATTCCTGTTGTTCAAACAGCTGTTTGTTTAGTCTAGTGTACCTACTTCCTTCAGCGTTCCCAGAATCCATGGAAGTTCAAGTATTAATGATTGGATTCAATTTTTTTTATAATAGATACTCATAGACACAATAATACGCAATGATTGTTCTTCTGATGTGAAAATATAGGCCCTGTCCTCTATAAATGATACAACTTCGGTGGTTTTTACCTATTTTCGTATTACTTTTCTCCAACTTAAAACTTTTGCTAGTCTGTCACCCATGTAAATCTGCCAGATGCCCGGCACTAAAATAAAATTTAGCAATTGTGGAAATTGACCGTAAATAGTCAGTTAATCGGCGCATGTCTGTATACCTTTGTTTGGAGATATACTAACTCCATATAAATAAATTATATCTTTTCCTGGCCTCTTGAACAATTTAACTTCGTCCTGTGTCAAGGATCTGGAGTTAACTCGACGATTTATATTGAACTGAATTGAAGGAGTCTCGTCCTTACTCTCCGATATTTGTTGTTTTCTCTTTGTACGAGTCACAGTAACCTACATTTCTTCGCTTTTGTTGTACTTGGAATCTGAAAAAAAACTTTAAATTGAGAGACGGGGGAAACTTCATAAGTGTACAAGGTGACCTATTTTCACTGTCCTTGTTACTTATCTGGTATATAGGATGTATCAAAAATACTTGTGATCCGTTTAAGGGCATAATTGTAAAAAAGTAGGAGATAAAAAATTTGGATGCGAAAGAATTTTTTTTTTGTATGGAACACGTGGGACTAGACGGCCAACCCTCCATACAAAACATTTTTTTTTTTTGCGCTAATCATGTTTTTTCTTCCTTTTTCATAATTTGAAGATGAAAAATGAAAGAAGAAGAAGTATGCATTCACCAGCATTTTTGTTACACCATGTATATACTATATTTACTGAAAAATATAAGGTCACTTATGTTGAAAAAAACTGGCCTAGTGCGAGTCGGACTCGCGCATCGAGGGTTCCGTATAAACCTGTAGGTATATAGGGGTAGTAACTTTAAAATTATTAAAAATATTGTTATTATATGATATAACTAAAAATTTACGGTTTTCGCAATTTTTTTACTTGTATCTGTGCTACTTTAAGACGTTGCTTCGTACCAAATTTCAAGATTCTGAGTTCACGGGAAGTATCCTGTAGGTTTTGATTCCCTTGCGAGTTTCGAAAATTTGCGGGAATTTGCGGCATAAACGGCTGTATCTTTTGATTGCGTTGGCTTAGAAGTTTGATTTTTTCACAGCTCAAGGGTCAGTAGACCTGAGTATTTGATATAAAGCTTGATACCTCCTCCACGCGTTCCTGAGAAAAAGGGTCTTGACAGACGGACGGACGGACAACAAAATGATCCTATAAGGGTCCCGTTTTTTCCTTTCGAGGTACGGAACCCTAAAAATCATCTTTTATATACAGAAACATATATAATGCGTACATTGAATCTTGAATGTAGCTGAGGATTCTACTTTTTACACCACTTTAGAGGATAATGAGAGGCCACTAATTATGTTATTATCATTCGGTCCAGCTTGGTCAAGTTCAGTCGTGTTCGGTCAGGTTCGGTTCTCATCATCATCATCCTCATCATCATCATACACGCCACAAGAATGTAAAATTGTATGTAAAGTCCTTAAACAAAAAATTGCCCTTTCCCTACTAGTAGGGAAGAAAAAGCCTTTATCCAAATAGGTGATGTGAAACAGTTTTTATATTCATCTGATTTAACAGAATATCTCCATAGTCATATTAAATATAGCCTGTCAACTAGGTGACGCAAATTCTGCATACTTGCATAATGCAGCATGTTCACTTTCATTCAGGAATGTCGAACGGACGTGTTTAGCAAACTGCTGCTATATTAATAATATATCGGACGCAATATAATGTGTACATTGCCTTCAGGGCTTAGAACATGCATATTATAATATACATAAAAATGTAACACTTACTGGCTTCCTTGGCTGCTACAGATAATTCTCAGATTTTCACTTCACTTACGTATTTGTGTTCTTAAGTGTTAAAAAAAACCTCATTAAACGACAATGAAATCGGAAAATTTATCGAGAAAGATGGAGGCATCGTCAACGCCATTGAAAATTATTTACAGATGAGTTCGTCTCGTGTCAACTTGTAAAGAAATCTATGACATAACAACTACTCATGCAAAACTTGAATTTCCTACCCAGACTCAAAGGAAGGAGTGTCATCAAATAAACATTTTGCTTTTACCTATATTTAACAATAAATCAATAATAAACAAGTGTGAATAGTTACATAAGCGAGAAAGGCAACAGGTGCGCCGGAGTCGATACCGAACGCCCACCGGTAGCTTTCCAATTTTAAAATATCGCCGCCATTGTAATACGACTGTCATTTGTTAATTGAGCTTAATCGCGATGGGCGAGATTAGTTCAGATTTTGGATAAACGGTCTGTTTATGTAAGTGTTGATTATGATAGTTTCATTTGTCATTGCTATAAATAAGCCTTTATCTTAGCATCGTTACTTTCTGTAACGTCATAATATTAAGACATTAATTTATGATCAGATGCATTGTATTTAAGACGATTGTCGCCGGGGTGTCCTTGAGAGTTTGGGCGCTCTCTACCCGCGCCACCCGCGTACCCTTCTCATTGCGATCGTGCGTAAATCCGCCGCGATGCACAGCAATAATGTTCAAAGAATATGACTTTACTCAGAGGCGCGCGGGCAGATTTATAATAATCATACCTAATCCTTATGTGGATGTTTTGTGATTTGAATACTGTGATTAAGTACTACGGTGACATTTTTTAGGAATGCTACTAAATAAGATAAGTAATAAGTGTAATAACGAACTCGATTAGTAGATTTTTATGTAAAAAAAATGAAAACCTAGATTTTTAATTTGAAGTACAGTGAGCGGCAAAATATTTATGAATTTACGAAATATGGTTAAAAATATTCCGCATATCAGAAAAAAATAAAAAAATACTGACTAGTACAGCAAAAAAAAACTGAACGCACATCAAAGCGGTGTTTTCATGTGAATTTGGATTTTTTTTTGCTGTGCAAGTGAGCTTAATAGATGGTTATTTTTTTGTTGCGATTTTAAATATTAACCGTAAAAAATCACTTAATTACGATACATTAACAAAACTAAGCCTGTTGCGAGTTGCGAATAGTAAAAATGCACATGTAAGGAGCGGTATTTGTGCACGAAATCGTCATACAAATGAGAGCTCTAAGCCCATTAAATTTAGATCTTTAAAATATAACACAGCGCAAACACTTCTTAGGGTTCCGTAGCCAAAATGGTAAAAACGGAACCCTTAAAAGTTTTTTTAAACATGTCAGTCTGTCCGTCCGTATGTCACAGCCATTTTTATTATAAAACATATATTACTGAAATTTTATCTAGAGGTGTGTTTCATGTGCCGCTACTTAGTTTTCTGGCTAAATTGCTAAAAAAATATTTTAGGTGAGGCACTCCAAACATACATATGTCAAAAATATTTTTTTTGTAAATATGAACATGTTGTACGATACGCCTTTAAAAATATCTTATATATATATAGAGAATTTTTAAAACTTTTTTATTAAGTCAATATTTTCAGAAATAATTGCTTCGAAAGTCTAAATATAATAGCCCCCATCTAACTTTTAATCCGTAAGTCTAAAAAATATGAAAAAATACCAAGAAGGCTTAGTACTTAATTTTCTATGAAAATTATTTCACATATTATCGGTTCATCCATTTTTGAGTTATCTCCAAGAAACTACTTTCTACGGAACCCTACATTATACATGGTCCGATACAAACTTGGCCGGTCTTTTAAAGATATTTGATAGGTAGTATTAACCCTTAGTAGTAATTTATTTATTCACTTGTGTTGATAATTAATATAAAATTTGCATTTCACCGACATAGTAAAGTTTTTTTTAGGTTAGTCAACGCGCATGTGAATCTTCTGGGGTTGCAGGTGTCCATAGGCTTTATAACTGCTTTCAATCAGGCGGGTCGTATGCTTGTTTGCCAGCGTCGTGGTATAAAAAAAAGCTTTTTTCCCTTTATTCTTACATACATTGAACTCTTAAATATCAGCAATTTTTTATTAGATTCTCAATCAGGCTTTGCTCAGTGATAGTTAGTAGACTGAAATTTGGTATGAGTAATTATGTGTTTTAATTACGCCTACAAAGCGGTAAAACAATAAGTATCTGAAACCCACTGTTGGATAGGTCTGTCAAGAAGAATATGCCTTAAACAGCTTTTGGATAAAACGAATAATTTCGTAAATAATAGCTTCGAAAGTTAAAATGCTCTTTGATTTTTGAACCGTGGGTCCAAAAAAATTGGAAAAATTCCTGTAAGTGAGGCCATTGAAATACTTATCACGTATTTTCAATAAAAACTATATGGAATAAAATCGGTTGAGCCGTTTTTGAGTTATGCCTATAGTAAAATAACGTAAGTGCCACAATTTTTTTCTTTATAGACTACCTTTTGAATAGATGTATTGTAACAGGCCGGCAACTACGGATCCCTACACTGAGCATAGCCCGATATTCTCTTGGAGGGTTTATCTGCAATCCTTTGCAGTTTACTTCGCAATTTCTAGATTTGAGAAATTAGTATGTGAATGTTAATAATGTTATAACATTATATTATATAACAAATAACATTATATAACAAATAAAAATGTTATAACATTAAAGATTGTGTTTAATCTTAAAATAAAACGCATATTACATTCGTTTAGAACACGGTATTCTTAAATAAATATGTTTAAATAAATTCGGTTCTTTGGAGTTTTTTATTAAATTAATTATTAGTCTATTGTATTGCAGTACTAGCAGATTTCCGCAACTCGACGACTAATGCCTATTTTGCGTGATGCATGCGTCTACTAAAACATAATAATTTTAGTTTACTTACATGACCAAATTTGTTTTCAGAGCAATGTGAGATTCATGATTTTTGTTTTTTCTCCATTTTTATTTCATTTGTTTTTTACTTGTATTATAATCTAGGTAAATAAAATACACTTTTTATACGAACGTACATAAACATGCATACGAGTACATTATCTTAAAAGATAAAACGTCTATAGATTATTGATTCCGGGAAGACACGTTATATCCGCACCGCATGAACCCTCTGCAGTTAATTAGTCTTTAGGCACAGTAAGTCCGATATTATTGCTCACGGGCCAAGCACAAGTATATGTAGTACAAGGGAAGCACGGAGCGACGAGCGACACAGCCTCCTCGGCTCAAAGCTAGCTCACGACTGCCAGCAACGCCGTTTTCGAGCTAATAACGCACGAAATGTGGAATTATGATCAAGTTGTTTAAGAAAATTTAATTAATTTAAATATCCTACATTGAGTTTGTAGTGTTCTGTAGTACATATTTTTTAGTTCAACAATATTTTAAATCGAATGAGCCGTTCAGTAGATATAAGTAAAATTAACCGTAAAACGACATTTCGTTACATTTACATAACGGAGAAACTATACGTTACACGAGTTATTCAAACGTTGAAAATGTTGTACATGAAATGGTAAATAACATATATTTTTTTCAAATTTTTTTAATGACCCGTTATTGAGATATATCCCTTAGAAAGTAACAGTTTTCGGCCACAATCAGCGCCTAGCGCCTTAAATCTAATCTTAATTTATATCTAGTATAATCATCTTTTACTATGTGTAGTGTGCGTCTCTTTACACTAGTTCCTACGTACACATTAGTTAATGTCAGCCAAAGCGAGCGGGTATGGATGTGTTTCCTATCTACTATAGCCATTTAGCATTAAAAAAACATATTTGGAAAAACATAGTTTAGTCGGTATACTTGGCAAATCAAACGCGTAAAAATTCTTCTGTAATTACTTAGAAACTTTTCTCCGTAGGTAACTTAAGTCGCCAGCGGATATTATAGGATCAAAAAAGGTGCTTTAAAATATCCGATTACGAAAGTTTTTTATAGATCAAGCATATTTTTGAGAAACTTTAGTTAGCAAGGATTGAAGAAACAATACAAAGGTCTGTCTGTCTTCTTATTACTTCTTGGTAAATACGATTGCTGTCTTCTCTTGACGCCACTATTTAGTGAACAAGTTTACCTACATATAACATAACCTATTATCTTTGGACCTTTATCACCTGCTAGGTTAAAAAGTAAGCGACGTCTGGTGTCAATTATGGGTTGCTTTTTACAAAAAAAGTGGCGGCTTAACGTAAAGTAACATACATTCTCTACACGCAAAAACGGGAAGCATTGACTATGTTAGTTACCTTGCATAACATATTTAATGATAGCACTCTAGGTGATAACTCATCCGACCTCATCGAAGTAGTTAACGCCGTTATGTTTCCGCTAGAAAGTAACGTGTTTCCCGTTATTATCATAAATATATTAAAATAGTGGATATATCCTATAAAAGAAAACGGAAAAATCATGTTTAGTGCGCGAATTAGATGACCGATTTTCCGTTATATATACAACGTGTTACACTCAAGACTAAAAATCTGGAAACTATTTGTTCAGAATCGAGAGTGGAATCGATTGCAGTATATCAGAGGCCTTATTCCCAAAACGCGCGAATTTCACGAAATGCTTCATTTTCTTCGAAGGCTATGGCGAAAATACTAAGTTTTTTTGAATCAACTATTGATGCACGTAATAGTTCATTTCTTTATCTAGACGGCCATCGGAGCAAAAATTACATTTTAACGAGTGAAATATGAAAAAAATTGGTTGTCTTCGAAGGCCTTTCCGGATTTTCCAGTTAGGTGTACCGTTCATTTTCAGATTACGCAAAAAAGGGTGAAAATTCTTATTCAATTTGAATAACATTCAATTGAGTATATCATGTATGAGACGGCCATGGAAATAAAAATCGAAGATTCATCTTGGATAATCGACATTCGACCTTCTGATTATATGCCAGTTTTTTGATGAAAACACGGTTACATTTCATTTTTTCCACGAAAACCCTATGAATATTTTGCCCCAAAAATATTACCATTGCAAAGTTAAACTATATTTCTATCACGAAAAAAAAAACATTACTATAGCAGTAAATTTCAAATTACTATGAATTTTAAAAAATGACACTTAAATCACACTTCACAGGACACTTTTTGTAAGAATCGTATTTTTGGGTACTTAATAATAATAAACATGGTTCAAAATATTTTTTTTGTATTACTAATACTTCAAACTATCTTATAAATAGCATTTTATGCGGCTTTTTTCATTAATAGAGTTTTTCGACCTTATAGGGAATAAGGAGCCTTAACATGGGTATATTTTTTCTTTAATTTTCCAATTTTTTACGTGTTGAGTCTAAAAGTTTCTAATACTACAGTTTACCATTCTATCGAGAGTTTAGGAGATAGAGGTTGAATATTTAATTAAGGCTTTAATAAATTTGTTTTTTCACTGTACATAGTGTCATGTAGGTTGTCATTCTCAAAGTATGTCATCTTATGTTATGTCATACAAATTGACAAAATAGGTTGATAGGTTGACATGACATGACACATGTGTAGAGATGTGACAACAACGCAACAAATGTAGAATTAACAATTTACTAGAATTGCAAGGAAAACTAAAGATGCGAATATCTTTCGAAATAAGTAACTGATTGAAAAATAAATACTCTAGATTAATTAGCAATAATAAAAGTCATTTGGGGTGTCTGGGGTTTTTAGTGGCTCAAGTAACACGTTGTATACCTACTACATATTTTTAAGGCAGCAATATTTAGGTACAGTCGAGTTCTAAAATATCTGTACACGACCTTAAAGCCATATAAATAACGTTGTGTACAATTAATTAATATTTTTGTACAATTAATCGTATAGATATTGGAGAACTCGACTGTACAGTCAGCTGCAGAGAAAAAGACCCCCCTGCATAAAAACTTTGTAAACAGCGTGGCCCTTTTTCTCTGCAGCTGACCGTACTAAATTTATTAATAGATTTAAAAAAAACAAGTCTATAGCAGTTTCCATGAAAGCATGCAAAGGTAAAAAATCAAAGTCACTTGAAAGTGACTTTGATTATTTTCTTGGCGAGATAAGCATGTTTCAATTTTTATTAACGAGATAATAATATAGCAATTTCTCTGTAAAGGTACATGTTAACCTTTACAGAGAAATTGCAAATCTTTTTTTTTTGTAAAGTTAGCATTAAAACAAAGTAAATCGATAGAATATCGCATAAAGAACTTGACATATCGGCATCACTTTGTCCGTGTCCGTGTGAAAACGACAGTCATGTGTTTTTATGCATTTTAGATGGACCAAGTTCTTACTTGTTCTACGATCAGTTTCCCTGGGACTTAGCCTTAACCTACAACCTAGCTTTATCCAAAACCTCAAGCTCACATAACCATAACCGTGAGTCAAGCTATCTAGTGCAAGTATCTAAACACCTATTGGGGAAACAAAGCACTTAACACGTTCGCCGCTGCCATTACGCAACGTGAGCCTCCCGGTCCGTAGACCTGTTATCTTAGCTTAACGAGTGCGGAGTTCTTCTATCATTTGTGCTCAAGAGGGCTACTGCGAATATAGATTCGAGCAATTATAGACAAAACTTTGATGTTGTAGCCGCCGTAATCAGGATCTCGACGACTCAAATAAAAACTTCGATGTATAAGTAGATGTATAATTCCAAAGTACTGGTTAACAAAAGGTAGTGCCAAAAACGGTTAAATAAGAGTGAAAGTGGTTGAAGGTTTGGAAGCTCAAGATGGAGTGTGTTGGCAAATTTGACTAAAGGTACAACTTAGTTTTAAACTTAATTCCGATTGGCCACGCTAAGTCTATGTGGTGCGCTGCCATTGGTGCTTAGAAGAAGCCCCCGAATACTAGCCGAGCCCGAGCGTTTAGCAACTGCAGAATGTGTACAAAAAAAGGTTGCGTTCGCAACAAATGTGTTTGTGTGATGTGTTTAGGCAGGGTTAGGGCGTCGGCCGCGAATGCAGAACACGCTGGTTCGATCCCAGCCCTGGGCACCGGAAGCCTAGGTCACTTTTTCTTTTGTATATGAGACCTACTATTTTTTTTATACCACGACAGTGGCAAACGGCCCGCATGATGGTAAGCAGCTACCGTAGCCTATGGACGCCTGCAACTCCAGAGGTGTCACATGCGCGTTGCCGATCCTTTACAAACAGGAGGATTCACTGTGTTGGCTGTGTTGTGTTGATATAAGTTTATAAATAATCTATGTAGTAGTGCGTCTACTTAAAAAAAAAACAAATCAAAATATTTCTATAAAATAATTTGATTTGTTCTTTAGTTGTATTGACGGCAATGCCACCTCTCTCGCTTTAGATGAACTCCTAAATAGTTCCGATTTGAGGTATTTCTAATTTATATTTTTTTTTAGATTTTTCGAAATGATATGTTGACAACTGTGAACAACAAATGAAAACACACAAGTACTTGTGTGTTTTCATTTTGAGTAAACGCTGAACGCATTTACAATAATTGTATGTAGTTATCGACTCGCCTAGACTTTGTTAGCGAGTAGAATTATACCTCAGTATCATTGTATCTCGTTTAGGCAACCATTACTAGTAAGATTTAGTGTTTTCTTTAAAACCTTTTAGGGGATATTAGGGCATGGATTCACTTTGTTTATGTGAATCCCAATGGGAACATACTCGTAAAAAATATTTCAATGTACGGTAACACTTGCGTTACGATTTTGTTTCCATTGGTTGATAGCTCTATTAGTAGAAGAGCCCTTGACAGTAAACTTAGTTCGATAAGACTCCTAGATGATTATAATTAGTTACGTCTTTAATGGCGGAACACGAAATGCCGATGCTGAAATGTAAAAAACCTGGCGGCGTATTTAATTTAAAATAATCCGGTTTCTAGTATGATAAGACTTCCAGGTTTCCTTTGATCGTCGAAGCAGGGGAGGGGTAGGGCTACATGATAATGCAGTGCTGCAAGTCCAAGTGCTTATCAGTGGCAGCAGCGTCATACGATTGTAGAAACCTAGCGCCTAAACCTAGCTCCTATTTTTTATAATAGCAACTTGACGAAGCGCATGAGTGATGTGCCTTCTGCAATAGGGGTACTCTCGCCCTATAATTTCGTCACATCACAATAAATATATAAACAACCCTTTATACTTTAATTTTGAACATTTATCAAGTAACCCATCATTAGCTTGCGTGTTTTTACCGATTGCAATATTCATATTATCCTAATGACACGAAACCGCCAAGTCAGAGTCGCGTGACCGGCCGGCTGCTTATCATATTCTCCTCGAAATAGTCATTATAATAATTTATATATTGTAGGTAAGATAAGCGATAAACTTATGTTTAGTTTTAACTCAGTATCCGTTTTCTTAGGTGACTTTATATTGAATAATAAACGACCTGGTATTATACTTACTCCAAAATAACTTGCAGGTGTAAGATGCATTTCGACCAGGAATGAGGTGACATGTGAACGTACTAGTATTCATTGTGTTATCCTTTATTAACTCCAGTTAAATATAATTTTGCAACTTGCACTCTTGTAATAAGGTGGACAAGTGGTAAGGTTAATCTTTGACGCCATCGGTAACATATGTCTTGCGTTAGTGGCATGATTTTTCTGTCTGATGCTTGGCGAAGGGTTAAAGAATTATTTCTAGTATTTAAAAGTGAACACGGCAATAAAGGTATAATAAATAAATAATAATGAATAAATATTATAGGACAATCTTACAGAAATTGACCTAGGCCCACGGTAAGCTCAATAAGGCTTGTGTTATGGGTACTAGACGACGATATATATAATAGATAAATATGGATAAATACTTAAATACATTAAAAACATCCATAACCCAGGAACAAATATCTGTGATAAACACACAAATAAATGCTCTGACCAGGATTCGAACCCGGGACAACCTGCTTCGTAGGCAGGGTCACTACCGACTAGGCTAGGAGGCCGTTAGCTAGGTATACTATATGCCATCATTCAAAGTGGTCCAATTGTTAAAACGTCAGCCGACTTGGTGGTTAAATATGTGTTCTTGATCCTTAGGCTGACATGACACTAGATGACATGTTGGACAAGGCTTTGAAATAATGATTATAGTAAGACCCAATAGTATTTTCCGTGCAAAAGAACACGCTGAATAGGGCATACAAACTTTGTATGCAGGGGGAGTTGCAACGGATATGCGGCCACTATTCGGTATCCGGCCTACCCGGCTTTTTACTATTCGGCCGAATACCGGATACTTGCGCACCGGATAGTAAAATGACAATTACTCAAGTTTAAAAACGGGTTAAATACATAGTAAATCAGCTAAATAATGTACTTTCAATTATTAATATTAATAGCTTTTGCCCGCGGCTTCGCTCGCGTTAAATTCGGGGTAACACGGTTCCCCTTTCCTGATTGCCCCCCGGAATGCTCCATACAAACTTCCACCCCCCATTTTAGGGAAGTGGGGAGTTAGAAAGAGACAAAAAGTAGCCTATGTCACTCTCCGTCCCTTCAACTATCTCCACTTAAAAAATCACGTCAATTCGTCGCCCCGTTTTGCCGTGAAAGACGGACAAACAAACAAACACACACATACACTTTCCCATTTATAATATTAGTATGGATTTTATTACGTCACGTGATTCACCTATTCAATGGGGGGGCATGACTTTAGGTAGCTTAAACTTTCTCAAACAAGTTGCAATCTGCACGGAGTGCCACCCGTGTGCTCGAATTAGTTTAACTGTAGGTAAAACTTGTGGCCGAATATCCGGCTATCCGGCCAACGGGTCCGCCGGATATCCGGTATCCAGCCAAACAACTATCCGTTGAATTTCTATTACAAGTGTTTAAATACGAAACAATGTTGTGCGTGCGATGAAAGCAAGCACGCGTAAGAAAGCAAGAGTATTTTACTAACACCAGTGACAAAATCCTACATATTATAGCGACACCTACTAGAATAGAATCTTATTTGATTCAATAGTTAATTTCACTTTCTATTCAGAACTACTCCACGTCTGATTCCCTCGAGCCGCAGGTATCGTCCGTAAAATACAAAGAACTGGCTTCAGCGTACCTGTGTCCCTCGCGGCGCCATATTGACTGCGTAAAACTTGCTTCCTATTCCGACTTACAAATAGACTTTTCTCAGATGTCAATTGTTGTTAGTTTTATTTCACGGAATGTGTACGTACGTTGAAGATTTCAAAAATAAAGTACTTAATCGGAAAGTGTGATGCTTTGCACATCCATCGATAGGTTTCATTAAAGTTTGTTTGAACATTTTACAGTTCAGGGAATATTCTATAAAAGTCAGATAGTTTATTAAAGTAAAAGAGAAAAAAAAAACTACACCGGTTCTAACCCTACACCTCTGACCCGACAAGAAACTTGGCGGTACTTATTTTTTCAAAACAAAAATACATATATATGCGTTGTTTTATAAGAAAACATATGTATAAACCTAGTTTAAGAAAAATACCACATACGCAGATATACCATATCTTTAAAAATAATAATATGTATGCGGATTATTTTGTTGTTAAATACATACTTCTATATGATGTGTTTTAAAAGCTTCAAACCCAAAGGTCAGTCTTATAGAAATTTCATCTATCGTTCTCGTAAATTTCCACATCAATATACACCGTCAATGTCGCGTTAGTCATCAATCAAAACTGACGGGTTCTTTAATTTATTACAAAATTAATTAGGTAAGTACTCATAAATCATTCAATAAAATCACTGGTTCGAGACCAATTAGGCACTTACTTATTATCGTCATATTATTTTAATCTTAAAAACGAGAATTTTAAGACCTGACCAGCCTTTCATAGCAGAGGTTTAATCGCCAGAATTAAATTCATTATACGTTATCGTACCTTAATTTTTTCTTTCATAAAATTTAAAGCTGTTTAATTTATTACTTACATTTCTGTAATAAATATATTAAATAATATGGTTTCAATCTTAAGTGCTAAAGGAGTCAGTTAATGTTTGTCTTTTAATTTTAACCGTTTTGGAATAACGAAACTGATAATTTCAACCAAAGTGGAATTGAACTGGTGTCTGACGTGGCAAAGTCAGCGGTATAGTATGTAAAGGACAATTGTCTAAAAAACTAATTTTTCCTTGATAGAATAAAACCTTTGTTTGAGATAATTAACTGTGTGAAAAACAAAAACATCATTAAATATAATAAAGACGGCACAATGCAAAAATAGCTTCCGTGTACGTAAATCTAATTAGTTTCTATGTAAAGCCTTAATGATATATCTACAAGATAATTTATACCTACACAAAGATATCCATCCTCTTGCCGCCCAATTTACAACAGCATGTACATTTTACTTTAATAAAATGTAAACCATGTTTAAACCGCATGAAGTGTATTTTCCACTGTTTGTTTTAATTTTAAATCAAAGGGAAATCGACTCTATTTTCCATGTTATCTGGTTGAAATTATGCGAACAAAAATTTTGTATAGTGAGCGGCACGAGGCTATACCTACTTACATAAAACCTCCACTCCACTCCAATCCACAATTTATTATAATGACGAAACGCCATACTGGAAACAGAGATCAAAGCTTAGGGAAATTGAAAAGCTTTTACAAAACGGAAGAAATAAAAAAGATGCCTTTTCATTAACGAACCTTAGTGACACTAACCTCATTTTCACCCCCTGGGTTGAATTTCCATTTTTTTAAGAACCTTTAAATGTTTTAGCTACCCGCATAGCGTTCTCTGTTAGTCACTCATGAAGCGAATGTTTTATATATTTAGACAGGCACTTGTTCTAATCTACAAAACATTAATCAAATAATTACATTGATTTCTGTTAAAAAAATATTAATTTCAAGCCGTTTTCTATTTGATAAATTTGAATAAATAGGTAAATGAAAATTCAATATTGTCAGTTTTTATTAGTTTGCCAAGAGGAACAGAAGAGACCATTTTATTTTATTTTTTACTTCGAAATTATTTTTAACTGTAACAAATATTGGTATACACAATCAGCCAAAAAAAAATGGCCCCACAATAGTGCTGTAAAAACGACTTGTACAATGTACACTCGCGTTCAAAAGTGCATACCCAATTCAGCAACAGAATCGTTTGAAGCTAAATTAGACGCCATCTATGCGTTCTTTGTGTAATAAGGCTATTACGCCTATCTGTAAATCTTACTAGTACAGTAAGCTGTTACTAGATGGCGTTGGATGCAGTTAAAAATAAAAAACAATATTGTCCAGTTTATATTTACAAATTTTGTTTGCCCATTTTGCTTAATTCAATATTTCAACGATACATTATTAATCGGTTTTGGAAGTTGAGAACAATTCTTGTTTTGTTATTTCATTTCAATCGTCCATCCAGCTATTCAGAATCCACATCGGAATTATCTGTATTTACCGTATTGGATGGCGTCACGGAATGCCCTTTCATTCCAAGACATAAAAAACACAAAATCTCATAATTTTTGGCGGGGATTTGAACCCGGACACTCTTGCGTTCAACTCGCATGCGCTAGCCCCTGGACCAAAGCACTATTAATAATGCCGGTGAAATTCAATACTAGTTGAGACCATGCATATCAAGATTGTCATTATTGAACTAAATCCGTAAAACATGCCAATGGAATTAGAGTTTTATTAGAATGAAACAAGCGTCAAATTTGCATACCAAAATTTGGGTACTGTTAATTTGCAACACGCTTTAGTTTTGTTAGTAATATGTCAAGTAAATGAAAGAGGGTAGATCTAAGTTTTCTACATACCATACCTGGCCGATTGCTTCTTCTTTTGTTCGTTGCGTTATACGTCTGAATTAATTTCTTGGTTATCAATTATTAAAACAAAATGAGTTCTCCAAGCAATATTGACTTGTTATTAAGATCGCGAATAATTAAATTGCATATTGAAGGCTATAATATATCAGAGATAGCTAGAGAAATCGGTGTAAACGTAAGTAGTTTTTTTTACTTCTTTTCCTCATTAAAAAATGTCTACATATATTATATGTCAATTATGATATGTTTATTGTTTCAGAGGAAAACTGTTAATTTATGGGTAGGACGATTCCAAGTAGGAGGATCTTTGTTACACTAGCAATAAAACTGGTAGACCACGCCTCATTGACACACAGCAACTTCAGTTGTTGGTACGGGAATATGAGGAATATGGCTTTAGACCGACAAGGCACTATGCGGGTTTGTTTGGCACAAGCGCGCTCACGGGTCGTCGTGCCCTTCATAACGAGGGACTCCATCATCGCAGACACGCTGTTAACCTTTGTTGACAGATGCACATAAAACAGCAAAGTTACAGTTTGCTCACACAGTTCGAGACGACGACTGGACTAATGTCATCTTTACCAACGAAAAGACTTAAATCCAGTCAACAAGGACGCCTGTCTTGGTGGCGTCGAAATAATACGCGATATGACAACGAGCATGTCTTGCCCGACATGGAATCGTTTCGTATCACAGTGAAAATGTGGGGTTGGATGACTGCAGCCGGTCCGGGAGAAGTTGTCAGAATACCAAGCCGCGCGAATAGTGGACTACGTGGACGTGTTGGAATATACCCTGATGCCTACAGTTCGAAATGTGTACCCAGAGACTGAATTTCCGTTGGTATTGTTTTTGCAAGATGATTGCCCAATACACCGCTCACGTAGTGTGAAAGAGTGGTTTAAAAAACACAAAAATTACATCAAGGTCATTCCCTGGCCTGCCAGGGAATGACCTTGATGTAATTAAACCCGGTAAGTTTAAACCCTATAGAAAATTTATGGGATTTTATAGTGCAACGCTGGGATAATCAAAATGAAAGGACCCCGAAAACGATGAAAGCACATTGCATGAAACTATAGGATAGTGTTCGTGGTTCAGATTTCTGTCAAAATCTTATTTCATCGGTGCCTTCCCGCTTACAAGCAGTTATTGATAACGGAGAAGGCTGTACTAAATATTAGGGCAATCATAAAACAATACATTTGGTTAACCCGGTTTAGTGCTTAATTTCAACGTATTTTATTGATTTGATAAATCTATGTTACTTTGAGGTGGCTTTTATCGAAACGCTAGTAAGGTGCTTGCATTTGGTAGGTAAGTAAGGTCGGTGTCAATAGAAAAGTAAAATGATGTAAACAAACACATTTACCTTGATTGCTACGCACTTACGCCCTTTAAACGTAATATTTACATTATTTTTTAGTAAAAATGTCCGTTAATTACTTATATTTCAGTGAAAACAGGGTTCTTTAATAATATTCTGTCATGTGTCAAATACTCTTTTTGCTTAGGAATTTAGCCATTGGTTTACTTTATTTTACTCTTCTGTTGACACTGACCTTAGGTAGTATTAATAAATAAGATGAATAAATAATGCTTAATAATGTGAGACAACAGTAAAAATTCAAACTTATATACCTAACATGTTGACTACCTATATTAATTACTTACTGAAAATTTTTCCTTGCAAATTGCAGTAAAGTTCTGTGGTTTATGTTATCTATAGATGCATAACTTAAGTAGGTATTATAACATATTCGCGGCCTCAGATGGTTTATAAAATAAGATATAGGTAGAGGATCGGATTATCGGATTGGTGTGTGGCTTTTTATTCATATATACTTATTGGTATATATTGATGCCGATCATAATTATCCGTATATAAGTATCTAATTATAATACGATAATTATTGAATATGTTTCGATTCAAAGTCATATTTTCAATAAATTGTTCTCGAAATCAAAGTCGTAGGTAATAATTGTGTAAGCTATGTTCACTGAATTTCCGTTTGTTTGTTTCAGTTGTTAATAAGTATGAATGGTTACTTTTGATAACAGTCCGATCCTCTATTATGGTAGCTAATAGGTAACCTACTGTTTTTATTGTGGTGAAGCTTCAATCCTTTTCCGTTTTCGGAAATGTTACTTAAGCTTAACCCTCAATAAAATGTAAGGTAATTAATTGCCTTGTTTTAGGACTAACAGTTTTGTTTTATTCTAGTTTACGGCCTAATTTATGTAGCTAATTCTGTCAAAAGGTTGTTTTACATAACAGTATTTTTATCTACCTATAGTTTACCGTGTCAATTAGCTAGTTAGCTTAGTTAAGCTAAGCTAATTTTTTCAACCTAATGTGCATTAAAGTTCAACTCGCTGGAACATTTCATCGAGTGAAACACTTTTAAAATAATAATTTATTTCATTAAGATTAAGATTGGCCGTAAGTAAGTAATATATAAATAAAGGAAAAAGAAAAACAAGTTTTTTTTTATTTTTTAAATGTTTCAATTCCTTTAGCGTTCATCCCTTAATAAACACAATCTAATTAAATGTGGAAGTAAATCTAGAAGGGACCCATTATGAAGGTTGTCGACAAGGCAATTGTCATTATTGCCAACCGCCACAACAGGCCGCTGCTGCTGCCTGACCGAGCCATCGATTTTTATTGACCTATGAATGCTAAGCTAAGAAGTCAAAACTACCTTAAACTAGGTAATTATAAAAGTTGTGCAACTGGTCGACACTACATAAAATTACAATAAGTTACTACAGATTTCGTCTTAATGATTTATTAAGTAATATTATTTGGTCAGTAATATTTACCAAATTGTTTATTTATGTAATGCATTTCGCTAGCAGCGCCATCTAGTTTGGTATCTGAACAACCCATACAATCAGAGCGCGAGCGGCCGCATGCGAAAGTCGATCTAGTGGTGTCCATGCAATTATGAACGCCATTGTACAGCAGTTTCTCGGTTAGTTTTATCAGACTTTAGTCAGTGATCTGGCTGGTTACAAATGATTACGAGCCGTATTTTCGGTAAATCTAGTTTGAAACTGTACCTCTACGAATATCCTAACTCAATTTGTTCTCAGTGAGACTTGAAACCGTACAGGATGAGATGAAAGTCGTGCACCAATAATTATCTATATTTTTTAATAAGTATGGCACTTTTTAGTTCAAATCAACGACACCTACAATCTACATAACGATTCCATGTATATTTTAACTTCTCACTTACGTGTGTATACAGAATGAAATCAAAAACGTGATACAAAATGTATGCTATTTTTTTTATATTTATAACGTTGATCCTATGGTTAAAGTTGATCAAAGCCATGAATAGATTTAGGTTATACTATATTGTATCACGTTTTTAAAAAACAGAAGGTATTGATACCTTTTCTAATAGTTAAACTTTTTTCCATATACAATATTGACTCTTGAATACTTATTGACATGCAAAAAACCCAATGATTGAATAAAAGTTGTTCCAAATCATATCTTCAGGATATTTAATCATATATTCATATATTATAGGATATATAACCATACATTCAGGATTTAATCTTGTGTCACATTTTAGATTTCACCTTGTATTTAGTAATCTTCTTCTTTGTCGTCATACTCTTGTCAGTGGTCGTGGTCGTCAACGTCACATCAGGAGTTGTTGCAAGCTTTTCAATCTGTCGTCATTTCATTACTGTAGATTTTATTGTACATTCTTTCGATCGAAATTTCGTTATGTTCCTCTCTATCGCCCTTACATATACGAGCGAAAGAGCTGCAGATAACGAAATTTCAATTTTATACGTTCCCGGTAAGTTTTATTATGTTCTGTCCAAAACTCCAAAGGATTAGTCATAATCTTACCCGCCATGCGCTTTTGGGCCTCTAATTTTTCGATTGTTCCGTGTGACACATCCAAAGAAAGTGAGTGATATTACGAGATTTGACTGTGGAAGAAAGACAATGATTGTTACTAGAGTTCTAGGTCGTCCAATCGCGTGAGACGTTGCTTCGGGACTGACTTACTGATTCATGTTATTAATTGTGGAAACAATTTTAAATTACACCATTTGCCAGACACGCTGTATACATTCGAGCGCTGTGATACTTAAGGTGTTTACAATAATTATTTAAACATAACATATTAAGTGGCAATTATGTTAAGACGGTTGTTAAAGGTCTCGAGAAAACAAACCAGGTCTACTTAAATACGTACAATTAAGGACTAAAACTCGTACTGATTCATTAAGGTAATTTAATGTAAGTATATTAATGTACACAAGGGAAACTCTACAACCTTAAGCTAAGATTAGGTACTGCAGGTATGCAGGTGGCGGCTATATAAGACTCATATGAATTTGACGCGAACATTTTTGCGATGTCGAACGTTTTCATGTCTGTTCTGACTTCCAGGGGATAGATTTCCAAAAATGAAGTAGCCTTAGTCCATTCCCAAGTTTAAATCTTGAATACATGCTAAATTTTACGAAGTGATGATGAGCAGATAACAACACACACATAACTGAAAGCCGCGAAAGCTGAAGACGCCAGTTCGAGTCTGGCCTCGGACACCGGAGGGTTTGGTCACTTTTTCTGAAGTATATGACATCTATTTTCAGTTTATATATAGTAGTGTAACTACTTAAAAAAAAAAAAAAAAAAAAAAAAAAAAAAAAAAAAAAAAAAAAAAAAAAAAAAAAATTGCAAATCAAAAAAATATTTAACAAAATAATTTGATTTGCTTCAAGATTTAACACACACATACTTGCGATTTGAGCGCATATGTACTCGTATTATAACGACTTAATACTTATTTAGTACAGATCTCATTCAAACAAGACATATCTTTCATAAAAATAACTATAGTTACTTAAGTTACCATTGATGTCTCCGTCATTCCATTGGTGATCGAGTGAGACGTACGTAGTAAAGTGTTAAGAGTAATTTTCTCGAAGTCTGTGTAATTGCAGTTAATGTTATAATTGGTAGATTATACAGCGTTTATCAATTCCCTTTGTGGTTAATGTAACAATTAAGTTTTATGTCCTTAACCGTGACATTAACAGTATTATTGTACGGCTTGAAGTTCAACTTGTGAAGATCCCGGGCCGTTGACACAACGGCATCTCTGAATCGAACGCATTTTCTTAAAAGTTATCTTCTTTGGACAAAGCAGCCTGTATAATTGTTGCCTTACGTATTAAGGTATGCTCTGGGCGTCAGTTGATTTATCTATTTCTTGACCCAATGGTTGAGTAGTGAAAAATATTTTAAAGCCTTAAGGTAAGTTCGCTATATGTAAATAATAATACTTTTATGGCTTTAGACCAAGAACGTTTTCAGTAAATTATATCGGCGCCACGAAAAAAAGCAACGAATATACATCAAAACTCTGTCGCAGCAGTTAAAAATACCATAAGGGCCAAAGGTTACGAAGCGCTAAGTCACAAAACCCGAATAAAAAACACGTAAATAACAAAATCGCATCTAAGATTCCAAGAGTAATCTACTGTTGAAACAAAAGTCGAAACATAAACAACAATAAGACAAGACCGTGGCTATGAAGCACAAAAATCCGACGGTGCAATCTCGGTAGTATGGCAACAGTAAAATTTATAGTGCCAATAAAATGTGGCTCCTGTGCTCTAAGAGTGCTGGAGCAGCATTCAAACTCTTGAAATCTGGCCTTGATTTGATTTTTTGTTATACTTGACATTTGAAGGGTACACGAAAAAACAAGTCAATTCACAACATTTAGATTTATAGCGCTTTGAAAGTTTGGAACGATTCAATCAATTGAAATAACCATACTGTTTTCATAATTACTTAGATGTTTTTTTTTTATGTAAGACACAAAGGATTTATGATATTTACAGTTTTAATAAAAGTTGTGAGTCATAGTGTTAAAAATCTCTACCTTTTGTAATAAAAAAATATTCTTAAAAAAAGTGACCTCACGCGAACTTCTGCTGCTGCCACACTGATATTATAAAATGTTATAAATCACAGTGGAACAAGGATGTCGATTATAACATTATAACGGCAACATTGTCATACTGTGTTTTATAACGTTATCATCAGTGTGGCAGCAGCATTATACATTGGTGCGATAATTGATACATTTAATTATATCTATGGGTGCGATCCAGATGCATTAAAGATGTCAAATCCAGATGAGTTTTTTAATAGTTGAACTGATGCTCCGGAATTGTGATACCTGAACTACAATTCGGAAGAATTTACCAACAAGGCGGTTGGTAAAGTCGGACGTCTTTAATTAGCCAAAATATATTGATAGTAGCTAAATAAATAATATTAATTAAGCTAATCGGGTCAGCATATATGAATTAAATTAAAATTAGAGTAGGTAACATTCATTTGTTACTGTTTAATGTTGTTATCACACTACACTTTTGCTGCGGCCCTGTAAGTGTGAAAGAGATGTTTTACGACCCCGGTCATCAGTTTGGTTGGATGATATTATAAGACTGGATGCAGTGGTAACTTGAGTATGACGGTCCATACAATACATGTTCACAGCCAAGTCGGTTATAATTTTACGTAGATGGGCTCTGTTTTGTTATTTTAAGTAATAAAATTACAATAATTATCATTACGTAAATTAGTTTATCAACCGTGTTGTAGTAACGTTTTTACGTTTAAGATTTCATGGTGAGAAATCCTAAATGGCTACTTTCCTAAAAAAATATATTTAGTCCGTCAGTTAGATTATCAAAAAATAATGGACACGTATTTTTTATTTTGTCAATCAAACAAAAATTGGTGAAGATATAGCCCGTTAAAGCTCCGCGTGACGTCACATTTCAGTACAATTTTTAGTATAATGTGACGTCACGCGGAACTTTAACGGGCTATATCTTTAACAATTTTTGTTTGATTGGCAAAATAAAAAATACGTGTCCAATATTTTTTGATAATCTAACTCACGGACTAAATATAATTATATTTTTTTTACCCAGGAAAGTACCCAAATGTAACATGAAGAACAAGTCAAATTATTTTTAATAAATATTTTGAGTAATATTTTTCTTTGTATATGACATATATAACGGGTGTGGCCTGTAATAAGAGAAAAAAATTAAAACGTAGACACGATAGTACCTCAAGTTCCGCCTAAATGACATCGTATGTCAGTCTTGTCACCCAATAGCTATTAATCAATGTCTTAAATACATTGCGTGTTCGAATAAACTTTAAACTGTAATAAAATTTAAACTACAAGTTATTTTTAGAAGTTGTTGAACAAACATTGTCTAGTTTGAGGAGTAGAATCTACGTTTTTTATTGCACTATTAAAGACCACACCCGGTATAAGTTTATCTAAATATCGTCGCTGTGCGTGCAAAAGTCGCCATGTATTTTTAACCTACTTTACAGGAGACACAAAAAACTAATTATTTCGATACTGCTTTCACATAAGTACATGAATATTTTTTTAGTACAAATATGCACTCTTTTACATACTTTAAGTAATCTCATGAAAAGATAAACGTGTTTAAATAAGTCAAAATAAATACATGTTATTAAATCTGTCACATAGCAATTTTTGTTTGAGTCATATAATAATCTCTATGTGTCTTTCCATCACTTAGCTATATTAAATTATATAGGAGCGTATTAAATTTGTATGTGTTAGTGTCACATAGTTATTTTATGAAGTGATATTAGGTATTAAATAAAACAAGAAAGGTATGATAAGTCAAATATAATGAAAAATCAATACGATCAATTTTCGGATTTTCTTGTTACTTTCTTTCAAACAAGATTTACCGAAAATATGGCTTGTAAAAATTTGTAACCGGCCAGTCTTAGGTATACCGTAATAAGACTATCAGAGAAACTGCTGTACGAGTCTTTCTTACAGCACTATGGCGGGGCCATTTTTGGGCTGATTATTGTGTATGTGTAGCCCGTTCTTTATTACATATCGGTGTTACTTTCATTATCTTTTTGGATAGGATCATAATTAGAATGAATCCATAGCTATAAAATATTTTGTTTTATCTAATATTTCTAGAAACATTTCCTTCCAGACACGTATTTTTAGTCCATCCTGGCCTGGCGAATAACAATAAAATCCGAAATACTTTTAGTGTACACCCAGATTTAAAATTTCATGGACTATTCATGAATGAATTCATTCATAATGTGTCCATACAATTTTGAATCTCACTGTACACCTACGAAAGTATTTTTTGGCCGTAATATGGTTCGTACCTACTGTAATTACTCCATTGAAGTATGATTACGTAGTACTCCGTGTTAACAAGGGAACCCTGTAGAAGAATACCCTGAGGAAGAATATTCTTCTTCTTGCAACAGCATTATTCATCGCTTATACAAACGATCAACTCAAAGGAGAACTGACGTCACTTCCACTATGCCGACGACCTGGCCCGAACATCATAGGAAAAATATTTCGAGGAGGTAAACAGTGGCTCGGCGGAAGGTCTGGCGTCCCGTTTCCACCCAGACCAAACTCCGCTTAGACACAGGCTTTTCACCTGAAATATATACAGGCAACTAGACAGGTAAACATTGTTTGGCAGGGTTGTCGGCTGGATCACACCTTCACCTTCCATATATCTGAGCATAACGCTAGACAGATCCCAGACCTAGAAATCACACTGCCTTAATACAAAACAGAAAGTGGCGGCAAGAAACAACATCATTTGTCGGATCACGGACACCACATGGGTTGCAACTCCACATACATTTAGCACTACTGCACTTGCGCTAAGTGTCTCGGTTGCAGAGTATACATGCCGCATGCCCAGTGTGAAATAATTCTGCTCACGTGGATGATCAGATAGATATTGCTCTCAAAGAAAGCCCATCGACTAATCACTCGATGCCTTTAACCTACCAAATGCGACCATCTAAAAAAAAAATAAAAAAAGTAAAATTTCTAAGTACGTAAGGAGGAGCAATTCCACTCATTTGAGCGGAATTGCAGTGCAATATATAATATTTTTTATCCCGGAAATCAATCTTAGAAGGGTAGAAAACATATTGGTAGTTTGTATGGCGAATTATTAACCGCTGAACAGACGATTGAAATGAAACTTGGTACATATTATATAGATCGATATAGTCGCGAGAAACAGTTTTTATCTCGAAAATCAACCCTCTAGGGGGTGAAACGGTAGTTGAAAGTTTGTATGGGAAATTAATAACAGCTGAACCTATTTAGATGATTTGGTATGGAGATAGTTTGAGTTCTGGGGAAGGATATACTATAATATCTAGTTGTTATCCCAGAAGTCATTCCTTAATCGGGCAAAAAGGAGGGTGGATTACTAATTCCATGCAAATGAAGTAGCAAGGAAAAGCTTCTATTCAGGAGTAGAAATCTGTATCAATCATAATCTCTCAGCAGCAGTAAGTCGTTGCTGGCGTAACAATTAAACAATTATTGCAATCATTTCTTTAAAAAAATAAGGGAACCGCCTTCACCAAAACGTGGTATACCGAAATCTCCAGAATGTAACGAATACTTTTCCGAAAACCGCATTTAAATCAGTTCAGCGAAACGCGAGATGATCGCGGACAAACATACATTCCTACATACGTACATACAAACATACGAGTTTAACTGAGAACCTCCTTTTTTATTACTGTTAGTACGCGGGCGAAGCCGCGGGAACAAGCTAGTAATATTATAATGTTAAATGTATTGCCATTTAAGATAGTTCATTATTTTATATGTAGGTTACGTCAGATATGTCACAATAATGAGAGCAACAAAACCCGTCTGGTTCAGAGTGACAGACAAGCAAAATCTTTGAATTGAAAAATAGTAATACCAAAATAGGTAACAACTGCCGAAGTTGTCTCAGTTATAATTATAAAGGCACTGGCATATATTTTCACATTAGAACTAAAAACATTGCTTAATATTATGGAAACAAATACAGTAGGCGACAAACTATGAATAGTTAGAATAGAAGTACCTATATGTACTTCGTTTGACACTACTTTCCTCTATTATTTATATAATTTCTCATAATATTGCATGAAATCAGACCTCTAGGATTTGTGTTCTTGAAGTGGTTTGCATTCTTCACTTCTACTATTTTACAGCTGCCAGATGCCCAGATCTAGAAATAAGCATTAGTATAGCAATCTTACTAGAGGGGTTTCGTTGCTCTCGTTATTGTGTCATATCGTGGCTAACTCACGGTCTATTAGTCTTTACTTACATATGTACCAATTTCATAAATCTAAATAAAACATAAATTTTTAGCAATAATTAAGAAAAATAAACGAATTCGAAAAAAATATTATATTCCATTCTGGCATAAAGAACTAATATATTCTACACTATATACCTTTTATTTCTATGACAGGTAGAAATAACCTCTAAACTGAAATGGAGAAACTCGGGGAATACGTACCAGTTTTATGATTTCGATATGAAATTTTAAAACAGAGCTACCAGTAGAATTTCCTAACTTTATATAGTCTCTTGGTTGTGGTGTTTTGCATTGAAATGTTTTGTTTTGAATTTCGTTGGCTAAAGTACGGTATGCAGCAGCAAAAGTAGCTAAATATTGCTATTTAAGAGGTTCAAAGTGATCTTACCGCGTCTTTATTGTTATTTGAGCCCCTTCAATCAAAACGACCTTTTGTACCAAACCCATGGTTTTTTGACTATAATTATGGCATTTAAGAATAAATCCCATCTAAATAACATAGTGATGTAGTTTTTGTATTTCAAAATGACCTTCATACCACGCAATCGATGTTTTACAGTACAATAACAGGAATTATTTTGGAACATGAAATAGTCGAGAACGGATCGAAAGCGTTACATTTTGACACTTTTGTCGCGTAGTTTGGTGAATTTTTATTATTACACTTGGCAGCAAAGATGTTTGCTTTCGTGTTTTGAAACCCTCGTAACGCTCAAGATTCCACTTTTCGTGATTCAATTCGAGTATCTTTTGCAAGTTTTACCCCATGCTTAATTTTAGTTCTTTCTCAAGTCTTAATATTGAAAACAACAATTTTGCTTCCTTGAATATTATATTTAACTAGAGAGGGATTTCATTTGTTTGGTCGAAACTCACTCCAAGCTTACTTAGGTTTTGCATTTAATTTGGCCACAGGTACTCCAGGTTACGCTTTTACTAAACCTTAGAACTTATGTACATTATCTATTGTTAAGCCGGGGTCGACGCCCGTTCACTTTCAAATCGGTTTCACTCTCCATCGGCTAATCTAGGCTGATACAATACCGTCGTGTCACTCGATCTCGCTCAGGCATTAGATCGATGCAAGATTTTAAATGGCATAGGAAATAATAAGTGAACTAGAGTGTCTGATAATCCAGAACGAGCCATTTGGATTTGCCGCTTTGTATCAATCAGATAAACCTGTGATATACATGTGGCGTAAAATATGTAAGCGATTACTTTCGCAATAGTTTTAAAGTGTACACGGCTTCAATACTACATAAAAAGTTCAGTATATATAAAACGAAAAGTTCAGTAAATGTAAAACGTGAGATAAGACTGTTATGACGCAGGTTTGCAATATTCCTACTCTCCGGAAAACACCATATTTTTTATTTGACTTGAGAAGAATAAATAAACTTTTAATACAATCTAAATATATAAAAGAAGAAACTGACTGACTGACTGACTGACTGATTAACTGACTGACTGACTGACATATCAACGCACAGCCCAAACCGCTGGTTCTACAGATTCCAAATTTGGCACGTAGGTTCCTTATAATGTCTAGGGGTGCACTAAGAAAGGATTTTTCAAAATTCACCCCCTAAGGGGGTAAAATGGGGGTCCAAAGTTTGTATGGCGAATCAAGATTTGTTAGACTATTTTATTCGAAACTTCACAGGAGTATTCCTAACAATAAATGAGTAAACACGTGTTTCAGGTTTTTTGAAAATTCAACCCCTAAAAGGGGCAAATGTGGTCACAAAGTCTGAAAATCAAGATAAGTATCGTATCCTTTTTAAGTACTTATAGTACGCGGGCGGAGCCGCGGGAAAAGGCTAGTACAATAATACGGAAAAAAGTCCATAGCTCCCGGCAGCATTTTTTGGAATGCCACTATTTTCTTTTAAGCGAACTCAATGTAATTGTACATACCTAGTTATATTATGAACACACCTTAAAATATTATGTGAATCCATTGTACATCGTTAAAGGGGGGGTTAAAGGTTGTCTGGAAGAGATCGCTCTTTAGCGATAAGAAGGCCAATTGTTTTGCCTCTGCCTTTTTGTTTGTGACTTGTTTATATAGTCTTTCCTCCCGTTCTTGGCCCGTTACGGATTAGTGTTCTTATCAGTAAACTCCATTGTAGCAAAACCGCAAGCGCACGCGCCACGACAAAAAAAAGGATTTGGGCTCATGTTAGCGTTTATAGAATATCTACCATATGGACCACGCAATAAGATTCAATATGAACTAATACAAAAAAGCTGTATGTTCTTAACGGTTGCGCCCAGCGTAGGCGACTTAAACGCTCTCCTTCCAGCATATCTTGACACCGAGATCCGAAACAAATATGCGTAATCGGTGACCGCGCTTGTATTGGTATTTCGAGCGCCCAACTAGGCAGCTCTTAGGAGGCAATTGGAATTATTCCTCACGGGCAGGTAAAACAGGGTCGGATTTTGATTGGAAACATTTGGACACAAATACGATTTATGAATATTTAATATTAAAAAAAATATAAACATTGGGTAAGTATATAACAATAATAATACTGATACAGATTATTTATTCGTAAATAGGTTAATTTACAAGTCATATAACTTACAAGCTAAGTCCTTATACAGTTGTATATTTTAATTTTAACTATAATAGTAGGTATTCCGTTTTAATAATTATTTCATTACAATTCATTTAATTTCATTCAAATCAGTATATAAATAATAATCAGGTTAATAA
This sequence comes from Pammene aurita, assembly GCA_947086415.1. Classification (NCBI taxonomy): domain Eukaryota; kingdom Metazoa; phylum Arthropoda; class Insecta; order Lepidoptera; family Tortricidae; genus Pammene; species Pammene aurita. The sequence goes on from OX352303.1 coordinate 10,920,108, forward strand.
ATTACGGAAATAATCGGTTAGTTATATTTAGTTATACGAATAATCAACGAATTATAAAATCATTTTTTTTTATGTTACACTTACATATTTTTACCTAGAAAGTTAACCCACTCTTGCGTGTTAACTCATATTTATTATCTTAACATTAACACATTCAAATCATGATAATAAGCATAACTTGAATGTGTCTTTCTTCGGTTAAAACATGCTGTATTGGCGTTTTACGTTTAATACATAAATATCGGATTGTAAATCAAGTAAAACTTTTCTAATAAAGCTCATTAATATAATAAAACTTACAATGTACACAACGCACATTTGGTTAGTGTTGGGGTGACTCATTATTTAGGAATGCGCTACCTACGCACTACGAGTATCAGCTTAGGGTAGGGGGAAATGGCTAAGCTGGATTAAAGGGTTATCTTTTCCCATTGTCTTACAAGCCTCGCTTTAAGTACATGTGCATAAGTATTCTATACGACCCTTTTCATGACGACCTGGCTACGTTTTTTTGGATTTTGTTTGCTACTGTTTGGACTTTGGTGTATTAAGTTTTATTTGACCTCTGGCATTGTTAATCTGGACTTTCGATCTGATTTTTACATTTCGAATGTAAAAATGTTCCGACCATGGGAAGATGCCGTTACGTGTGTAATATTTCGACCATGGGAAGATGCTGTTACGAATGTAATGTTCCGACCATGAATGAACCCGTGCATGAACGATCAAAATATTGTAAACCTCTACTTGTTTAAAACGTACCTGTAGCTAAGTATTTAAAACGTTGAAGATTTATTAGGTTTTAATGTAGCATCTTAATATTATTTTTATTTGATTTCTTTATTCTTGGTAAGTAATTTGCTGTATGTTAAAAGTGTAATATAAAGAAAAAAAATGTTTTTACAATTCGTTGATTATTTGTATAAACGATTATAACTAACCCCTATACATATTTAAAATGTACCTGTAACTATCTAAAACATTGATGTTTTATTACGTTTTGATGTAGCATCCTAATATTATTTTTATTAAAATTTCTTTATTCTTAGTAAGTAATTTGCTGTATGTTAAAAGTAATATAAAAAAATGTTTTTAAAATTCGTTGATTATTTGTATAACTGATTATAATTAACCGATTATTATTGTAATATATTTACCCAATGTTTATATATATTTTTAAATTAAATATACATAAATCCGCGCATGCGTCACAGCGTATGTACGTGCCTAAGCAGTAGCTCTGTACTTGTTTGTGATAATCGGGGATAATGTCCTCGAAAGTAGTTAGTTGTAATGGCTGCAATGTGGTCATTTGTGAGCTTCTTGCATTTATGCAGAATAAAGTGGAAATAATGAAAGATGATAGTATAATTAATCTATGCGCTACGGCTTTTTCGGAGGAAGACGTGCTACTGGCAAAAAATTTGCTGTATGATTCAGTAAAATCAGCTGATCGTAACATAGTAAGAAGAAAGGAAAAAGTGCAGAAAAATCTTCAAGATATGGTCAGTCTATTACGGAAAGTACACCCAGATGACATTCCAATTTTTGTGGCCCGGGATTTACATAAACTGCCTCCTGTGACTTTCGATCATATTGACTGCACCAGGCTGCTTAAAAATATAATTACGCTACAAAGCGACGTCGATATGATCAGAGAAAAATATGCAACAAAGTCGGAGTGTGATGTGTTAAAAAGAGAGATTTTAAATCTCAAGGAAGCTTCGCTTGTTAACAATTTTGAGTGTTCGAAGTTTGTAAACACGAGAAGAGGTGGATCCGGCAAGGGCACTCTCTTCAATTATGGACAGAATAGCCAAGACAGTGGCCCGTTTGGTATCATGGAAATAGAGAACAAAGAGAAACAATCACAATTCGAAAAGTCTGCGTCATTGGAACCGTTAGAAGCAAACGGGAGTGTTAAACAACAAAGACTCTGCCCCTCTCTATCGCACGTGAGTACCGCGCCTATTGACGTCTCTCACGTGATACCAGCACAATCTCCGAGCGCTTCCGAGCAGCGACGCGCAGGCGCAGATGACAAGTGCAGCGCAAGTGTGGAGGATAGCGCTGTGTCATCGCCTGGTACTACAGATGCATGCGTGCGAGTAGCACCGTTGCTGAGTGTGCGCGTGAGTGAGACGATAAGCGAATGCAAAGATAAGTGCGAGGTGGGTACAGGTGGCCAAAAGTCACAGCAAGGCGCGGTAGGTCCTGCGCTCGGTGAGGATAGGCTATGTAAACAAACATATTCGGATGTTTTGAAGAATACTGGCGCTTGGAAGACAAATCAATCTGATGGCAAATTTAGCGAGGTATAAACGAAAAGGCGGCCATACCGATTTTTAGGACAGATAGGAAAAGCCGATACCGAGTCAGATAGTAAATTTAAGGCCGTCGCTGTCAAAGTTCTTTTGTTTATTAACTACGTAGATAAAGGTACTTCAACAGCTGACATCTGCGAATACATACTGAGAAGGACGCAAGTGCGAGTTGAACCTGAACTTATTGCTAGGAAATATATGAAGGCCTATAACTCATATAAGATTTCAGTTCCTAGACATAAACTTGCTATTTTTATGGATGATAACCTGTGGCCGGATGGAATATCATTCAGGCGTTTCGTGGACTTTAAACGTAATAAGTAAGTGAAGTAAGCGTAATAAATAAGTAAGTGGTTGTATTATATTGTTTTTGTATATATATAATTTTTTGTACTATGGGAAATCACGCCGAACAAGAACTGCCTGAATTCTCATTAGTATCTTTCAACTGTAAATCGGTAAAACGCTCAGTGGATGGTGTCAGAGAGCTGTGTAAAATAGCTGATGTGATAGGTCTTCAGGAAACTTGGCTGGCAGGCGAGGAGACTGACTACATAGGCAGCGTCGATCCAGACTTTGATTTTACTAGCAAAACAGCGATAGATTCGACGCAGGTTGTTATTAATCGTGGGAGACCGCACGGAGGGGTCTGTTTGATGTGGAAAAAAGGTATTTTTACGTCTGTGAAAGTTATACATTGCAATAGTGTACGCATAGCGGCCATCAGTGCTAGGGTTCAAGGTCGCGCGGCGCTAATTTTTTCTGTGTACATGCCGACGGATGACGCATCGAATCTAGTCGAGTTTACGGAATGTTTAAGCGAGATTAGTGCAATTATTGAATCTCAAAGTGCAGAATGTGTTTTTGTTCACGGGGACTTTAACGCTCAGACCGGGCAGCCTTTCTATAACGAGATGTTAAATTTTTGTGTGGAACAAAATTGGCGTTGCGCGGACATTGAGTGGCTAGGTAGTGATTCGGGAACTTATACGTACATCAGTGATGCTCATGGCTGTTCACGCTGGCTGGATCACTGCCTTGTAACTGAGTCGGCGTGGGGTACTGTTCGGGATGTTTATGTAAAATATGATACCTACTGGTCAGATCACTTCCCAATTATTATTAAAACTAGTTTTAGTTGTATAAAACCCCGTATTGTAAATAAAGAACCTGGGGAAATATATAAATTCTCGTGGGGCGAAAGGGATAGCAACCAAATAAAGATTTATAATGACATTTGTAGTGAGAAATTGAAATATTTAGATTTTCCTGTTGAGTTACGGACATGTAGTGATAATTATTGTAAGGACATTTCGCATAATAAAATTTTAGATAAATTGTATAATGATATTATAAATATTTTACAGACAGCCTCGAGAACGAGTAAGGAAAATAAAAAGTGTAAGCGCAGGCAGGTGACAGGGTGGAATAAACATGTTAAAGAGGCGCATTCACAGGCTAGGCTCATGTTCCAACAATGGGTGTTGTCTGGGAAACCTAGGGATGGACCTCTTTATCAAGACATGTGCGCTTCACGGAAATTTTTCAAGGAGAAGCTTAAGTGGTGCCAAGATAATGAAAATCAGATTAAAATGGACATTATAGCCACTCACCACCAAGCTAAGGACTTTGGTAAGTTCTGGAAGCGCACTGGTCAACTGGCCCCTAAATCAAATCTTCCTGCGAGTGTGGAGGGAGTGGCGGATCCCGTATTGATAGCGAATAGTTTTGTGGATTATTTCCGGGTTGAAAGCCCTCTTGGAGAGCCGTTGCAGGTGTTTGCCGCTAAGGACCGTCAGGGAGAGTTACCGGTACATTTTACTCTTAAAGAAGTTCAAAGCGTTATTAGATCCATGACAAGAGGTAAATCACCAGGTCATGACGGGCTGAGTATTGAACACCTGCAACATGCGGGTGACCACTTACCTCGGGTACTTAAAATGTTTTTCAATCTGTGCATAAGCCACAGTTATCTCCCGGATAGTCTTTTGAGAACAATTGTGGTGCCAATTATTAAAAACCGGACAGCGGATGCCTCCGACAGGTCTAACTACCGGCCGATATCCCTGGCAACAGTTGTGGCCAAAGTGCTGGACGGGCTGCTTGACAGATTGCTAGCAAAACATATTGAGTCTCAAGATGCTCAGTTTGGCTTTAAACCTGGGTTGTCCACTGAAACTGCTGTTCTCTGTTTCAAGGATGCCGTCCGGTACTATATAGAGGACAAAACACCTGTCTACGCCTGTTTTTTGGACCTGTCGAAGGCATTCGATATGGTGTCGTACGATATCCTGTGGAACAAGCTCGAGTGTGACACTAGTACTCCGGGTGGTGTGGTAGACCTGTTTCGCTATTGGTACGGGAATCAGGCCAATCAAGTAAGGTGGGCAGACGCTTACTCGGACGTGTACAGGTTAAAATGTGGCGTACGACAAGGTGGACTCAGCTCGCCGAGATTATTTAACCTGTACATGGATGAGTTGATTGCTAGGCTTGGCAACACAGGTATTGGCTGCTCAATTGGCGGAACTACTGTCAATAATATTAACTATGCAGACGATATGGTGTTGCTGAGCCCGGCCATCAGCGCTCTTGTCAAGCTGGTAAGAATATGTGAGGAGTATGCGGTGATCCATGGCCTGAAGTACAATACGAGGAAGAGTGAGCTCTTAGTATTTAAGACAGGAAACAGGACGCCTGAAGCGATTCCGCCTGTGTATCTGTGTGGGGCTCCATTGAACAGAGTGTCTCGTTTTAAGTACTTGGGGCACTGGATTACTGATGATCTCCAGGACGATGTGGATATGGAAAGGGAGCGCAGGGCGTTGGCTGTTAGGTGTAATATGTTGTCACGCAGGTTTGCACGTTGTACTGAAGACGTTAAAAAGACTCTTTTTAGGGCATTCTGCCAAACATTCTACACGTGCAGCCTGTGGACAAATTACACCAAAAAGACACTCAATGCCCTGCGAGTCCAATACAATAACAGTCTCAGAATACTGTTGGGACTGCCACGTTTCTGCAGCGCTTCAGGAATGTTCGCGGTGACGCGCATCGACAGCTTTGCTGCGATAATTCGTAAGCGAACCGCTTCCCTGATGCGCCGTGTGCGTGACTCTCCTAACGGCGTTCTGCGACTGATCGGGGAGCGCCCTGCCAGCGCATTCTGGAAGCACTGGGACTTGGTGCATATGGGTTCTCGGGGCTTAGTTTATAATGTAATGTAAATTTTGTGTTTTGTGTTGTTTTAATTTAATTTAATTTAATTTAATTTTAATTTTGACATTGTGTGTGATTTTCATTTTTATTATATTTTTGTTATTTTAATTATATTATTATTTCATGACTTTTGTAAATATTTTTAATTTTTATGTTAATCTATTGTAATAATATTATGGGTCTGAAATAAATTATTTTGAATTTTGAATTTGAATTTGAATAAATCGTACACGTACCCAAATGTTTCATTTAAAATCCGACCCTTAATTTACCTGTCCGTGAGGAATAATTCCAATTGCCTCCTAAGCGTTGCCTAGTCGGGCGTTCGGAATACCAGTTCGAGCGCGGTCTCCGATTACGCATATTTGTTTCGGATCTCGGTGTCAAGATATGCTGGATGGAGAGCGTTTAACTCACCTACGCTGGGCGCAACCGTTAAGAATATACAGCTTTTTTGTATTAGTTCATATTGAATCTTATTGCGTGGTTCATATGGTACATATTCTATAAACGCTAACATGAGCCCAAATCCTTTTTTTTGTCGTGGCGCGTGCGCTTGCGGTTTTGCTACAATGGAGTTTACTGGTAAGAACACTAATCCGTAACGGGCCAAGAACGGGAGGAAAGACTATACTTTGTGTCTATTATTTGAGGTGTGCAATAAAGAGTATTTATGTTACGAGTATGTTATCGTTCTCATAATACTTATTTGATTTCATTCTGATTCGAAATTTTAACATTGCTAATAATGTGTCGTTTGTTTGTTACAGGTACGTAAATATAGCCGGGAGTTTATAAAAAAAGTGATTAAGACGCTGAAATGACTCTTTGCTTATATAATAAAGTTGTATGATAAAGAGTTTGCCTAGGTATGTCAACAGTATACTTCTTATTCTTCCCAGCCCTTAAGAGGCCTTATTCCCAAAACGCGTGTAATTCACGAAATGCTTCATTTTCTTCGAAGCCTATGGCGAAAAATCTTAGTTTTTTTTAATCAACTATTGATGCATATAATAGTACATTTCTTTATCAAGACGGCCATCGGACCAAAAATTACATTTTAACAATAAAAATATGAAAAAAATTGGTTGTCTTTGAAGACCTTTCCGGATTATCCAGTTAGATGTACCGTTTATTTCCAAACTACGAAAAAAAGGGTAACAATTCAATTTGAATAAAATTCAATTGAGTATATCATGTCTGAGACGGCCATTGAAATAAAAATCGAAGATTCATCTTGGATAATAGACAAAATACCTTCTGATTATATGCCAGTTTTTGATGAAAACACGGTTACATTTATTTTTTTCCACGAAAACCCTATGAATATTGAGCCCTAAAAATATTACCATAACAAAGTTAGACTATATTTCTATCACGATAAAAAAATATCATTACTATAGTGGTCAATTTAAAAATAGTATGAATTTTTAAAAATGACCTATAAATCACACTACCCAGGACACTTTTTGTAAGAATCGTATTTTTGGGTACTTAATAATAATAAATATGGTTATATAGTATAGTTTTTTCGTATTACTAATACTTCAAACTATCTTATAAATAGCATTTTATGCGGCTTTTTCCATTAATACAGTTTTTCGACCTTTTAGGGAATAAGGAGCCTTAACTTTATATAACTGCACGTGCGAAACTGAGTGTATAGAACTGACAGACTTAGGTATAAAATATTCCGAACAACCATATCACAACCATTCCTCATTTTATCTCAGTTTAATGTTCGAGTTGTTTTGACTTAAGTCAGCTCGAATAACCTAGACATTTTGCAGGTACAAAAATGGCACAAAACAATCGACGAAACATTCGACACTTAAATTAACACCGATACGGCCACAGTCTCCCTAACGGATGCCTTTATTTCTTTAACCTTTTATTCCATCCACGTCCGTACTCGAGCTAAAGGGACAACGTGCTAACCCACAAACGTACGGTCACGTAGATATGGGAACGTAATTATCGCCAAATTATAGCCTTTTAAATAATCCTTGCCTCGGGCCATGATCGCATTTGTTTTAGGGTATAATGAGATTGTATCGTCCCTTTTTACCGGAATTTGTCGAGAGAAATATGGAATATGTTTTAGATGATACTTAATTAAGAGAATTTTTTGAGTGGTTAATTTCTTTATTTCTTTTTTTCTGGCGATAGGTACCTTAAATCATTGACTGTATTGTCATTTGGGGCTAGTGCTAAATGCGAGGGAATAAATCATCAATGCTTTGTTCTTATACCCTTCAACGGGCTGGTTTAATCTTGGCTAATATTCAATAGGAGTCGATCTTATTTTTATCAATTTTTCTATTGACTACCATGTCATGATAAGCTTAAAATAAGCCTTCTTAGATGTATTCATCATTTAGCGTATCACCGTAGAAAAAATCTACAATTATTATTTGATACAAACTTTCCATAACCCTCCACTATGTGTATTTAATTCTGCACTCATTTTAAACAAAGACATCTAAATAGTAATTTTCTTACCTTGCTACAATGTTATATTCAGATTTCAAATTTAAAGCGCATTGCAGACACAGTTATAAAATAATTTTCCTTCAATGTAGAAACATCGCTGTTTTATGCACATTTATGAATGCAAATGTTTGTGTCAGGGACTTCGAGATAACACAACTGTCTCTTCATCATGGCTGTATCATATATGACACTGTGTTGCGTAATATAGGGTAGATGAAAAATACTTGTGTTTTAGTATTCATTAACACTGCAAACGTTGTTTAACTACAAATTAACGGTAGATGTTCAAACCTAACAACTTTTTGGTACGTGATTTGCTGCCTTGCATTTGAAATCAGGTTTTATGTTTGATTAATGTGCTTATATATTAAATTACTTACATATGAAGAAATAGAATGAATGAATGAAAAAATGCTTTATTGCACACCTCAAAAACACTTTTTTTACTGTGTACTTTCAATTTTAAATAGATTATAAGTAGTTATGTAGTATGTAACAAACTGGTTGCAAAAATTGATTTATATAAATTACTGCGGAATCGGTATCGAGACAAACCACACCGGTTTACCGATACTGTTGTATCAAAATGTTATTGTTATTGTTAATTACCTTATTAAAAAAAAAAAAACAGCACTGTAGAAAAAAATATACATGATAAAAAGAGGCAAACAACAGGCGGTCTTATCGCTAATGAACGATCTCTTCCAGACAACCTTTGGGTAAGAAATAGATAGGTATTTTGTATTTATTACCAATCGGACATCTTAAATAATATTTTTTTTATACCACGACGCTGACAAACAAGCATACGGCCCGCCTGATGGTAAGCAGCTACCGTAACCTATGGACGCCTGCGACTCCAAAGGAGCCACATGCGCGTTGCAGACCCTTTACAAAAAGGAGGATTCACTGAGTTGACGGCTAAAGGAACAAAAAGGTCCCTCATCGTTAAAACACTGGGTCCTCTTTGAGCTCTTTGGCAACCTTACTCACTAGCAGGAACACAACACTATGAGTAGGGTCTAGTGCTATGTGGCTGTGGTTTTCTGTAAGGTGGAGGTACTTCCCCAGTCGGGCTCTGCTCCAGATTTGAGCGAGATGACATTCGCTGAACGTACCCTACCACACTTAGCGAGATGCCATTCGCAGTGCCCATACCTCTCTTTTTGGCGTAGTTTAAGGACAAACCCAAGTCCGGACGTAGTTTAAGGACATACCCCAAGTCCAAGGACATACCCCGGGTCCAGGATCTAAGAATAACATTTGACGGGTATCAGGCACGTTGGGCCCGAAAATGTTATGTTCCTTCCACTTTATTCCGAAACTTTCTGTGGGTTCAGTTGACCGAAATTAACCGGTTACAGTGCTTTTCCTGCTGGCCTCTTATTTGCGCGAACAGTGCTATAAACAGGCCATCCTGCTTTCTTCATACCGGGTGTTTTCTCTAATACGAGCAATAAATTACAACGTAGATTCTACTCCTTAAATTAGACAATGTTTATTTCTTTGAAAAATAACTTGCGGTTTGATTTTAAGTTTATTTAAACAATGTCAATTAACTACACGGATTTTAACGTACCTACATTGAAAATACTATTTAGTTTGTATGAAAAAGAGACAATCTAAAGAATACATATTTTTTGAAGTTGTTGAACAAAAGTTTTATTGTTTGAGGAGTAGAATCTACGTTTTAATTTATTGCTCGTATCACAGGAACCACCGGGTATAAACCATCTACGCCGCCCTAAATATGTACTTAATGGCATTGACATGCCAATAGGTCCAGGGTCCTGTGAATTAAGCGGTCCATTCCATATTTATAAAGCGAACTCACCTAACGGCCGTCCAATAGATTACGTTGAACCGGTGCCAGTGTGGGAAGCTGGTATTTACTGCACTCGACGGGCTAAATTCGACATATTTTAATGACTGACATGGCGCCGATAAGGTCAATTTTGTGAACAGAATAGCCTTTAGAAAACTTTAGTGGAATTTCTCTAGTTGATGTTTCATGTGATAAAATTGTGACCATCGTGTAAAAAAACGTGCATAAAGTTGCATAGCCGAACGATGTTAAAAAACGCGGAATCATACAAACTTTTCTTAGTTTTTTGATTTTATAGGATAACCTACTTACTTATGCATGATCAAGGTTACGCCGCCTTACATGTAAGGCGGCTATCATACTTGCGGTTTCCGCATGCGGCACCGGTGCGCGAGCGAGAGCGGTGGCTCTACATATGTATAGCGCTGTCTCGTTCACCCATCCGGTTGCGGTGCCAGTGTGATAATCGCGTAAGATTCTTTTTCTATATTCACTCGTTAGTCAATATTATTATTTATTTATTCTGTACCATCTGTCCTTAAAGCATTAAAGGTTTAGTTGAATATCGCAAGTTTTACTTTAAATAAATTAACTAAGGTTCATAACTAACCGAAACTAACCAATAAAGCTGGTTGGCTGCTGGTGCGAAATTTAATCAGTAAAGAGGTTCCACTTACCTCGAACTTTAGCCTACGGGCTGTTACAGAGTAAATAGACACAGAGAAGACAGTTCACTTTTATCTCTTCTGCTCTGAAAGTGTGTAATTGTTTATCTATGAAACGGGAAAAGGGTTTTAATTCTGCCATATGGAACTTTGTTTCCAACTATGTTTCTCTTTTTGGAAACATAGCTTCGAGCTGGTATATCACAGAAAAAATCTCCATATAGTTTTGCGTGTTTGAGTTGTAACCCCACGCAGGGGCGTGGCTGCCAGCCAAGGTTCGTGATTTAAAAAAAAATTAAGATTATGTGAATAATGGATTTGTCGTTTACTTTCCTTACTGATACCTCCAGATTAACGATGGCAATCATTTTGCCTTAATCGCTTAATAAAAGTTAGTTTGTAGTGTTGTAGTGTGTAGTGTTACACTACACAAGTAGCCATCCTCCGTCTCCATTTTACCATCGGTCTAGCAGACAATCGGCACTCCGGCATCGCTTCATGGTAAGTATTCCACATATACGCACGAAGCGTTTTGCTTCAACATTCTTTATGCGAACTGCCAAGGAGTGGAACGGCCTGCCCGAGTCTGTGTTTCCACTTGAGTACAATTTGGGTCTCTTCAAAGCGAGAGTAAATAGGTATCTCATAGGTAAGCGTGTTCCACCGTAGACCGCATCATCACTTACCATCAGGTGAGATCGCGGTCAAACGTCTGCCTATTCTGCATAAAAAAAAAAAAAAGAAACATGTATTTTAATTTCTTACTTTTCGAAATGAAAAGTACATTTTTTAATTCATCTGAATGAAAGAGATTTTGTTGGAAATGGGTGCCTTTCGTTCCTTAATTAACGAGTTCAGATACCATTTTAGGTGTTTTCTGAAATATCTTGCTGCCGGACAAAGATTTAAAGACCGATTCATTAATATGAATTTCTGCAGTGTCCTGTATTTAAGTTGACTTTGTTGCTTCAACAGTGAATCATCTTTTATTAAGTTAATCCTCGCTTGCGCAAACTTGGTCCGTATACTACTGTTAAATGTTACTTGTAAGCAAGCTTGTATTAGAGTTGATACCTACCGCTTTGCACTTGCTAACTAACTTGAAAGAAAGCATATTGCTACTGCAGCGATTCATCGGGGCATTTTATACTGCGAAATTTTCAGTAACTAGTAAAATATAATCAAATCCCGGACGGGTCAAAAAAGAAATGGGCAGAATAGCTTAGTAGCCGAGGTGTTTAAAAATATCTGCATACGACTTTAATTTCAAAAATCCTTTTCTCTCAGAACAAAAGAGCATGTGAAGATCATTTTGAACGTTTGGCCTGGTTAGCTATTCTGCTGCTGACCGCTCATCGTGGATTTAAGCTCGCCACATAAAAAAACACCCTCCTGCTGAATTTGTTCCTTTCATATTTGGCAGTATTATAGGTAGTTATTTATTTATTTATTTATTTAACCTTTATTGCACGAAAGGAAATCTTAAAGTACAAAAGGCGGACTTAATGCTATACGACATTCTCTACCAAGCAGAGATTGTGGGCGGTGCTACTAATAATAAATAAAAGACAAATACATAAATACATACATATGGAATGGATATACATACATATACAATTTACATATCTTTATTTTTAGTTATCTTGGATATAATATGTTTAAGTTATAATGGTTTATGTTGTTTGGCTTAAATATTTCTATTTGGTTAAAATTATTAGCCATGCAAGGCATCTCTTTAATTAAATAGTCCTATTTTGCTAAATTAAATGATCAATTTATCACCATTAACTTGTATCGACACTATATGCAAGTATTAAAATCAATTATATCGATTGAATCTTGTTTAAACGTCAATATTTTACTACAATTCATTAGTCACGATCTAATTTCGCATCGCCCCTATAGACCTTGATAGACTAGGCTAGGTCACCTACACTTTGACTTTCCAGAATATACAACAGAAGCTATTTGTCACTTAGGTCGTTTTTTGAGCATTGGTACTAAAATGAGGCATAAAAAGACCTAAGCGACATCAGCGTTAAGCTCTATTTTGGCTTGATAAGTATAATTTAATCTTAATCACTAAGGTCACATAAACTAGTACAATTAATCGACTTACCTTATTCCACGATTCGCGTTCACTTATATGTATTATGCAGAAAGAAAACCTATGTAATTGCTTTATTTAAATTAATGGTCGTATAACGGGTCTGTAAGTGTAGCACTTTATTGCTGAACGCTGTTAATGTTATCGGAATTTTACAAGGCTCACAAGAATAAAACTACTGAAACAAATCAAATTATTTTAAAATACATTTTGATTTGTGTATTTTACACATTACTATATAGATTATAAATTAAATAGATGTCATATACATAGGGAAAAGTGACCAAAGCCACCGGTGCCCAGGGCTAGAATCGAACCAGCGTCTTCCGCACTTGCGGCAGGCGCTCTGACCACTAGGCTACCCGGGTAACCCGGGTCATAGCGGCACCCGAGAAGTTTCCTGTGTATACCTAATATATCTATGCAATATTTGTAACATATATGCTACTTTAGGCGTATTCTAAGCATCTAAGGCACTAAGGCATCTAAGGTACTCAGTAAGTGTCGTACCTCCAATCGGAACTATAGGTTAGGTTCTAAGGTAGCTTTGTACAAGACTTTAAAGACTATCTGAAGCGGTAATCTTGCTTTTAAATCATGACTTCTTACGGAGCTTAAATCAATCAAATTGATTTATTATCATCAAAATGAGATTTAAACGAAATATTTTTTTCTGATGACCAATGTTACTAGAACAATAATAAATAACAATAAACAATGTCTTTGTTGATATATTTTTGCCTTATTATTATTTATCGTATAGCTACATATCACTGGATATAGATAGGCATTTGTTCTCTGGGGTAGAAGTAGTGGGAAAGCAGACGATGAAGAAATCCAGTGAGTGCTGTGCGGTCCAGATTTTTGCCTTGAAGAAAATAAGCAATTGATTATAAGAAAACTGTCACTCTCAAGTCGAACTAATGACAGATTTTATTCTTCGAATGGTCTCTTAGTACCCGTATGGTAAAATAAAAAAATCGTGACTGTATTAATATTACCTTACTCATAAACATTTTAAAAGCCTCATTTAACCAATAATCGTCGACTACAACCAGGGCCCGTAATTTTCATGCCGATGACATCAATTTGACGTCACGCTCCATATAGGATGATCCCAAATAGTTTTATTGTAAATTATTAATCATTAGTCGTCAATCATTTTAACCCTTAGGTGCATGATTTAATTTTTTTTTGCAAAAAAAATATATGTGATTAGAAAATGTACGTCAATGATGGAAAAAATAGTAAAAAAAATCATAGTCATATTTTAATATTTTTTTTAATAAAAAATCCCTTGGTATCATAATTGATACTCCATGGAGTGTGCACTAAAAAAATTCTTCTTTTAACATAATTAAATATTAAATAATTAACTTTATAAATAGAGTTTAAACAATCAGAAAAAGACGTAAACTACAAATGGAAGTATTTAAAACACGTAGAGTTTTTGTTTGAGCATAAAAACACTTTACACTTATTGTACTCGACATTTCATCCTTTTATCCCCCTTTATAAAAAATTACAGTGGAATTGGGTCCCTGTATTAAATTTTTTTTCTTCTGTCATATTTGTAAGTTCTTCTTCTGCCTCCTCTTCCTCAAGAGCTACTTGCATTTCTTCGAGCGTTGGATAAAACTCGAGATCATCTCCGTCAGAATCGGCATCGTCTTCCGATATTTCTCTACCTTCTAACTGTGCCCACCATTCTTCTGTCCTTATATTTTAATACTCTATAACGAACCATGCTATAGAAATTATAAAAACTCATATACATACCCAAACTACATGCCAAATATTAGTACAATACAAACAAACAAAAAAATGTCATAAACCGTGCGAGTAGAAAAATAGAGCAGACCGCATGGAGTATCATTTTTGATACCACGAAAAAAGGCGCTATCACATGGAGTATCGTTTTTGATACCAACTTAAAACTCAAAAAAATATTTCAAAGAATACATATCTAACAAAAATGCATATTATGTAATATAACTATTGATACAAAACTTATTTGTACATTTTTTCCCATTCAAAATATCACGGGATTCACCAGATAAACAAAAATTAAAACTTGCAAATTTCATTATCGCAAAAAGTAACCGAACAATTGACAGTTTTGACGTTTAGTATAAAAATGGATGCACTATGGTTGCCAGTTTTTTTTTTCTTATTAGTATTGGAGCAAAGGTAACTAACTTCGGTCAATAGACCACGATGATAAAAAAATATGAATGTTGGTGCGCAGAAAAGACAAGGTATCATTTTTGATACCGTATGCACTTAAGGGTTAATCATGTACAAACTTCGAAAGTACTCTATTTACACATGGAATAAATAATACCTACATGATACGTGAAACGTAACGTAAATAAAACTATTTGATTTGTTTTTATACATACATTTTATTAAGTGGTATTGTTAACAACACATGACAATTCATTCGAAAACAGAATTCCTCTCTAACGTAAAGCACGCCATCCTTCTTGCATTAATTCCCATGCAAAGAAAATCTAAGTCATCTTCGCTTTCATACGTAATGTAATATTCATAAAAATATTTTTTTTTGTAGTCGTTTTTTGTTTGTTGTGTCACACATTTGGTTAATTATTCCAAATTCTCTGCTAAAAGGAAAATGTATAATTGATGGACACATTTTTTATGATTTTAACAACTAATACAATTAGGAAATCAGTATTTTTATTTCTCAGTGGCACTTGTAACATTTTTGACAGAACGTTTTTTTAATGAGAACGAATAAAAAAGGTTACATTTAAAAAGGTTTTATTACATATTGATTTATAAACAGTCAAGGAAATTGATTTGTGTAACATTACATACTTTGTCATAGTGACAATCAACATCTAGACGCTAGAGATTTCATATTATTGTCACTGTGACAAGGTTCTAAATGGTATGCAAATCAAAGTCCTGGGCCGTACCTACACGAATAACTAGATACTTAATGATATTATTTACAAACGAGGTTTTGTACAGTAATATATACAGCCTTGGCCAGAAGTGTTGAGCACCCTTGCGATTTTCATACAAAACTCGAAAATTTAGACCAGCGTTTCTATCTTTTTTGAAGTTATTTTATCAATTAATTTAAACTGAACAGGCATGTTTTTTTGAAATGAGTAGTAACTGCATTGAATATTTGCAATTTTTCGTACCGACCTAAATTCCCATTTTTGTGAGCTCCACTTTTCATATTTGATAGGTACCTTGAAAGTGTTATTAAGTGAAGTTTTCTAGATATATCAATAAAATATAACATTTTACGTCATCGTACATTGTTATGATAGGGAATTAATACTTAACATCAAAATTGTAAGCAAAAAAGAGCTATGCTCAACACTCCTGGCCAAGGCTGTACAAGTTAGTTTTGTACATAATTATTTACAAATTAATTTGAAACATATTTACATTTCTCCTTTTTTGTCCCTTATATTTAGATTCGAAATTTTTAATTAGAATTTGCTCAAGGTTTTTAAGGGTCATAACTGCATCGCCGGTTTGTAAAAATCCATTTTAATATTGAAAAGGACCTTTCAACTTCTACAGATGTAATACTTAAAATAAGGACATAAATCTATTTTTCCATTGCTTCCATCAAGACGAACTTCCTTATTGTCGTTTAAGTCAGCCATTATTAAACAAAAACAAGAAATTACCAACCATGCAAATAATTTTCATTTTAGCAAAGAAGTTGGAATAATTAACCAAATGTGTGACACAACAAACAAAAATACGATTACAAAAAAAAATATTTTTATGAATATTGCATTACGTATGAAAGCGAAGATGACTTAGATTTTCTTTGCATGGGAATTAATGCAAGAAGGATGGCGTGCTTTACGTTAGAGAGGAATTCTGTTTTAAAATGAATTGTAATGTGTTGTTAACAATACCACTTAATAAAATGTATGTATAAAAACAAATCAAATAGTTTTATTTACGTTACGTTTCACGTATCATGTAGGTATTATTTATAGAGTACTTTCGAAGTCATTTGTACATGATTAAAATGATTGACGACTAATGATTAATAATTTACAATAAAACTATTTGGGATCATCCTATATGGAGCGTGACGTCAAATTGATGTCATCGGCATGAAAATTACGGGCCCTGACTATAACGCTTGAATTTGAGACTTTGCGAATCGAACTACTAGCGCATACTTTTCGATGGAGCTTTTATGGTCGCAAGTTTTAGCATCGTCGCGGATGCTGAAAAGGATTTTCATACAATATTATATAATGGTCGGAGGGAGGGAGGGAGAGGGAGGAGGACGCCGGTCCTCCTCCCCGACCGCCGGTACGATCCAGGGGGAGATCGAAGTTACTAAATTGTATAGAGGGATCAGGCTGTATTGTAAGGAATTCGTCGAACTTAATTCTTACCGGTTTACCTATTGTGAGCACTCTTAGAAAAAGTATTGCATACATAGTGACATAATTAAGCTTTTCAATCTCGTAACGAAACACAGTACTCGACTGAAAAGCTCTTTATTATGTCACGATTGTATAAAATACTATTGAACTTGTCTGCCACTTTAACAGTTGTGTTTATTATCAGCTTTTATCTGGTATGGCTCGTGCCATTCTGGTACGTACTGGCCACCCGTGCAGCCTATATATTTATTTATTTAGCATCTAATACTTAAGAGTTATATAAGTGATCATTAACAAGCTCTATTCAACCTTATTGCTAAGAAAATAAGAGTTTATCAATATATCTTTAAAACCTCGTCCGCTTAACCATTTGTGTTGCTGACTTTAGACTTTACCTAAGTAACTAATTGTTGCATCTTAATTCGTCTCGTCAATTTTCATGCAAGACATTAACTCTTTAAGTTTATCTTTAACCCTGTACTTTCAGTTTTCAGCATTTTATTAATTCTATCACGTACACTTAAGGAGAAAAGGTGCATAAATCTAGGGGTTTCACCGTACCCTCAGACAATAAGTAGTCAAAGCAGATCTTTATTAATTTAGAAACAAGTGAAACAAATATTTTTTTTCATAGACTAACTAAAATGAGTTAACCTACTTCTATTGATAAAGTTACGTACTAATTGCAAGTTTTTTCTCGTATATGTTGATTCAAGAAAATTACAAATTACAATCAATGTTAAAATATTGTATCATAAATTAAAATTCACACTTTAATAAAAGATACCACTTAAATATGTCTCTGTAAAAGCCACATGTCCTTAGTGACAACCCTGCTTACATTTGTTACAGTATCCGTATTTATTTACCAGACAAACAAACGAACAAACAAATAAATATAAAAGCGAGTACAAATAAAGACATAAATACACATAAGAAATATCAGTCTATGTGGGGCAGGGCGGCACCGTCGTCAAAACCGAGCCATCTTGGTTTAAATTTGTGGCGTGTGCCACGAATACACATGCTTGTGGCGCGTATAATGGCGACGCTTATTCGGGCTCTAAGCCATCCTGGGACAGTACTCAGGGATCTGTTCCAACGGTCGGCAATGGCTTCTCCCATGTGTTTTATGAAGGATGACATTTGGGGAGCGAAGACGCCATCTACTGAGGTTACTATTGGTGTGAAGGTAGCGTGTTGTATTTCACAGGCTATTGCGTATTTTCTCTTCTTTTCATCTTCGGCTGACTTTAAAACAGATGCTACGGGTCGCGAGACGTAAGAAGGAGCGTCGGTGTCAACGACACGGATATCAAACAACGCCTCCCTCTGAGCGTCCCACACGCCGCGGCAGGATAAGTCTGCTCGCAGTCCGCCTTCGGTTTCAGAAATTAGTGGTTCTTTTGTTACATTGCCCCACGCCTGTTGACAAAGTTCGCAGAAAAGGTCTCTGATTTCGTTGTGGCGTCTCTTTATTAGGCCACCTGTTTTACAACAGAGTGCGTGATCAATGTCGAAGTTGTCATTTCCACAGCCGTCGCAAGATTGTGGCATGGAGATCGGTATGCGGTGGTAGCGTATTGCTAGCGCATCTCTGAACTCTAAAGGGGATAGGTCAAAGTGATCTTTTCTTGTAGGAATCACGGACAGCCAGTTAGATGACTTTGTTTTCATTTTCGCTGCAATGGATCTTTCAATTGCCCTTCTCTTGTTGGGAGTAAATTTTGCCAGGGTTGATTCCAAAAAATTGTCATCAAGGACTTCTTTTTCTTTGCGACCTTCTTTCCGTGCATCTTTTAAGTATGTAGTGTGTTGAGATAAGTCGATGTCTTTTTTCTCTGTTAAAGCGATAGTCAATGCAGTACAACCTTTCCTAGAGATGTCGTAGTTTAAGTTGGTAGAATTGAAAGGGTTAGAGATTGCAAGGCCACCTTTATTCACGGGTAAAGAAAAAAGGTCGGCTTTTATTGAAGATACGTCACCACCGAACAGTGTTGGTAAGAAGATCGTGCGTATTGCTTGCGTTAGTGGTTCAAAGTATTCATTTGGCCCATTGAAATTGTACAGCTTTGGTGAGGGTGGTATAGGCAGCTTGGGGTGAGTCTTTGCAGATTTGCGATATTTTTTCAATAGTGGAAATAAATTTGGTTATTTTATTTTTAATGAAGTCTTCTTTTCCTTCACCTATGTAGCTTCCTAGATAACGAGAACCAGTTACAATGGTTACGTTGGTGTCCTTGAAGATCCGGTCAGCAATATTTTTGTCATCCTCTGATACTATGAGCAAAGTTTTTTTGGCTTGTGGGTAGTATCCAAAGGACGGACCTATTAAGTTGATTTTGTCCCACCAATTACGGATACTTTTCAAATCGCCTTGGGCTGAGGAATCATCTGCATACCAGGATTGTATTGTGTTCTTTTCTTCTTTCATTTTGTTTATTATTGGTATAGTTGCAAGGGCGTAGAGTGGCATTGCTAGCGGGTCTCCCTGAGTAACACCTTCTTTGCTGCATAACCTCATGTCGGAGTCACGGATGACAAGTTCTGCGTGGCCGTTATAAGTGTTATATAGAAAGCGAGCGCAATGTGGCCAATATATTCTGGCTTGCCAAAGTGCTAATTGTCTATTAACGGAGTTGAATGCGTTGTCTGCGTCAACGAGAAGCATTCCCCAATTTGAGCTAGGAAGACATTTATTTTGAAAAATATCGTTCATGGCATGTATTCCGCCTTGAATGCCGCTACTAAGGCCACTGCAGAGTTGTGATTGGCCGCATGCTTCAGTTACTTCGGAGCCGGTGGCTAATATCATGCATTTGGATATGATTCTCCGCAGGCATTCACCTATGCCAATCGGTCTTACACCTGGACATTTGTCTAGGGCTACAAGGCGGCTTGACATCAGTGCTTGTATCTGATTCCATGGGACATATTCGTTGTTAAGTTTCATAGTTAGTTCGGCGATGGACTTCCTTAAATGTAAGCTCGCTTCCCCAAATCTTAAGAGGAAATCTTTCCAATTTTCAGAGGTTGTACCTGTAGGGCCGCCGCCGCCATGTAGTTTTCTAGCCACCTGCTCAACATGGTTGCTTGTTATGTCAACTTCTAGTAGTGGGGGTATATTGGGGAGATCTTCGGGCAGGGTAAAAAGGTCAGGATTTGGCGTTTTAGGAGGTGGGTGTTTTTCTTTTAGGGTATCACCTACGGTTTTCCCGGTGTCATCGATTTCGTCATTCGTGTTGAGAATTTTGCTAGAATCTTTCGTCAGCAACCAGTTTAGAGCTTCACGTATTTTTCCTCTTAAGATTAGGCGTGTGAAAGTTTGCGTTATGTTGTCATTGTGTTTCTTTCGGTTTTTAAAATTACAAAGAGAGATGTTTGATTTTATTGCCTCGGTTATCAAAATGTCTATATGATCATCTGACCACAACTTTAAGCGGCGATCGATAAGTCGACTTATATCTTTCGCTTGTTTAACCTTTTTATCTCTTTGTAACAGGATGGCGGTGAATATTAGTAATCGTTCGGACGGATATTGGGATTTTGTTAGCATATCGACTTCATCGGCAAGCGTGTGAATGAATTTCCTGCTTGTGGTATTGGAGGAGGGCAGATCATAAATTTTGCCTTGTAGGGTACATACTTTATTCCAACGTGATTGCCAAATGCCGGCCATCGAACCTGTATTGTTGAGGAATGGTGACCCAAAAGCTTCTTCTAGGGGGGATGCTTGAACTGAGCGTTGTGGTGGTGGTTGCGAAGTAGAGTGTTCACTGCCGTGAGCGGCACGTATGTGACGTTGCAGACCTTTCCTTTTATAGGGTTTCTAGCAGATTAAGCATGATACTATGTCTGTGTTTTCATCTTGACTTAGTGGGATGTTAGGTGTAATGTCCATCGTACTCACTTTATTTTTGCACGTTCATCATGATTATGAAGATAAGTAGGTATATAATTATTAGAAATAACGAACACTGATTTAATAAAAATAGTTCAAATAACGATATGTAAACACTTCATTCCAAAATTTTTACATATAAAATGTCAAATATGGCAATGTCAAAAATTTTCTTATTTTATTATTTAGTTTTCTGGTTTTATATTTGGTATTATATTAGGCAAACACTTTCACTGGATAATTAGGTAACGTCTATTAATTTGGATAGCGTAATTGTCCGAACTTTTAAATAATTAATTTATAATTCAATAAACAATTAGCTACAGCAACTGACGCTGACACTGACATTTCGATTTTCATACAATATTATATAATGGTCGGGGAGGAGGACCGGCGTCCTCCTCCCCGACCGCCGGTACGATCCAGGGGGAGATCGAAGTTACTAAATAGTATAGAGGGATCAGGCTGTATTGTAAGGAATTCGTCGAACTTAATTCTTACCGGTTTACCTATTGTGAGCACTCTTAGAAAAAGTATTGCATACATAGTGACATAATTAAGCTTTTCAATCTCGTAACGAAACACAGTACTCGACTGAAAAGATCTTTATTATTTCAGTCTTGTATAAAATACTATTGAACTTGTCTGCCACTTTAACAGTTGTGTTTATTATCAGCTTTTATCTGGTATGGCTCGTGCCATTCTGGTACGTACTGGCCACCCGTGCAGCCTATATATTTATTTATTTAGCATCTAATACTTAAGAGTTATATAAGTGATCATTAACAAGCTCTATTCAACCTTATTGCTAAGAAAATAAGAGTTTATCAATATATCTTTAAAACCCCGTCCGCTTAACCATTTGTGTTGCTGACTTTAGACTTTACCTAAGTAACTAATTGTTGCATCTTAATTCGTCTCGTCAATTTTCATGCAAGACATTAACTCTTTAAGTTTATCTTTAACCCTGTACTTCCAGTTTTCAGCATTTTATTAATTCTATCACGTACACTTAAGGAGAAAAGGTGCATAAATCTAGGGGTTTCACCGTACCCTCAGACAATAAGTAGTCAAAGCAGATCTTTATTAATTTAGAAACAAGTGAAACAAATATTTTTTTTCATAGACTAACTAAAATGAGTTAACCTACTTCTATTGATAAAGTTACGTACTAATTGCAAGTTTTTTCTCGTATATGTTGATTCAAGAAAATTACAAATTACAATCAATGTTAAAATATTGTATCATAAATTAAAATTCACACTTTAATAAAAGATACCACTTAAATATGTCTCTGTAAAAGCCACATGTCCTTAGTGACAACCCTGCTTACATTGTCCGTGCTATCTCAAACTTACTATTTAATTAAAAATAAATCCGTGGCTTATCCTCAAAATGGGAACGTGTAACGTGTGCTTATATGGAATGAAAAGTTTTGTCATGGAGAGTTAAGGGTACCTTTAATGGTAAAAAATGGATTATTATATAAACTACAAGGGTTCCAAATAGAAGACTTCTGTAAAATTTTTCGCCTTAATTTAGCGTTGTTTCGAATAGTCAAATAGATCGCTTTTTTAACTGTAAGTTTTATGTACTTATAAAAAAATATATCTATACATATAATAAAGCTGAAGAGGGTCGAAAGTCTGTACATGGAAGATAATCGAAAAAAGTTGGCTGGGGATACTTAGAATCGATAACAGAACACGTTCCAACAATTTTTAGAATTGTTGTCTGTTTATCTGTTTGTCAGTTTATTTGACCGCGCATCACGTAAAAACGGCTGAACGGATTTTGATGAAATTTTGTATAGAGATAGTTTGAGTCCCAGGAAAGGATAATATATAGTTTTAATCCCGAAAATCAACCCTGGTGGGGGTGAAAATGGGGTTGAAAGTTGGTATGGAGAATTTTTAGCCGCTGAAACGATTTACCTAGAAATGAGTATGGAGAGAATTTGAGTCTCGAGAAACGTAATAGGATAGTTTTCAAACCCTTGTGGGGGTGAAAAGGGGGTTGGAAGTTGGTATGAGGATTTTTTACCGCTGAACTGATTTAGATGAAAATTGGTATAGAGATAGTATGGGTCTCGAGAAAGGACAAAGGATAGTTTCATCTTCAAAAAAGCCCCCCCCCCCATCTTACTTTAGAACCGTAGGTCCAAAAAATTTGAAAAAAACTATGGAAGTGGAGCCTGAAAGGTACTTTCAATAAAAACTATCTAAAGGCTGACCAGAAATATATGATTATTGTCAAGAGGGTGCTATTACTCTCATTTATATGGCAACAGTTCAGTAGTCATAGAGCTCTGTGGTATGGTGATATATTGATTTGCTTACCTGTCAGCTCTGATGTTAATTTGAATATGTTTGACAGCTAAATGGTTTCATTTCCCGAGCGTATTATTTACAGCAGTTTATACACTATTTACAATGTTTCGCTCTTGACTATGGATAATTTTGGGAATTTTTTGTCGTTTATTATTTAATATTCAACACTTTATGATTATTCAAGTGAACCGCGTCAATGACACTGACAAGAGTGACAGCCAATCGAATGCACTCACACATGCATATCATTCTGTCATTAAAATTATTGCCAGTGTAAGAAATTAGTTCCAATGAAATTCCGCATGGCGCATGATCATATTTCTGGTCAGGCTTTATACATACACCGTGGGCCCATAAAACTAGACAGATTTTAACAGTGTATTCCTGATCATATTTAGATACTAAAATGTCCTATAAACTTTTCTGGCATACGCCTAGTTTCAGAGTTAATACCAATTGAAAAAAGATACACTTTTTATTATAACTCATCACAAAACGCCTTTCTAATGGCGTTGTTGCCACTATTGGACATAGTTTACACGTCCTTATTGACAGATATCACAGTGACAAGGAAAACTTTACAGTAACTAAATTTTTTCAAAAAAAAAGTACCATTTTTTTTTACGCGATAATTTTATTAATGACATTTGCTTTTCATGTGCAATAAACATTCAAAAAATGAAAAAAAAAAAGAAAAAAAAATTTTTTTTTTGCGAAATTGACCTAAAGTCACATAATATTTTTTCCTTCTTTTGGTCTTAGAAATTCGTGGTTAAGATCTGTCGGGTTATTCCAGCCCACGGTGTATAATAAAGCTGAAGAGGGTCGAAAGTCTGTTCATGGAATATATTCGAAAAAAAGTTGGCTGGAGATACTTAGAATAGATAACAGAACACGTTCCAACAATTTTCAGAATTTTTGTCTTATTGTCTGTTTATTTGACCGCGCATCACGTGAAAACGGCTAAACGGATTTTGATGAAATTTTGTGTAGTGATAGTTTGAGTCCCGGGAAAGGACAATGAATAGTTTTCATCCCGAAAATCAACGCTGGAGGGGGTGAAAAAGGGTTGAAAGTTTGTATGGAGAATTTATAATAGAAATTAGTATGGAGATAATTTGAGTCCCGAGAAACGACAAAATAGTTTTCATCCCGAAAATAAACCCTTGTGGGGGTGAAAAGGGGGTTGGAAGTTGGTAAGTGGATTTTTTTACCGCTGAAATGATAAAGATGAAATTTGGTATAGTATGGGTCTCAAGAATGGACAAAGGATAGTTTTCACCCTGAAAATCAACCCTAAAGGGGTGAAAAGGGAGTTGGAAATTTGTATAGGGAATTATTAACCGCAGAATCGATTTAGATAAAATTTGGTATGGAGATAATTAGAGCTCTGGAAAAGGAAATAAAATCGTTTTATCTCGGAAATTATCTCTTAAGCGGATGCAAAAGAGGTAGAAGTTTACATGGGGAAGAAACAACCAATAAACGCTGTACGAATTTAGATGAAATTTGGTATTGAAATAATTTGTATTTTTTTGGTCAAGGTGTTCATATTTATAACATGTTACCCGACGATGCTTTAAATTTATCTTTACCCGCTCTTAAGAAATATTTGAAAATGTCATGAATCGGGTTATTGCAGGTTTGAGAACTATATATGACAGACAAAGATGCATGGCCCAAACCAAAAAAACTACTACAAAATCATCTAACATTTATAGGACACCGTTTAGGTAGGAAAACATATCAAACGTTTTGTGAAGCAGTCAGATTAGGATTTATTTTTCTTTATAATTAAACAATAGGTACATTATCTGTCTCTAAAGCTGTTTTGATATGTCTTATTGAAGAACTACGCATTATTTTTTATCTTTAAGATCTAATAATTACTGTTAATATATAAGTATTACTGTTTTGAAAAAAATAAGTACCTTCGAGTTTCTTTTCGGTCTTAATACTTCTTGGGCCAGAGGTGTAGGGTAAGAACCGGTGGTAGTTTTGGAACGAAGTTCCTTATCGGACGGTTCGCGGATGGGGGGCTAGGCGAAAAAAAGTCACGTGACCGTCACGAAAAAGCGTCACGTTACGAAAACGCGACACCCATACGATTGAGAAACATGTAAAATGGAATGAAATAAAAAAAATATAGAACTAGCTTTTGCCCGCGGCTTCGCTCGCGTTAAATTCGGGGTAACACGGTTCCACTTTCCTGATTACCCCCCGGATTGCTCCATACAAACTTCCACCCCCCATTTTAGGGAAGTGGGGGGTTAAAAAGAGACAAAAAGTAGCCTATGTTCACTTAAAAATCACGTCAATTCGTCGTCCCGTTTTGCCGTGAAAGACGGACAAACAAACAAACACACACATACACTTTCCCATTTATAATATTATAGTATAGTATGGATAGAATAAAGTGAAGTGAAGTGAAGTGTAGTGAAAAGTGAAAGTAAGCAGTGACAAAGTGATAAAAGTGGAAAAAGTCGAGAACCTAAAAGTAAAAAAATGTCAAAAATGGCTAAATTTCAAAAATTAAAAAAGAAACAAAAAAATAAAACCACAAGATTTACGAAAAAGTCAAAAATTTAATAACATAACTTCGTTCCAACTGAGTGTTCCACGACACTCTCGTATTTTATTTTTCTCTGACGTTCATTAGTGCATTGTAATGTGCTTACATTGAAAAATAAATATCTTGATCTACACCAATATCATAAATCCTCTATTCCGCGATCGGAACCGTATGTAATTACCATCATTATTGCAACCAGTAACGTAATATCAGTGTATTATATGTGACAGTGTGGTAAAAACGTATGAAAAATTCATTACCTACGGTAACGTAATGAAAATCCCCCCCGCCCCCGGTTTTTTTTGCATTGTTATCCCGGAAATCACCCCTTATTACTAATTCCAATCCCCGGAAGGATTACTAATTCCAATTCAAGAAAATCCCCAGCCCGGTTATACGTAGCCTATAAATATTCAACGTCTAAGAGGGGGTAGCCACTACACTCGATTGAGTTAAATTTGCATGGGTCATGGACCCCCTCCAAGTGCACCTCAAATAGAAAAAAATCATTTCTGCATTTGTGACCCCCCCCCCCCCCCCCCCCAATTGCAACCGCGCCTGTTCTTACCTTTCATGCTTACACTGATTTGACGGGAGGATCGATTTGGATGATATTTGCCGTGGACATGAACGTATAAATACAAAAGTGGTCCTGAGTCGTCCGATATACACCTACTACTCTATGTCGTTTAAATCATGCCAAAAAAAATTTATAGGATAAAAAAAGTATTCATTTTTGAGTGTAGTTTCATTTAGTGGTAATTATAAAATATTTTATTAGGACTACTGTCCTCTAGCGTATCCATCGTCTACTTTACTTCAAGTTCCGCCTCCAGGGTAGCGGGAGAGAAATTAGGGGTGAATTAGCCGCTTACTGACACAGACCGAATTCCACGCGGGCGGAGCCGCGGGCACAGCTAGTATATAAATAAATATTATGGGACAATCTTACACAAATCGACCTAGTCCCACAGTAAGCTCAATAAGGCTTGTGTTGTGGGTACTAGACGACGATATATATAATATAATAGACAGATATAGATAAATACTTAAATACATAGAAAACACCCATAACTCAGGAACAAATATCTGTGATAAACACACAAGTAAATGCCCTGACCAGGATTCGAACCCGGGACCTCCTGCTTCATAGGCAGGGTCACTACCGACTAGGCTAGGAGGCCGTTAAACTTATGCTGTAACTTATTTTGTAATTTAAATTTTGCGACTAATAAATTATATTCTATGGTATTGTATGTACTACATACATACTACATATGTAGATACTTAAAATGAGTCGCTCAAGTTTTTAAGACATCGTCTAAAAGTCGCATGTTCCGATCATTATCGAAGGTGACAGGCGAAAGGCCTTTGTGCACCAATGATTGCCAGGCTAATCGTTTTTGGGCTGTCCACTGTACTGCTCTGATGAAGTATCAAACTTTGATGGTATAAAGGTTCTAGGTATAAAGTATATAAATTTGAGTTATACTGTACATATACTGCTGCATTGGATCGATCGATTAAATGAATTGTACCTCAGGATGCTGCAATGTATATAAAATGTACTCGTATTGCATTCAAGCTTTGGCATCGACTAATTGGGACTTAAGAGTCCAGTAACGATTTGACAACGAAAATCGCTAATAATGAAATAACGCACATGAATTGTATTTGATAAGATAGTCTAAAGTCTTGTTATTACAAAAAAACCGGCCAAGAGCGTGTCGGGCCACGCTCAGTGTAGGGTTCCATAGTTTTTCGTCCGTCACAGTAAGTGTCCCCACTTAAGAGTTAAAATAACACCGCCATGTAGGATATGATATGAGCGTTCTACGTACAGCGACATCTATCGGCAAATTAAGTAAACTATTGCGCGCGAGCTTAAAGTATGGAAGATGATTTTTATGGGATAATTCTTTATTGCGTGAACCGATTTTCACCGTCTTTACTTTATTTGAAAGCAAGTCTTTTCATTTTAATTTTGTAGAAATTACAGGTACAATACACACCTGCTTATACGGTTAAATTACAAACTTAGTTCAGAAATAATTTTGTATTTTTTTTTCAAAAACTATTCAACCTATCAAGTTCAAAATAATTTTCCTAGAAAGTTTTTATAAAGGTTCACTTTTCAGATTTTTTTCATATTTTTAAAACTTATGGTTCAAAAGTTAGAGGGGGTGACACACATTTTTTTTTGCTTCTGGAGCGATTATTTCCGAAAATATTTACATTATCAAAAAATGATTTTAGTAGACCCCTATTCATTTCTATATACCTATCCAACAATATATTAGGGTTAGGGTTGAAATGAAAAAAAAAATTCACTCCCCACTTTACGTATACGGGAAGTACCCTAATAAAACATTTTTTTCCACTTTTTATTTTACCACTTTGTCGGCGTGATTGATATACATATTAGTACCAAATTTCAGCTTTCTAGTGCTAATGGTCACTGAGATTATCCGCGGACGGACGGGCAGGCATGGCGAAACTATAAGGGTTCCTAGTTGACTACGGAACCCTAAAAAAACCGTCCAAGTGCGAGTCGGACTCACGCACCGAGGGTTCCGTACAAACTTGTAGGTTTGATATGAATTTCAATTCAATACCTCCACGCGTTTACGAGGAAAAAGGTAAGTAGTAAGACTAGTAAGTTTAAAGTTTAAAAAAATATTTTTTTTGTATGATTTTACTAAAAATGTCTACTTTTTGTAATGTTTCCATTGTCTATGCTATATGACGTTGCTTAGTGCCAAATTTCAAGTTTCTGAGTTCACGGAAAGTACCCCGTAGGTTTTGCGAGTGCCGAAAAACTCTAAAATTTGCAGCATAAACGACTGTATCTTTTGATTGCGTTGGCTTTTAAGTTTGATTTTATCACAGCTCCAAGGGACAATAGACCTGAGTATTTAATATAAAGGACCATGCGTCAAAATGGACCCAGAACCAACAGACATGAGAGTTGGGCTATTAAATAGGTCTTTAAATGTACTTCATTTAATTATATGGGCACAAAGTCGAATTCCATTGCAGAACTGAGATATTCATATTTTATATAATTCAGAGTGAAAACGAACTATGAAGAATCTGTGGCTAGGGTATTTAACATTTTAGAGGGTAGGTAACATACAATATATGTAGTAATAATGAAGGTATTGCTACCGAATATGGCGTGAACTACAGTCATCTTTTTAGGGTTCCGTAGTCAACTAGGAACCCTTATAGTTTCGCCATGTCTGCCCGTCCGTCCGTCCGTCCGTCCGCGGATAATCTCAGTGACCGTTAGCACTAGAAAGCTGAAATTTGGTACTAATATGTATATCAATCACGCCGACAAAGTGGTAAAATAAAAAGTGGATTTTATTTATTTATTAGGGTACCTCCCCTATACGTAAAGTGGCGAGTGATTTTTTTTTTCATTTCAACCCTAACGTGTGATATATTATTGGATAGGTATTTAAAAATAAACAGGGGTTTGCTAAAATCATTTTTCGATAATGTAAATATTTTCGGAAATAATCGCTCCAGAAGTAAAAAAATATGCATCCCCCCCCCTCTAACTTTTGAACCATAAGTTTTAAAAATATGAAAAAAATCTCAAAAGTAGAACTTTATAAAAACTTTCTAAGAAAATTATTTTGAACTTGATAGGATGAATAGTTTTTGAAAAAAAATTACAAAATAATTTCTGAACTAAGTTTGTAATTTAACCGTATAAGCAGGTGTTTATTGTACCTGTAATTTCTACAAAATTACAATGAAATGACGTGCTTTCAAATAAAGTAAAAACGGTGAAAATCGGTTCACGCAATAAAGAATTATTCCATAAAAATCATCTTCCATACTTTAAGCTCGCGCGCAATAGTTTACTTAATTTGCCGATAGATGTCGCTGTACGTGGAACTCTCATATCATATCCTACATGGCGGTGTTATTAACTCTTAAGTGGGGACGCTTACTGTGACGGACGGAAAACTACGGAACCCTACACTGAGCGTGGCCCGACACGCTCTTGGCCGGTTTTTTAAAATATCTTGATTTATTATCTAAAAGCGTTTAAAGACGTTTGAAGTAGTTTATCTATTTCTACGCTAGGATTTATGCGTACCTATATTATTTTCAAGTGTTATACTCGTAGTGAATCATTGGTACTTAAATAGCTATGTCACCTTCTTTTTTTTGTCGGTGTGAAAATGGGAGGGCCCATAGTGGGGGGTATGTGGGACTCTCCTCTCCCTTAACTCCCTCTGCTAGACAGAGGGAGCTAGGGGAGAGGGCTACCCACTAAAAACACACCGGCGTCATCCACACTACCGTTAGGGGGGTACGCCACGGGATAACTTGCGCATTCGTTCGCGGCGCTCCCCGGTAGCCCAGCCGGTATTGCCGGGCACCCGCACCTTGGGAGAAGAGAGCCATGACGCTTGACTTTCTTCTCAGACGGATAGGGCCAATTGGATGTGTGTCCCCAGCCCACGGGCCCTACATTGGGGAGGAGCTAGCTTGATTATATTAATAAATAAAATAATCACCCGGACAAATATTTCGGTATCTGTCAAACGCTCGGTTCTGTCATGTCATTTTAACTTTCTTCCGCTACCTAAAGTTTGTCTGAAAGAGATCGCTTTTTAGCTATTAGACCGCCTGTTATCTTCCTCTAGTTTTAGTACTTACCTACTTATTGTTTTCTGTGTATCGCTTTTATATTATTATCCTATTGATTAATGATTGACTTATACACACTGACTGAAATATGAATATCTCGGTTCTGCAATGGAATGCAACTTGGTGCCTATAGAACAAAATGAAGTATATTTAGAGATCTTTTTAATGACCTAACTCTCAGCTGTGTTGGTTCCGGGTCCAAGCTCCATACTAAGTTGCCCATGGTCCTTTCAGCTTGATACCTCCACGCGTTCCTGAGAAAAATGGTCTTGACAGACAGACAGACAGACAGACGGACAACAAAGTGATCCTATAAGGGTTCCGTTTTTTCCTTTCGAGGTACGGAACCCTAAAAACACTTTTCGGACATATACATTGTTATTTAGTACTCGAAAACTCAGTTTTACAGACCCTTATTAGTGAGGATGTTCTCCTTTCATTTATTATTATTATATTTTATTCCATCTCGTTTGTTTTATATCATCAGATTAGAGAATAATTATAAGGAAACTTTCTACATAAAAAAAAACTAATACATTCCCAAAAATACTACCTAAAATTCGCCAATTTTTCTTAAAATTATATGTGAAAATGAAAAAAAACTGTTGCAACAGTTACATTCCTGAAACGACTCATTTTCCAATATATATATTAGAAACTAATTTAACATAATTTTAATCAATAAAAATCTTCTTTCTCTCTAACTTTAAGCAAAAATCGCGAAACCGCTTTCAGATTAAGGTTTATAAATGAAACATAAAGTCAAAAAAGTGTTCCTTTCATACAGTTTAAAAAGAAACGATTTTTAAAAACATGTATACAAACTAATAGAAGTCTTGTTACTAAAATGGTATCGAAAAGTTGAACAAAATTGAAAACAAAAACGTTACCGGACTCTTAAGCGCCATCACAATGAGGCAAACAATGACTTGAATTTATTGATAAACTGGATAATGTAAATCACACTACACCATGTCTGCCGTCGTCACGCGCTTTCCCCAAGTGTCAACAGCCTTGTAACTATATTTGCTTTTATAACAATTAAACCAGTCCGACGGGCCCTAGGGATATGGCATAGTAAACTATTGGCCATAGAAAGCCCACTCTCACTGCACGGGACTACATATCTGATGCTGTATATGGGAAAGTAACTGGAGCACTTATCGCGAGGCTGTTTATTCAAAACTGGAATGTGAGCTGGAAGGTTGCTTGTAAAAAGTCTAGCGTCTCTTGAAGGGCGTGGATATGTTTTACTTAGACAATATTTTATTGGTTACCGTTAAAGAAAAACCATTGTTGATTTTGACGACGGTCACTTTCAAACCATTTGATTTCATAGTGAAATCAAATGTCTTTCTCGAAAGGTTTTTTATACATAGTATGTTTAAATATAGCGTTTTGGTGTAGGATATTGAAACCTGTCTTAACTTCAAACAATGCACGTGTTACACGTCCTGTTGGAATTAGTTTATTCTGCCTTGTAAGTTTGAAATTTGGCGCCTAATATATCCGTGGCTATATATAGGCAATAGTTACTAAGCCAAATCTTGGAATTTGGCGTTACATGATTGAAATTGGACAATAATTAATAATATATATTTTTGGTTAATATTATGTATTTGGTCACATTGTGCGACGAAAACTATTTTAACGTAAACTCCATAGGTAAATCTGTGAATGATAGTTAGGTAAATAGGTAGGCAGATAAAGGACACTCTTATATTTTTAGGTTTATTAGTTCCTACTTAATACGTAGTTTAAAAAAATTGGACCTTATACGTGATATTTTTTTATTACAATTAAATAACACTTAAAACATGATATTTCTGTACTTTACATTCAGATTATTAGCTTTATTAGTAGCTTTTGTTAATCGTTCTTCGTTTAATTAATTTTAAATCTACATTTAACGAATACTGCGATTTGGCAATTTTTACAGTTTTCGTCATTTAAATATTTTATAGTGTCGAAAACGACGGTGAAAATGTTGATATAAAATAAAAAAACGAACCTCAGTTTCATTACATAATTAGTACCTAATATATAAATAACAATATTTTTTGTTTTCATCCAGAGTGATAAAAGGGGAATACATTTCTATGGAGAAATGTTCGTCCACTATTCCCTTAAATGCTTTTTTCTAGGATTAGTAAGATCTCGATGTAAAGTCACTGACTCCGTTGATTGGAAACTAGTTGGGATAAAAAGCAATATGTCCGTTTTAGTAACGGAAGAGCCCAGCCTACTGTTGCCGTAGCAAAAAATAGATTTCTAATCCTTCTGCTTTGGTAATAAAGACTGTTATGGCATATCTTGTTTGTTAATTAGCAAGTATGTGGAATTGTTTCGAGTTGTCACCAAAGTTTTTATACTCTTAATTTTATTTGCCGCATAAAAAACAAATGTAAATAAAAAAAAACTAAAATCTAAAAAGCAACGAGCAATACGAACTCTGCATTTTAACAGAGAGGCTTATTATGTTATTAACAAAATACAAATCAAAATGTAAGAGTTAATTACCTACTTAGTATTTAGGTACATATTATTATATTACTATTATATGATATCAACCTTAAACAAAAAAAAAAGTTGGCTCTATGTTTATTCAAACAATATTCTCTATTAGAACCATGATGTTATAAAAGTTTCTACGACAACTTACTGCCCTAAGTTTGAACCACCTTTATTCGAAGTTGTTGTAGGTATCAGATGACTTGCACCTAATACCTATTCAATAATCAAACAGAGGGTCAAACAGGTACTTAATTGTAGATCGGATAGCCTTAGGGCATAATGGGCATGGGTCAGCACACCCCTTGTCCGAAATTGGCTTAAGGGCAACAGGTGGCATAACTTAACTACATTCCTAGTTACAGTTTGCTGTTTTCCTATAGATATAAGTGTATTGTATTGTTTTGTGGGAGTCCTGCAATAATAAGTACGTAGCAAAAATCAGGTCAAATATGTTTTTGAGCTTTTAATCTTCTTTGTATCGCAAACTAATAAAATACATATAATAACCATAATACGACTATATCGTGACGTAACAGTTTACGACCACTCTTTCTAAACCGTCAATTGAAACTATTTTTTACTATGAACGATTTGTCTGTCTAATGAAATGAACGAAGACATATCAATATTTCGGGCTTTTACCGATACGAGTTGGTAAAACCTAGGTGTAGCTGGTAAATCGTAGGTTTTACCGTACTTTGGGTTTTTACAGTAACATACACTTCCATTGTTTGCCTTGACGTTTTATAAAGAGTAGCTCATTTGACTCATTAGGAATTAGCCAAATGTGAAATGTCCAACCGTTATGTCCTTAACTTTTGGTTTTATGTTTTTAAACTGTAATAATCCTTGTCTTGGGGTCATAAATGCAAGGGCAAATTTACTGTCTTGTTTGTCAAATTTCTTTGGCTTTGCCTAGAGTTATATGTAGTTTTAAAGTGGTACTTGCTGTAGCATTAAGAATTAAGATGATCGTTATTTACGGTGAATCTCCCGCATTCCTAACATATTTGCTAAACAAAGTACGAACTAGAATTACGATAAACAACACCAGTAGCATCTTCTATTATAATAAGTACCATATTTGTATGCGATTATAATTTGCATACAAAGTAAATGGAAACAAGCTTTGCCGGGTGTCATTTAATTCATATTTTTATCGTTTCCTAGAAACTATACGAAGTTATAGCCTATGTAAGTAACGACATAATACTCGCAACGACATAATACGTGTAAATTAGGGGATGCTTTCGTAGTGGCTACGTGCTATTATGGATCTATGAAATAATGAAAAGAGAGGTATGGGCACTGCGAATGGCATCTCGCTTAGTGTGGTAGGGCACGTTCAGTGAATATCATCTCGCTCAAATCTGGAGCAGAGCCCGACTGGGGAAGTACCTCCACCTTACAGAAAACCACAGCCAAATAGCACTAGACCCTACTCATAGTGTTGTGTTCCTGCTGGTGAGTAAGGTTGCCAAAGAGCTCAAAGAGGACCCAGTGTGTTGACGATGAGGGACCCTATTGTTCCTTTAGCCGTCAACACAGTGAATCCTCCTTTTTGTAAAGGGTCGGCAACGCGCATGTGACTCCTGTGGAGTTACAGGCGTCCATAGGTTACGGTAGCTGCTTACCATCAGGCAGGCCGTATGCTTGTTTGCCACCGTCGTAGTATAAAAAAAAAAAAAAAAAAAATTACGGAAATACCTACAGTTTCAGTTTCATGTAGAGTGGAATTTCAGCATTTAATAAATAATTTTTGGAAAGTTAAAGGTAGACATGAAACGGGCTGTTGTCTTTGAGTCTCTACGTGACGGCTACAATTTTATATAAATAAATCTATACGTGTGACTCGCGTTTGGAAGGTTTTTACACAACATTTCAGTTTCAGAACTATCGAAATTGCGTTAAACTAAAGCAAACTGTTGATACTAACAAGTAGTTCAAACACTTTCAGTTGAAGTGGTTTCTCCTAGGTATTTAAGTTAGAACTGTTAGAACCGATGAAAACTAGGTCGGAAGTCACTTGTTATTTTAGGATACCGATTGTATAATGATTACTATTGGTGTAGACATTGTAGACCATTTCGTGGAAGGATGTTTACTAACTAGTCCGCCTTAAATAATGAAAGTTGCAATTAAATATTTGCTTTAAGTCTTATTTAAATATTCCCAACATCTAACTTCCGCCCGCGATTTCGACCATATATACAGAGATGGGCAAAATGTAATCGACTAACGATTAACGATTGAGATAAACAAAAGTAATTGCGACTGACGGTTGAAAACGACGACTGATCAATCTTAGTTGTATAGTGTGCAACTAGTTTAGTTGCAATTAAATTAGTTGAAACTAAATTTTGTAATCGACTAATTAGTTAGACTACTTTTTCGCGACTAATGGTAGAAGCATTGAACGGAAAACCTCGGTATTACTATGTTGACAGACTGAGAGGGGTTTTATACATCTTAACGGATGTATACAAATAAAATGGTCATGTACTTATTACCGATATTTTGATTATTTATGGAGTGAGATCTCTTTGCTCACTATTATTCTCTTTGATAATACCAACCAAATGAGCTAAAATTGTATATCAAACGTTTAGTTTGGATGGCAAATTGGCAATGCTACAACCCATCATGTTAGGGCTCGTCAGCATGGCAAACGTAGGACCATTTGTAACAAGTAATAACCATACAATATTAATGGAACTAGTTTAAATATAATAAACGATAAAATGGATGAGTAAAGTAGTTTTTTCCTTTCTTCATACATCGTTTTCTTTCTTACTTCCGTGTCCTTAAACCTTTACCTACATTTGCAGTACTAATCGTCTGAGCATCGTAATAAGTAATAACTTAAGCACCTAAAATCTATGATTATTCATGACAACATGTTCAATATTTTAGACATAAACCCTAATCAGAAACTTATTAAATATTTTTATAACAATCTTTTATAACCAACCGA
This sequence comes from Pammene aurita, assembly GCA_947086415.1. Taxonomy (NCBI): domain Eukaryota; kingdom Metazoa; phylum Arthropoda; class Insecta; order Lepidoptera; family Tortricidae; genus Pammene; species Pammene aurita. The sequence goes on from OX352303.1 coordinate 10,956,103, forward strand.
ATTCCTTTGACAATCGTCATTTACGCGTTGAGAGGACATCAACGAGTCCGAACTCTAGTGTATGTATTATTATAGTCACCTGCCGGGTCTAGCACCAGATCAGATCGATGGTGTCATAACATTAAACTGTCATTCAACCATTTCAAATTAAACGTGTATACATAATTTTAGCTCAATCGGTTGAAGATATCTGCTTCAAAATAAGTTGCAAGATTGCACCCAAACTAACATAGTTACAACCTTACAACATTCGAGTACCTATACAATGGTTACCCCTAGTTACATATTGCAAGTTATGTAGGAGGTTATTGCAACTTAAATAAAAAATGCAAAAATTAGTGACTACCGAGTTTCAATATAGATTTAACTGTGAAATTTAGTCGATTGAAACTAAAACTAATTTAATTGTTAGTCGAACATTCTCACAACTAATTTAATTGCAACTAAATTAGTTACATTAAAAAATATAGGATTGATATTTTTAATCGATTGATTAGTTAACTAAAAAATTAATCGATTAATGCCCATCTCTGCATATATACATATTAAATGCCAAACTTATATCGTGTTTATTTGCCCTATCACGTGACCGTCCCAAACACAATAAAACAATACAATACAATACAATACAGTACAGAAAATGCATTAAAATCAAATCAAACAACAGGCGATCTTTTCGCTAAAGAGCGATTTCTTCCAACATACCTTATAACAGGTATAACATTCCTAATGTAATATTTTGACACAACGTTAAATAACCTTTTGCTTATCCTTATTAAACTGCGTACGTGTATATTTACATATATTCTATTAACATAATCTTAGGAACCGGATAGGTAATATGTTCAATGAAAGCAATTAGGATTCAATTATGTCATGTTTACAATCGTATCTTCATTAATTCAGCAAAACTGTCATCAGCTTATAAGTACATTACGATATTATTATAATTACTTTTAATTATTCAGTCATTATGTCAAAACTTCGAATGATAAATCGTTGCCTTGCAACAAAGCTCGCTATAATATATACATCTACTCTTCGAAACCTCGTATCATAGTACTTAAATCGATAGTGACATACGAGTTTTCTTTTACTTATTTGTTACTTAGCCAGTGTTGATTGACAAGCAACGAACAAATAATTGATTAAACAAGCTTAATCAATAAAGCGCTTTCATAGTAAATCAACAAAGTGCCAATTGTTATATCTTATAGCGTGATAATTATATGGTGAAATCAAATCTTAGACTGGACTTGTCACTAATATTTTTTGAATATGACAGTTGAATACCTACGACCAGCATGTAAATAAAGTATTTAAATGAGTTTTTTTCTTAATGTATTATGAAGTAACTAAAATTATATTTGAGTAGGCTTATAATAATTTATATGTAAACATTAAAGACATGAACAGCTACATTGCTGGTAATCCTATTTTCGGCCTCTGTAATACTATTATTAAATTGACTGTTACATATATATTAATATTAATAATTAATGTTTTAATTGTTACAGGTACGTAAATGAAGTTTTATTATAACACACTTAACTTTTTTGTTATAAAGTGGTAAGTTCTAAATGAAAGTCCTGTTTATAAAAAAACAGTAACATAAAACATAACATATGTATTAATAACAATGGGAGGTACCTAGTTTTTGCCGTGAATGTATAATTCCCCGTTCATTAATATTTCATAAAGTTTGACCAGTATTGTTCCTCCTAACTGTAACCTAATTGCCTGACCTAATAATAAAAAAAAGGTTTTACGAACTTTTCCGAAGCCCATTTACGGTCATCGCCTTAATAAACAGAAGTATTGACTTTAACAGCCTCTTTAACCCAACATGTCCTTTTTAACGTCGCCTCTTACCCTCCATGGATCGTGGAAAATACTAAGTCAGTTAAATTCGTTACGCATGGTAATACCGACTCAAATTTTATGGTGTCGACGTAAAATTGTCAGAATGTATACGGAATTCGAATACAGTTGTGGAAAGTGTCGGGAAAATAAAAAAATCCACTCAAAAGTTACGGTCTTCGAGGCATAAAAATAGACCGATTTTACACGTCGCTAGAACCCCATGACCGATTTTATTTGTCGACGTAAAGTCGCGTTTCATAAAATTTTAACAGCTCCTGACAACGAGCCGCGGGATTTCCTTACACACCGAGCTCCAATATAAAGAGCGAATGTAAGCTGGCCTTCGTTCATGCCAAAGCTTCGGTTTTAAGGTTATCTTCAGTGTTCTATGTAAACACTTACTTCGATTTTAAGTTAAGTACCATTTAAGTAGTATAAGGGATTATTAATGTAAATTTTATTAATAAAGAATCTCCACGAAACCGCTTTGTCAAATATAACAATTAAGATGTATTTTCATCTATTTGCATATCTACGAGTATAGACAGTGATTTTGCAATACTTTTCTCTTTGGATTTTAATTGTGAACTAGTAAAACGAAAAGTTTGAGGAAACAACCAGCTCAACCGACCTAACATTATTGCAATACACGCTAGAACTACACAAACTATTCCACTTGTAACTTCCTCTTGTTAGCGTTATCGTGCTTTTACATGAAGACGATTTTAATTCCACTGTGAATAAAGAAAATAAATGTAAGGAACAAAAAATATAAGAAAACGCGGTGTTTTTAGAGCCGCTGTTGTAGCAGCCTATCAGAAAGAAATAAAAATAAAATGGCACTTTTGTTCACCAATTAGAAAAGCCATTAAAGATTGGAAATTGCTAGCGCCATCTATTGACAGTTTGCAGTTGCATTTGAAAGCAAAATTCCTTCAGACTATCTTAGTTTTTTTAATGTGTTGATGTCGCTCCAATCAGCAAAATCATCATCGTATTCACTTTTCATAAGATTATGGCCGTTACCAGCACCTAAAAAACTTGTAGACATTTCTAACTATTAGGGTAACTGCGACTACAACAACCCACTAAATTCACTACAAAAACCGGCCAAGAGCGTGTCGGGCCACGCTCACTGTAGGGTTCCGTAGTTTTCCGTCCGTCACAGTAAGTGTCCCCACTTAAGAGTTAATAACACCGCCATGTAGGATATGATATGAGAGTTCCACGTACAGCGACATCTATCGGCAAATTAAGTAAACTATTGCGCGCGAGCATAAAGTATGGAAGATGATTTTTATGGGATAATTCTTTATTGCGTGAACCGATTTTCACCGTTTTTACTTTATTTGAAAGCACGTCATTTCATTGTAATTTTGTAGAAATTACAGGTACAATAAACACCTGCTTATACGGTTAAATTACAAACTTAGTTCAGAAATTATTTAGTATTTTTTTTTCAAAAACTATTTATCCTATCAAGTTCAAAATAATTTTCCTAGAAAGTTTTTATAAAGTTCTACTTTTGAGATTTTTTTCATATTTTTAAAACTTATGGTTCAAAAGTTAGAGGGGGGGGGGACGCATATTTTTTTACTTCTGGAGCGATTATTTCCGAAAATATTTACATTATCGAAAAATGATTTTAGGAAACCCCTGTTTATTTTTAAATACCTATCCAATAATATATCACACGTTAGGGTTGAAATTAAAAAAAAAATCACTTCCCACTTTACGTATAGGGGAGGTACCCTAATAAAAAAAAAATTTCACTTTTTATTTTACCACTTTGTCGGCGTGATTGATATACATATTAGTACCAAATTTCAGCTTTCTAGTGCTAACGGTCACTGAGATTATCCGCGGACGGACGGACGGACGGACGGGCAGACATGGCGAAACTATAAGGGTTCCTAGTTGACTACGGAACCCTAAAAAGTTCAAGTAATAACTTAACCACTTCAATTAGTCGACCGCTAACAAACTAAACTGTTTTCTTTTCCAATAATAATGGTGTTAGTTTTTCTTGCCATGGATAATTTCCCCGGCTATTACCCCCATGGATATAAAGCTTCCACTAACTTTCAGCTGCGACATTACTGACCCACTGCAAGAAAGCCGTAACAGCCATTGAAAGCTAGTTTGAATTTGGAATTTAATGAGCTAGAATACGGTTAATATTTGAGTAAGTTTCCTATAGCTAGTATGCGTTATTAGACAGACTACCTAGGCCTATTCCTTTCGCTTGCTAGTACCAGTAGTTTTATACTGTTCTTCGTTAACGCATACGCGTTAGTAGGTTACTCGTATGCTGGTTTTCCTAAGCGGCAGTGCTTAGTGAGCTTTGTAAACTGCTTTGCGGTTTTATCGTTACTGGTTGATCCTTGAAGTAAGTGCCATGCGAAGTTGTCATAGCTTGTGGTGTTATGCGGCGTATGGATCACCCTTAATGCTACATAGAATCTTACTTTATTATTCTGTACTTTAAGAAAATCGTATAAGTATACGCCTCCGTACCTTCTGTAATGTGTGAGGAGCTAGTTTTCTACCGTGGAAATTATATACCTGTTTAAGGAATATTCCCCATACAAAGAGTGTCCATATAAAAAACATATTATAACGAAAAATCCTCAATTGTAATATGGTAAAGTCAAACACAGTACAGTACTTTGATATTTTTACTTTCAGCCCATCACTATTCAAGGAAACTTAATATTATTGAAAGTCATATATTTTTAGGAGAAAAGGTCAACTTTTTACGCTATTATTACATTTTATCAACGTTCGTTAACACTTAAGTTTGAAGTAAGTATTGCTGTCATTCCATAAATTGTAGCTTATGACAAGGGTCGCCCGTGGGACGCTTTTGTTTAAGGACTACGCGTACAACAATATTTGCTTACGAATAATTTCATACTGGACTTAATTTAATTTACGCCCTATCAGTTAATGGCTTTGTTTTCATGAATGTTGTACCTATAGAAAATACTGTCATTTCTCGCAATTGACTTGTGAATAAGTTTCAGTGGTATTAAAATAAGGGCAAACTTAAGTATTTACCAGATGAACTCTGCAGAAAACCTCACTCTGATTATTGTAATTGGTTAATTTTCTGAAATAAGTCCTTGTTTCAATCTGCCCGAGTGCTCTTTACTGTCCCATCCCAGTACATGTTAAAACTTAAGTCAATCGTTATAAAGCTGATAGCCCCCGGAGAACCACATAAGATAGATTTTATAACAGAGATCATCCATTAAAGGGGCGAAAAATGGGGAGAAATCTACTATGGCATTGAATATCGTATGTTACGTAATATTTGCCATTATATTTTATTTAGGCGCTTTATGAAAAATAAGCTACCCGGCAAACTAATTTAATTGTACAAAGGCGAAGTCGCGGGTTGACGCTAGTACATTATAATCCCTTTTTGTTTGGTTTTCTTTTGGAATTAACACTACACTACAGCGAATCGAGTAGGTATACAAATATTCCTTGTGTAATTTGTCTACCTATTTCTACACATCATTATAGGTAGTACTCATTTACTCGTATAATGAGATGTTGATTTAGTACCTAGGTCCTATTTATAGGTAGGTACTGTAAGCCAAATGCAACATGTATGTATAAGTATATGCTTTGTCATATGAGAACTTAGTCTACCTATTTACCTAACCTTACAAATTATACATATTTGTGCTTCGTAATGTTATATTTATTGTATATTGTATGTATGTAAAATATAACATCATTTTAATAACGTAACATCTTGTTGCAGTTCAGGCGCTAGGTTTAGGTTACATAACATCTTGTTACTGTTATAAAAAGATCAGGCGCTTTGTTTTGGCATACATCTACAATCTTTTGATACTGCTGCCACTGACAAGACCACGCACGGGGGCTTGCAGCACCGCATTATCTTGTAGCCCTACCCCTGCCCTGCTTCGAGGAACAAAGGAAATCTAGGAGACTTATCATAATAGAAACCGGATGTTTTATCTTTTTCAAAAATATTTTTTAAATCCACTGCCACTTTTTTGCATTGCAGCATCGGCATTTCGTGTTCCCCCATTAAAGACGAGACTAATTATATATATCTCATCTAGGAGACTTATCGAACTAGGTTCAGTGTCGTGGGCTCTTGTTCTATAAGGGGTTTATTGTAATTGTAACTCCATATTTTAATCTACACAAACTTGCTATTGAATTTATTTACAAAAAAATATGTTTGTTGAGCATAAGTTTCTGTGTCCACTTGCCTAAGTATTTTCAATAAGGTAGGAACTTAACAGCTCAAATTACTTCACATAACATTATTAGTAATTTCATATCATCATAGTTTTCACTCATACAAAATTATCCAGAATTAAATAGGCGTCCAAAACTTCCAAGTACCTGGAGATAGACCGGCGATAGTCATTAACAATCTTCTAAAGAGCCCTTCGCAGAAAACAAGATCTCAGTGGTACGAAGTACTAAGAATGGAATGTCGTACCTACTTAAAGCCCAGATAGGATTTTAGGCCCCTCTCCAATGTCTTGAATGTCTTCAAGATACTCCACCCGCACTGAAACCTTTACTAGCTATTTTTTTTATGAATGCGATGCCTAATTCATATATTTGTCAAATATGTATCCTTTTTGCCCTTGAGGTATATCTCTTTTGCCCGAGGTGGTCGGGCAAAACGGATAATTGGACTTATTTGTTTAAAAAATAATAACACTAAGAAGTTATTCAAGTATAAGGATTTGTGATAGCATTTTCCAAAGTTAACTGTACATAGTAAAAATTAAAAATATAAAGTGTTATTTTGATTAACAATTAGGGTGTTTTTTTCATCATTCCCTTGACATATGCGTATTGCCCGGGCTTCCCCTACGTCAACGATCTTTTTTAACTATTATTTTATTCTATATCTTAAAACTACGAGTAGTTCATCTCTTTGTTATGTAGACAGCAAGAGCAAGTGGTCCAAAAGTATAGACGTAAAAGCTATGTACAATAGACGTGATATAACTACCAACACGCTATCATCGTAAAACAGAAATTTAATCTCGACAGCTCTTGCTGTCATACATACTCACATTACAACGACCTAAAGAGTGAGAGAGATATTCCATTTTCGAAATTTAGAATGCTACGAACAATGCGCGAACTCCTAGTTTACGTCCATGTTCATATGATAATAATAATAAGACAAAAGTGTCCCATAACTTGGATATAACAATAAGCCCCACAAATGAGCGGCTGAAATGGAATATCGCATGTACGTGACTAGAAAGTTTTGATGTTTTCCCCAACTTGATAAGCTGCTTTGCTGCAGTAGATATTCAAACGTGAAAATCTAACTGCTACAATGTCAATAAAATGCTATAACAGGTTTAAGCAATAAGCAATGCTTTTTTTTATTCCACGACTGTGGCAAACATGCATACGGCCTTATGGTAAACAGATACCGTAGCCTATGGACGCCTGCAACTCCAGAGGTGTCACATGCGCGTTGCCAACCCTTTATTAAGAAGGAGGATTCACTGTGTCAACGACTAAAGGAATAAGAGGGTCCTTCGTCGTCAACACATTGGGTCCTCTTTGAGCTCTTTGGCAACCTTACTCACCAGCAGGAACACACCACTATGAGTAGAGTCTAGTGCTGTGGCTGTAGTTTTCTGTAAGGTGGAGGTACGTTCCCATTCGGGCTCTGCTTTAGATTTTAGCAAGATATGACATTCGCTGAGCTGTGCCCACACTGAGCTGTGACACATAGCGAGATGATATTTGCAGTACCCATACCTCTCTTTTGGACATAGTTTAGGGACATACCCGGGTCCAAGTTCGGGTTATTATTTCAAAATGTACACATATCATGTTCTTACTACAGTTGTTACTACTCATTAAGCAATTACTAGTAAATTGACATAACATTATTTATAGATGAAAATTTTATTACTTTGCAGTTAAAAACGTTATATGTTAATTAGGTCTTCTTCCTCCTAGCGTTTGTCCCAACTTATTGCTCTATTGAGCTTGGGGTCCGCTCGGCAACCTAATCCCAGGAATTGGCGTAGGTACTAGTTTTTACGAAAGTGACTGCCATCTACAACCTACAACAACCCATAGGAAAAACTAACCCTTGTTGGGTTTAGATCAGGTTTCGTCACGATGTTTAAAGGCCCGAGTTTTTATATTTTATTTTAAATAATAATATCCTTAATACAAAAAAATGACTGAATAAATACCGATAAGGAAGCCGTATTCAATTTGTAAAATTTTTCATTTACCAATTTAACTACTACTGTGCATTGAGCTTGAATTATTTACAGAAGTAAAATGCACCAAGATTTAAAACTGCGCAAAATAAATATTATACAAATACATGTGTACTGTACTGTATACTTATATGACTTCAAAGCAAAAATACTAAAGAATAAACACTGTTCCATTTAGGAAAAATGCATGGCCACCTTTCCAAGCTACAGTTGTATAAAAAGTTAGGCAGTCTTTTATCATAGCGCTAAAATACAGTGTTTTCGAAATTGGGCCCCAACAAAACGCTTTCGTCGCCAGAGGAATATTATCGGAGTGCACTAAAACATTTATCACTTGAATTCGGGGCACGTGGCAAAAAGCCCCGGTTTGCGAGACAACCCGATGCGGTGAGAGGGTTCCATTATACAAGAGTATAGTGATTTACGTATAAAATTTTATACATACATAGTCTGTACTCTCTTTGAGTGAGCTACATATTTAGTAAGAGCATAGGCTCTTACTGGTATATATAGATATACCTTCACCCTCACAATATTCTCTTTCGATACTTGATAATGATGATTGCTTTTTATTTGTAGCGAACAAAATTACAAGTACAAAATGCATATTATTTTTCTAATGAAAATACGATTGAAGAAATCGTATTTTAATAGTAAAATAAATACAAACATATTATATTTTTAAAGAATCATCAGGATACATTAACTGCGGCATTTTTTTGGTCCGACACTCGACCTCCCAACTTTATCTTGTACTACAAGGCTTTTTATTCCAAATGTTTTAGTGCGACATTGGACAGTGGGGTATAGTTAGGCTCTGAGTGACATTTGGCACATGGTTCTATTTGTACCTATTTAGAAACTTATTTTATGTCAACTAATACAATATTCGTAACTTTTATTGTATTCTCCCAAGCGTGAAGTGCGAACCCTGAAAATGCGATTTCATCATGCGAGTGCCCACTTTTTGTTAGACAAAACCACCGGCGGAATGGTACGAAAAATATCAGCGTTCCGGCCAGTCAACCAAAGTTTTACAGTTCAAACGGAAGTATGAAATAAACGAACACAAATACAGAGCGAGCACGGAGCAAAAACAATTAGGTACGCCGGAATATTGGGAGATAAATCTAAACGATGGCCTTTTGAGACCGAAACTCGATTGTTTTTGCGTTTGGTGCCTTGGACCAACAATAACAGATATCGGCTTTACGAGTAGACCGGCAGATAGCAAGCATGTTCTAATTAAAAGTTTCTGATGCGCACCACACTAGGCTCTACAAATTTCATTCTATTTTCACCGTAGGCTAATGAAGGATTTGTCATTTTCACGAATGACATAATGCCATGGTTAATGGCGGCAACTTTACAGACATTTTACATAAGCTTAGTCACGCAATCCACATGGTAACTGCGGCCATGATTGTGCTTTTGATAGCTCGATACTGAAGATTTGCAAACATGTAAATAAACATATTGTTAGAAAATATGGAAGATTGCAGGGACTTATGGGAAGAAAATCCGAAAAACAGATTTTTAATCCTACCTATGTGTGTAGTGTATTCTATCAAACTGAAAGTTGTATGTGGTTGGTCCGGATTGCGTACATAGAGCAAAAGCGGATGACATTAGACCGGCAAGATTCTGCGCAGCCTAAACGCATTATTAAAATAGTATTCGAGTAGTGCCTTCCGTTACGGTCACAGGCAACTTCTATAGGCTTATTATCTTTTTGGAAGTTTTCAGTAGCCTCTGTATGTTGTGTTGATAAAGTTCTCTTTATCAGGAGGAAAATTATCCAATAATAAGGAATTTTACGAATAAATTGAAAGATTATATTTTCCAATTAAAAAAATTGATTGATTGATAGATAATATATTTTCCAATTAAAAAAAAGTGATTTTTTGACACAATGATTTCAGCATTTTTGGTTTCGGACTAATTACATAATGCCAATTAAAAATAAATTAATAAAAAAATCATCCTGATACCTGATATGTGAAGTACGTCAACAATCATCATGTTATTCCAACCAGAAATCTTCATCTTGCTTTTGAGAGCCATATTCACAAAAGCAACGTTCTACCTGTCAACTACATATAAACGCGAAGCACCGCAAACCACCGCCTAGGGGAATTCATTTCGGGGAACATTGAGTGCAGTCGCGATATGGCGCGGTTGATTTGCGGGTTCCATTAAAATATTTCGCTCGCTAATCTCGAGTGGCGCGGCCTCGCGGATTCAATGCGGCGAGACCGAATCGCGCGATAACGCTGCTCATGTCTTCTACCTTTGTCTACACCATCACAGAAATCACATGCCTGTATGACAAAAAAACGCTCTGAGCGTTTTACGCCTAGTTCGATAAAAACGCTCCTATTTTATGTTAATTTCCGTGAAAATGACAAGGGAACTCATATGCCGACAGCGTTAAAATCCAAGCGATGGCGCTATCTTGCTATGTATTAGTGTTGAGTTGACAAACTCATTATCGTCATATCATAATAGCCAAAGAACGCCCACTACTAGACATAGGCGCTGCGTTGCTAACTTTACTTATAGGCGTAACATAGCTTTTGTATTTTGTTTACAGTAAGTTCATATGGACTACAGTAAGTTCGTATGGAGAAGATCAGTTGGAAAGAGAAGAAAACCAATGAAGATGTTCTTTGTAAAACAAAGGAAAAGAGAAGTTTGTTTAGAACCATAGAAAATAGGAGAGGAAGGATGCGTGGATACCTGCTACGACATGACGAATTTATTAAGAACATCCTAGAAGGGAGAGTTGAAGCAAAGAGGAAGCCAGGGTAAACGTCGTGTCGTATCAGGCTGTCAAGGAGAAGGCAAAGGACAGACATACATGGAATCTGCTCAACCGACAAGAGCCCAGCTCTTAAATAATTGATGATGATGAAGTTCCTATGGTTTGAGTACGGTGCGTTTCTTAGTCCCATAGGTTGTTTTATTAATTGATAGCGACATTTTTGCTACCTTGATCGATTTGGCAACGTAACGTTGAGTGTTATAGGGTACACAGCGATATAAGAGCTAGTTATAACTCTTCATATTTTAAGAAGCTTCCTCCTAGGCATCAATTTGTTTTTTTTAACCCTTCTTTCAAAAAGGTTTTAGGTTAGGTACTTACACGAAAGTAATTCAAGCAAGAATATGTGTAAATTAAATACATGCCTAAAAGTAGAGATTCTTCAATGATTCTCATCAGATAATATCGAAGTCAAACCACTTCCATTGATTGTAAAAAAAATCAAAGCTGCGACACAAGCCGATGAAAAAATGGAAGCGTAAAAAATATGTCAGAGGCGCGAACTCGATATGAAACGCTCTCAGTATTCACTGGCTCTCACATGTAATAAATCCTTGCAAAATACATGATTTATCACCTTCTGGTTCTGTGGGTCGATGTAGGGTTACCGTAAGGTGCGGGAAAGTGGGAACGGGGTAGGTGCTTTGTTCAATTTATGCAGAAAGGAGTCATTGTTGCGGTGACATACTTGTGCATGTTAGTTAGGAGGGTTTCAGATGCTTCGTGTATACAGTACAGGCTGATAGCTTCTTTTATGTGGTATCGGATTGCAGACTGACTGCTTCAGAAAGTGTATTTATAGTTTGTATTTCATTATAGAAAATATGAACACATAAGATGATGAATTTGAATCGATTTACCTTCAATATTTCCATTTTGTGAAATATTGTTTTCTTTGCATTGATCTACCATCTGTGATTGGGTTTAGATACAAAAGCAAGATGCGGGTTTTATCTTTACCAAGATTACTTGTTAGTATAACAAACCACATTGCTTTATTGCCGCATCAAAGGGAGGTCTCCATTCGACTATAGACGTGTATAGTTCAATACTTAACGCTTAAATTGCCTCGGGGGATTAAAATCGACTCGCATATTTTTATTTATTAAACATTAATATTTAGTCTTTTTTGCGTTAGCAAGATCAAATACCGTCTAACTTTTAGCTTACGAAATACAACCAGATAACAAACAGACGGACAGACGGACGGGACGCGGAAGTTTATTATTGGGGTTCCGTTTGTTAGAGTTAAAACAGTGGTTGTACTCGTACAGTCAGCAGCAGAAGTTGAAGGCGTGTCAAGTGTTCAAAATGATCTTCGCACGCCTGCATTCTAAAAAAAACAAGAGCATGTAGATATCATTTTCAAAACTTCAGGCTTAGCTACTTCTGTCGATGACTGTGCGTGTAGTTTTCTGATAAATATGCCTTTTGGTACCTACGTTATACTAAATCTAGCCTTTTTATTTCTGTGACATAATATTTTTAGGTTATCTATCGAGCAGAAAGATGTGAGAAAACTACCATGTCACAAGATTACCTGATCATCAATCTATGATAAATAAAAGTTATTTCAACTAGGCCACTTATCCCTCACATAATAACAACCTTTCGACGACGTATCACATAACCTTTTGAGCAAGTTCCCTACTAACTATCCACAGAGTTTCCAAAGAAAAATACCGATACATTTCCTTTACTCCATGAATAGGGAAGTTTCTCGACGCTTGTTATATTGAGGACACGCGAAGGTATTTGTACAGCGGTGCCACTTCTTTAGTAACCGCTATTTAAATTGGGTTCAGTGAAATTGATGAATCTTCATCAGTTATTGGGTACTAAAACTAGGACTGATATGGACGACAAAAAATAAATAAATTATGGCTTTCACTTATAAAAATATATTGCCTTATTCCACGAAGACATTAGTTTTCTCTCAAAGTTCATATATAATGTTGTTATTCAAAATGCATCGTGTAAAAACTGTAAGGAAAATATTTTAACCCATAGGTTGTCTAGATGATATAACTTTTCTGTCTGTTGTCTAATTACATGAATTGTACATACGATTTTTTCTGTCATTTTCTTTTGAGGTACGCAACACAGTTTTATATTTATAATATTGAAATGATCAATAATTACTGGTGTGGTGTGCAACTGTAATGCTGCTATAAGCTATGAATTTTGCCCACGGGGTTATTCGAGTTATCTTATGTCTTCTAATATTTTAAAGCGACGTCTCACAGGAGTTTGTATTTACATAGTTGTGTTCCTAATTAGTTAAAAGTTCATGCATTAAGTGATCGTATTTCGATAAAATATAAGAAGTGAAACCTAATAATTTATATTATATCTATATATATATATTAGTGGTGCAACGAATACTACTTTGACGAATACGAATATCAGTTTGTCATTTTACGACTAAGGATACGAATAAGAATATGAAACTAATCTTTGCCGTTGTCTCCATACCTACATCATACGCCACCAACTGCATATATAACTTTGTCACTTAAATAAATTATACAAGTAACAGTCAATTCACGTGAATGTACAGTTTTATTGTTAGTTATGAGTTTATTGGGTGGACAATATTTCTTTATATTGCAAATTAAGACGCGCAATATTACTCCTCCACACAAAACAGTCTGGGCGACAAGAAATACATCAACCTGGCAATTAAATGTTTGGACATTGGCTATGGAGAGAGAGAAAAGAGTACCAAAAGTTGCCGTTTTTGCCCAAAATTTTGATTAGCCGTGTCTCCTACGTCACTCACATCGGATTTTAAAAAGGCTATAGCCGGCTTTCCATAGTAAATAGATTCTTATAATGAAGCATATTTATGCTGAGTATCAACATCCTAACTGTGACAGTTTTAGACTTATGTTTTTTTTTATATTTTGTTTTTCGGGATTTATGCGAGCGAATAGTCAGAAACTGTTACAGTTAGGATGTTGATACTCAGTATAAATATCCTCAATTATAAGAGGTATTCACTAAAAAATCCAGAGTATATTTAATGCAAGGGCCGATTTGCTATGGAAAGCTGGCTATACAGGATGGAAATAGATTTTGGGTCAGTGAAGGCAGCTACTAGTTCCCGTGTTGCTAGGCGAAAATGGTCTTAGGAGACCTTCCTTCGATTTCAAATTAATGAAGATTGGCGTTTACAGATTTTGGAAAAACATACAGGGTGCGAGAAAATGGTCATTTTTGACAAACTTTTTTTTTAATGCCAATCGATCCCATTCCTGTCCAGCATTAAAAGCTTGTATGGGACCAAAAAGAAATTTCGGGCTAGAAAAGCCATAAATCGAGAAAAACTTTCCCCGTACAATTTGTATGAAAATGAAAAAAGTTTTTTTTACATGTATTTTTTTTATGTCAATCGATTCCATTTCTATCCAGTATCAATAGTTTCCTTGGTAATGTAAAAAAAAGCCAGAAAGTAAAGAAAACTGTTTTCATACATTTACTATGGAGAAAAAGTGAACTTTATTTACATTTTTCTGTCACGCTAATCAGTTCTGTTTCATTGAAGGATCATAATACGGTATGAAAATCACAGTAATAATTGCAATCAAAATACAATGGGATGTAAAAGTTTGAGTCTGTAGAAATAGTATTTAATGTACGTTTAACCTGAAAGTACGAACGACAATACCTGTCGTTTATCTAAACCATTAAGTTTCAGAAAACAGATTTGTTTTCGCTAGTATGGTCTGTTGGAGTAAGACTGCAGTACAACATCCTCGTGCCCCATTGCACTGATAGTAGCTCCAAACGATGTTAATACGTGGCCACGTGAACGTCGCAGTTGCGTATACTCGTGGTATCTGATTTTTTTATAGCAAATAAAATAGTTAAAATGTAAAACGGCATATCTAAAATACATTGTAACCGTACAAGCAATTGGTAATCTTTGTAAAATAACTGCCTGCCGTAGCTGTCTATCATAACGTCAGGTCCCTGGTGAAACATGATTTTATTTGTTAAGACAAATATTTTATGAGCATTAAATATCAACAACACAAGACTCTAACAACTAACCTTTTTACGAAATTAAGCGTTCAAAATGGAGGCTGTCTTATTGAACACACAGATCAGCCCATTTTTTCACTTCTTTCGTTGTTGCGGCTAACAGTGTATTAGGCTGAATGTCTGTCAAAATGGTATGAATTGCATTTTGCAATTCTTCGATATTGGCGTATTTCTTCTTGTACACTTCGTTTTTCAGGTAGCCCCAAAGAAAAAAATCGAGAGGTGTTAGATCAGGGCTTCGAGGTGGCCATTTTATGGGTCCATGTGTCCCTATCCACTGAGTGCCGAATTTTTGGTTTAAATTCATTCCAGTATTGCGGCTGTTATGTGGAGGTGCTCCATCTTGCTGAAAGAACAATTTTCTTCGAAGAGCAAGTGGCATTTCGTCCAACTGTTCTTCAAGACTCTCCAACACGACTCTGTTATAAATTTCAGAGTTTAGTGTGCCTTGATAAAATTTTACCATAACCACGCGATTGCCCATTAATCCACACCAGCAGTTAAAAGAAAACCTAACCTGGTTATGGCTATCGAAAGTACGAAGGGGATTTTCTGTTGCCCAATAATGATGGTTTCGTCTGTTGTATATGCCGTTATTTGAAAAATTGGCTTCGTATGACCATAAAATAAGGCACAAGAAATGACGATCGGCTAACGCCCTTGCTCTAAGCCTATTACAAAAAATTCTTCGTCGAATGTTATCTCCGCCATGTAAAGATTGAACTATTCGACCATTTCGGTAACATTTGTACCCGAACTTACTCCATATTTTCAAAACCGACGTATGACTTACTCCAACTTCATTGGCTACTTCTCTCGAAGAGATCTCAGGATTAGCTTCGACGAGTGTCAATACAGCTAACTCTAAGTCTTCACCAAAGATTTTTGGGTCTTCTAGTTTTCTTTTTGAAACTACCACCTTGTAGGAGATTAACATTCCTTGTTGGAGTCACTTTTATTATTTACGAAATAGGCTTCTAACAACTCTAACCTTTCTTGATTCGACGTCATTTTTATAACACTTTACAAACGCTCTAGCATAAACGAGCGATTTGTTCGAAATTCAAAATACCCCGCTCGATTCTGGTTTTTTTTTTAAATTTTAGGTGAATTGGCTTCAAGCTTTCCAGCATAGCTATTTGTTGTTAAAAATGTAATCGAACCAAGAGCAATAACTTAAAATTCCCTTTTATTGTTATTTAAAATTTTAGTACTCTAGTCTTTTCATACAGTCATTCAGCATAGGAGGACGAATTAGGGTGACAGATAAATAAGAATAAAGTTTTACTTTTTCTCCATAGCAAATGTATGAAAACAGTTTTCTTTAATTTCTGGCTTTTTTGTACATTACCGAAAGTTGACCCCAAGGAAACTATTGATACCGGATAGAAATGAAATCGATTGACATAAAAAAATACATGTAAAAAAAAACTTTTTCATTCTCATACAAATTGTATGGGGAAAGTTTTTCTCGATTTATGGCTTTTCTAGCCGGAAATTTCTCTTTGGTCCCATACAAGCTTTTGATCCTGGTCAGGAATGGAATCGATTGGCATCAAAAAAAGTTTGTCAAAAATGACCATTTTCTCGCACCCTGAATGTTTTTTCCAAAATCTGTAAACGCTAATCTTCATTAATTTGAAATCGAAGGAAGGTCTCCTAAGATCATTTTCGCCTAGCAACACGGGACCTGGTAGCTGCCCTCACTGACCCAAAATCTATTTCCACCCTGTATATAGCCTTTGCTACGGCATCACTGCCGGCTGCACTGAATGATTTCGTCACCCAATTTATAAAATAATTCATAGGTCGTTTTTATCGATATTTTAACGAATACCTAATAAATATTCGGCGAATACGAATATTTGTAAAAACACTATATCCTAAGGATTCTTGTCCTTTAATGACGAGTAGATCATACTTGTAGTAAGATCGCTGTTGTGTTGCATTCGCATAATTAAATATCAAATGCGATTTAATGTCGAACTCATAAAGCGGTTCAGACACTATCAGTAATAATGTCATTATTTCTGTATCCTCCCTTTTAATCCTTCATATCATAGAAAAGGAATAATGACATTATTGCTGATAGTATCTGGACCGCTTATGAGATGATGATCGTAGCAGAACTACCAGCATAGTATTTTGGATTAATATCACAGCATGTGACGACAAAACAACTGATTCTCAGTTGCACATTGTACTCCATATCACCAATTAACATACGGAGTTAATATTACACCTAATAGACGGAGAGCTAGCCACGTTAGATATGACACAATAATGAGAGCGACGAAACCCATCACGTTAGTTTGCTATGCTATGCTTATTTCTAGATCCGGACATCTGGCAGCTGTAAAGTGGTGGAGGTTAATGACTGCAAACCACTTTAAGAATACAAATCCTAGAGTTCTGGTTTTAATGCAGTATTATAAGAAATTATATAAATTATTAGATAATATCATTGCCAAAACTTTCTGATGGGGGAAAGTAGTCCAAAACGACGAATAACGTAATTCATAGTTCGTCGCCTGCTGTTTCTGTTTCCGAAATAATACGCAATGTTTTTTTGTTCTAACGTTAAAATAAAGACCCAGACCTTTATACCTGAGACAACTTCGGCAGTTTTTATCTATTTTGGAATTACTATTTTCCAATTCAAAAAGTTTGCTAGTCTGTCACTCTAACTTCACGAACGACGAACGAATTCTCAGAAAGATCTTGGGTCTAGTGAGTATGGAAGACGGTAGTGTCCGGGTCCGTAAAAATGCTGAAATTGAGGAGATAGTGGCTGCATATTATCGGCGAGACGAAAACACACCGGCTCCGTTGGCTCGGACACGTTGTCAGAATGGAGGAGGATCGCGGTGCTAAGTTGGCTTACCTGGGTCGCGTAGCAGGACGAAGGCCAATAGGTCGTCCCAGTATCGCTGGGGCGACGCTATGGAATCGGACCTGCGCGATCTCCAAGCCGTTGAGTTGAAACTGGGGGGAGATTGCGCGAGACCGAGACAACTGGCGTAAACTTGTGTCGGCCAGGACTCATTTTGGGTCGGTGTGCTATTAAGTTAGTTAGTTAGTCACTCTAACCCCACCCATTTAAAGCTGCCAGATGCCTGGATCTAGCAATAAGGATAGTATAGCAATCTAACCAGACTAGTTTTGTTGCTCTCATTATCGTGTCATATCTGACGTGGCCAGCTCTTAGTCCATAACCTCGTGACCCGCTCTGTGACTTCCCAAACAATCTAGCCAAGCACGAAATTGCTTAATTTAGTTTTCAAACAGTGAATTCTCTTATTTGGCTAATTGCAAATCTCGATTCCCTTTAGTGTCTGATTTAAATTAAGCTAGCTTTCCGACTCGCTAAATTTGCGTCGAATTAACGTTCCGTAACTTCGAATTGCGTATGAGCAAAATGTTTTCGGAAAACTAATTTATGCTTATTAAAAGCTATATATTTATGGGGTAATTAAATTAACATCGTGTGCTGAAGTAACATGTTACCTCGTTAACTGGCTAAATGTACTTGGTTTGGTACATGATTTAAATATTGAATTTCGCAGTAATTTTGAATGATGAGTTTATGTGTTGTTATAGGTTTGGGTGGAAATTTGAAAACGTTGGTTCAGTTACAAAATATGTCCAAAGAAATTGTACTTGAACATAGACATTTTCGACAACTCAACCATGCTAGTAACACTACATCTAAAAACGCACGGAGCTATATAAAATATAAAAATAGATGATTGGAATAGTCTCAAACTGTACGTAACTTAATATTTACCAGCGACCCGCCCCGGCTTCGCACGGGATAAAAATGGTTATTGTGGATTATCCCTAAGAGATAGACATATACCATCACGGACTTTTATGTAGATCTTTTTAAGATATACAATACCGTAGTACATTATTTTGATCTATCTCTTAGGACTCAGCCAGCATTTGCAATGTAAGCGCAAAAAATGGGTTTATTTACGACATCACATTAGAAACCTCTAAAATCATCAGTGTTTATCTACTATATTATGCATGTATTATACATATAAAACTTCCTCTTGAATCACCCTATCTATTTAAAAAAAACCGCATCATAATCCGTTGCTTAGTTTTAAAGATCGGACAAACAGCGGAAAGCGACTTTGTTTTATACTATGTAGTGATAGCATTCGCATTTTTACCGATAACGATTTTCCCTTCATTTCGAAGTGTCCGGTTAGTGTGTAAATATGTTATTTTAAAGAAAAAAAAAACTGTTTTTTTTTAAATAGAGTTTTATTCTTCGTGAACACCGTGACGCTGTCACTATGTTACCTACAACTACTGCGCAGAAAAATTCGTTACCGACGTGAAAAGAAACATTAATTTGTGGTCTTTTCATTTGAATGATGCTCGAAAATACGAAAAATAGAGATCGTATCAGATATAGGGCCGATTTTAATAAGTTATTCGCCGTTTAAATTATGCAATGTAAATTACATCAATTAAACCTTACAATTTCAATATACGTCCTCGTTTAAATCAGTCCACTGTAACTGAACACACACAAAGTCCCTCGAGCATCGGAGGTCGTATCGAATGGTGCTCGACACTCGATCTACGGTTTGAATTACAAACCGCGGGAATACAAGAGCGAGTTATTTTTGTGTCAATAATTGTGTCACGACGTAATACTTTAATGATGCATTTGCGGTTTGAAAATGATACGTTTGTTATCTTACGGGCTTTATGTCATACTTTGAGGCAAAATTATGTCATAATTTGATTTAAAGGCTACGTGCTAGATTGCTAATAAGTTTTTATTTCGTCGTGCTACTATTTTCTAGAGTTTCAAAGACTTTTAGTGTAATGCTTAGCTAAGTGTAATGCTATGCTAGCTAATTTTTTTATTAATTAATACTTTTTATTAATCATATTTAATTTTAGTTTAATTGGCTTTAGACACAACATTCGGTGCTTGATTATCCATATTTTTTATTATATAGAATATATAGATCAAGACACTTGGAGACCTTATACATCTCTAAGTATAATTTAGAAATAGTATGTTTATTGTATACTAGAATCACTTAAGTACTTTTTTTTATATTATTTAAATTCAAAGTTTATTTCTAACTGTTGATGATGGATTATTATAATTTGGAAATTTATGTAGAAGACACAGTTCAGGTAAGAAAGTATATCAAACTTGTATGTAATTTATTTTCAATAGTCAGATTTGGACTCATCTTTTTTCTTTGGTATTTTTCTTAAACTATAACCTATTGTTGGTTAATCTAACCTTGGTTTGATATGTTTTCTTATAGAACAACGCACTTATATGTATTGTTTAGTTTTGATGTACTGTTGTTTTGAAAAAATAAGTCCCGCCGAGTTTCTTGCCGGACATAATTCTTCTCGGGTCAGAGGTGTAGGGTTAGAACCGGTGTAGTTTGATTTTTTTTCTCTCTCTTTTACTTTGACGTGTAAAAGTGCCCTTGTGGCCTACTTACTGAATAAATGTTTGAGTTTGAGTTTGAGTTTGAGTTTAAGCATTGTGGTATCGTTAGCAGACGTTCTGCTTAATACAAAATTAATTGTACTTTTAGTGTAGTTGAAATGGTGCTTCTGATTCTACTAAAATAATGATACAAAACAGCAAAGTTTTGCTAAAGGTGCTTACAATTTAAGTTACTTCAGATTGCTAAGATGAATACACATATGTACATTGTACTTATCTGACTCCAAATACAAATATTGCAAAAGCAAACACAAAAAAAAGTTCTTTATAAATCATTTAAATTATCCACAACATATTGATAAAATAAAAAAAAGGTTTAGCGATGATGACGTCGCTAAACTTTCTTTTTATCAATATTGTGTTCTAATATAGTCATAGTGAATCAAATCGTGAACGTGTTATCACTGGAGCTACAGCAATTATACTTGTACGTATTAATAGTTTCCTAACAAACGCTCGGTCTCGCTCGTGACTATCGCTTGCCCAAGCGCAGGCTAGCTACGCTTTATATCATAATAGTACCGCTAAAATGTTGCTGCAACAATATCATGTTCATGTACGATACCATTGCTTTAGGTCGCTACTTGTTTTACACTATAGATATATTTTATAGCTATATTTTTTTTAAATCTAAAATTTACACAACACAATGATTTCTAATAACTTTAATACAAATATATTATAACAAAACATTAATTTTAATAATTTAACTACTACCTACCTATGCCTATGTCATCATAAATATTTGGTATTATAGTCGACTCAGTGGTAGGGGAGACCGAGGTGAGTTTGGACTCGTGACAGGGGAGTGTTGTGACATCGTCGATTTTTCGGAACTTATATCTGCTAGCGAGCCCACAACAGCGCGCGTTTGTGAGTTCAAGTATCGAATCAAGAAAAGCGCGCTGTTGTGAGCTCATTAGCGTTATAGGTTTCGAAAAATCGACTGTGACAACTCTCCTCTGTCGCAACGCTATGTAGGTAATTAATGTTGTTTGTTATCAATACGATACTAGTTGTGGTAACTATAGTAAATATTGACGACGATACATTAACATTATATCATTACATTGCATACAATATAGGCCGGGCATTTTATGACAAACAGTACCTATTTTATTTTATTTTATTAATACAAGTTTGTTCTTCAGGTAGTTTTTTTTTGACTGGTCGTAAAATCAACAACCAAAGTATCACTTTTGTACCTAATTATTTGTCTAACGGCTATTAAATTCCAAAGCAAACCCATTAAATAAAGCTACATTTTAGACGATTCTGATTCTTGCGCCAGGCTGGCACGATTTCGTTCACCATTCAAAGCGAAATTAAATGCACTGCATTTAAAGAGTTTTTGTGTTGCCACGCAATAAGATTAGTGGTAAGTGGTACGTTCAAACTCGTACATCTGACACAGCTACTCGACTAAGGATTTCATTAAAAAGCTTGTTTGAAGTAATGGAATAGTTTTTAGGGTTCCGTACTTCGAAAGGAAAAAACGGAACCCTTATAGGATCACTTTGTTGACCGTCTGTCTGTCTGTCTGTCTGTCTGTCAAGAACATTTTTATCAGGAACGCGTGGAGGTATCAAGCTGAAATTTATATCAAATATTCAGGTCTATTGTCCCTTGGAGCTGTGAAAAAATCAAACTTAAAAGCCAATGCAATCAAAAGATACAGTCGTTTATGCTGCAAATTTTAGAGTTTTTCGGCACTCGCAAAACCTACGAGGTACTTCCCGTGAACTCAGAAACTTGAAATTTGGCACGAAGCAACGTCATATAGCATAGACAATGGAAAAATTACAAAAAGTAGATATTTTTAGTAAAATCATACAAAAAAAAATTTTTTTTCATTTCACACTTACTATCTTTTTCCTCGTAAACGCGTGGAGGTATTGAATTAAAATTTATGTCAAATACTCAGGGCTATAGGACCTTTCAGATGTAGCAAAACCAAACTTGTATGTCAACGCAATCAAAAGAAATAGCAATTTAAGTTGCCTATTTTGAAACTGAGTACTCGCAAGAAACTCAAAACCTAAAGGGTACTTCCCGTAAACTCAGAAACTTGAAACTTGGCAAGAAGAAACTTCATATAGCACAGACAAAGGAAAAATTACGAAAAGTAGACATTTTTGTAAAATCATACAAAAAATATATTTTTTTAATTTTAAACTTACTACCTTTTCCCTCGTAAACGCGTAGAGGTATTACATTGAAATTCATATCAAATACTCAGGTCTATAATACCTTTAAGCTGTAACAAAATCAATTTTCTATGTCAATGCAATGGGTGAACTTCTACTTATATACCTACAAGTTTGTACGGAATCCTCGGTGCGCGAGTCCGACTCGCACTTGGCCGGTTTTTTTTCTATTTAGATGCTGGCATTTCTAAATACTTTCGCAATTTGCATATTTAATTAAAAATAATAAAGTGGGCACGACAGTTATGTATTTATTTGTAACTGAGGATCATAAATATACCCGTACCACTTAAATATTTCTAGCGTTGATTTTTAGTAAGAGTTATTTTAATTTGGAACTATATTATATATATAGGGTGGGGCCTGTAACTAAAGCAAAAAATTAAAACGTAGATTCTAGTCCTCAAACTAGACAACTTTTGTGTAGCAACTTTTTAAAATCATAAAGTTTTTAGATTGTTATTTTTTCAAACAAAGTAAATAGTATTTTCAATGTACTTAAAACTCCGTCTAATTGACATCGCCTGTCAGTCTAGTCACTCTACAGACATAATCAATTTCATAGTACATTGCGTGTTCGAATTAACTTTAAAAAGTAATAAAATTCAAACCGCAAGTTTTTTTTCAAAGTCGTCAAACAAACGTTGCGTAGTTTGAGGAGAAGAATGTACATTTTAATTTTTTGCTTTAGTTACAGGCCCCACCGTGTACGAGTATCATTAATTGATACGAATCAGTCGCATAGAGCTAAATCCGCGTAAATATTGCTTTATCCCTGTAGTCCCCGTCATAATATAATGAACCAGTAATAACATTTGATACCTACTGTAATAACAACAAATTAAGATTTATTTCAACAACTAGTTTGTTGGTGGTTTAACCTATAGTGTAAAAGTATAGATATTAACGAACCGACAGCTTTACTGTAGCTCACCTAACGACTAACTGCCGAATAGAGGGAATAATCCGTGTATATCCGGATTTCGGTATAGTTTACGTAAATGTGTCTTAAACAACATAGGTAGGGTTGGGGTGAAAAAAAAATTCACTCCCAATTCATGTGAAAAAAAACCGGCCAAGTGCGAGTCCAACTCGCGCACCGAGGGTTCCGTAAACACCTATAACAAGCAAAAACCTCTACGCGTTTACGA
Source organism: Pammene aurita (assembly GCA_947086415.1). Classification (NCBI taxonomy): domain Eukaryota; kingdom Metazoa; phylum Arthropoda; class Insecta; order Lepidoptera; family Tortricidae; genus Pammene; species Pammene aurita. The sequence goes on from OX352303.1 coordinate 10,979,958, forward strand.
GGAAAAAGGTAGTAAGTTAAAATTTTTAAAAAATATTTTTTGTATGATTTTACTAAACATGTCTACTTTTGGTAATTTTTCCTTTGTCTGTGCTATATGAAGTTTCTTCGTGCCAAGTTTCAAGTTTCTGAGTTTACGGAAAGTACCCTTTAGGTTTTGAGTTTCTTGCGAGTACTCAGTTTCAAAATATGCGACTTAAATTGCTATTTCTTTTGATTGCGTTGACATAAAAGTTTGGTTTTGCTACATCTAAAAGGTCCTATAGCCCTGAGTATTTGACATGAATTTCAATTTAATACCTCCACGCGTTTACGAGGAAAAAGGTAGTAAGTATAATATTTAAAAAAAAATTTTTTGTATGACTTTACTCAAAATGTCTACTTTTGGTAATTTTTCCTTTGTCTGTGCTATATGAAGTTTCTTCGTGCCAAGTTTCAAGTTTCTGAGTTTACGGAAAGTACCCTTTAGGTTTTGAGTTTCTTGCGAGTACTCAGTTTCAAAATATGCGACTTAAATTGCTATTTCTTTTGATTGCGTTGACATAAAAGTTTGGTTTTGCTACATCTGAAAGGTCCTATTACTCTGAGTATTTGACATGAATTTCAATTTAATACCTTTACGCGTTTACGAGGAAAAAGGTAGTAAGTTTAAAATTTAAGAAAATATTTTTTTGTATGATTTTACTAAAAATGTCTGCTTTTTGTAATTTTTCCATTGTCTATGCTCTATGACGTTGCTTCGTGCCAAATTTCAAGTTTCTGAGTTCACGGGAAGTACCCCGTAGGTTTTGCGAGTGCCGAAAAACTCTAAAATTTGCAGCATAAACGACTGTATCTTTTGATTGCGTTGGTTTTTAAGTTTGATTTTTTCACAGCTCCAAGGGACAATAGACTTGAGTATTTGATATAAATTTCAGCTTGATACCTCCACGCGTTCCTGAGAAAAATGGTCTTGACAGACAGACAGACAGACAGACAGACAGACAGACAGACAGACAGACAGACAGACGGACAACAAAGTGATCCTATAAGGGTTCCGTTTTTTCCTTTCGAGGTACGGAACCCTAAAAACACCCTCCCTGCGTTCGCTTTATCACCCACCAGTACTTTTAGTATGTAGTTTAAGACACCTTTACCTACGATTATTTATACCAAAATACACGGACTTTGTTAATTTTTAACTCCTACACATACTAAATAGAAAGTATATAAATTCCCTCCCTATCTTTTTCAGCGCGAGTGAAAGAGAAACACTGTGTTACGATTCGTATGGGAGCCCATTGCAAATTTTGCAAAATGATAAAAAAAAACTACGCATTAATTGAAAAATACAAAATAACGAAGTTTTTAGTATTAGTGTGGTGGAATTTTGTCGTTAGTTACAGACGTATAAGTCAAGAAACTAAAGGCATACAACTGTTTAAAGCAAATTTTAAGATGTAACTTTAGAATTATTTTCTATCGAGCCGATTTTGTCCAATCGTGTATCGGAAATAACGAAGTTCTTCCAAATATAACGAATAATAACCTATATTTTTTTTACTTTCTCAAAACAAGTAGTTATAGCTAAAAACGGTTTAAGTCAATTTGAAGGTCATCGGGTGTTATCAGCCTCTTAAGAACATTCCCGGAATAATCTATAGTTACTAATTATCCTGTATTATCTTATTACATTTACCAATCAACAGATTCAATCAGAAGCATAATTAATCTTAGCTGAGCGCATGTCAACTTACGTCACGGCACCCGACAACGTATTCGGAGCAGGTTATCCTTCCAACCTATTGTTCCAGTAAATTGAAAACCATACTATACCTTGAACGTTTCTATTTAAGACCTGACGTTATGGCTACGCGATATTTTGTACATGCAGATTTAACCTCTGTTTCTAGGTCGGAAGGTTTAATTTTGAACTTTGTGGGTCCATAGGCTCATGGTTCCAGCTTACGGTTCTCTATCAATAGGCTATTGGACGACTATTTAGTCTTTATGAAACTTTAAAACGATTTCTTACAAAAAGTTAGTATGTAAACGACATCTCGATGAATAAATACATACTTTAGTAAGTTCTTCGTAATTCGAAAATAATTTTAATTTATCGTATGGCAAAATACAGAAGCATGACATATTATCAATAAAGTAGGTGAGCATTTTCACTTATCTGTGTACCATTAATGGCCGGTTAGCAATCGTCACAAAACTGACGGTCAATGTGAAATCCGATACATTTTGTTAGGAATGTCAGATGTTAGACGTTACCGAAACACGACTTAAGTCATGCTTGAAACTACAAGTTAAAATAAAAATGCCCAGGTAGTAAATGCCAACACTAACACCAGTCGGCCACTCGATGGCTTCCTCGCACAAGGTGATCAGATAATCTGGAGGAATTGAAAATAATTAAAAACGCATTACATTTTCCATATTGTTTTTCGGTCTATTTCTGTAAATTTAAGATCGCGACCGCTCTGAAGCAATAAATTTGTGTATAGGAAATAATCCTACTACCTATCGTATACGTTAGTGTAATATTAATTTAATGCGTTCTGGTTTCTATTCATAGGGATTAAAACACTGGCATCAGTAGCAAAATTTGCATTCAGGAATCTGAGGCAGAAATAACATTGTTACATGAAGGATTTTTTAATATATTGGCATGTTTATCATATGTTGGATAATTACTTTGAAAAACGGCACAAAGAAATAAACGGCCAAAATGTATCGTGTTAAGATAGTAGAAAAATTGGAAATCACATAGGATACGTATGAAGCCGAAAATATTTAATCACTAGTGTATTCAGACACACTTTATACGATATAAATATTTTCAAAACTTTTAAATGTGTATTGGACATTTATTTATTTTGGGTTACTTTTACTTATTTAATTAAATTTGATAGTTTTCATTAGGCGGATATTTTACCCCAGTGAATGGTAAATAAAAAATAAAAAAACCGAAAATTTTCTGCATACAACTTGTTCTTTCAGTTGTTCTGATTGCCAGTTGCAATACTCGTATTTCGATGGAAAAAATACATTGTCTACAGCCAACCAATCCGATCTTTCGTTTGAACGGCCGTCGGATTCGAAAGCGTGTAATCAAACTGCCGTACGTATTGTCGTCCGGTAGGATCCCGCACAAAGGTTCCTGGCCGGCCATACCGGACCAAAGTAGAGACAAACTGGCTACGTTCCGGATACACGGTATTCACTATCATTGGATTACATATCACAAATGTTTGGCGAAAGGTTTCTGTTACTTATCATGCATGCAAGCAAATTTTTTTATTATTTTTTACAACAGACTTCTGAATAAAATTAAGGGCAGAATAGGAACACGTGTAACTATTTTTAAAAATGGTCACGTGCAGTTTTCGAAAATATCAAAATTTTTGTTGTGTCACGATTTTTGTTGTGACGCGAATTAGACGGAGAGCTGGCCACGTCAGATATGACACAATAATGAGAGCAACGAAACCCATGTAGTTAGTTTGCTATACTATGCTTATTTCTAGATCCGTACATCTGGCAGCTGTAAAGTGGTGGAGGTAAAAGAATGCAAATAACTTGAAGAAAACAAATTCTAGAGTTCTGGGTTTTATGAAATATTATGGGAAATTATGTAATTCATTAGGTTATATCATATCCAGAAGGTTCTGTTGGGGTAAAGTAGTGCTAAATGATGTAAAATACAATTTTTAGTTAGTCGCCTACTGTTTTTATTTCCGCAATAATAGACAATGGTTTTTAATCTAATGTTAAAATATAGGCCCTGTCCTCTATAAGTTACACAACTTTGGCATTTTTTACCTATTTTGGTATTACTTTTTTCCAACTTAAAAACTTTGTTGGTCTGTCACTCTGATATCCACCCATTAAAAGCTGCCAGATGCCCGGATCTAGCAATAAGGGTGATAAATCAGTCTAACTAGACAGGTTTCATTGCTCTCATTATTGTGTCACATCTGACGTGGCCAGCTCTTAGACCAAATGTAAATACTAAATCTTTGACCTATTTGTAGACTTTCAAGGACCACGGATTTACCACGTTATCTTCTTTGAACTGTTTTATTTTCCAACCGCTTACGATTTACTTGCTTTTCATGTATCTAAAACAAATATTCCATTCCCTGTAGATGTTATACACAAATTTCTATCACAAATACGTGTATGCTTACAATCTTAATCTGGTTAATCCTGCTATTAATATTGAAGTTAGCTATAAAACAAGATCTGAAGGATTAGTATAACAAACACCTAATTGTATAAGTATAAATATAACAGAAGCTACAGAAAGCGCCCTTAAACATAACACGTGTAAAATAATGCTACCATAGTATACGTTTTATGGAAAAAAAAGTAAGCTCAATTTTTTTTTACGTAAATCTATTTTAGACAATTTGTGAAATATTACTTCAAAAATGTAATACATCCTATAAATTAACTTTACCACTATACAACAAAAGATATACACTTGAAATATTATAATTTAGAAGCATTTTTTAGTCCTACAAATCAACTGTTGTGTAAATAATTTCTTTGTAGCCAAGAGCTACAGGATATTATTAATAGGAAAAGTTGAAAATGAAAGAATCTGCTTACTTTGACCTACCTACCTGTCTAGACTTTTGTACCCCGAGTAATAAGGACAATTTCACTTAAGAATTTGATAAGCTCTACGTTATTAGTTTCAAGCTCACTCAAGTACCTTGCTTATCAAAACGAGAATGATATTTTACGAAGTATTTTATCTTTTCAGATATACGATACACCGGAGAGCGTGAAAACGAAGAAATGGTCTTCAAAATTGAAACTGAATACTTCAGGGAGTGTAAAATCATCAGAAAAATCACCGGAGAGCCCATACATGTATGGAACCATCAGCGGGCCCAGTGGCTCGGCTTTATCCAAGTCCATGAAGTACGCTGAGACATGGCTATACGGGTCCGTGAGGACCCAAACCCCACCGATGAGACCTAGCGTGTTCTCAGCGTACCCGGAAGTACCTGGTCCTGTTCTGATAAGCACTCCTCAAAAACCAACGCCTCACAACTACGCTGTAATACTATGTTCCTGTCCTGAGTACCTTAATGGTACAAAGAAAACCAGCTCTACCAAAGTCAGTATATGTAAGAAATGCAAGGGATCTCGTTTACCTTTAACAATAGCCGAAAGCCCGCGGATGCTGGTGGGAGGCACAGTCAGAGGACATCAAGTGAATAGAGATGCTGGTTTACTTAGAGCTGGAACAGTCAGGGTTCAGGGATCCAAAGCAAGGCCTTCTATACTCAAATCAAATGGAGATAACGATCCTTACGATTTGATGAGACGAAGTCGATTAGCACCTCCCCATGAGGCTCGTATTGGTAGTCAGTTTTCAACAACTAGATCACGGGCTAAAAGTATCAGTCCATGTAGAGGAAATAATAGAAAACCGAGTCCAGAATCGCAACGTAAAATTAGGAGTAAATCAGTTAGCAGAGTTAATGAAGTTTGGGTTGACGAAGACAATAACGGTAACATCAATGATTCTAAGAAGTCAATTTTATCGTGTGACATAAATCCCTACGATTTGGTTAAGTCGAGTGGTCATTCAAAGTCCTTGGTCGAAATAGAATTTGATGACGACTATGCTGATATGTTTCAAGATGCAATTAAAGTAGGTAACCCTAGACCACTGAGTAAATCAAAGTCAGATACTAATGTTAAAGCTATCAGTGGCCAACGCATTCGGATATCAGACGAATCCAAGACGTATGCTATACAAGATACAACTTCTTATGACTCCTTAAACTGTGATCTCAAAAATTTTGAAATGAAAAAGCAGGAAGTGCCTTCTTTACTACCAAATATTAAAACTGAAAGCAACAAGACGTTGTCTGTAAATAAACCCACTAATAAAAAAACTATTTACTTATCGCCCGCAAACCGTACGAAACAGAAAAGTGTTTCTCCAAAACGACCACCGAGAAGAGTGCGGAATGCAAGAACTGACGATGATAGTGAAAGTGACAATCAACGTCTACCAGAACGTAACTACATTAGAAAAACACCTGCAGATAATTCACGAAATCAAAAGTATAAAACTAATAACTCCGAAAATATAAAGTCTATACTAAAAAAACCAAGGAATTACGATATATATAGGTTGAATTCAAAATCCGAAACATCCGATGAATCATTTGAAAAGAAACGAAGCAATGCTTCTCAGTTCTATCTTCCAAAGCCCAAAGAGAAAGGCTTTACTTCGACACAGAACATGTTACAACGAAAACGTGTCCAATTTTTGGTGGAAAATGAGGAAACAAAGGTTATTTACACAGCCGAATTCAATCTACAAGAGAATACTGTTAGAGGAATACCAGGAGACTTACCAGTAGAGGTAGAAGACGACATCGTAGCGGAAGGTGATATTGTCAGCCACAGTTTGACGGAAGTTGACGAAGAACTGGCTAAACTAATAACACAAAGTACAGGAAACGATCCTAGCCTGTATGAAGATATACAAGTAAATAACAATTTTGGAGTTCTTTCAGAAGACATCAACCCCGTTGACCCCAATCTCTCACCAAGTAAAACAACGAGCTCAACAGAAGAAAGTGTAGGAGGTTTGTATAGTTATTTACATAGTGTACTTGTATTTATGCCATACGATCTTGTGTCAAATAATATTTTTATATACGATATATACGACGACTGTTATGTACAGTGCGACAAGAAATAGAAGAAATAAAATAAAATAGAACTAACATAGCCTGACGTGGCAACACCTGGTGTCTTGTCAATGTTGTCAAACACAACGTAAACAAACTATGTAGTTATTGCTGCCGCTAAGGATTACCGATGTTTACCCAGGTTTTATTCGAAGAAACTATCTAAATAGGGTTAAAATAAATAAAATAATTCATAGTGAAGCATGGGAACTAAGACATCAGTTGCAGGATTCTAATTTTAAAATACATTAACAATACATTAAGAACACAACCTATTACAAACATGACTCCAACACACAATAAACAATCAACCAATATTGTATTGGAGTAGCGTTGGAATATTTCTCAAGCAAATTCTGATATTTATGATTCAGATGTTTATGCCGTAGCTGTATTGCGTTGTTAATGCATTGGAGTTGTATTAATGTTGGAACGTATCTATACGTGTTTTAAAGTTAGAATACGGCTCCTAGTGTTTTTAACGTGCTTGGCCGAATTTCAAACTGGAAATTTATTGTTCGAATTAGAAGACGTTTACAAACGTACTGCTAATATGACGGGTATGTAATACTAAATATTTAATTTTGTATTTATAAACCAAGGCAACCTATTGACAAACTTTATATTATGATGTAATTTCGCTATTGTAAATATTTTTGAGGTTATTAAAATGTTGTACAACGCAATAATGTGAAAAACTGTATACATTTCTTTTGTCGACTGTACCTACATAGAAGTTTGTTTAGAATGCTCATTATTAAATTAATTAACTATGACTTAAAAAATAAAATAGCCTTTATATCCAACATTCTTAGAATTAATACATTTTTACCTACAATTACTTAAAATAGTAAAACTAAATAGTTAAACTTGTACATACGTAAACGATTTGTGTGGGATATCTAGCTACAGTACTATAACATTAAAGGCTTCGTCAGACTTGCGCGTTTTGTTAGAGGGGCGGAAGTGGGCGCGATGAGAGTGACAACACGTGCGCATCGCTCTCACAAGGTGCATTTTTTAAATATTATTATCATAAGGAAGTATCAAAATCGATTTAGTTCTAGTATAAATGTTGCTTCTGAAGCACAGTGGCGACATCAATTAATTTCTACTCTTTATTGTCGCACTGTATACGTACATAGTGGGTATTATTTAATTAAAGATATATTATGTGTTTTCAGATAATGACGTACCAAAAATCCCTGTTTTGCGACGCTCGGAGTCAGAAAGATTGACGTCAATTCTATCAGTTGCACCTCCTAAATTTTTGGATACTATGGCGTTGCGTCCTAAACCTAAGCATGGACATACAAGTCAAGTCTTTTTGGGATCTCTCAATGAATACGAACCTCGTAATGAGAATAATTTGCGAAATGAACCTCTGCAAATAATTGATCTTCATCCGGTTGAGAATAATGTCTCTCAAAACGACGTAGAGCCAGGAAACCTAAGTGATAATAGTGACATTACACAAACAATTCTAAATAATTTACGACGAGGTATATCAGAATCTCCCGAGCCGCCACCTAGACATAAGGTAAAGGACCGTAAGTTAAAGAAAAATAATTATGTAAAAACTCGATTTATTCGAAATAATTCGACGAGTTCTACAAGCGATGAATGGTCTGATGCAAATGATAATGAACAAAAAACTGTTTTACGGGTAAAACAATTTGATTCTGATGAGGGTGAAGAGTCAAATGTCTCAATGAAAACATCTGAAAATGAACCTAGAAAAACATCTATTCAAATAAGCGGTAACGAATGCTATTCAACCATGAATGTTAGTAGCGATACGCCTATTTATCTCTCTTCAGTTGTTGTGAATAACGATTCAGGGAACACGTGTGATACTTATCAGACTGGAACCACAGTAACTATTAGTGTTGGAACTCCACAAAAAGAAATAAAAAAATCTAAGAGCCAGATCTATATAGGAACGTCTTTGTCTAATCGTGGAGAAAAGAAAGAGGAATCACATACATACGAAGAGTATTATAATGATAATCAATCAATTCACTCTACCAATACATTAAGTTCATTTAATGACCTTAGTACCTCCGATATGTCTACAATTTTAAATGATCCCGTACAAGCTGTAAAACTTAACCTTGTCCCACACGTTTGCGGCAAAAAAAACGATATTTTAGATAAAGTTAACGGTGCTGAATCTTTGAATCAATCTCCGTGTGACAAAGAGTCAGAAAATGGAAACTTTGTTAGCAAACTCTTTAACGACCCATTTTTTGGCCATTTAGCAGAAGGTCTTGACTCAGGCTTAGTAAAAAAACTTATAGAAAATTCCCTTATAAAACTTCAAGAAACTAAAAACCAGGATGGATCGGAAACACAAGAAATCACTATTGGAAAATTAATTGAAAGCTCTTTGAAGAATCTTAAAGAAGAAATTAATAAAAAAGAAGAGAACAAAATGGACAATAACGTGAACGAACAGAATAGCGCCAGAGATGACGGGTCGGACAAGAAAACAGCCGACACGTCAGCTTGTCTAGAAAACGACGACAAAGGCTGCTCTGCTCCCTATGAAAGTATGGAGTATGAAGGCGGTGCTATGGGAGTATTTTCAGACCTTGAACCTTTATCAGACTGTTATAATGCGTCCGCGAGCGAACTTTCTACCGAAGATGACACCACCTCAACAAGATCTAAGTTTTATCAAATGTTAGTAGATGCTGCGCTGTGTGATATTGAGATAGCAAATAATACTGATGATGATCATCACTACGAATCTATCCGTCTTAACAGTGATCCCATTTATGAAGAAATTGGTGATATGCCACCCCCATTACCAGTTAACCCTCCTCCAACATCATTATCAATATTAGACGAAGAAAAACGATGTGGTTCGCGGTCGATATTTGAAGGAGCATCAAAATATGATATTCTATCCTATTTGGTTGATGCTAAAGAAAGAGGTATAGATGACGAAGATACATATATTACAAGTTTTGGCAATGAAAATGATTCACTTAATCAATCCAAAGATAAAATAATAACTTCAGATATAAACGCGCATCTAAGAAGTAATACAAGCCAGCTGTCAAACGCATCTGATTCAAGTGAAGACAACTCTTTAATTATTAACCATGACAGTATTGAAAAAACAATTGTATGTAAGAAAACGTCCGCTGAAATTGAAAGAAACGATTCCGGCGTTGGTTCGGAAACGAGCAAGTCATCAAGAAGTCGGCTTCAGGGAAAGATATCACCGTGCAACACTTTGACTGATAAAGATACTCCTATACATCTTTGTGAAGATTGTGATACTACGGTTGAGACTCACGTTACAGAACAAGGTTTGTATGACTTTTAAAATTTAATAGATTTAGCAAAACGTAAAAAGTGATGAAGTCGGAATAATTGCGTATTAAGGAATTTATCTATATATGTCAAATAGAAAATAAATATAAATAGAAAACATTTATTCGTGACAACAACAACATGCAAAAAACATACTTAATCTAAGGATAATAACTAATTATAATTAAGGCATGAACATGGTTGCCACGAAATTGTCCCGACTCAGCATGGTGCTAGCCAAGGAGGCCAGCGCTGGTCTTCCGTCAGGGCCACACATAAAAAAAAGTAAAACACAGAAAGCATAAAAGTTAAATAAAAATAGGAAAACAGCCACGTGTATGTAATATTGCGCAATTTTTGTGATCATGAACGCAAACGTAATTTTTTTTTTTTATACTACGACGGTGGCAAACAAGCATACGGCCTGCCTGATGGTAAGCAGCTACCGAAACCTATGGACGCCTGTAACTCGACAGGAGTCATATGCGCGTTGCCGACCCTTTACAAAAAGGAGGATTCACTGGCAATTTATGGCAACATTTATCGTTGACACTATTGACAGCGTCAGAGCGAGCAAAAACAACAAAAACTTGTAGACTGAGAGCTAGCCACGTCAGATATGACAAAATAATAATTGATCTATGTACTTAAAATATTGTCTCACATGTTAATATTTCAATTATTATATGATTTTTATTTTTTAGGTTCTCTATATGCTCCACTGGTATGCCGGAAATGCGCAAAGAAACGAGCAGAGCGAAAAGAAATCATAACGGAAATCGTAGAGACTGAAGAAAAGTATGGGAGGGATTTGCAAATTATTCTTGAAGAGTTCTACAAACCCATGTTGGTAGCAGGCTTGCTTAATCAAGAACAATTAAGTGCAATTTTCCTTAATGTTGAAGAACTAATTGAAAATAATCAAGTGTTGTCTGAAAAGTTAAGAGATGCCCTCGAAATTGCGGTTGACCAAGGCGATGAGGTCCGTGTTAATTAATTGCGTTTGTTTGGGTTTCCTTTATTTAACGACCATATATAAACTTAATTTCGTGTTTCAGGACTTATTGACCGTCAACGTAGGAAAGATTCTTCTTGAGTGTTCAGGCATGCTGACGGCATTTCAAGCATACTGTGTGAAACAGGCGGGCGCCGCACTTCTATTAGCGGGGCTTGAAAAAGATAAGGAACTTCTTCGGATATTTTTGCGAGTTTCGCAAATGGAAAACACCGTTTTGAGGAGGATGAACTTGAACTCATTCTTAATGGTATTAATCTTTTTATTAGGACCTTATCTTTTTGTCTCATATAGCTTTTTTTTCTTTCGTTTTATTATTGTGAACGTTCATGTTATGATTATAAGAACGGCTTCCTTGTTTTCTATCTATTTCTTATTATTAAGTCGAGCATATTGGTTAATTTTTTTATCAATTTGTTTTTTTTTTTCAGGTACCAGTGCAACGAGTAACAAAATATCCGCTACTGCTATCCCGACTTCATCGGTCAACGGCTGCTTGCGCTGCTGAAAGGGATGATGTGCGCAGCGCCCAGCGTTGTGTTGAGTCCCGGCTGGAGGAGATGAACGCAGCAGCGGCAGCGGCGGCGGCCGCGGCTAGAGATGTCCCGTTGTGGAGAAGACTTGCTGCAGCCAGAAGAACTGCACACGACCTTCACGTTGCAGATATCAGGCTAAGAAAGATGGCCGTTGACGTGCTCGACTGGAATCATGATGATGCAAGGTATTAAAAATATGTCCTCTTTGAAAGGTGATACGCGGGCGAAGTATGAATTACGGTCTATAATGTCATTTATTCTTAACATCAGCAGTACCTTGTGTATTTCAAAAGGCAACTATATTTTCTGCCACCAAAATTTTGATTTGCCACCTAATTTGTATCCCCTAATTATAATATCTGCCTTCAACTGTGACCATTTAAATCAAAACAGTCTTCAACTTTCAAACACGAAATTAATTGGTATTTGTATCCAATATAAAACTGATCGCCAGATCTGTATTGGCAGAATAGTAGATCTACCACCAAATAATTAAAAAAAACTACACATGCAAAAATACCAAAAAAATAAAAATCGTTGACGGAGTCAAGATAGGTGCGACGACGAGCAAAGCAAGGAGGAGTGTGTTAGAACTGCGAACTAAGTGTATGCCAGAACCGACTTCTAAAGTTGGAGCAAATTTCTTTTTAAAGACCAGTATGTTTTTAGGTAATCGTTTACATATTATTTGGAGATCCAATTTTGGTATCAGATATATTATTTTGGTGATATATGTAATTTGCCGGAAATTTAAAGTATTTTTTTATGGTAATCGTTTTGATATTATTTGGTGGTACAAGTTTGGTGGCAGATCTATTATTCTAGTGGCCAATCTTATTGATTAGGTCATCAACTTCATATTTATTTGGCGATCGGTTAAATCATACCCTTACGTAAATGATTTTGGTTCATTTGTAGATATCATATTTTTCGCGTTCTTTTCTGAATTCGCCCCCAGTTCCGTACACAAAAGCCCAATTTAATTCCGTTAGAAGTGGATCGGCAAAATGTCAAAACAAAAGATTTCCAATTTGTAAAACCAAATAGAAGGAACGAAAACTATTATCCGGCCGAGATTAAAGTCCTCAATCTAATCCCGATTTAATTAAAAAATAAACATTGTCTTTCGAGCCATTCGCGATAATTTCGGCAAATTGTAGTCCTTGCACATTCTCGTGCTATTGGCGGATGGGACAAATGACCCCATTACTGGAACATTGCGGGCCGCAGGTTTATCTAAGGGTTAAGTGATAAATGTTATGCGGGAGCAGAATTTTTAACCTCTCTTTATTTAATCGGTGGCGATTTTTTGTGTTCTTGATTTCGGATTCAATGTAATAAATATTTTCGTTTTGAATTGTGTGATTAAAGCTCCAATATTTAATTAAAATCTATCAGTTTTGTAACTTCAAGTCTACTTTATAAATCTATTGTCCATTTTGTGACAGAACAGTTGCTGTCCCACCCATTAATTACGATTTTATTTTGTAAGCAGATACTCGTATTTCTTTCGAAACTATACGCTAGTTAGATTTATGTTGAGAAACTAGTATTGTCACTTTGAGCAAAATTTACTTAGATATTTGTCATAGATAAATACGAGTATCTTCCGCTCTTTCTTGTTGCTTGCATCGTAAAGCTGATAGTCGTCGCTTTAGTGGCAGTAACAGAGGCAAGTGCTATTCCCGAGGGCTTTTTATTGCTGGAGAGCTCCAGTAATACAAGTAATTATACGTGTAAAAAGGAAATAACGGTTAAAGCCGTAATTCGAGACAATTCCGACGCTTAAAAATATATCGCACATAAAAATGTCGTCAAGTGAAGAGAAAATGCTTTAACTATATCGATACGCACGATTCTTATAACGTCTTTGTTGATGAAGCTAACTATGTATGCTATTTGATTTAAAAGGCCACGTAATTTCCAACGTCTTATAAATTGTTATTATTTATTCTCAAAATAGTTTCTGCTGAAGTTATTTGTACTTTGAGAATAATAACGTCAAAAGCCTTCCTATGTTTGAAGAGCGTCTAAAATCGTTTTCATATGAGTACGGAGTAGAGTAGACAGAACGGCGAGGTAGGTAATTATTATGTCGGTTGCAAAATGCGCTTCACTCCAGGAGCTGCCATGCACGAATTTAATGAAGTTTCATTTAATGGAACTTGTCTACGTCATTTCCTTTCATTCCGAAGTAATTTTATTGTGTCTGGATTGGATTCTCGAAGGTTCATTGCAATTTATAAAATTTGAATGTCATAATATCGAAAGCAGATGACGATGTGCGAGTTTACTTATTACCTACCTATTAATACAGTCTCGGCCATAAGGGTGTTGGCGATTTGAATCCTGGATTTTTCATAAACGCTTGGCGGGGTATGGCGGGGGGTACGATGTTCTCTGTGCGTCGCTTCGCAGAAAAAGTCACCATGGAGTGGAGCGTGCATTTTGTCGAGCGTTTTACGAAAACAATAAATCGTTCAGTTCGTCTTCCTTTCCCACCTTTATTTATTGTTTGCACTTTGACAAAATATTTAGAAAACAAAAGAGCCGCCAGTGGGTAGCGTTCGGGATAACCTGTCTGGTTTAAATATTCTAACAAAAACACAGTCCGCAATCATGCACAAGCAGCTTTGTTGAATGCCTACCCTTATAATAAGGAATACCCCAGTTAAGAGCAGATAGATTAGGTAAAGCGTCGTATAACATGATTATTAACGTTAAAACAATAATTCTGATAAAATGTAAGGTACGGAATCGTAATCAGTAATCACGCTTCATGAAGACTCGAATCGACAATCAAAACATTACCAATAATACTGTCGCCGTAATCGTATTAGGCGGCTCCCATCTAATTCTGTTAGCCTATGATTAAAACAATTCGCGTCGTCGTTACTTTTTTTTTTTTTTTTTTTTTTTTTTTTTTTTTTTTTTTTTTTTTTTTTTTTTTTTTTTTTTTTTTTTTTTTGGTGAGGGTAAGCAGACAAATAAACACAGTAAAGTTGATTGGTCTCTATTTATTTAGTAATTAAATATTAATTGGCCATTTTATTACATAAATTAGACTTACATGAGTTAACAAGCTCCTCACGGCTTACCACAGTTATTATCTCTACTATATTCACCAACTCCACTGACCACACACTAAGGTCCAAAGGTCACTTGTGATACTACACACAGCCACACCCACTATGGACCACATCCAGAAGCTACAAGAGAAGATGGACGAGCTGGAGACTATGTTTTCGTGTCAGATGGCTTCTTTTGAGAGCTCTATTGCTGAGAAAGACATCCCCAATAGTTCTTCGCTGGATTCAGATTTCAAGAACTTCAAGAAGTTCATATGGAATGCAGTGGCATGTCTACAGCAGCAGATGGGCTTTGTGTTGGCATCCTTGGAGGAATTGGAAACCCGGTCACGGTCGGGCATGCTACTTATTCATGGCATCAAGGAGACCGAGGGTGAGAATGTCACCACAATTGTTGTGAAGGAATTTGGGGAATCTCTACAAGTCCAAAATGTCTCAGTCAATTCCTTCTTTGCTTGCCATCGCCTAGGTAAACAGCGAAATTCCAAGCCGAGGCCTATCTTGGTGAAGTTTGGTTGCCTGCGGACCCGGGCTGCAGTGTGGGCAGCAAAGAAGAAATTTAAAGGCTCCGGCAAAACTGTCTCGGAGTTCCTCACAGCATCCCGTCATGCAGTCTTTCTGGAAGCCCGGCGAATCTATGGAATCCGGGACAGCTGGACTAGTGATGGTCGGGTTGTTGTGCAGTGCAAAGATGGGAAACGTCACAAGGTTACGACGATGGCGGATCTGCTTTCGCTTTCTGCGACAGAGGCGCCTACTGAAGCAGATATTTCCACTGCAGCCCCTGCCGCAGTCCAGGGTCAATGCGCCGAAGTCGCCAAAAAACCTGCGCCGGCGCTGAAGGAGCCCACCGGGTCTGCGCGCCGCGTTCACAACCTTAGGAAGAAGAGCCCTGCCAACTCCGGATCCCGGTAGCCGCCTATTATGCGGTGTTTGTAGTGTTTTTTAAGGTTTTCCATTCACTTCCAATTATGAATGCTATTTTTCCCGTTTTTCTCATGTACCTTCAACTAGTGTCTGATAAAACTTGCTCATTTATTTAGTTAGTGTCATTTTGACAGTAGACTGACGTTGCGTTTCGTTTTCACTTGTTTAAGCTGTGTTTTTCTGTAGAAAATGAGTTTGTATTTTTCTGAATGTTTCATATTTTTTATTGGTTGGTATTTTTCTATGGTATTTTTAATCTTTGCCAATAACTGTTGGTGAGCTAATGAGGAAGGTTTAAGTAATTAGATTTGTTAAATTAGTAGTTCTGTATAATTATTTATTTATTTTAATTTTTAACGTTATATTATATATTTATTATATATATTCTATTTTATTTACATTATCTTATTATTTTAAGTAGGTATTCATTCGTATTCGTATGTCTGACGTTTTTAACGCAAGTCATGAAAGTGAGTTTTTTTCTTTGTCGTCCGCTAGTCTCTATGACTCCTTGAGTGATGTTTCGGATATGCCTGATTTGAGTGATCGGCTGGACAGTACTTTTGCCTCCGCTAAAAAACAATTTAATATCGTCCATATTAACGCACAAAGTATACCGGCACATTATACGGAGCTACTTTCTTCCTTTAGCTCAAGTAATATTGACGCCATACTCGTATCCGAATCCTGGCTCAAGCCTTCTTTGCCCTCTGCTCTCTATCCTGGATATCGTTTGGTGCGTAATGACAGAACAGGTGCAGCCGATGGTAGTTCAAACATGATGCGTGGCGGTGGTGTAGCTATTTACATAAAAAGCGACCTAGCTTGTCAAATCGTTGCTGAGTCTCCTGTTGCTAACTCAAACTCCCCTGAGTATCTTTTTCTTGAAGTGACATTACATCACTCTAAGGTTCTCGTTGGTGTTTTTTATAGCCCTAGTTCACACATTAACTACTTTGATGCCCTCGAGAGAACCTTAGCAGATCATATCCCTCAATTTGATCACTCTATAATTATGGGTGATTTTAATACATGCCTCTTAAAGGATGATCACCGTTCCCTCAAACTTCAGTCAGTTGCGACTTCTCTTAACCTTAGCATTTTGCCTCTTGGCCCTACTCACTTCCCACACAACGGTCCTCCTTCGCTCCTAGATCTCGTCCTAACTTCCTCTCCTGATTTAGTCTCTTCGCACGGGCAATTTAATGCTGCTTCCTTTTCTTGTCACGATCTGATTTTTGCGTCTTTTAAAATGCGCCCACCTAAACGGAGGCATAAAACAATATTGCGACGTAACATTCGGGGCATCGATGTGCAGGCACTTCATGAGGACCTGCGCAACACTGACTGGCTTAGTATTGCAAGTGTCGGCGATATTGATCATAGGATAGAAGCTTTTAATGCCACTTTGCTAGAGATTTTTGATCAACATGCCCCTTTGAAGCCGATGCGTGTACGACACTTCCCGGCACCGTGGCTTACTCCCGAGATAAAGAGTCTCATGGAGAGGAGGAATAGAGCTCGCATTAAGTTGAGATCGGATCCATCCGAGAACAATCACCTTCGGTATAGTACGCTGCGTAATCGTTGCAACAAGGTTTGTCGTGATGCACGGCGCCGGTACATTCACAAGTCCATCGACGAGTGCCCTCCGACTAAACTTTGGAGATTCCTGAAATCGCTTGGGGTGGGAAAAACGCCACATAGTGCTCATAGTGCTGGTGCTCTTGACTTAGATGGTTTAAATTCTCATTTTAGCTCTTCTCCTGTCATTCTAGATCCTTCTACTAAGCAAGACACTCTTTCTTCTCTTTTAAACTCTTCACACCCTGAATCATCGATTTTCGAGCTTGGTAACATCTCACCTCAGGAAATACTCACTATCCTGAAGAATATTAAGACGAAAGCCATTGGTGAAGATAACCTTAGTCTAGATATGCTTATGCTTGTGGCGGATTGTATTGCTCCCATCCTTTCTCATATTATTAATTACTCTTTTTCCTCTGGTACTTTCCCATCTATTTGGAAACAAGCTCATATTATTCCACTCCCCAAAATTTCTAAACCCGTCACTTTTTCCCAATATCGTCCCATTTCCATCCTTCCAGTTTTATCAAAAGTTGTAGAACATTTTGTAAACCGCCGCCTCTCTTCACATCTCAACAAGCATAACTTTTTCAATCCTTTCCAGTCCGGCTTCCGCCCCGGGCATAGCACTGTCACGGCTCTGGTTAAGGTAACTGATGATTTTCGTCTTAATATTGAGGATAAAAAGCTTACTCTTCTTGTGCTCTTAGATTTTAGTAATGCTTTCAATACAGTCGATTTTGATATTCTTCTAGGTAGTCTAAGTAGACTTAATCTTTCTCAAACTGCTCTGTCATGGTTCCGGAGTTACCTTCTTGGTAGGCGCCAGCGAGTGAGAGTCGACGACAAGGTCTCTGAGTGGTGTGAGCTTGCCGCTGGTGTCCCCCAGGGTGGGGTGCTCTCTCCTCTCCTTTTTTCTATATTTATTGATGGCATTGCGCAATCTTTGGAGTGCAGTTACCATCTTTATGCGGACGATTTGCAGATTTACGCAGCAGCTAACATTGACGAACTCCCTTCTCTGTTCCGTAAAGTCAATTGCGATCTAGAAAGTATTCGCCACTGGGCCTTTAATTTCGGATTAAAGGTAAACGCTAAAAAATCGCAGGCGATTGTTATCGGCAGTCCCTATTTTGTCTTCAAACTTGCTGAGGTGGTGGTACCCAATGTTATTTTTGACGGGACATTGATCCCTCTTTCCTCTACTGTGAAGAACTTGGGTATCATCCTAGACGAAACACTCTCATGGACGCCGCATATATCGGAGGTCAGTCGAAGGGTGTTTGCTTCGCTGCACTCTCTGAGGCGACTGCAGAACTTCCTTCCTCTTCCTACTAAAATCACTCTTGCTCGCTCTCTCTTACTACCTATCCTAGATTATGGCGACATTGCTTTTATAGACCTCAGGGAAGAACTGCTGGACAAGCTGGAGCGCCTGCAAAATGCCTGCATCAAGTACATATTTGGGTTGCGTAAGTTTGATCATGTGTCCGCCTCCCGTTCTCAACTTGGTTGGCTTCCAATTCGCCGTCGTAGGGATGTACATGTTCTGTCATTGCTTTTCAACGTGTTATTTAATCCTGCATGTCCTCCGTATCTGTCGGAAAGATTTAATTATTTGGCTAGTATTAGCGATCATCGCTTGCGGTCTAGTACAAATCTCTCTCTAGCCATTCCGCCAAAACACTCGCGTATTTACTCTAGGTCCTTCACTGCTTATGCAGTTAAATTGTGGAATGAGTTGCCAGTGGATGTAAGAAAGTCACAGTCTGTTTCCTCACTCAAGGATAAATTGAAAAAGTTGTGGCTAGTGGACTCTTAATGTTTTTTGCGAATTGAATATTTTATATATATATATATATAGGTATATATTTATTTAGTTATTTATTTATGAACGTCTGATATTATGTGTGTATAGTAATGTTTATTATATTATTATGTATGTAGTTTAAGTATTTGTATGGTACATGAATGTACCTATATATTTATTAGTGTTTACCTGCAGCTTTATATGTGTTTTGGAACTTTTTATTTGTATCTTTTGTGCATAGTTTGTCTTTCACCATTTGTATTTAATCCTTTCTCATTTTCTCATGGGTTGGCTGGAAGAGATCCCTATCAGGGATAAGCTCGCCTTTGTGCATATCTTTTATACATGCTACTGTTGTATTATGTTATACCTACTTGTTTATGTGCAATAAAGTGATACATACATACTTTTACCACCTCGCACTGTCAGTTAATAACCGACCCTATTTCGTACGTTTTTAGGTTCGCAATGGAAGGCAAGCTACTGTTCACCCAGCCGAATGACAACAACTGGCGGAAAGGACGTACAATCAAGCTGACGCCCATCAACGCTCTTTTGGTAACTAACGGAAAGGTGATTTCGTTTTTCTATTACAATATTTTTATAGGTAGATACTTTTATACTTCGATGCCTCAGTTAATGGAGTGCTTAAGTACGATATTGTACCTGCAATGTGCTTTATACGTTGTACTACTTTTGGCGAATCATAAACGATATTCAATCATGATTATAGGTAGAAACCGATGTGCAACGGAGGTAACTGCAATATATATCAGACCTCTGTCTGTAAGCTAGAAAATCAAATGCATTTTGCTTTCTTGTTATGCGCAATACTTATAGTGAAATGCAATATAAACCTAAAACTTAGACCGCTGTTTTTCATTTTCAGCCAACGATTACGCACAAAACGAACGAGATCCGCGAAACAAGAGAAATAAGAGATCGTGAAGCGAGAGAAAGAGAAGGAGATGCTCTCTTCGCACGGAGTGGAGTGAGAGAAGCGGCTCTTCTCTTAGTGAGAGAGAAGGCGGGAAGATATACGCTACAGAGGGAACCGCTCTTTTTAGATAGGTGCGTGGTGGCCGCGGATCACGAACCCGAACATTTCTTCGAAGTTCACGAGATTACTACTAAGGATTCGTATATTTTTAAGGTGAGTTTTCCTTGTCTAAATACATTGAACTCATTATTATAAGAAGTACAGATAATTACATTCGGAACGCAAAATAAGCACACCAGGAAAATGGATCCGAATACGACCACTTTAACCTAAGGAGAGCGAATGCCGTCTGTAAATGAGTCAATGTCTAAATGTCAATGTCCAAGTAACTACTCGTATAGAGACGTAGATCATTATATACGAATTATTCTTCCCCACTTTATACTAAATGGCGGTGGTGGTAGTTTCTAAATAGAAATTCATTCAGTTGGTTATTTTACTGTAGTCTCGTACAATACAAATCAAATTCAAATTGGTTATCCAATATCATATGGTTGTTATGCGCGATGGGGCAATATTAGAGTCTTACGCAAAATGAAAGACACAACAGATTTTTATAAATACTGCTCAAATGTATCTTAATGCATAATTAAGTCTCCTGCATTAGCCTTGCTGGAGACTAAATTATGCATTAAGATTGATATCGAATTATTGAACGAGCGAGCGTAACAAAGTGAGTTCTTACATTTAACTTCTAGATAGGGGCACGTCATAATTTTTTGATAGTTTGACCCGCAATAACTTTAGTACAGTAGTTCTACAGTGTAATAGACTACCTACTAGACTATTCATTTAAACTACACATTGTATTTTTACAGGCTGAAGAAAGCTCGCGCACGCGCACTTGGTACCGGCAGCTGCAGTACCACGCCCAGGGTGCAGGCACGTGGCGCAAGCGGCGCAACGCCCTGGCCAACATCATGATCAACCCGATGCTCACTAGAAACTAAAGTTCACTGTACTCAAAATAATCAAAACCATTGAATAGTCGACTATAAAGAAATGTATGCACTTTTTCACCTTTTTACGTTGAAATAAGGTCCAAAATTAGATACATCTTTTTTGTAGTCGACTGAACTCATACATACAAATTCATGAAGAGTTAGCCTGCAAAAGGAATTCCTTATACCACCCTTTTTCTAAAGAGAGCCGAGCGTTCGTACGCTCGTGTCGTGTCTGTAATTCTATGTATAATATGGGTTCTATGCTCTAACCTCAGGTAATTGTAGTCAAACACTATAACTATGGTCCAATATTAAGGATTTATAGCAATCCAGTTAATTTTGTATTTGTCGGTTCTAAAATGGTTCCAAAACACGCACGTATCATGATCTCAAAAATATGTATGACCGTATTAGTAACCCGATTTCCACTGGCCTCAAATTTCAGAAAGTTAAGCACTTTCCCCTCAGTTCACAAAGAAAATGAAAGGCATATTAGGATTGCCTGCGAATATTTGAGACGCGCCGCTAATGGCACACATATAAATTTGGACTATAGGTTGTAACGGGGGCCATAGTTTCCTGGGTTAGGCTGCGTTTCCACCAGAGATGAGCGAGGATGCATTGCGAGGAATGTCTTTGTTAAGAACCAATAGAATACCTATCCTATCCTCGCGCAGCTTAGCTCTAGTATTGGCTCTTGACAAATAGGTACATTCCTCGCTCAACTCTGGCGGAACCTTACGGTTAAGTCCATAATAATAATACACCTATTAAAGAAATTTCTCTTTCAATTTTTAATTAACAAATAGATAAAAAATAGCAGTCCTATGAACCAAATAGAACCCAGAGACAGAGACAGGTTAACAGAAAAGAGACAAATTAACAGATTTTGAGAAAACACGTCAGTCATTCAAACCAGAGTTCTATTTAGATTACATCATTTTATTCGTACGAAACAACCATCATAATAAATTGGTCACTCTATTTTGAGTAAAATAGGAGCTAATACATAACTATTAAATATTCCGCGTAGAATCTATTTCTCTACTTACTTAGTAGAAATTGCATTGTAATTAAAATTCTGGCATTAAAAGTACGTAGTTCTATTTAAATGGTTCTTCAATAGATTGGTACATGCATTTACGTTGCATTTCATTATTTGGATGCTCGAGCTACGGCATGCGTAAAATTAACCGGACTATAAAAAAAACAAATATACAAACAAGTGTTTGCCATTCGACAAAATGCATTTTATGGTTGCTTTTGATTATATTGTAACAATTATGTTTGTAGCGACAATTGTTTAGGTACCCAATCGAATGAATATAGCTATAGAATCCTATGTTATTTCACAATTATTTATGTATCGTTTAGTTTACAAAATAATGATTGTTATTTGTAA
Source organism: Pammene aurita (assembly GCA_947086415.1). Lineage (NCBI taxonomy): Eukaryota > Metazoa > Arthropoda > Insecta > Lepidoptera > Tortricidae > Pammene > Pammene aurita. The sequence continues at coordinate 11,002,304 of OX352303.1, forward strand.
ATAATTTTAATATCATTGCCAATAGTGTTAATGTTAGCTTTACACCAAAATATAGTTGTTGAAGCCATGTACCCTATATTTAAAAAGTAGTTGTAAATGTAAAAAAAAAACTAATAATTTCGGATTGTTTCATAACATTTCAGGCTTACTTTCTTTGGTGGAAATGAATCTAAAATACAAAAATAATTGAGACGAATAATGTTATTGTACATAATAAACTTAATAGCTGTGATATCCTTTTCTGTAATCAAAAATTAAGTTGAATAACGCTTGTATTTGTGGCTTCTTACATAATTATTCCTAAAATATTGTTAAAAATACATAATAATTACTTAACTAGTCTTAAGAAACGTGTGTAATACATAGGTACCTATTTAATGTAAGATAAAGTATATGAAACGGTATATATTTATTATGTGTTAAAATTAAGATTTTCAATATTTTCAATATCATATATATTATATGCAGAAATTAAAGGAATATATCGCCTTTGGAATATATTGTATTTTGTTATATTAAGTTAGTAGTGCAAACATGAAAATAAATTATGAAAAATATCTGCTACTTTTTCATTCATATTTTAAAACACCAAAGGAGTATGCTTACACACTTCATAATCCAGAAATGTCTCAACATATCATTAATTTCATTATACACAAACCTGGGTTATATTACAAAACGCTGTACGTTTCAAAGCATCATTTTAATTTTTAATAGACGCCCCGGTACGCACAAAGAAAACAATTAGGGGCGTAAGGAGCGCGTTGCCAGCAAAAATGTAATTCAGCCTGCAGCCTCATTTCCTCCACATCCCTCCATGACAGGGGCAAATAAAGAAATATAACATCCTTAGGCACATGGCGTTGGTGCCTTTTTATACTACACGACATTTGGTAATATACAAAAGAACCCATTTGAACCATAGAGTAGAAGAGCCCACGACGGTAAACCTAGTTCGATAAGACTCCCAGATGATATATATATATAATTAGTTATGTATTTAATAGGGGAACACGAAATGGCGATGCTGCAATGCAAAAAACCTGGCGGCGAATAAAAAAAAGAAACCGGTTTCTAGTATGATAGATATACACCGTGGGCTGGAATAACCCGACAGATCTTAACCACGAATTTCTAAGAGCAAAAGAAGGAAAAAATATTATGTGACTTTAGGTCAATTTCGCCACAAAAAAATATTTCTTTTCGTTTTTTTTTTACATTTTTTAAATGTTTATTGCACATAAAAAGCAAATGTTATTAATAAAATTATCGTCTAAAACAATTTGATAATTTTTTTTTGTAAAAATTTAGTTTCTGCAAAGTTTTCCTTGTCACTTTGATATCTGTCAATAAGGACGTGTAAACTATGTCCAATAGTGGCAACAGCGCCATTAGAAAGGCGTTTTGTGATGAGTTAAAATAAAAAGTGTATTTTTTTAAATTTGGTATTAACACTGAAACTAGGCGTATTTCAGAAAAGTTTATAGGACATTATAGTATCTAAATATGATCAGGAATACACAGTTAAAATCTGTCTAGTTATATGGGCCCACGGTGTATATAATTATAGTTATGTCTTTAATAGGGGAAACCGAAATGGCAATGCCGCAGTGCAAAAAACCTGGCAGCATATAAAAAAAAACCTGTTTCTAGTATGACAAGACTCCCAAGAGGTTTCCTTTGTTCCTTGAAGCAGGGGAGGGGTAGAACTATACGATACTGTAAGCCCAAGTGCTTGGCCTTGTCAGTGGCATCAGCAACGTATCGTATAACCTGGGTGAGTGATATCAATCACGTCCAAAATATAACCGGTTTAAAATATAACCGCTGGCGCTGAGGGCACGATTTTTCCGTCCGATGCTTGGCGGTCAAAGGGTTTGTCGTCATAAACAAAATCCTTATCTCTCTATCTCAGAAATTATCCGGTAGCTTAAAATTATCTCATTTTCTTTTACGCTACGCTCGTAGCTTTACGCTGAAGGCGATAAACATGGTTTTCATGATCGTATGAGTTGAAAATGCATTAACATATTTATGATAATGTACCCCGATTTACTGCTAAATGGGCGCGGTACGACCAGTATCACTGTTCAATACATTGTATTTTTATAATAGTTTTTCTCATTCCACTTCGCTTCAGGTACGAAGAATACCTCTAAAGGAGATGATAAACAACAGCAGCATATTTGTCGCCGCGTATATGTCAAAATCGCATTGGTTGTAAAAAATGATCATGATGATGATTTAGTTATGTGTTTCACTTATTAAATATTTAAAAGGTTAATCGGAAAGGTATGTGTCTACTTAAGTACGAGGTAAACGATCAAACAATGACCTAAATATCGTGTCGTATCATATAAAAGCCATAGAATCGCAACGCCTTCGTTGCGCAACCGTTCGTCTTATTAACTTTCGTAGACTAATAAAGTGCCAAATCAATAACGTATTCCATATAAATATTGGGGAAAGGCTGGAACATGAATGTATATTGTGCGAGAAAGACATGCACAGAATAATACTTACCTAGATTGAATTTCTGAGAAATAGTATTCTTAGAGTAAGTACTCGTAAAGTCACCACACGGGAATGTTGGGCCACTTGCCATTGTTATAGAAAAGTTAAATTATGTCACTATAGAATACAATACGTTTTCTACGTGTGTTCAAAATAGGCCGTCTGACTACATTTTGGCTCTACAATATCGATTACATATATCTCTATTTTATGGTTCTTCATAATCTACGGCGTGGCAAGAAGAACACATCAATCGGCACCGGCCGTGAGCGCGCGGCACGGGATTGGTCGATATTCATAACATTACGGTCGAGCATTCTTTAATAAATATTAAAGCTTGGTTAGGCAGTCCCTTTCCTCCATCGAAAAGTATGTGCTTGAAGTTCGGTCGCATTAAAATCGACAAGTAGAAAAACTATAATAAATTTCAATTTAATGATTGAGTCATTTGTGAGTGACACCAATTAATACGTAGGTCAAATATCGCATTAGACGCATAATGACCTATTTTACCAACGCAAAATGTCGTGAACGTAAAATGTCCTAAACGCAAAATGCCCTAAACGTAAGATGCCCTAAACGCAAATTGCCCTAAACGCATAATGCCCAAAAACGCAAAACGCCCTAAACGCAAAATGCCCTAAAACGCAAAACGCCCTAAACGCAAAATGCTCTAAAACCGTGCAGACGTAACAGACGGACACACTGTCGATATTAGCATCCATAGAACCAGATTTCCACCGGTTTGGCTAAATTCCTGAAATGTGAGCAATTTTTCTATCGGTGACAGGAAAGGTAAGCCAAATTAGCTCCGGGTTTACTGCCAATATTTTCGATTTGTCGCCACTGGTAATTATATGGATGAAAATTTATATTTTAAGAATGATGATGTGTACTAATCCTATCCTATGAAGTAACATCCACGGGTACAACTGTTTTAAATAGGTAATTTTATTTGTTTTATTAGTTTTATTAGTTTCATTCGTTTTATTCATTTAAAATTATATTTGCAACTTACAGCTAACACCATACCGTCACAAACTCAGCATATATAACTAATTAAATAACACATTCATTTATCTCAAACATTCTCCTGCACTCATCTATCTGCGATTCGAGTGACCCGTACCCCAAGTGGCCTAGGAGAAACTGAGTTGGGTACAAAAACGGGAAATATTTGAATTGTTTTTTATACAAATTACTTAAAAACTTCTTTTGCACCTTTTCCAACATTAAGATGTACCTTTTCTCGCTGTGATTCCATACAACCGCATACGCCGCGTATAGAGTTCTAAGGGCGAACGGAGTTAGAGACTGGGAATTGCGCAGTACGAAACCAAACTTTTGCATACCATTTTTTGCCGCCTGTGTACAATGATCACGGAAGGTCAGATTGGGGTCAAAGTGAACTCCACTTTCCATACCAATTCCGCCAGTTCCGCTCCATTTACGCCAGTTGTCATCAATTTCCAACAATTCCGCTTAACTCTCTCTCTACTTCCACTGACTTCTACTCAATTCCCGCCACTTTTAATAAACTCTGCTCAAGTTCCGCTTATATTCCGCCAGTTCCGCTCCACTTTCACCCAGCTCCGCTACACTTCCTCTGCCTTCCACACAATCCCTGCCACTTTTAATGAGTTCCGCTCAAGTTCCGCTCCAGTTCCGCCAGTTTTCCTCCACCTCCATCTAGTAACGCTTTACTTCCAATGACTTCCATTCCATTCCCGCCACTTTTAATGAGTTCCGCACAAGTTCCGCTTCTATTCCGCCTGTTCCATTCCACTTTCACCCAGCTCCGCTCCACTTCCTCTAACTTCCACACAATCCCTGCCACTTTAAATGAGTTCCGCTCAAGTTCCGCTCCAGTTCCGCCAGTTCTGCTCCACCTCCATCTAGTAACGCTTTACTTTCAATGACTTCCACTCCATTCCCGCTACTTTTAATGAGTTCCGCTTCTATTAAGCCAGTTCCGCTCCACTTCAACCCAGTTCCGCTCCACTTCCACCCAGTTCCGCTACACTTCCACTGACTTCCAGTCTATTTCCGCCACTTTTAGTGACTTCTACTCCAATTCCGCCAGTTCCGCTCTAAATCCGCCGGTTCCACTCCATTTCAGCCAGTTTTCCTCCACTTCCGAACAGTTCCGCTTTACTTCTGAACAGTTCCGCTTCACTTCCGCTCTACATACTTCCACCCAATTCTCGCCACTTTTACTGAATCCCGCTCCAGTTCCACTCTAATTCCGCCAGCTCCGCTCCTCTTGCACCCAGTTCCGCTTTGCTTTCCGCTCTACTTTCACTGACTCCCACTCAATTCTCGCCTCTTTTACTGACTTCCGATCCAATGTCGCCACTTATTACAAATAGCTTCCAAGCTATTTTGGTGTACATCGGGGGGGGGGGGGGACGTTTGAAAATATTAATTTTTGTCATTTTATTGTGGGCATCTCAAGGTCATTTTGTCTCGCAGCAAATTTGAATTTTGCTCACTGTTATCGAGGTGCTGAGGTGAAACCAATATTTGACTAAACATTGCTTTGGATATAAATCATTTGTCAGAGTGATTTATTTGACAAAATTAAAATTGATATTAAAATTAAAATTCCGATGCTTGTCATTATGACAATTTAAAGATCGCGTTATTTTCAAAGTAGGGTCTTAAGCGATTAGGATATTATGCGTTTAGGACATTTAGGACCACATGCGTTTAAGTCATTTTGCGTTTAAGTAATTATGCGTTTAGGTCATAAAACAATTATGACATTTTGCGCTTCGGGCATTTTGCGGTTAGGACATTTTACGACTTTAGGACAATATGCGTCTGATGCTCATTCACTTTCAGCGCAATATGTTCTTCAAATTAGATATCTTTAACTTAACGGTCAAAATGCCAAATTAAGCCACTGACGAATATCTCAAGGGAATGGGACTAGCTCTACTTCTAAATGAGTTTACTTAATTCGAAACTTGGAAATTTTAAATTAGACGATGTAACAAACACCCGAAAGTCAGAAAATCGGTCAAATTGGGTCACAATTCAAATAGGCTCATTTCATATTAAACTGAGTTTAGTAATTTCAGGACGACAGCTGTGGTTGTGTTTGAGTTTTTGTTAATTATAATAATGAGGTTCATTATTATAATTATTAGGTAGCATAACAGTATAATAATTAGTTATTAACTATCTCACCTGCAGACAAACTGTGGAAACAGTTTTGCAGGGCACTGTATAAATCAATGTATACTTTTCGAATAATAAAACAATCTATCTATCTATTGTGAGTTAATAGTCCGGTAAAGTTTTTTTTCGATTTCGCTCAACTTTTTAATACTATTTTACAGTAACTAATAAGACTACTATTAGTTTGTATACATATTTTTATTTTATACTTTAATCAAATAAAATAAAAACAAATTGGAGGACCTAGCGACGAATCAACATCTTCTCTAAAACGAGCTATGCAAAAATTTATTTTTGTTATTAATACCAGAAAACTCAATTTTTAATAATAATAAAATTTATTTATTAATAATTATCAATGTGTATTATTTTTAATTCAAGGTTTGAGACGCAGAATTTTCTTAATTATTTAGTACAATTGTGTATTTTATTAAATTAGTAAATAATGTTATTTTAACAGTAACGTAAGAATTTTAAAGTTTTTATATACTCCAGGAGGTCTATGATAAATGGGATAACATATTTATCAAAAATAAAATGTATACAAATACTGCATGTTGCTTTTTAATAACTCCAAAACCTAAGACGCCGCCCGTTGAAGCTATCATAGAATTGGATATCACACGCAAATGAATACAAATAAACTCATTGTTCTAACTAAAATTAACTAACTTAGCACGCCAGGAATCTCGAGTTTCCCTTAATAATCCACGTGTACACTTACTAGTTCAAGTTACCTGATTTAATATTACATGCCGTCCTAGTCTCAACGCTTATGTACTTAACCAATCAAAATTGTTAATGCAGAACGTTTACCAAAAATGTCTCAACGGATACGTTTTTATTTCTAAGGCTTCAGATTATAAACTTGCTTGTGCATTCATTTGTAGATCTGTATTTATTAATAGTAATATTTGTAAAACCATTTATATTTCGACGCTCGCATGTCAAAGTTTTTACTTGATTATTTTTTATTGTCATGGAATTAAAGGTGATAATTAAGCACAGCTAGTTACAGCTCTTCGAACAAGGCAGAGGTAAATTATTTTGTAATACTTAACCGAATGAAGAGACGAGACTGTTCTCACGGATTTAAAAAGTTTGTCGGCGAAAACATCACGTGGTTAGCTGGTTATGGTTTGATCTGACGCTTTTTACCAATTATTAATTTAAATTTAGCAAATGTAGTGTATATTACATCAAATTAATTAATAATTTCAAACTAGTATAGATTTATTACTAGATGAAATATTCAGAAACAAAATCTGTTATGAATTTCGTAGCTGGATTTTGTGGGTGTTGTACTATCCCAAACATTTGGAAGGTTTACGCATAATCACATCACCATATAATTATATTACGTAGTAGCCATTCAAACGTATGAAGTCCTAAGAAGCATACCTTTTCTCTTTGATCCACGAAGTACTCATACCTACGAAAACACAAAGTTATTTCATTATATTAGGGAATTTTTCCAGGGACGTATTTTTCTTTGTCGTAACGAAATCTGTCGATAAAATCCTTATTATTGAGTTCGGTAATTAAGTTTCCTGGCTATTCCGGGAAGGCCCAAGCTTCTTCCCCTCTAGCAAACTTTGATATTGGAAATATTAAAATTTATTCGGGGAACAAAACAAAATCTTAAAGTGAGGTAGTAGAGCCAATTGAGGCACTTAAAGCAAAGCATACTTGAACAAAGTTAGAGACTTTAAGATAACACTTCAATGTAAATTAATTCAGTCTTTCATGTAAATTTAAATATTCAACAACTTTGGAATATAACAACTTGGTCGGTTATTTATTTATTATTTATATAATCGTGTAACTTATTACCAGATATATAACTTTTATTGGCATCAGGTTTTCATTCCTGATGCCAATAAAAGTCATAGGAACTTTCCAACGACATAAATTTATCGATACATCCTTATGGCAGTGATGTACAACATGAAGCTATTATAATATCACGAAAATGTTCACTCGTTTTGTTTTAGTAGTTATAAATATTTGTTGTTAAAAAAAAATAATATGCGCAAAAATATTACCACAGATTATATAATAGTTCTTACGAACAGATAGGAATCACTCAGCAAATAAAAAAGCAGCTAGAAAAAGCAAATACCTACGGTTTACGTACCTACGTAATAATACAATGGAGCGGCCTTCAACGCGCGGCACCCCGCACCTCCCGCGCACCCGCACAATCGCTAGGGTCGCCTATGTTTGGAAATATTTTATAGTTAAGGAAATAGGTATTTTGCATTGATTCAGTGTTTAAGTGGTTCGCATGGTGCATAACAATTATAGTTACATGAGTAATATTGATTGATATTTTGTTGCTGCGATGAGATTATGATTAATCTTGACAGATTTGCCACACACTGTCAAAATTAATATGGATTGACAGCTATCTCAATCTTATTCTAATCGCCTTTTAGCAATATCATCATAGTTATTTGAGAGATTAATAAAGATAACATGTCTATTATTATTATAACATAAGTGAATCCTCCTTTTTTGTAAAGCGTCGGCAACGCGCATGTGACTCCTTTGGAGTTGCAGGCGATCATAGGTTACGGTAGCTGCTTACCATTAGGCGGGCCGTATGCTTGTTTGCCACCAACGTGGTATAAAAAAAAGTTTGTATGCCTACTTACTTTTCCCCATCCGTCGGCAGAGCGAAAAACGATAAGTTTTTATTAGCTTTGCTATTTTTACATCCAACCACATCGCAATAAATTATTTTTTTTCGTGATGAAATTGTTCCGAGTTCCGAGTAGCGTCGCGCGCGGTACGACTTGCGTTCAGTGAGCGCGTTGGTAACCCTCTGACTTTAGCTCCCTCGGCGGAGGCGCAAAACGTAGGTATATAACTCGCTCGCGCGGGCATGATTCATAGGCCTGATATAACGTTTTACCATTACATAGCGGTTGGGGCCAGACGGCAGATAGACGCAGACCGCCGCAGATTCTGCCACGTGACCTTGGTTGAAGCGAGTTGTTGAAGCGAGCGTCTACATGGCTGACAACCAACCAACCGCTTCTGCCAATGGTTGTTAGAGCACGCCTAGCCAGTAAGGGCATTTAAAGGTCATGTAGAATTTGGTATCAACCACTGGCTACATGGTTTATAATCTCTGTTTTCTGCCAAGGTCGCGTGGCAGAGGGCTGTGGTTGTATATTTATTTCTTTCTCCAAATCTTTCTGGGGTTCCGTACCAAAATAGTAAAAAAGGAACCCTTATGACTCTGTCTGTCCGTCTGTCACAAAGCCAATTTACTCCGAAACTACTATACCGATTGAGCTGAAATTTTGAACACATATGTAAGTCAGGCATGTAACGCCAATCTATGAATTTGGGCATTTGTGGGGGGGGGCAAAAGTGAGTTTTTTTTTTTTTTCTAACTATATTGTGTGGCATATTAAATAAAAGGGCTTAATGTGAGGATATCAAATAATAATATATTGTTTGTATAATTTTAACATGAGTTTTAAAGTTATTAAAAAAAAAGAACCGTGAAGGGGGGGCCTTACTTCGGAAACTGCTGGTACGAAAAATTAAAAAAAAAATACTGATAATAGTTCTTTACGTATGGAGCGGGAGTCCGACTTGCTGAAGCATCTTTTTTCACATAATATATTAAAAATCGGTCGACGTGATAAATAATTATCCTTGAAATACCAACTTTCGTATGTCAGAGTATCCAAAATTAGTGACACAGTTTTTCAAAAGATGGCACTACACCCTGTATGTTCGTTTTCTACTGCCAGGGGGGTTTCACTACGCAGTTTAGGTAAATTCGGCCGGCGCGCCTCCCGGGCAGGCGTATGGCAGTGGGCTGCCACTCGGCTCGCACCATACTCGTGTCACGTGGCGCTCGCGCAAAATTTAAAATACACAATGGCTTCGAAACCTATCTCGATCTAATCCGTATAAAAGATGTATTCACGGATGTCTGAATAAACGGAAGAACAAGGAAGCAGAAATAACATTTTTAAATTCCAGACGATATTGAAAGTTCTTACTTAGTAATAGTTAAAATAAACTTCCTTAATTTATTGAATATCGGTTGCCCAGAAAGAATATTAGGAACTGACCGACATATTTTCAAAGGAATACGGCTGTGGCATACCTACTTCCGTGAGAATTAGACATAATCTCGATATAAATTTCTATCTCCGGATAAAAATTTCATGTTTACATAATCAACGTTTGTAATTAATAAATTATTGTGTTAATCTTGGACGAATATTTAATCTGTGGTGTTAATCTTAAAAATAATAAACCAGTAGATATATGTAGGTACAAAAACTTGTCAAGTGACAACCCCGTGGCGACGCTCACAGCTTGGTCATAAAACTGCGGCGCGCAAAGAAGATTCACGGTTCGTGCGCGGTTATAAGTTTCAATTTTGCTTGCAGGCGGCGAGTATAGGTATAATTTTATACCTAAATCTGACTTTTGTTAAGGAGTGAATTTTCTGTACGGTAGTACTATTAGTTATTCTGTGCTACTGAGCGGTGTTAAGATTCTTCCTGTATCAATAGGGTCGGGTATTCTCAATATATATAGTTTTTTTACCAGCCCATGCCTCCATATGAAGAGACTGAATAAATTTATGTTGAATATAAATACCAACCAAAAATACCAACAGTTACAAATGTAACTGTTGGTATTTATATTCATTATTGCATCGAGCTAAACTCGTAGTTGCAAGCGTTTATGAAACGTTCGTTCGTAGGGTTACCAGGCCCAAAAATGAAAAAGCCGGACTCCGCGCTTAATTTAGCCGGACATTTGATCCCAAAAGCCGGACATGCCTTTTTTGCATACGCTACGCTGGGGGGCGATTTTTGAGATACAAGCGCTCGGATTCAAGGAAATTAAACTCGAAAATAATCGCACACAAACGTTTGTCGCCATTATTTCCCATGTAATTAATAGTTTCATTAATCATGATTTTAAATTCCTATCGCTGTTATTTTTAAATTACCATTTCATGGTTTTAGACAGAGTTTTGAATGTCAGAGTCAGACAAAAGCCTAACAAAAGCCGGACAGGCCGGACGAGGAATTATTTGGGAGTAAAGTTGATTGGTCTCTATTTATTTAGTAATTAAATACTATTTGGCCATTTTATTACATAAATTAGACTAACATGAGTTAACAAGCTCCTCAAGGCTTACCACAGTTATTATCTCTACTATATTCACCAACTCCACTGACCACACACTAAGGTCCAAAGGTCACTTGTGATACTACACACAGCCACACCCACTATGGACCACATCCAGAAGCTACAAGAGAAGATGGCCGAGCTGGAGACTATGTTTTCGTGTCAGATGGCTTCTTTTGAGAGCTCTATTGCTGAGAAAGACATCCCCAATAGTTCTTCGCTGGAGTCAGATTTCAAGAACTTCAAGAAGTTCATATGGAATGCAGTGGCATGTCTACAGCAGCAGATGGGCTTTGTGTTGGCATCCTTGGAAGAATTGGAAACCCGGTCACGGTCAGGCATGCTACTTATTCATGGCATCAAGGAGACCGAGGGTGAGAATGTCACCACAATTGTTGTGAAGGAATTTGGGGAATCTCTACAAGTCCAAAATGTCTCAGTCAATTCCTTCTTTGCTTGCCATCGCCTAGGTAAACAGCGAAATTCCAAGCCGAGACCTATCTTGGTGAAGTTTGGTTGCCTGCGGACCCGGGCTGCAGTGTGGGCGGCAAAGAAGAAATTTAAAGGCTCCGGCAAAACTGTCTCGGAGTTCCTCACAGCATCCCGTCATGCAGTCTTTCTGGAAGCCCGGCGAATCTATGGAATCCGGGACAGCTGGACTAGTGATGGTCGAGTTGTTGTGCAGTGCAAAGATGGGAAACGTCGCAAGGTTACGACGATGGCGGAACTGCTTTCGCTTTCTGCGATAGAGGCGCCTACTGAAGCAGATATTTCCACTGCAGCCCCTGCCGCAGTCCAGGGTCAATGCGCCGAAGTCGCCAAAAAACCTGCGCCGGCGCTGAAGGAGCCCACCGGGTCCGCGCGACGCGTTTACAACCTTAGGAAGAAGAGCCCTGCCAACTCCGGATCCCGGTAGCCGCCTATGCTGTGTTTGTAGTGTTTTTTAAGGTTTTCCATTCACTTCCAATTATTAATGCTATTTTTCCCGTTTTTCGCATGTACCTTCAACTAGTGTCTGATAAAACTTGCTCATTTATTTAGTTAGTGTCATTTTGACAGTAGACTGACGGTGCGTTTCGTTTTCACTTGTTTAAACTGTGTTTTTCTGTAGAAAATGAGTTTGTGTTTTTCTGAATGTTTCATATTTTTTATTGGTTGGTATTTTTCTATGGTATTTTTAATCTTTGCCAATAACTGTTGGTGAGCTAATGAGGAAGGTTTAAGTAATTAGATTTGTTAAATTAGTAGTTCTGTATACGTATTTATTTATTTTAATTTTTTCACATTATATTATATATCTATTATTTATATATTCTATTTTATTTACATTATCTTATTATTTTAAGTAGGTATTCATTCGTATTCGCATGTCTGACGTTTTTAACGCAAGTCATGAAAGTGAGTTTTTTTCTTTGTCGTCCGCTAGTCTCTATGACTCCTTGAGTGATGTTTCGGATATGCCTGATTTGAGTGATCGGCTGGACAGTACTTTTGCCTCCGCTAAAAAACAATTTAATATCGTCCATATTAACGCACAAAGTATACCGGCACATTATACGGAGCTACTTTCTTCCTTTAGCTCAAGTAATATTGACGCCATACTCGTATCCGAATCCTGGCTCAAGCCTTCTTTGCCCTCTGCTCTCTATCCCCTTCCTGGATATCGTTTGGTGCGTAATGACAGAACAGGTGCAGCCGATGGTAGTTCAAACATGATGCGTGGCGGTGGTGTAGCTATTTACATAAAAACGACCTAGCTTGTCAAATCGTTGCTGAGTCTCCTGTTGCTAACTCAAACTCCCCTGAGTATCTTTTTCTTGAAGTGACATTACATCACTCTAAGGTTCTCGTTGGTGTTTTTTATAGCCCTAGTACACACATTAACTACTTTGATGCCCTCGAGAGAACCTTAGCAGATCATATCCCTCAATTTGATCACTCTATAATTATGGGTGATTTTAATACATGCCTCTTAAAGGATGATCACCGTTCCCTCAAACTTCAGTCAGTTGCGACTTCTCTTAACCTTAGCATTTTGCCTCTTGGCCCTACTCACTTCCCACACAACGGTCCTCCTTCGCTCCTAGATCTCGTCCTAACTTCCTCTCCTGATTTAGTCTCTTCGCACGGGCAATTTAATGCTGCTTCCTTTTCTTGTCACGATCTGATTTTTGCGTCTTTTAAAATGCGCCCACCTAAACGGGGGCATAAAATAATATTGCGACGTAACATTCGGGGCATCGATGTGCAGGCACTTCATGAGGACCTGCGCAACACTGACTGGCTTAGTATTGCAAGTGTCGGGGATATTGATCATAGAATAGAAGCTTTTAATGCCACTTTGCTAGAGATTTTTGATCAACATGCCCCTTTGAAGCCGATGCGTGTACGACACTTCCCGGCACCGTGGCTTACTCCCGAGATAAAGAGTCTCATGGAGAGGAGGAATAGAGCTCGCATTAAGTTGAGATCGGATCCATCCGAGAACAATCACCTTCGGTATAGTACGCTGTGTAATCGTTGCAACAAGGTTTGTCGTGATGCACGGCGCCGGTACATTCACAAGTCCATCGACGAGTGCCCTCCGACTAAACTTTGGAGATTCCTGAAATCGCTTGGGGTGGGAAAAACGCCACATAGTGCTCATAGTGCTGGTGAAGAATATTAAGACGAAAGCCATTGGTGAAGATAACCTTAGTCTGGATATGCTTATGCTTGTGGCGGATTGTATTGCTCCCATCCTTTCTCATATTATTAATTACTCCTTTTCCTCTGGTACTTCCCATCTATTTGGAAACAAGCACATATTATTCCACTCCCCAAAATTTCTAAACCCGTCACATTTTCCCAATATCGTCCCATTTCCATCCTTCCAGTTTTATCAAAAGTTGTAGAACATTTTGTAAACCGCCGCCTCTCTTCACATCTCAACAAGCATAACTTTTTCAATCCTTTTCAGTCTGGCTGCCGCCCCGGGCATAGCACTGTCACGGCTCTGGTTAAGGTAACTGATGATTTTTGTCTTAATATTGAGGATAAAAAGCTTACTCTTCTTGTGCTCTTAGATTTTAGTAATGCTTTCAACACAGTCGATTTTGATATTCTTCTAGGTAGTCTAAGTAGACTTAATCTTTCTCAAACTGCTCTGTTATGGTTCCGGAGTTACCTTCTTGGTAGGCGCCAGCGAGTGAGAGTCGACGACAAGGTCTCTGAGTGGTGTGAGCTTGCCGCTGGTGTCCCCCAGGGTGGGGTGCTCTCTCCTCTCCTTTTTTCTATATTTATTGATGGCATTGCGCAATCTTTGGAGTGCAGTTACCATCTTTATGCGGACGATTTGCAGATTTACGCAGCGGCTAATATTGACGAACTCCCTTCTCTGTTCCGTAAAATCAATTGCGATTTAGAAAGTATTCGCCACTGGGCCTTTAATTTCGGATTAAAGGTAAACGCCGAAAAATCGCAGGCGATTGTTATCGGCAGTCCCTATTTTGTCTCCAAACGTGCTGAGGTGGTGGTACCCAATGTTATTTTTGACGGGACATTGATCCCTCTTTCCTCTACTGTGAAGAACTTGGGCATCATCCTAGACGAAACACTCTCATGGACGCCGCATATATCGGAGGTCAGTAGAAGGGTGTTTGCTTCGCTGCACTCTCTGAGGTGACTGCAGAACTTCCTTCCTCTTCCTACTAAAATCACTCTTGCTCGCTCTCTCTTACTACCTATCCTAGATTATGGCGACATTGCTTTTATAGACCTCAGGGATGAACTGCTGGACAAGCTGGAGCGCCTGCAAAATGCCTGCATCAAGTACATATTTGGGTTGCGTAAGTTTGATCATGTGTCCGCCTCCCGTTCTCAACTTGGTTGGCTTCCGATTCGCCGTCGTAGGGATGTACATGTTCTGTCATTGCTTTTCAACGTGTTATTTAATCCTGCATGTCCTCCGTATCTGTCGGAAAGATTTAATTATTTGGCTAGTATTAGCGATCATCGCTTGCGGTCTAGTACAAATCTCGCTCTAGCCATTCCGCCAAAACACTCGCGTATTTACTCTAGGTTCTTCACTGCTTACGCAGTTAAATTGTGGAATGAGTTGTCAGTGGATGTAAGAAAGTCACAGTCTGTTTCCTCACTCAAGGAGAAATTGAAAAAGTTGTGGCTAGTGGACTCTTAATGTTTTTTGCGAATTGAATATTATATATATATGTATATAGGTATATATTTATTTAATTATTTATTTATGAACGTCTGATATTATATGTGTATAGTAATGTTGATTATATTATTATGTATGTAGTTTAAGCGTAGTTTAAGTATTTGTATGGTACAGAATGTACCTATATATTTATTAGTGTTTACCTGCAGCTTTATGTGTTTTGGAACTTTTTATTGGTATCTTTTGTGCATAGTTTGTCTTTCACCATTTGTATTTAATCCTTTCTCATTTTCTCATGGGTTGGCTGGAAGAGATCCCTATCAGGGATAAGCTCGCCTTTGTGCATCTTTTATATATGTTACTGTTGTATTATGTTATACCTACTTGTTTATGTGCAATAAAGTGATACATACATACATACATACATATTTGGCCGGACACACCCGTAAAAAGCCAAACATGTCCGGCTAAAGCTGGACACCTGGCAACCCTATTCGTACGGAACTCTCGGTCGAGACTCGCACTTGCACGATTTATTTTATTTTATAATAAGTACTTATTCCTTTTGTGTGATAAAATAAAAAACTAGTCAATCACTGAAATTGTGGACATCAAAAATTAATCTATTCTTAAATAAATTAAGCAATTTTTTTATGTGTAAATATAACGGAATATTTTAAATTAAATTAAATTAATTTTTATTTCAAGTAACAAAACTCAACCATGGTATGAGTTTTGTTACTTGAAATAAAAATGAATTAGTATACAATATTTATTCTTATCTCTAATGTTAGTATGTAGTAGATAACTATTTCTTACGATTCTTTGTCTGCTGTCCATAACGGAATGGTAGAGCTCCGCCAGGTTTTCTATGAGCTCCCGATTATCCCGGATCGATCACAAACCGGATCTTCAGTGTTGCCAGTATTACAATTTAAATTTCCCTGTCACACTTATTCGATAGTTTTGTTAAAATGTTACCACATGTAAAATTAAGATTTATAAAATAATTACGTATTTCCAAGAATCATGACATTTGCAGGAAACATGCATCTCACAGCAGTGCTCAAGTAAGGACAGTCGAACCTGTCCGCAATTGAGCGCAGGATAGGGTTGGGGCTGGCCCGCACCCGGCGCACCAGGGATGAGCATCGCTTGCGTATGGCCCGCAGGCCGAAGCGCTGAGCAAAACCATGTCGTCAGCATAGCTTATATTATTAACGCACACTAAGTCAATATGACAACCGACATGCATTCCGCTCAGCGCCTCAAGGAGCCCATTTATACGTACAGGTTAAAGAGTGTGGGCGAGGACAACCCGCCTTGCCTCACTCCACACTCCAACCTGTATGAATCTGAAAAAGAACCCGACCATCTAACGCAATTGACCTGGCTTCCATACCAGTACCTTAGAATACAAATATTTGCATGTATAGTGATACCACTATACATGCAATCAAAAGTATACACTTTTAGCAAATAAATTATTTTATTGCATTTGATTTGATTTGACTTGCTACGCTAATGGTAGATGAAGGTTAGCTATCTACATTTTAAGAGGATAAGACTGTACGGTAGGTAGCAGTAGACTTAGCTAAGCGGGTGAAGTGTTTAAAATGAACTGGACACGCACTTTTTGTCTTAACAACAAGGTTGTGTTAGGTTAATTTTAAACACTATCGCTGTTTGCAGCCGAATTCGTGTGTAGGATGACTCAGATCTTTACGGTATTTTTTTCATCTTTCTATTTTAGAAGGATATTGACGTTTTTATTATAAAATATTCAGTTGTCAGACGGGTAGATCAATGCTACCGAACAACCAGAAATATTGTCAAAATGTACATACATTTCTGTAGTGTCTTAATACGTAATCGAAACTAAGGATACCCTTGCATAAAGCTCGCTATGTCACCAGCACTGAGGTTGGGGATCAATGTTACTCTGCGTCCATAGGAAACACCTTAGTCAACCCTACACGTGATCCCTGGTTGGTGCTAACAGAGTAATAAACTTGGCTGCTGCACTGTCCCATCTTGACCTCGCAGCACTCACTGGGTTTTCTTTATCACCTACTTCCCCACTACTACTACCCAGGGAAGAAATGCTCGTCTTTATCCAGTGACATGTAGCCATACGATAAATTAATTAAAAAGGTCAATACGTCTGCTTTCGCCCGTGGCTCTCACGTGACTGCTCTCCCACTCCCGCCCGCAAAAACGAGACTACAGCTACTGTTAAAAATGCTCTAGAATGCACCTTTTATTTTCAAAAAGTCGATCTTTCAATGCTAAGGAGGCTGCATCTTGTAAATTGAATAGACTCTCGATGATCAATGAAACTCCGGGTGCTTTGCAAGTGTATAGAAACTGAATCCAACGTCGTACAAGAATTTACTTGTGCCAAGCATTTTGTAAAGGTCCCACGAAACTTTCTGTGATGTCGAACCGGATCCGCCAGTCGGCACTGTCGTTAAGGCATAATCTGTCTGACTAACTTAGCACGGCTAACCGCGGCGTTCTTGTTGCAAACTTGCTTATACTGCCGTCTGAACTAAATCTTAGTTCTCGAGTGAAACAATTCATGCCGGCTGGAACTTCGAGTTAAGGATCCGGCGTGGCGTAGGCTTAAAGCGTAGATATGATTTTATAAGTCATAAGCCAGGGGATCCCAATCTTTTCAGTACGAGGCGCACTTACAAATTTAAAACATTAGTACGAGGCGCACTTACAAATTTAAAACATTATCTCGGCGCCTTAATCTAGCCAGGCTTTTTCAAATAAGTATAGTATGATGAGGAGTTCGAGGAGGGCGCCGCGGCGCACAGCTTGCGAACTCCTGCCATAAGCCGTTACAATTTCTCTGACAGGTAAGGGAAGATAGCCGACTAGGTCAGAAGTGCAACTCTCAGTCTGGAATGGATATACTGGCGCATTTCACCAAGTTATCCGTAACATCTGGTTTCTATTTATGGTATTTTGGAGAATTAAGGAAAATATTTTTGTTAGTAGACATAATATGAAATTTCTAATGTAGGGTTTCCGAGTTTCAGTATTGTCCAATCAGGCAGAAAATTTTTAGTTGTATTTTTTTGTATACGTTATAGGCGTGTTAAGTTTCATACCTATTTTCTGCTGGGTTTCAAAATTGTATTCACGTTAAGTATAAAGTTTTAAGAAATTTACACCTTACAGGAAACCACAGCCAAATTGCACTAGACCCTACTCATAGTGTTGTGTTCCTGCTGGTGAGGAAGGTTGCCAAAGCTAGAGCTCAAAGAGGACCCAGTGTGTTGACGATGAGGGACCTTCTTGTTCCTTTAGCCATCAACATAGTGAATCCTCCTTTTTGTAAAGGATCGGCAACGCGCATGTGACTCCTTTGTAGTTGCAGGCTTCCATAGGTTACGGTAGCTGCTTACCATCAGGTGGGCCGTATGCTTGTTTGCCACCGTCGTGGTATATTAAAATATATATATTTGGTTTTGTAACTATAATTCCTAAGAATTTGAACCCAATACATCAGAATGAAAATGGTTGCTGGAAAAGCCGGAAATATCAGGAGACAGAAGACTAGTTGTCCAAACCAAACAGCGTCAGAGAGAGCAAGTCAGCAAGACTTTGCTGGTTTGGACATCTTGAAATAATGCCAGGCGAGGGCGGCTAAAAGGGCTACGTGGGTTACCACATAGGTCGACGTCCATATGGCTGTCCTTAGTACCGTTGGAAAGACCAAGTCGAGAGATCCTCACGCCTTACCAGCAGAAAACTAGGAGGAGATCGCAAAAAGCAGGACGCGCTGGCCTACTTATATAAAATGCATTTTCGGGTTGCTATGTCAGCGGAGTAAGTAAGTAATAAATTTTTATTCAATTAACAATATACACTGTGTTTGAAATTTGCATATACGTACATAATAAATATTAAACTGAACAATAAGGCTAAATCTACCCAAATATGTTGCCAAGCCGACCTCTGACGACCAGTGATTAACGCTAGGAGAATGATGAAGATACCCAAATCTTTTAAGTAATCGTGTGACTGAACTGAAATTCAATCAGCATATGTCAAAGAGACCAAGTTTCGACAGCAGCATTATAACATTAGCACAGCGATCGCAAAACATTATGATAGGAAATGTATTGCCATTTCCGCATTTAAAGCCTTTGCCAAGATTTTTTCATGACTACCTAACCATTGAGCTTAGTTCATTTTATGGGCTCATAAAATTCAAATTACAACAAGCTCTGTGACCTTTTATCGGCGCAATGAAGAGGGATGCTCGTCGTAAAAATAATTTTATGTCCCTCAATGGTGGATATGTGTTCTTAATGGAACAAAACTTTGCTTAAGTAATATATGGATCTGTTAAAAACATATTTTATACCCGTGCCCAATGTTCCGTTTAAATAAATTTGAATTACGATTAAAGAACCCCTTTGGGTATAAATTATCTTAAAACGACCACAGTTGGCGACGCGGTCTGTTAAACATCTCTATAAGCGGTTCCATTAAAGGCTTTCAAAATAATATTTGCTTGAAAGAATATTCATATATTTTGAATACGTACTACGTCCCTGCCATTACAGGTAATATGACTTTAAATTGGAGAGATGTTTCAAAGGGTACTTGAAGCCTTTATATAATTTAAAACACTGTGTTTGTGAAAGGAGATATCTAAACTACATACATAAGTAAATATAACAAAAAAAAACCGGCCAAGAGCGTGTCGGGCCACGCTCAGTGTAGGGTTCCGTAGTTTTTCGTCCGTCACAGTAAGTGTCCACACTGAAGAGTTAAAATAACACCGCCATGTAGGATATGATATGAGCGTTCTACGTACAGCGACATCTATCGGCAAATTAAGTAAACTATTGCGCGCGAGCTTAAAGTATGGAAGATGATTTTTATGGGATAATTCTTTATTGCGTGAACCGATTTTCACCGTTTTTACTTTATTTGAAAGCAAGTCTTTTCATTGTAATTTTGTAGAAATTACAGGTACAATACACACCTGCTTATACGGTTAAATTACAAACTTAGTTCAGAAATAATTTTCCTAGAAAGTTTTTATAAAGGTTTACTTTTCAGATTTTTTTCATATTTTTAAAACTTATGGTTCAAAAGTTAGAGGGGGGGGACACATTTTTTTTTACTTCTGGAGCGATTATTTCCGAAAATACTTACATTATCAAAAAATGATTTTAGTAAACCCCTATTCATTTCTAAATACCTATCCAACAATATATCACACGTTAGGGTTGAAATGAAAAAAAAAATCACTCCCCACTTTACGTATAGGGGAGGTACCCTAATAAAACATTTTTTTCCACTTTTTATTTTATCACTTTGTCGGCGTGATTGATATACATATTAGTACCAAATTTCAGCTTTCTAGTGCTAATGGTCACAGATTATCCGCGGACGGACGGACGGACGGACGGACGGGCAGACGGCGAAACTATAAGGGTTCCCAGTTGACTACGGAACCCTAAATATTGGAACGATGTTTACAATAAAGAGCGAAATAAAAGCTGCATAATATTTTATATAAATGGATATTTTAGTCCGTCAGTTAGATTATCAAAAAATATTGGACACGTATTTTTTTATTTTGTCAATCAAACAAAATTGGTGAAGATATAGCCCGAAGTTCCCCGTGACGTCACATTATACTAAAAATTGTACTGAAATGTGACGTCACGTGGAACTTTAACGGGCTATAATTCACCAATTTTTGTTTGATTGACAAAATAAAAAATACGTGTCCAATATTTTGTAATAATCTAACTGACGGACTTAAATATTTTTTTTTTGGAAGGTAGCCAAATGGGCCCACGAAAGCTGCAGTGTTGCGTATTGTTGTCTTCTAAATGCAGCATCTAGTAGCTTTTGTAAACCTAAGTACATCGATCTTCATAGAAGCCTATACTATAATACTAGCTGTACCCGCGGCTTCGCCCGCGTGTGTGGGAGGTTTTGTCATTTTCATTTACTATCCAGGCCATTAGTGTAGAATTTACGCGTTCTACATATAAATATCTGTCTAAATATATTAGTTCATCCGTGATAAAGATAACTGACTAAAAGGCGTGCGTCGAGACCTGCGAATGCTAATGGCCGAGTTCTTGCAGGAGAACATGCTTCGAACAGAGGGTATGAGCGCAAGGTTGCGTGTGAACGCAACGGCCCAGCGAAAACTGCTTTTGCAGCAGCAGGCCAAAATCTAATAAGGCCGAAGGCAGCAAGAATTGTTTCAGCAGGAGCATGAAAGAGTCCCCACAAAACTCAATGGTCAAGTTTTTTGGTGAACCCGAACGCCGAAGCCGTGACGCGGTGAGCGGCAATATCGCGAAAGCCATAGGGCGAGTACCGCGCAGGATCCAGGCCCGGAGGATCGCAGCGAGAATTGCTTCAGCAGAAGCAGCATGTCACGGACCGGACATAATTCAATGGCTCGAGTTCGCTAAGACACTCGTCTTAGCGAACTCGAGGGCTCATGACAGGGACCGGACATAACTTAAAGGCGGAGTGTCTTAGCGAACCCAAGGGCCGTGGCTCGAGGGTGAGCGGCAACGTCTAAGAAAGCCAAAGGCCGAGTACCGCATAGGGCCCAGGTCAGCAGCAGTACCATGACAGGGACCGGACATATCTCAATGGTAAAGTGTATTAAGGCCCGAGGATGAGTGGAAATATCTGCGAAAGCCATAGGCCGAGTACCGCGTAGGCCCAACCCCGGAGCGTCGCAGCGAAAATTTCTCCAGCAGCAACAACATGATATAATCCGGACAAAACTCAATGGCGAAGAATCTTAGCTAATCTGAGAGCAGGAGGCCCGAGGGTGAGCGGCAATGTCTGCGAAAGCCATAGGCCGAGTACCGCTTAGACCCAGGCCCGGAGCGTCGCAGCGAGAATTGCTTCAGCAGCAGCAGCAACAGCATGACAGGGACCGGACATATGTTAATGGTGAAGTGTCATAAGACCCGAGGGTGAGCGGCAATGTCTGCGAAAGCCATAGGCCGAGTACCGCGTAGGCCCAGGCCCGGAGCGTCGCACCGAGAATTTCTTCAGCAGCAGCGTGACAGCTTAGTAGCAGCTAGTAATTGCTAGATTCATGACTACCCTTTTTAGGGTTCCGTAGCCAGAATGGCAAAAACGGAACCCTTATGGTCATGTCCGTCTGTCCGTCCGTCCGTATGTCACAGCCATTTTACTCGGAAACTATAAAACGTATCTTAATCAAATTAAGACATAAGGTGTAGTTTATATGCCGATATTTAGTTATGTAGTGAAATTGCAGAAAAAAATATTTTCAAGGGGCGCTCCATACATGTAACAAAAAAAAAAAAAAAAAGAAATTTACCAAACATGTTGCTCATCAATCGATAGGTCTTTAAAAATAACATTGAGGTTTATTTTAACATGTGATTTAGTGAATAGTTTCAGAAATAATCGCTTCGAAAGTCGGAAAAATAGCGGTCTCCCCCCCCTGTAACTTTTGAAACGTAAGTCCAAAAAATATGAAAAAATTTGAAAAGATGCGCGTTTTTATATAGTTTGTACGAAAATTGTTTTGAACATTATCGGTTTAGCCATTTTTGAGGTTTTTCCAAAAAACTTCTTCCATAGGTATCAGATACGACCTTTTGGCATTAGCCTGGTTCTTATTCCATTGAAGCTACGGAACCCTCCATTATGTGTGGTCCGACACACACATGGCCGGTTTTTATGGATCACAATATATGTCCGGATACTTACAATTTCCAAAACGAAGTAACACGTTTTAAAAATATTTAACCCGCAATCCTTAAATTGGGAAAGCATTTAAAAATCCATGGTGTAAATAAACCTCGGCGGAACGCAACAGACCGAATCGCTTAATTTAATCTAAAGACGTCCTTAAATAATGTTTGTATACAGTATACAGGGTACCTATACAGCGCCATCTGTGACCACTTTTGAGAACTATTTTTTTATGAAAATTATGTTTTTAATAAGCAAAATAAAAACTAGCCTATATGTTGCCCCGGGGTATAAACTGTTACTATACAAAATTTCGTATAATTCTGTGCAGTAGTTTTTACGTAGTGCGCGGACAAATTCACAGACAGACAGACAAGAATTCCAAAAATCACTGAAATGTATTCAGTCAACGTTTCTAAGACCCTCCGAATCAGTTTTTCTGGAATATCTTCAATGTACATTTTTTTTCTCCTTACGCGTTCATTATATGTATAGATTATCTAGGCCTCTATTAAGATAAATGTACCTGTACTGGACTGCTGAATAGAATTTTTATTTTCTTACGTTATTTAATATATCATCAGGAAAATCTCTCTCTTAGATCGTTCCCTCATGTCCGAGGATCGTGATCAGCATCAGGGTTACATCTGGAGCGGATGATTTGCCTCCGACGGTTTCTGCCCAGCGCGTCTCTTAAGACCGTGTAAAATTGCGCGGATAACGACTCTTTCCCTTGATCGGCCCATCTAATCTGGTTGGTAAACGACCGCGCAATCTTTTCCTTTTAGTGTTCCCCACCACAATCAGTTTTTCAGATTTTCTTCGCCCCTAAGCATTGTGTGACCAAAGTACGAAAGAATGCGTTGCTGGCATATGGTGGATAACCGAATTCGTATTCGTAGCTGGGTCATGATTGAAAAATAATGAACCACAATGTCAACAATTCGGAAATGCTACTAATTATTACAAAAAAGGAGAACAATAATGAGGAAAGAGTCCTGCTATCTCATAAAAATTTGAAGTTTATGTCCTCCCTCCCCACACATTAATTAACACTAGCAAATCGTGGTCTGACTCTTGTATATAAACTGGTCAAATTAATTTCAACATTTGACTAACTTGCATCTAAAAGCCTACCGGTCAACGGTATCTTTTACTCACCATGCCGCAACCCATACAGAAACAATTAATAAAAGGTCTTACCTTATAATATAAATGCCAACAATGTGCAGCGTGCATATAAAAAACTATAGTACAATGATCATATTTTCACTTAATAATTCGCCCAATTAAACTTAAAAGCCTCTGGCTGACGAATTTCATTGCATTGGCATGTGCCTATTTCGAATAACACAAAAAAATCGCGGACAAGGTCGGTGGAAAGCACTTCGTTAATTCATTTTTCATCAGGCTTTTATGAAACTTTCAGCTGAAATCCCCTGTATTTAATTGAAAATACATTCAGTATTAAAAATTCATGATTCCGTAAACCCGGTTGCTTACGATCAAAGTGATTAATTCAATCTGTAATTCAATGTTTTGGGGCAAAATTAAATTATTCTTGTAAGCCTTTGCGTTTCGTATACTACTGGATTTGTTTACCCTGAGCTGCTTCATGAATATTGTAAGTATAAACAGTCTGCCAGTGCCTTGGTTTTATTTACGGTCTAGTCGTTATTTTATACTTCTTTTTTTCATGAAAATCAGTCGCAATAAAATTGCAGATACTCATTAAGGGTGGGTTGCACCACTCATAATTAACGAACTGATCAACGTTAAATATGGCGACGGAGCTGTCATCCCATAGAAAACTGACAAACTTTTCAAACAAGATTTTTTTTAACGATGACGTTGACGTTAACAGATCGTTTGGTGCAACAAGCCCTAAGAGTGTTTCAATTAGAGTACCAAGAGTACCGATACCGATGAATATTTAGATGAAACGAGTCGCGATAAAGATAAACTTTTTGGATAAGAATAATTAGAAAATATTTATTTTGTGGGTTTGAATAATTGTGCAAAGATCAATGACCGGCGTTATTGTAATTACAAAAAATACTTTTGCGCTCAAGCTAATGTCCAAATCCTTTTGACTCCCAAAAGGTTTTGTTCATCATTTGATATAAAATTTTATGACAGACTGGCAGTGACACGCATTGTTAAATCTGCATATTGTCTGTGGTCATTGGACGATGCTTTTAAAAATGTATTCCGGATCTATGATAAAATATGGACAACTGATGCACGGATTGATAATTTTTTTATTGTTCCAATTTTACGGCTGCTATTTTTATATTCACATTTTTAATTTATTGAAGGACGCCGGATCCGAATTTATGGTTTGTTTTATGACAAGCGATATTGCTTGAAGTCCTGTTTAAATATGCTAACTTGCAATGAATCTGTAATTCTGTTATGCTGCCTTTTAAATGTTTTCACGGATTTGCTAATTCCATAAACAAAAAGAGGTTTTCTTTTTGAACTTTGAGAATTACCAACATCGTATATGTAATGTAAGATGCAACCAAACGCAAGTTTTTAACAATGTTTAAAACAAAAGTATCAATAATTAATTTCCTGACTTATAGTAGTGATAGGAGTAGTAATCTTTAAAGGACGATTATTATTATGGTATTATGGTTACGTCAAGTCTTCTTATACACGGTGAATCTGAGTAAGCCGAAATATTTTAACCATAAATTCCTGAGGTCATAAGGAGTAATCAATGTTATATGAATTTAGGTCAATTTCGCCCAAACAAATTTTTTTTTTTCGATTTTTAAATGCTTTTGAACATAAAAACATAAATGTTATTGTTAAAACTGTGGATTAAAATAAATTAGTACATTTTTTTTCGTAAAAAATAGTTTACATAAAGTTGGCACTTTGATATCTGTCAATAAGAATGTCTAGACTAGACCCCATAAAGGGTGAAATCGCCATCAAAAATGCGTTTTGCACTGAGTCACAATAAAAAATGTTTTTTTATTTAGTTGGTAGTAACTCTGAAACTAGGCCAATTCCAGAAAAGTTTATACGACATTTTAGTCTCCAATTATGATCAGGAATTTATGGTTAAAATCTGTCGGGTTACTCACATTCACCGTGTATAATGTACGTCATACCATCACTTTCAAGTTAATGAAGACTTTACGTAGATGGGCTACATATATGTGACATTATTTTGATATTCAATCAAACTTAATATTATATTCAAGCAATAAAAACGTATGGTCGGCTTCCAAATAATTCCTTCACCAAAATACTGGCACATATAGCCAGCCACTTCCACCCACTTTTTCTTCCACGCTTGCTCTAGCTGAAATCCTTCAGCTCTCAGCTTCCTATTGTAACTATTTGTGTAAGCGGCTCCTTGTAATCATTTTGGAGGGTGGGCAAATTGGCCTATATGACCAATAAGGTCAAGCGATATGTCATTGGATAGCTTATTCTAAGTTCTAAAACTTTTACTATGACAGGTAGCCCCAAATCTTTGTGTAGAAAAAGTAACGAGGTATAAAAGTAGTTTGAGCTGAAACGTTACTACAATGTAGGTTTTTTGATACTATCTTCTTTTTTAACCGACTTCAAGATTTGAAAAGAGGAGGTTCTCAATTCGGCGTGTATGTTTTTTTTTTTATTTTTTTTATTTTTTATGTTTGTTACTCCATAACTCCGTCATGTCTGAACCGATTTTGAAAATTCTTTTTTTGATTGTAAGTATATATATACAGATTGGTCCCGTTTTTGTCAAAACGCAGTTCTGATGATGGGATCCATGAGGAATCGAGGGAACTCCTCAAATCTTAAAGGCATACATATAGTGATTTTTATATTTTTATCAACAAAACCATCATTTTCATTCAAAACAGTGACATTGGATGAAGTAGAACTGCTGATGATGATCAGAACGGAACTCTTCAACGACGCATAGTTCACGTTTGGCGATTCGTCCTCTTCGCTGTGTTTGTTTAGCAAGTTTAATTGTCAGAACAAATGTTCGTCCAGCTCAAGTTCTGATGATGGGATCCATGAAGAATCGAGGGAACTCCTCAAATCTTAAGGGCTTACACATAGTGACTTTTGTATTTTTATCAACAAATCAAGCATTTTCATTCAAAAGAGTGACATTTGATGAAGTGGAACTGCTGATGATGAACAGAACGGAACTCTTCAACGACGCATAGTTCATGTTTGGCGATTCTTCCTCTTCGCTATGTTTGTTAAGCAAGTTAGATTGTCAGGACCAATTTTCGTCAAGCTCAAGTTCTGATGATGAGTTCCACGAGGAATCGAGGGAATTCCTCAAATCTTAAAGGCATACATAAAGTGACTTTTGTATTTTTATCAACAAATCAAGCATTTTCATTCAAAAGAGTGACATTTGATGAAGTGGAACTGTTGATGATAATCAGAACGGAACTCTTCAACGACGCATAGTTCACGTTTGGCGATTGGTCCTCTCCGCTGCGTTTTTTAAGCAAGTTATTTCATTGTATGGAATCTAAGTGCACCATCTATCTACAATAATCCTTCACCGGCTACCCCCATTGAAGTCGGTTTTTTTTTCTTAAAAATTATTGATTTCTTGTATCGCTCAACAGATTATGAAGGTTTTCTAACTGTCGATGATTATGTGTCATGTTTTTGTTTTTTTATGAGTTTTCATGTTTTTTTGTTTCATTCTGATTTTTGAAGCAAATCAAATTATTTTGTTCAATATTTTTTGATTTGCAGTTTTTTTTAAAGTAGTTACACTACTATATATAAACTGAAAATAGATGTCATATACTTCAGAAAAAGTGACCAAACCCTCCGGTGTCCGAGGCCAGATTTGAACTGGCGTCTTCAGCTTTCGCGGCTGACGTCCTGACCACTAGACCACCCGGTCACGGCGGAACTTGATACATTTTCTCATGTATATGCAATCTCTGTATTTGAAACGGCTAGGCGCCGTTGACCATACTCTAAGGGCATGCGCAGTACGTGCTTGCACCTCCTATCCGAATCACTTACGTGATTCTGGTATAGCGAGAGAGATGGTGCTGCCATCTATGAATCTTGAAGCAAATCAAATTATTTTGTTCAATATTTTTTGATTTACAGTTTTTTTTAAGTAGTTACACTACTATATATAAACTGAAAATAGATGTCATATACTTCAGAAAAAGTGACCAAACCCGCTGCTGACCGCGAAAGCTGAAGACGCCAGTTCAAATCTGGCCTCGGACACCGGAGGGTTTGGTCACTTTTTCTGAAGTATATGACATCTATTTTCATTCTGGTTCATTTATCACACAGCGATTCGAAATTTTCCGCCATACAAAAAGTTGTAGAATATGAAAAAACCTTTCCAATGATATATGGCTTGTCATCATCATTATTGGTTTCTAGGCCAGAGTCCATACAAATCTGCCCATCCTCCTTTGAATGTTTTAATTTCTTGAATACCTACCAGCATTGGTTAAACATCAATAACGATCCAAAAGAGTGCTAATAACACATAGTAGTGATGAGTCATACATATAGGTACTTTCCTGTACATCGCAAAAAAAATCAAAAGAAGTAGAATAAAAAGCAAATTTTTACGCTGCGCCCATATTGGCGATTTACTTTTTTTCAGCACTGGGACGGCCCCTTATTTGAGAGGACTCGTGCGTGGACACCCTGGCGCCGTCCCCTCACATCAAAACTTCAGTGAGAGCAGGCGGGACGGCTGCAGCGGCAAAGTTGGCGAAGTGCCGCAAATATCTTGGTTCGACAGACCAGAATGTGCCCAGGCGCCAAAAGACTAATAAGACAGCTGACCAAAAAATTGGACCGTAGGGTTGGCTCGTTCCTCGCCCAAGGGATTGGCATAGCGATCCAGAGGGGGAACGCAGCCAGCCTTATGGCAACCCTTCCCTAGGGTTCGGACCACGGCGACCTTAACTAAATCCTTATTTTCTGTTAGTTTTAATTTTGTAGATAGTTTTTAAATAGTTTGAGGTCATACTTGATTATATTGAAACTTTGTTAGTTACGTTGTTTTTTCTACTCGTCGACTATAATGCTTGAATTGAGACTTTGTAGAGCGTACTACTAGCACATAATTTTCGATTGAACTTCTATGGTCGCACATTTTAGCATAGTCGACTATGCTGAAATGGATTTTCATACAATATTATAGCACGACTGATTTTGAGCACTCGTAGAAAAAGTATTGTATACAATAGTGACATAATTTAGCTTTTCAATCTCGTACCTTACTTAGTCCACTCGGCAAGCTTCGTGGCCTAAACATGGTACTTGACTGAAAAGCTCTTCATTATGACACGATTGTATAAAATACTATTTCAGTTTTAAATAAACTTCAATAAGATAACCATAACAATTATTTACTCGAGACGTTGACTGTCAATATTTTACAAGTATACAAGAGACATACTTTATGAACTATAATTATTTCTTTAAAAACAAAAGATAGGTAGGCTCTCAGCACAATATCAAGCGGGATACATTCACCTAAAGGTTGATGCGGCCACAGAACAAACGAGCAGTGAATAATTTGCGAACAGTACCCAAGCGGTAGAAACAAATGGCGTGGGTTAATGACTACCCTAAGGAGGATTCGTTTAATTAATGCCTCGTGTGAGCCTCCACTAATCTGTTTGAATGTTTCCACACTAATAGCTGAAGAATATATCTATTAGGGCATAGGCATTTGTTAATAGTTTATTTGTCAAAGTTACGGGTTATCCACCGGTATTAACGAATGTCAAGTTGAATATTATGGATTAGAGCACTTATAATTTTATTATCCTTACCACTTTTTCCCACTTAATGGATTATTTCAGAGATAAAGACTATCCTATGTCCTACCCCGGGATTCAAACTATCTTTATACCAAATTTTAACCGACTTCAACATTTCAAAAGAGGAGGTTATCAATTCGGCGTGTATGTTTTTGTTTTTTATTTTTTATGTTTGTTACTCCATAACTCCGTCATGTCTGAACCAATTTTGAAATATTATTTTTTGATTGTAAGTATATATATATACAGATTGGTCTCGTTTTTGTCAAAACGCAGTTCTGATGATGGGATCCGTGAGGAACCGAGGGACTCCTAAAATCTTAAAGGCATACATAAAATGGTTTATGTATTTTTATCAACAAATCAAGCATTTTCATTCAAAAGAGTGCCATTTGATGAACTGCTGATGATGATCAGAACGGAACTCTTCAACGACGCATAGTTCACGTTTGACTATTTATCCTCTACGCTGTGCTTATTAAGCAAGTTATTTCTTTGTATGGAGTCTAAGAGTGCACCATCTACAATAATCCTTCACCGGCTTCCCCCATTGAAGTCGCTTTTTTTTCTTAAAGATTATATCTTAATCGGTCGAGCTGTCTAAGCGTGAAGATGTAGCAGGCAGACAGAGCTGCCTAAATTAGTAATAAATAGGTAAGTATAGAGAATTCATTCTTATTTATCTTATCATGTAAACAAACACTCTCAATGACATCATCACACTTTTCTCGAGGATTATCACTTAAAATGTTATTGTATGCTTAAAGTCACTCACAAAGTATTGAATTAAACCAAGTAACTACTGATAAATTATCATTTCAAATAAAATGTTCTTCAATAATCAAAATAACTGCAAAAATAACTGACATTACTATGTCTAGATTGACATATTGATTGTGGCCCCTCAGTTCCAAGGCACAACCCTTACAATGTCAGGGAGTATTGGGATCCTCGGAGTCAACATTTCCAGTGACATCCAATTCCGTAGTCACCTTGAAGGGAAGGCCAAGCTGGCGTCCAAAAAGCTCGGTGTGCTCAACAGAGCGAGGAGATACTTCACTCCGGGGCAAAGACTGCTTCTATACAAGTCGCAAGTCAGACCCCACATGGAGTACTGTTGTCACCTTTGGGCGGGAGCACCTGGATACCAGCTTGGGCTCTTTGACTCGGTACAAAGGCGCGCTGTGCGGATCGTCGACGATCTCAAACTCACGAGTGATATTGAACCTTTGAGTCTAAGGAGAGACTTTGCCTCCTTATGTGTGTTCTATCGCTTGTACAATGGATTGTGCTCCGAAGAACTGTTTGATATGATGCCCACGGCAGCTTTTTATCACCGCACCGCTCGCCGCCGGCAGTCATCCTCACACCCTGGAGCCCAAAGAGTCGCGCACAGTACGGTTCAAGAGCAATTTCCTCCCACGAACGCTGCGGCTGTGGAATGAACTCCCTGCCGAGGTTTTCCCAGCGGGCTACAGTATGAGGTTCTTCAAAAAAACCGGCCCAGTGCGTGTCAGACCACGCATAGGAGGGTTCCGTACCTTCAATGGAATAAGAACCAAACTAATACCAAAAGGTCGTATCTGATGGCTATGGAAGAAGTTTTTTGGAGATAACTCAAAAATGGCTGAACCGACAATGTTCAAAATAATTTTCGTAGAAAGTATATGATAAGGCGTATCTCTTCAAATTTTTTCATATTTTTTGAACTTACGGATCAAAAGTTACGGGGGGGGGGGGGGCTACACAACTTTTCTGAGTTTCGAAGCGATTATTTCAGAAAATATTCACTTAATCATAAAATAGTCAAAGAAACCACAATGTTATTTTGAAAGACCTATCGATTGATGTATCACATGTTGATATTTGGTAAATTTTTTTTTTAAATTTAGTTACCTGTATGGAGCGCCCCCCTAAAAATATTTTCTTTTTCAAATTTAACTACATAACTTAGTAGCTGCATACAAAATACACCTTATGTGTAAATTTTATTCAGATACGTCGTATAGTTTCCGAGTAAAATGCCTGTGACATACGGACGGACAGACAGACAGACAGACAGACATGACGAATCCATAAGGGTTCCGTTTTTGCCATTTGGCTACGGAACCCTAAAAAGAAGTAAATAGGTACCTAAAGGGTAGGCAACGCGCATGTGAATCCTCTGGGGTTGCAGGCGTCCATAGGCTACGGTAACTGCTAACCATCAGGTTGGCCGTATGCTTGTTTGCCACCGTCGTAGTATAAAAAAAAACGTACGTTTGTTTACAAGATTAGACAAATAAGGATGAATTCTGTATAAATATGTACTCTTTCATTGTTGCGAAAATTGTGAATGTTTGTTGACAGCGTTTTACTTTGTATTTACCGAGTGAGTTTTAATGTGTTTGTGTTTTGCCTATGTTCGAAAAAGCCCGTTGATTATAGACATTAGAAAGTGTTCTCCAAATACCCTAATGTGATAAAATTGGTGTCGTATTTCGCAGAAAAATGATTCGAAGTAATTTTTATTCGTAGTATTTTCGTATCACTGGATTGTTTCCCAGAATTCACTGACTGCGTTTAAAAGTGGTAGTTCAGTTTGATTAAAAAAAAAAGATTTACGCAAGACTTACCCAACCCGATAATGGATGATTGTGGTGTTTTACAATTACATAAGAAAATATTGTGTTCAAACTAAATACTTAACTATACCACTTTTTAGACTTTTTCGCTTGCTCAGGTCTCAATATACGCATTAGAGGTAAACAACAACTTATGCTCTCATATATACAATGTGCAACAAAAATGCTGGTGATCCTTTAAGGGCATTCTTGGTATCGTATTCTAATTATAAAAAAGTAGAAAAAACAAATTCTGGCAAAAAAAAATCGGTTTTGTATGGAGGGCTGGCCGACGGGGACGACGTGTCCCATACAAAAAAAAATATTTTTTTCGCGTTTAAATAAATTTTCTTCTACTTTTTCTTACTCGTAATACGATACCAATTATGGCCTTAAACGGATCACCAGTATTATTGTTACATCCAGTATATTAGATGTGCTGCTTCATCTTTAAATTTATGAAATTCAGGGCTTAAGGACTATTCCCACACCACCACCTGACACCACCCATTACTATCTGATAACTATATCTAATATTATATTAATCATACTCGATGCTTCAGGCGATAAGAGGCCATATTTTGCAATAGAAAATTGAAACCAGATAACTGCGGCTCACGGCTGAGATAGAGACGCTGAGCTTTAATCAATATACGGTCTTGCTTATTGAAAATGGTTTGAAGATGTGCCACACAATATAATAATTAGAATGAATTTCGTAGAATCTGATTGTCTTTGGCAATTTTATAGTTTCATCTAATCATTGTAAGGAATAAAATTATATATATTTTTTTAAATTTTATGTTTCTGGTTTATTAGCGAATTCGTTAATTAAGTAAGTTTATTAAGTAGAAAAATGTATCTATTAATATTTTTGTTATCTGTGGCATCTGTGCTGCTAAATTTACAGCATAAATAAACATTTTGAAATCACAAGGCAAAATGTTTTTGCTGGAAATTAATACATCTTGCAGCATCAAGGGAGACAAACAATTCAAATAATTTTAAATATAAAAGAACCGATTTCACTTAGGCTCCACCTTTCCAAAACAAATGCCCGAGTTGCCTTAAAATACTCAAATCTACAGAGATTCACAAAGATAATTAGGTGTGCTTATAATAGTTGAAGAGTTCCCTCGATTTGATGACAATGTGACCTACTGTCAAGTATACCTACTCTTTCAAACAAAAAAAGAATTTTCCAAATCGGTCCAGCCGGTCTTCGAATACGTAATCGGTGAAAATACCTATATAAAAAAAGCAAACAAAAAAAAAGATCCCGAAGAATTTAGAAAATCCTCCTTCGAAATCTTGAAGTCGGTTGATGACATGACTGTATATACAAACAGTTATGTTTGTTCCTTTCTCTTTATACTTCAAGCTGCAAATAAACTTTCAGTGTTAGATTTATTTATTCGTTCTCAGAACGTTACAAATATTTAGTTAAAAATTATTATGGAATTCGTATTATGTTATAAATTCCTCATTAATACGCGTACCTTAGTACAATGAAATAAGGTGCAAAAGTGTTATACATATTTTTGGTGTTGACTGTACATAATGTTATTAAATTAATATAATTAATGATAAATATATATGTACTGTAGCGGGGGTACGCGCGGGGGTGAAGGGAAACTCAGAACGTAAGCAAGAAGTTGGATTACTTTCAGATTATAAATATTATCTAGTCTCCACTACCCAAAGGTTGTCTGAAAGAAATCGCTCATTACCGATAAGACCGCCTGTTGTTACCTCTACCTAAATTTATCTAATTGTAAAATTTGTGCTTGTAACTGTATGAGGTGTGCAATAAAGAGTATTTATTATTATTATTATTATAATACAGTAAAGGTGTAAGAAGACGTGTTTCCCATCCGGTAAGAAGAAAGGTACCGGAGCGGATGCTACAGACGATTATAGCGCGTAGTTCCACGAGGGATGCAGTGGGTGATATTTTACTGACGATACGAAAGTGCTTGTTGCTATGCCTACTTGAATAAACTCATTTTTGACTTTGACTTTGACTTTATAACAAGATATTCTGTGCCAAAGGTTCGATACAAAACAAATAACACCTACCTCCCGGAGTCTTAAACTCTCAATTCCTCTTCACCATACTGGTTTTATGGCAAACTCTTTCATCCTTCAGGCCATTTCCTCTGGAACGATCTTCCTCTCCCTATACGACAAGCACAGAGCAAATTTTCCTTCAAGCGCAAATTACGTAAACACCTCTCTGATGCACTTCAAGGTTAATGATCTGCATGATGATTATACATGGGTATAATATTATTTACTTATTATATTATGTAATTATGTATGTATTGCATATTTATGTATGTGTATTAAAAACTATTAGGTATGTTAATGTGATTTGTTTTTATTGAGTCATCTCTGCTCTTATAATCTTGCACCAATAATTAGTTTCTGTTTAGCCCAATGGTTGACTGGTAGAGAATGCCTTAAGGCATTAAGTCTGTCATTTGTACTTTCTTGTATTGTGCAATAAAGATTAAATAAATAAATAAACAAACAAGAAATCTAAAGCACAATATTTCAAGTATTGTATACAAACTTACAAGAAAACAATTATGTATAATATGTAGGTA
Source organism: Pammene aurita (assembly GCA_947086415.1). Classification (NCBI taxonomy): domain Eukaryota; kingdom Metazoa; phylum Arthropoda; class Insecta; order Lepidoptera; family Tortricidae; genus Pammene; species Pammene aurita. The sequence goes on from OX352303.1 coordinate 11,037,081, forward strand.
AGTAAGTAAGTAAATATTCTTTACTGCACCAAAATATAAGAATAACAAAAGAGGTTTCACAATAAACTTAAAAATTAGGTAACAACTAGCGGCCTTATCGCTAAAAAGCGATGTCTATATATATATAAATATTACAAACTTGCAACAAAATGACAAGCAGATGCCAATAGCAGATACTTATTAAAGATAAACTTCCCTAACACAATCCCTTAAACCTCTGAGCTAGCAGAAGATTTAAAAATTTAATCAGTACTGTTTTATTTTACTCCGAGCCATAAGCCGGTATATGGCTTCACTATTGAAGGACACCATTTGGTGCTGAGAGCGAAAAACTACCTGAAAAGAATATGAGGATACAGAATATAAAAATACTAAAGCGTTACGACCTTTTGGATGCTACAGCTGTCTAGGGTAACACGAAGGGGAAAAGTAATAAGTTTACACTTAATAAAGAGTCAGCTTGATTGTGTTTTGTTTGTGTTGTGTTGTTGGATGACGATATATATCTTTATCTACACTCACATTGTAAGTCTTCTAAAACGTGTTCAAAAACGGTAGGCAATGGCTATCATTACCACAACCGATGTTACTATGATAAGCTTTTTATCTGTGGCAGTAACGTAATTTTAACTTTACATGCTCATATATTGATACGTTATGAGTTTCAAATTCCGAACATCGAATTTGATAACATAATGTAAATCCTGTGCTACCGCCGGCACAATCGACTGCCTGCGGCTCGTTTCATAAAACCACACTCATGTTTTAAGGACCCTTATTACGTAACAGTTACATAAACTACTATTTTTGCAAGCTTTTATTTAACTTGTAATGTTGGTAGTAAATAATATAAATATGTAGGATATATGTGACTATATTAATTTTACAACCATGCACTTATATCATATCAGATTGGATTATTAATTTATTTTATTAAGAGCCAAGAGTGTCCCACTGCTGGGCAAAGGTCTCCCTCTCCTTTTTCCACGTATCCCGGTCTTGTGCAGTCTCCCACCAGTCAGCATGAAAGGCATCAAGTTCGGCTCTCCAACGTTTCCTTGGTCTGCCCTGACGCCGGGTTCTGTGTTGTGGGACCCACTTGGCGGTTGTTTTAGCCCATAAGTCTTCCGGCATACGGCAGACGTGTCCAGCCCAGTCCCATTTTAGTTTTCAGATTGGATTAACTTTTGAAATATATATATAATTATAAGATAAATGAACGCAACCTCATGTATTTGGGTCTGTTAAAATCGTCTTAATAAATATGGAATTACTTTTGACAGAAAAATACAGTCGACGGTAAAAACTATGTAATGGCAAATTTTTGTTTACCAAGTAATTCTGTCCAACCCTACATTCATTCAAAGTTATTTTTTTATTTTATTTCTGAGGCGACAAACGCAACTAAAAATAAAATTAGGACCACAAATTACTTTAGCTTGACGTAATAATAAATGTATATTTTCTGATTCATACGTTCCACGTGTAACATAAGTATTATGTACTAGCGACCCGCCCCGGCTTCGCACGGGACTTTTTTGTAGACCTTTTTAACGTGTACAATACTGTAATACATTATTTTGATCTATCTCGTAGGGTTCAGCCAGCGTTTGCAATGTGAGCGCAAAAAAAGTGTTTATTTACGACATCACATTAGAAACCTCTAAAATTATCAGTGTTTCTCTTCTATATTATGCATGTATTATACATATAAACCTTCCTCTTAAATCACTCTATCCATTAAAAAAAACGAATCAAAATATATTGCGTAGTTTTAAAGATCTAAGCATACATATGGACAGACAGCGGAAAGCGACTTTGTTTTATACTATGTAGTGATATAAATTATAAAAACATTTTTTTTCTCTGAGGCTTTTCTTTTGCTTTATGAGCAAAATCGATTCTGCGATGAAGTAAAGCTTCATCAGCTTAGCAAACAATTTCAACCCGAAAAGTCCCAAAACAAGAACAAGAGCTAAACGAGGACAAGTATATAACTTTACTTTAGACATCCCATGGCAAGAATGGGAAACTAATGAATAATTAGAGAACCTCAGACCCATCCTTTCTGTTCTGTTTGGTCCCATAGGAAAGTTCGAAGGATGAAAATGTAATGACTTTAGTCACGCACTTTGTGGGTGTTGTGTATCTTCAATCTAAGAAACACAATTAGCAAGTATCTTTGGGAGTAAGCTGGTAACTTTTAGAAAAAGTTATTTTGGGTATATGTTTCTACTGAGCTATCTTGGAAATTGGTAGTTTGTAATCATTTACTGCTGGTTATACACATTCATATTATGATTTAAAATAGATTTCACCAGCATAGGTATTTTAATAACTAAAAAAGCTCTGTATTTTTTTAATGTACATAATTATCTAAAATCTTACTAAATTATCGAAAACCTGTAAGTACCCTGCCAGTTCCAGGAGTGATGTGCCACGCTTATTGATATTTAAGTTACATTTGTCTGAGCTATGATTCTCCAGTTAGTCGACTTATTAAAAAAAAACCAAAAATATTCTCGACATATAAAAACATAAACCCCACGAAATAGTCGCGCATCAACCAGACTATACTCACCCATTTTTCGTTAAAAATCATATTTATTTATTATTCATTCTCGTAGGAATATTTTCATCATATAAATATATGTTTAGCGCAGTCCACTCCTTTCCCCTTGACGTTTCAAATAGGCTAACTAACTACTCTTCTATGTAAATGCACAACTGTAACCCTCGCATGCTTAGGGGCCATTTGGAACGGTGCGGGGTGTAAAAAACCATGAATTTATTTCATCGTCAATTAATGCTCAACCATAAATAAAAACAAAACGGCGAAGTGTTGAGCGATTTACTGGTGTGGTTTTTAGGAATGTTTAGTTCTGTAAATCAAAATTCTATACTGTGTAGGTATATTTTTGCATGCACTGACAAATTTTTCAATTTGTTAGGTTTTTGTATTCAAGTTATAAGGTGGGAGGATGTTATTTTTTTTATAAAAGTCTTGATTAGTACTTATAGAATGAGATTGACCAACTTCCGCTTTTTAAATGACTCTTTAAAAGTTTTCCTTATATTTTTTTTTATAAATCAACTTACTTTTAAGGGTTCAAGAGAGAGTTTTTAAAATAATATATCACATTCAGTAACAAAACATCTTTCTTAGCAAAAATAATGTTAACATAAAACTTTAGCGCGTTTGAATCTTTATAGTTTGCGATAAAGAATGGTATCAACCCATAGAATGCCGGGTTTCAATTGCTTGACAATAAACCAGGATTGTCGTGAAATCTTTTTATGTGTCGTTATGGCGTTTAATTTAATATCTTTAAATGTCCCTTCGTTGGGGGATAAAAAGAAATAGTAGTGAAAAATAATCAGAATAGATGTTTTTTCCTCAGTTACAAAAAGAAAAGTAATAAAATAGAAATTGTTATTCATATTTATTATACAAGTTGCGAGAAAAATACATGTTATAAAATATTAAAAATTAAAATTAAATGAATGCTATTAAAATTGTAAAATCCTAAATCAACTCTTTAAAGTCTATCCTGTCAGATAACGGAAAGGAACAAGTCAAAACTAGCACCAAATTACTTTCCCGATGTGGATACAATGAGTTTTTCCTCTCCGCTTTCAAGGGATATAGAACGCCTTTCCGAGGTGGAGTGGTGAAAATAAATGAACATGTGTTCAACGACTGGTCGAATTCTGTTAATTAAATATCTACAATCAACGAGCAACAATAAAAAGGAGGTACAGACACAAACAAGATTTGTTGAACATATGGCTCCTGAAAATTTCAAACCGGCCAGCATGCATTACGAGTATTTAATATTGTAAAGTTTTTACCTAAATAAAATAAACACAATTTTCCTTAATTTCCTATGAACTCATAAAAGTGTTTATTTGACCATACGTATCTTACAAACTACATATTAATTAGAAGTTTAATGTACACTATATTAATCCATGTAAATATGTTTAAAAACAGAGACAAATTATACTATTACTATTAAAATTGGTCAATTGCTTTTGGAATTGTCATCCAATTTTGAAAGTCATATTTGTAGGCAGTTGTATGGGAAAAATAATAATATATTAATCCTAATTACTGATCTGGCCACGACTGTAATTATTTAATTTATGAATCATACAGAAATATCCATACTAATATTATAAATGGGAAAGTGTGTGTGTTTGTTTGTTTGTCCGTCTTTCACGGCAAAACGGGGCGACGAATTGACGTGATTTTTTTATGTGGAGATAGTTGAAGGGATGGAGAGTGATATAGGCTACTTTTTGTCTCTTTCTAACCCCCCACTTCCCTAAAATGGGGGGTGGAAGTTTGTATGGAGCATTACGGGGGGCAAAGGGGAATCGTGTTACCCCAAATTTAACGCGAGCGAAGCCGCGGGCAAAAGCTAGTTAAAAATATATTTATAACCGGTTACTCACGTGATTTAGGTTGATATTTTCTCGACATGTTTCTATTATGGTAATGTTTTATTTAATATAATAACTTAAATAATTTAGTGCTGTATTATTTATATAAAACAATTTACTTTTGATCTCAAAGACTTAATAACACTAATTTAAGTAAAATTACCAAAAAATAAACTCCTTTTCCGGTAATATGCGTAATGAAGGTGTAAAGCGAGCGAACGATTTATTTCTAAAATTTGATGAAGAAGTCAGAAATTATCTTACCCTTTTTCGCACATGCATAGTAGGAAACGCATACCGTCAATTCATTCACAAACCCATTGACGTAACCCGTTCATATTACGCCTAAGTCCACGGGGACGTATATTGCTTCCCGTTTCGTAGTAAAATGCGCCAGCGACTCTGAAATTGCAATATGGCCTCGCACTGTAAGCACGTGATTACCTTTAGGTTGCACCACAGAGGATGCCCCTACTGGAATTGCCATTGGTTCGTCTGATAGTTCGTCATTACAGCTCAACCAGCTAACAGTGATCTTGGATTATAAACAAATTAAAGCAGATAAAGGGTCGTGTTGAATGGATACTTTGATGACAGATACAGGAAATTGCGAAGTTTGGAATCATCCTGGGAACTTGTGATGGATTAAAGGATTTATGGGTTGGTTTCGATAGACTGTGCATTCATGATTTGGGGATAGCTATGGGCGAGCCAGTGAACTCAAATGCTATTAACGGTTTTGAGCCATAATCAAAAATGGATTAAATTTGTGGTAACTTTCAATTTAAATGCATTTACCTACTAATAGGGTACGAATGGCTTTAAAGTAACTTATGCCGTGTGCATAAAATAGTCAAATGCTTTTTTGTTTTATTTTTAATTATTGTATTAAGCAGAACGTCTGCTAACGATACCATAATGTTTAGAAATAAAGGAAAAGTATAAAAGTCCACAAAGTAGGAAATTCGCAGCCATCAGGTAAGTCTCAGGTCTCAGTAGCTCAGTGGGGGCGATGGGCATGTATCCCAGTGTCGTGATCGTATTCGATTCTCGCCTTAGGCAGTGGATTTTACTACTTTTCCTTTATTTATAAATATTATTTTATTTTGTTTATTGTAAAGATAATAATTATGATTCGTATAAATAGAACTAGCCTTTTCCCGCGGCTTCGCCCGCGTACTATAAGTACTCAAAAAAGATATGGGTATCCATGTTGATTTTCAGACTTTGTGACCACATTTGCCCTTTTTAGGGGTAGAATTTTCAAAAAACCTGAAACACGTGTCCTGTGAAGTTTCGAATAAAATAGTCTAACAAATCTTGATTCGCCATACAAACTTTGGACCCCCATTTTACCCCCTTAGGGGGTGAATTTTGAAAAATCCTTTCTTAGTGCACCCCTAGACCGTATAAGGAACCTACGTGCCAAATTTGGAATCTCTAGAACCAGCGGTTTGGGCTGTGCGTTGATATGTCAGTCAGTCAGTCAGTCAGTCAGTCAGTCAGTCAGTCAGTCAGTTTCTTCTTTTATATATTTAGATCTACTTAAATTACGTGAGTAACCCGTTATAAATATTTTTTAATAGTCTCACGAAAGTTTTATAGATAAAATTATGATTCGATACGCAATTTTTTTTTTGCCGAAAAATTGGCCGATTTTTCTGTTTACGTGGAATATCACGCAAACGGAAATACTAATTGACAATTGACACCCATTGGTATAATAATAATAATGAGATACCGATGTCAAAATATAAATCACCTCGAATGACCACCCAAAACAGAGCTCATCCAGTTAAACCTTATAAACCAAGTTATACGAGTATAAGCCAAGTGTTTTGGTACCTTATGAGTTTCATATGTAGATTTATTGCAGTCTACGCTGGCTAATTTGCGCCATAAATTTAGCCATACTTGTCTCTGCCTGGCCTGGTTTTATAGGATTAGGTATCGCATATTAGTCTATTCAAACTGTTATGCACGTAAATGTATAAGAGTACCAAATAACCTATACATAAAATTGTATTAATTTCGTTTAGAAAAATCAGTCGCGATGCTAAATTTGGGATATGTGAACAAAATAGGTCAGATAACATAACATAGAAAAATAGCATTATAGTTTATCGTCAATTTAGGCTTAGGCCTTTTTTACCTCAGTTGCATTTCAACTTATTTTAATATTTGTATACAAGTAAAATTATCGGGTCAAATCAATTATTAGATTTGAAAAGTTAATTGTAAGTTAATTTAATAATACTTATTTTACGATAAAAACGGCAAAACTCAGAAATTTTCATTTTCAAATTACTAACATAATTATTTAATAAAAAAATATCTTGCTGATCACATTTCACAACGCTTTCCTACTATTCCTCCATGTACTTATATTATATATTACTAGCTGTGCCCGCGGCTCCGCCCGCGTGGAATTCGGTCTGTGTCAGTAAGCGGCTAATTCACACCTAATTTCTCTCCCGCTACCCTGGAGGCGGAACTTGAAGTAAAGTTGACAGATGGATACGCTAGAGGACAGTAGTCCTAATAAAATATTTAACAATTACCACTAAATGAAACTACACTCAACAATGAATACTTTTTTTTATCATATAATTTTTTTTGGCATGATTTAAACGACATAGACCTGTATATCGGACGATACAGGACACTTTTGTATTTATACGTTCATGTCCACGGCAAATATCATCCAAATCGATCCTCCCGTCAAATAAGTCTAAGCATGAAAGGCATAAACAGGCCCGGTTGAAATTTGGTTGTGGAGGGGTCACAAATGCAGAAATGATTTTTTTTCTATTTGAGGGGGTCCATGACCCATGCAAATTTGACTCAATCGAGTGTAGTGGCTACCCCCTCCCCCTTTTTAGACGTTGAATTTTTATAGGCTTCGTTTAACCTGGCTGGGGATTTTCTTGAATTGGAATTAGTAATCCTTACGGTGTGATTTCCGGGATAACAATGCAAAAAAAAACCTGCCAAGAGCATGTCGGGCGATGCTCAGTGTAGAGTTTCGTAGATGCCGCCCTGTTACAAAACATCCGTTCAAAAGGTCGTTTATTAAGGGATATTTGGCGGCGCTTACGTCATTTTACTATTCGGCACTTCCTTTCACTATGGGTTTTTGACTGATAATTCAAAAACGGCTGAACCGATTTTATTCAATATAGTTTTTATTGAAAGTTCTTATCAGGCCTTACCAAATTTCAGCTTTCTAGTGCGAACGGTAACTGAGCTAGACCGCGGACAGACGGACGGACATGGCGAATTTTTAAGGGTTCCTAGTTGACTACGGAACCCTAAAAAGTGATAAATAGTAGTTTATGTAACTGTTACGTAATCTTACGTAATAAGGCCTAATTATGTACAGAAACATACACTGCTTTACCTACACACATATTAAAAATCAATTGAAACCATTAGAATGACCGCCATTACACCGCCATGACCAACCTTATTGCACCGGCGGTCGGTGGGGGGTGGATATTCATTACATTACCGTAGCACCATTTTCATACGTTTTTACCACACTGTCACAGATAATACACTGATGTTACGTTACTGGTTGCAATAATGGTGGTAATAACATACGGTTGCGAACGCGGAATAGAGGATTTATGATATTGGTTTAGATCAAGATATTTATTCTACAATGTAAGCACATTACAATGCACTAATGAACGTCAAAGAAAAATAAAATATGTGAGTGTCGTGGAACACGCGATTGGAACGAAGTTATGTTATTTTATATAATTTTAGAATTTTTTTTGCAAATTTTTTTTTTTGTATTTTTTGGAAATTTTTGAAAATTGTGCCATTTTTGACATTTTCGACATTTTTCACTTTTATCACTTTGTCACTTCTCACTTTAACTTTTCACTACACTTCACTTCACTTCACTTCACTTCACTTTATTCTATTGTATATATTTTTTATTTCATTCCATTTTACATGTTTCTCAATTGTATGGGTGTCGCGTTTTCGTGACGTGACGCTTTTTCGTGACGGTCACGTGACTTTTTTTCGCCTAACCTCCCATCCGCGAACCGTCCGATAAGGAACTTCGTTCCAAAACTACCACCGGTTCTAACCCTACACCTCGAAAATGAAAATGAAAATGAAAGTGAAAAATTTATTGATAACATTTGTTATAAGTCATACAGTTGTAAATAAATATTATATGTCTTTACATTATAATTTGTAAGTTTTTCCTTATACATAGTACATATCTAAGTATAATTAAATTCAACAGTATTTGTAATTGTATTATTACCTGTACACTTTCATATCATGAGCCTCTGGCCCAAGAAGTATTATGACCTAAAAGAAACTCGACGGGACTTATTTTTTTCAAAACAGTAATATATTATTAGATCTTAAAGATACAAAATAATGCGTAGTTGTTCAAGAAGACATATCTAAACAGCTTGAGAGACAGAGTACCCATTGTTTAATTATAAAGAAAAATAAATCCTATACTGACTGCTTCACAAAACGTTTGATATGTTTTCCTGTCTAAACGGTGTCCTATAAATGTTAGAAGATTTTGTAGTAGTTTTTTGGTTTGGGCCATGCATATTTGTCCGTCATATATAGTCCTCGAACCTGCAATAACCCTTTGACATTCATGACATTTTCAAATATTTCTTAAGAGCGGGTAAAGGTAAATTTAAACCATCGACGGGTGACATGTTATAAATATGAACACCTTGACCAAAAAATTACAAATTATTTCAATACCAAATTTCATCTAAATACGTACAGCGGTTATTGGTTCTTTCTTCCCCATGTAAACTTCCACCCCTTTTGCATCCGCTTAAGGGATAATTTCCGAGATAAAACTATTTTATTTCCTTTTCCAGAGCTCAAATTATCTCCATACCAAATTTTCATCTAAATCAGTTCAGCGGTAATAAAATCCTCATACCAACTTCCAACCCCCTTTTCACCCCCACAAGGGTTTGAAAACTATCCTATGACGTTTCTCGAGACTCAAATTATCTCGATACTCATTTCTATCTAAATCGTTTCAGCGGTTATAAATTCTCCATACAAACTTTCAACCCCATTTTCACCCCCACCAGGGTTGATTTTCGGGATTAAAACTATATATTAACCTTTCCCGGGACTCAAACTATCTCTATACAAAATTCCATCAAAATCCGTTCAGCCGTTTTCACGTGATGCGCGGTCAAATAAACAGACAAACAGATAAACAGACAAACAGACAAAAAATCTAAAAATTGTTGTAACGTGTTCTGTTATCGATTCTAAGTATCCCCAGCCAACTTTTTTTCGATTATCTTCCATGTACAGACTTTCGACCCTCTTCAGCTTTATTATATGTATAGATTTATTATATGTATAGATTTGACTAAGGGCTGGCTACGTCAGATATGACACAATAATGAGAGCAACAAAACCCGTCTGGTTAGATATTGCTATGCTATCCTTATTGCTAGATCCGGGCATCTGGTAGCTTTTAATGGGTGGAGAGTGACAAACTACCAAATTTTTTGGATTGGAAAATAGTAATACCAAAATATGTAGGTTAAAACTGCCGAAGTTGTCTCAGTTATAAAGGACAGAACCTATATTTTAACTTTAGAACAAAAAACATTGCGTATTAAGTATTACGGAAACAAAAACAGTAGACGGCTAACTATGAATAACATTAAACGTCGTTCGTAACTACTTTCCCCCAACAGCAACTTTTGGCAATGATATAATCTAATTACTTGTATAATTTCTCACAATACTGCATCAGACCCGATGCAATATTGTGAGAAATGATTTATTTTCTTGAAGTGTTTTGCATTCTTTGACCTCCACCACTTTACAGCTGCCACATCTCCAGATCTACAAATAAGCATAGTATAGCAAACTGACTAGAGTGGTTTCATTGCTCTCATTCCTGTGTCATGTCTGACGTGGCTAGCTCTCCGTCTATATGTAACATTGCCAAAAGTCGCGTTTTGTAGTCACATTTATGGGCTCCTAAGTATGTAGCTCTGATTTATCCTTCTTGTGTTAATGTAATTCAATGTGTGATACCACCTCCCGCCGTCTCCAGTATCATTTAAATGGGGCTGTTATTGCCTTAGCTGAACGAGCGCATCGTCTCTGTACTCGTACGTTTGACAAATCGGGCGGAGCCTGAGTGCATCAATATTTTAATGGAATGAAATAGGTATACTTAATACCTACGTGGCTTAGACAGGAAGTCGCAAGAAAATGACCTCGAAATCCGTAACAAGAACTATGGATATGCGTCATTCTTTTGTTTTGTTTGGTAAATTTTAGTGTCATTTAATATGTTTTTTTATCATTTTTAATTGAAATTAAGAAAAAAAATGTAGTAAACATTTCATTTTAGTTCATTTGAGTAAATTACTACTAGATTTATGTACCAATTAGTATTTCAGTATAATTTACTGTAAAATTTAAACAAGCTTAAGTTTTAATGAATACACTTTTCTTAATGTTAAGTTATTATTTTATTTGAATTGTTTGATGTACCTATTGATAATGTGTTCAATGACCCACGTTGGTTGATAAATAAAGAAATAGAAATTATTTTGGTTTAGACTATTATTGCTCGAATATAATATTAAATCTGTACAAACAAAGTATAACGTAAGCGCCATCTGTAAAATGGCACCTTAAACAAAATAAAGATAAGAATTACAATTTTATTTCCAACAACCATGCGAAGTTGGATTAGTCGGAGCGCACCTTTACATAGACAAAAGAATTTGAAGTGTTTAGAAGTGTGTTGTAGAAATCATCAAGAAAGGTAGGGTGTCCACTGTCCATGGAACAAGGATCCGTGGAATATTACTGGAGATCAAAGTACGAGCTAATGGAAACTGAAGATAATGATTATTTGATCAGGGATGGCTACCGGTATTTGCTCCATACTAAAAATATCGGTTAATTTCAACTGAAGAACAAATCAAATTATTTTTAATAAATATTCATCTAATCATTGTAAGGAATAAAATTATATATATTTTTTTAAATTTTATGTTTCTGGTTTATTAGCGAATTCGTTAATTAAGTAAGTTTATTAAGTAGAAAAATGTATCTATTAATATTTTTGTTATCTGTGGCATCTGTGCTGCTAAATTTACAGCATAAATAAACATTTTGAAATCACAAGGCAAAATGTTTTTGCTGGAAATTAATACATCTTGCAGCATCAAGGGAGACAAACAATTCAAATAATTTTAAATATAAAAGAACCGATTTCACTTAGGCTCCACCTTTCCAAAACAAATGCCCGAGTTGCCTTAAAATACTCAAATCTACAGAGATTCACAAAGATAATTAGGTGTGCTTATAATAGTTGAAGAGTTCCCTCGATTTGATGACAATGTGACCTACTGTCAAGTATACCTACTCTTTCAAACAAAAAAAGAATTTTCCAAATCGGTCCAGCCGGTCTTCGAATACGTAATCGGTGAAAATACCTATATAAAAAAAGCAAACAAAAAAAAAGATCCCGAAGAATTTAGAAAATCCTCCTTCGAAATCTTGAAGTCGGTTGATGACATGACTGTATATACAAACAGTTATGTTTGTTCCTTTCTCTTTATACTTCAAGCTGCAAATAAACTTTCAGTGTTAGATTTATTTATTCGTTCTCAGAACGTTACAAATATTTAGTTAAAAATTATTATGGAATTCGTATTATGTTATAAATTCCTCATTAATACGCGTACCTTAGTACAATGAAATAAGGTGCAAAAGTGTTATACATATTTTTGGCGTTGACTGTACATAATGTTATTAAATTAATATAATTAATGATAAATATATATGTACTGTAGCGGGGGTACGCGCGGGGGTGAAGGGAAACTCAGAACGTAAGCAAGAAGTTGGATTACTTTCAGATTATAAATATTATCTAGTCTCCACTACCCAAAGGTTGTCTGAAAGAAATCGCTCATTAGCGATAAGACCGCCTGTTGTTACCTCTACCTAAATTTATCTAATTGTAAAATTTGTGCTTGTAACTGTATGAGGTGTGCAATAAAGAGTATTTATTATTATTATTATTATAATACAGTAAAGGTGTAAGAAGACGTGTTTCCCATCCGGTAAGAAGAAAGGTACCGGAGCGGATGCTACAGACGATTATAGCGCGTAGTTCCACGAGGGATGCAGTGGGTGATATTTTACTGACGATACGAAAGTGCTTGTTGCTATGCCTACTTGAATAAACTCATTTTTGACTTTGACTTTGACTTTATAACAAGATATTCTGTGCCAAAGGTTCGATACAAAACAAATAACACCTACCTCCCGGAGTCTTAAACTCTCAATTCCTCTTCACCATACTGGTTTTATGGCAAACTCTTTCATCCTTCAGGCCATTTCCTCTGGAACGATCTTCCTCTCCCTATACGACAAGCACAGAGCAAATTTTCCTTCAAGCGCAAATTACGTAAACACCTCTCTGATGCACTTCAAGGTTAATGATCTGCATGATGATTATACATGGGTATAATATTATTTACTTATTATATTATGTAATTATGTATGTATTGCATATTTATGTATGTGTATTAAAAACTATTAGGTATGTTAATGTGATTTGTTTTTATTGAGTCATCTCTGCTCTTATAATCTTGCACCAATAATTAGTTTCTGTTTAGCCCAATGGTTGACTGGTAGAGAATGCCTTAAGGCATTAAGTCTGTCATTTGTACTTTCTTGTATTGTGCAATAAAGATTAAATAAATAAATAAACAAACAAGAAATCTAAAGCACAATATTTCAAGTATTGTATACAAACTTACAAGAAAACAATTATGTATAATATGTAGGTAAGTAAGTAAGTAAATATTCTTTACTGCACCAAAATATAAGAATAACAAAAGAGGTTTCACAATAAACTTAAAAATTAGGTAACAACTAGCGGCCTTATCGCTAAAAAGCGATGTCTATATATATATAAATATTACAAACTTGCAACAAAATGACAAGCAGATGCCAATAGCAGATACTTATTAAAGATAAACTTCCCTAACACAATCCCTTAAACCTTTGAGCTAGCAGAAGATTTAAAAATTTAATCAGTACTGTTTTATTTTACTCCGAGCCATAAGCCGGTATATGGCTTCACTATTGAAGGACACCATTTGGTGCTGAGAGCGAAAAACTACCTGAAAAGAATATGAGGATACAGAATATAAAAATACTAAAGCGTTACGACCTTTTGGATGCTACAGCTGTCTAGGGTAACACGAAGGGGAAAAGTAATAAGTTTACACTTAATAAAGAGTCAGCTTGATTGTGTTTTGTTTGTGTTGTGTTGTTGGATGACGATATATATCTTTATCTACACTCACATTGTAAGTCTTCTAAAACGTGTTCAAAAACGGTAGGCAATGGCTATCATTACCACAACCGATGTTACTATGATAAGCGTTTTATCTGTGGCAGTAACGTAATTTTAACTTTACATGCTCATATATTGATACGTTATGAGTTTCAAATTCCGAACATCGAATTTGATAACATAATGTAAATCCTGTGCTACCGCCGGCACAATCGACTGCCTGCGGCTCGTTTCATAAAACCACACTCATGTTTTAAGGACCCTTATTACGTAACAGTTACATAAACTACTATTTTTGCAAGCTTTTATTTAACTTGTAATGTTGGTAGTAAATAATATAAATATGTAGGATATATGTGACTATATTAATTTTACAACCATGCACTTATATCATATCAGATTGGATTATTAATTTATTTTATTAAGAGCCAAGAGTGTCCCACTGCTGGGCAAAGGTCTCCCTCTCCTTTTTCCACGTATCCCGGTCTTGTGCAGTCTCCCACCAGTCAGCATGAAAGGCATCAAGTTCGGCTCTCCAACGTTTCCTTGGTCTGCCCTGACGCCGGGTTCTGTGTTGTGGGACCCACTTGGCGGTTGTTTTAGCCCATAAGTCTTCCGGCATACGGCAGACGTGTCCAGCCCAGTCCCATTTTAGTTTTCAGATTGGATTAACTTTTGAAATATATATATAATTATAAGATAAATGAACGCAACCTCATGTATTTGGGTCTGTTAAAATCGTCTTAATAAATATGGAATTACTTTTGACAGAAAAATACAGTCGACGGTAAAAACTATGTAATGGCAAATTTTTGTTTACCAAGTAATTCTGTCCAACCCTACATTCATTCAAAGTTATTTTTTTATTTTATTTCTGAGGCGACAAACGCAACTAAAAATAAAATTAGGACCACAAATTACTTTAGCTTGAAGTAATAATAAATGTATATTTTCTGATTCATACGTTCCACGTGTAACATAAGTATTATGTATTTGACTAAGGGCTGGCTACGTCAGATATGACACAATAATGAGAGCAACAAAACCCGTCTGGTTAGATATTGCTATGCTATCCTTATTGCTAGATCCGGGCATCTGGTAGCTTTTAATGGGTGGAGAGTGACAAACTACCAAATTTTTTGGATTGGAAAATAGTAATACCAAAATATGTAGGTTAAAACTGCCGAAGTTGTCTCAGTTATAAAGGACAGAACCTATATTTTAACTTTAGAACAAAAAACATTGCGTATTAAGTATTACGGAAACAAAAACAGTAGACGGCTAACTATGAATAACATTAAACGTCGTTCGTAACTACTTTCCCCCAACAGCAACTTTTGGCAATGATATAATCTAATTATTTGTATAATTTCTCACAATACTGCATCAGACCCGATGCAATATTGTGAGAAATGATTTATTTTCTTGAAGTGTTTTGCATTCTTTGACCTCCACCACTTTACAGCTGCCACATCTCCAGATCTACAAATAAGCATAGTATAGCAAACTGACTAGAGTGGTTTCATTGCTCTCATTCCTGTGTCATGTCTGACGTGGCTAGCTCTCCGTCTATATGTAACATTGCCAAAAGTCGCGTTTTGTAGTCACATTTATGGGCTCCTAAGTATGTAGCTCTGATTTATCCTTCTTGTGTTAATGTAATTCAATGTGTGATACCACCTCCCGCCGTCTCCAGTATCATTTAAATGGGGCTGTTATTGCCTTAGCTGAACGAGCGCATCGTCTCTGTACTCGTACGTTTGACAAATCGGGCGGAGCCTGAGTGCATCAATATTTTAATGGAATGAAATAGGTATACTTAATACCTACGTGGCTTAGACAGGAAGTCGCAAGAAAATGACCTCGAAATCCGTAACAAGAACTATGGATATGCGTCATTCTTTTGTTTTGTTTGGTAAATTTTAGTGTCATTTAATATGTTTTTTTATCATTTTTAATTGAAATTAAGAAAAAAAATGTAGTAAACATTTCATTTTAGTTCATTTGAGTAAATTACTACTAGATTTATGTACCAATTAGTATTTCAGTATAATTTACTGTAAAATTTAAACAAGCTTAAGTTTTAATGAATACACTTTTCTTAATGTTAAGTTATTATTTTATTTGAATTGTTTGATGTACCTATTGATAATGTGTTCAATGACCCACGTTGGTTGATAAATAAAGAAATAGAAATTATTTTGGTTTAGACTATTATTGCTCGAATATAATATTAAATCTGTACAAACAAAGTATAACGTAAGCGCCATCTGTAAAATGGCACCTTAAACAAAATAAAGATAAGAATTACAATTTTATTTCCAACAACCATGCGAAGTTGGATTAGTCGGAGCGCACCTTTACATAGACAAAAGAATTTGAAGTGTTTAGAAGTGTGTTGTAGAAATCATCAAGAAAGGTAGGGTGTCCACTGTCCATGGAACAAGGATCCGTGGAATATTACTGGAGATCAAAGTACGAGCTAATGGAAACTGAAGATAATGATTATTTGATCAGGGATGGCTACCGGTATTTGCTCCATACTAAAAATATCGGTTAATTTCAACTGAAGAACAAATCAAATTATTTTTAATAAATATTTTGATATTTTAAGTTTACCGGTTAATTTCGTTCTTTTCTTTCCCATTTCATTTTTAACGAAGCAATCTAATAACACCAAGGCAATTCAATATTGAGTTCTACATGAAGCCCTGAAAATAATTAAATATTTCAAATTATTTCGGGGTTTTTTGAAAATACCGGTTAAGATCCCTGTTTTTGATATCTAAGAAGAAGCTTTATTTTTAGAATTTCTATGATTCTTTCAATATTTAGACTGACATGACTGTGATTGTATGTGCCATTTTTAGATTATTAAGAACTAAACTAGATTTAAATATTAAGACTAAATATTTGTTCCTATCCCAATGTTCATTATTATAAATATTACTTTTATTGCAGTGAAAAGGTTAATTTAGGGCATTCTCTGTAAAATTGTAATTCCATGTGATGTTAAATAAAAAAATTCTATGTCTATGTCTAATTTAATATTTGTTTCAATTAACAATATTTGATGATGACAGATTTGATGAAAATCTCATTAATACATTTGGAGTAAGATGTATGCCAAGGACAAACAAGTATTCCTCCGATTAAGTATTGTTCCATTATTATAAGAATATTTAAGGGGTTGCCAATAACTGAAAGATTACTATTTCAATATTTAATTTATTATAATTACTTACATTAAAATATTACCAAAATGACAGCAACTTTATTTCTAGGATACAAATTATTTAATTAAATATTGTACTCCTTATATTTTTCTGCATTTACCTACTTCAACTTTGGACACGCTGTCGCTACTTAAATATGTATAACGGTGAGTATTGAACGATATGGCGGCGTTTCATGATATGCCTAGGAATTTCATGATTTGCCTAAACGTCACTGGCGGGGTGTTACTTGGCCAAATCATGAAATGGCGGCGTTTCATGATATGCCTAGGAAGTTCATGATCTGCCTAAACGTCACTAGGCAAATCGTTAAATGGTGAATTTTGAACGATATGGCGGATGTCACTCAGCCAAATCATGAAATGGCGGCGTTTCATGATATGCCTAGGAATATCGTGATCTGGCGGATTTTACGATCGGCCGCCGACATTTATACCGATATTTGGAACGTTTTCATAAAATAATAAATTGATTGATATACCAGCGCTGCTAATTAACTGTGAAATTTAATTAACTTGCATCTGTTTGGAAGTTTGAAATTCCTTTGACTGTTTTTCTAGTTACTGGTATATTATTGTGACCTAATTATACAGGATGTTTTTTCAATTACTAGTCATATTGTGAGAGGTGATTAGGTATGTCATACTGAACAACTTTTTCTATGGAACAAACTCCAAAATCCATAAAAGAAAAATTTGGCCTCCCCACAGAAAACATCGACGTCTGAACGGCCGAAATGTATGAAAGAGCCAAAAAAATTTTTGTGATTTCGGAGTCGGTCCCATAATAAAACTTAGCCTACCAAATCACGTCGCACAACATGAATTGTTATTGAAAAAACATCCTGTATAGTTTTGGCATCCTCCAAAACTATACAGGTTGGTTACATTAATACTATTCCAGAGGCCATACAATAAGTTTGCGATGAGAATAACAATTCAGATCTATTGTCAGCCGGATTCCCGTTTCTATACAATGCTAATCCAGATGTTGTCTTTGGTATCTCGTTAATCTGAATTAAGCTGGGTGTTGCGGCTTCTTATCCCTATTAAAGTCACTCGAAAATTCAGATCGTTTGTTTTTGGTCGAAAGTTGAGAGTTTCTGTGGAATTTATTGATTTTCAAAGTGAGTTGTTGACGATTTTGTTACTAGGAATTGAGAGGCTCAATTCTCAATCTTGCACGTAAGTATAGGGTGGGTGTAATTGCTATTTCAGCGTGGTGCAGACGTTAAGCATATTACGTGTCGTACACTCTGCACGTGTGTGCTGCATATTATCTTGAATAATTTTACCTGTTTATTTCGGTTTGATTGAGTCTGATTATTACATTTCTACTTGTAAGATAATAGTAGTACGGCGCATGCTAAGATTTTACAAAAAAAATACTTAAATACACTAAGTGCCGGATTATAATTTAAAAATACATTAACAATACCATAAAAATACAACTTATCTCAAACATAACTCCAACACACAACAAACATTCAACCAATATTGAAGTTGTATTGGAGTTGCGTTGGAATATTTCTCAAGCAAATTCTGATATTTCTGATTCAGATGTTTATGCCGTAGCTGTATTGCATTGTTAATGCATTGGAGTTGTGTTGAAGTTGGATCGTGTCTATACGTGTTTTAAAGTTAGAATACGGCCCTAAGAAAATAACCTTTAATTTGAATGTACATATTAGAACACAAACTCAATTTGATAAGTCTTCAAAAGTAGATAATTCCATGATTTCGATATGGGCGTGTATTATGAACGGCCACGTAGAATTACTAAGAACATAACTTGTATTGTAACTAATATTAGCATAGACTGATAATACCGAGCGTGTGAATTTTTTTGTCGCCATCGGCAGCGTTCATCCTCAGCGCAAATGAAAATGGTCGCGCACTGTATGGTTTCAGACGAATTTACTCCCGCGAACGCTACAGGCGGTGGAATAAGCTTCATGCGGAGGTTTTCTAGATGGTCTAGTGTGGTGTTCTTCAAAGAGGAGTGTTGCTATGTTAAAGGGTCTACAAGGCCCATGTAACAACTGGACTTGCGGGCGTCTAGGGTTACGTTACGGTGATCGCTTACCACCAGGCGTGCTGTACCCTTGAAAAAATAAACGCGTCTTAATAAAAAAAACCTCTTTCTAGCAAGGGGTCAAGAGTCGATAATTAACTATATAAATGAAACTATATAACTATATTAACTATAAAAAAATAAAAAATAAACTATATAAATTCATAACGATTGATACAAATAATAAAAAACAATCATGAGAAAGGACAGATTTCTAACAAAAAACATTCTGAACCTGGATTAATGAATAACGTATTAAACAAATTGCACTTCCTTTCTTTATTTAAAAATTGCTAGCGTAATTTAACTGTAAATTAATGGGACTGTTTAGGTTAAAATAAACTCACATAACAACAGAGAATATGTACATAGGCTGCTATTTATATATCCGGAAACCGGGATTACAATCTTCTTAAATAGCATATTTGACCTCCATGGTAAAATTTGAACTTTTTTAAGTACTGGCCGGTATATTTTTTCTTTCTTATTAACGCTCGTGTTTTGTTTTTGACGGGTTTTAAATGTCATCTCGCAGCAAGAATGGAACTCACTCGTGAAAATATTCGTGCTATGATTTATTATGATTTTCGGCGTGGTTTAACGCAACAACAGTGCATAGATCAACTAACTTCAACTTTTGGTGATGAAGCCCCATCTAAAACTACTGTGTATCACTGGTTTAGTGAGTTCAATCGTGGACGTAGTATGCTTACGGACGAAGTTAAGGCAGGTCGCCCGAAATCGGTCGTTGTACAACAAAATATCGAGGCTGTGCGAAAACTTATAATGGACGACCGACATGTTACGTACCGCGAGATAGAGGCGACTCTGGGTATTTCTATAACCAGCATTAATAGCATATTACATAATTATTTGGCTGTAAAAAAATTTGTTCGCGTTGGATACCCCACAACTTAACAAAAGAGCAAAAAGATGCTCGCGTCGAATGGTGCAATAAAATGTTAAAAAAATATAACCGTGGTGACTCAAAAGCCGTTTATAACATCTATACAGGTGACGAATCCTGGATCTATGCATACGATCCCGAAACGAAGCAACAATCAACGGTATGGGTGTTTCAAAATGAGCCGAACCCTACGAAAGTTACTCGTGCAAAAAGTACATTGAAACAAATGGTGGCCTGCTTCTTCGGTATTAATGGCCATGTAGCTACAGTGCCACTAGAAAACCGTAGAACGGTTAATTCAGAGTGGTACACGACCATTTGCTTACCGGAAGTATTTGAACAAATTCGTAAAACTAACCAGCGACGAAGAATCATTCTTCATCATGACAATGCCAGCTGTCATACGTCACGCGAAACAACTCTATTTTTGGAGGGTCAAAATGTGGAATTAACGGGTCATCCGCCGTACAGCCCTGACTTGGCACCCAACGATTTTTATTTATTTCCAAATATAAAGAATAAATTACGCGGTCAACGATTTTCGACCGCTGAAGATGCTGTCGACGCATTCAAACAACACGTTATGGAGGTACCTCAGGCGGAGTGGCAGAAGTGCTTTAAAAATTGGTTCACGCGAATGCAAAAGTGCATAGATCATCAAGGGGAATACTTTGAAAAACAATAAAACCATTTTCAGCCGTGTACGTTTGTTTGTTTTTTTGTTTCCGGATATATAAGTAGCAACCCTCGTATACTTCGTTTTTTTAGAGATTAGAAATTGAGTAAACATAGAAACAGTAGTTGCCAACCTGTTCTAAATGTTCAATTTAAACACACTGCAAGCATACCAACAGAGGATTAGTTAACATGATTAAGAGTTCACATTTGTGAAAAAATTATAACAATTTGCAGATTAAATAATCCGACACAACAATAAATACACAATTTCGTTTTAGATTTTGTATGCCAACGTTAGAGACACGTGAAAAATGAAAACCTGACAGTGACGCACGTACGTTCTAAAACGAAAACTTAAGATCCAGTTTTTGTTATCAGTATTCACGAAAATTATTTAATTGACAATCATAATATTCACTTATTAATCAATCTTCGTAAATAAAAATGCGTCTAAACGTTATTTAATAGTTTTTTTGAACGGCCTCCTAGCCTAGTCGGTAGTAACACTGCCTATGAAGCAGGAGGTCCCGGGTTCGAATCCTGGTCAGGGCATTTATTTGTGTGTTTATCACAGATATTTGTTCCCGAGTTATGGATGTTTTCTATGTATTTAAGTATTTATCCATATTTATCTGTTATATATATCGTCGTCTAGTACCCATAATACAAGCCTTAATGAGCTTACCGTGGGTCTAGGTCGATTTGTGTAAGATTGTCCTATAATGTTTATTTTATTTTATTTTTTATTATATAATAATAATATTATATGAATAATAAAGCAACTGTCTTAGGTGATGGTAAAAGATTTGGTGGACTACGAGGTGGCTTTTCTTGTTGTATGCCACTCGGGCCTGCCTCTGATTGCTCCATAACCCTCCAACCAAACGCACAATAATAGAGCCAGCAAATACCTTTACTTAAATAAGAATCACAATAAGCTTTAAACATTAAAAACTATCCAGGTATGGCTGAGAGATACTAATGACAGATGACGCGAGAAAATATTTAAAAATCGAACCATCCGTTGCGAACCTCTTCATCTCTAGGTATTTTATTGTGCAACATTCACAAGAACATTAACAATGATAAAAAAGAAAATATTTAGTGCATATAACAACTACCAAAATATTGTTAAATACTCAATATAACATTTACAAATACGTAGGCATGGCTTTACTATAAATACAAATATATTTAAGTATGTTTAATTGTTTAATGACGGCGTAGGCACTTTGACAGTTGTGACATTTATCGTGTCTAATAAAGAACCCTGTACATCGTTCTGTCAACGTTTTTCTAATCTCAAAAAAACGAAGTATAGAGATCTCGCTATAATACCCATCAGCAAAACACTTTAAAAAAATCATTTCTTTTTTTGGTACTATCTGTTGTAGCAACTCTAGCAGCTCTAGCAACTCTGTTGTCTATTTAAAACTACGAGTCTACATTGAGTTAGGTAAATAAATGTTTTAGAGTAACTAAAAAGTGCACAACATAATCTGTTTGTCATTAGAGACGACTTCTTATTTTATGGCTAAAACAACTTTTCGTTAAAAATATAGATACGATATGTAATACTCAATTTATTGACATTATATGTAAACTCGAGGCCAATGACTATTTTCTTTTTAGCGTTTTTCAGTCTTTGGCCCCATTAGCCATTTTGAAGGAGGTGACCCATCGTCCTTAAAAACCAATCGCCGCTAAGAGCTATTTAATTATCAGAGCATCGCGATAGATGGCTCTAATTATCCCGTATCATCGCCCCGGCCATTTTGCATAATTAACTTTCACAACAACTTATCTTAACTACGTCCATTATTACAATAACAACCTAGTTGTATATGGAAAAAAGCTCACATTAATGTTGTCGTGGGTAAATGAGATGTGGGAGTTGTTAAGTGGGTTGTCGATTTGTCCGGCCTAATCACTCACTCGCCCCTCATCTGTCTATTTGTTCCTGATTTCGGCTCCTTCGTAATTTTGCTTTTTGCGAGCATTTTTACTTTGGTAAAGTTGGATTAATTGAGTTTGTGTCTCGATAGCCACTTCGGCAATAGCAAAGACTATATTATAGTATTAAGATACGTGCTAAAAAATACTACATTATAACAGGTAAGGCGGAAATGCAGCCAGTCTTCTGGGAACCCTACCTCATGACTGAGCCGTAGGTCAGATTTTTTATTTGTAAGTATTTAGTTTAGGTATCTACATACTCGAATATTCTCTCACAGATAAAAGGCACGGATAGGCATCTCAGTACACGCACTCGCAAGTTTGAAAGAGGTAAGGTATTATGCTATTAGGTAAGAAGAGCAGGGCGCCCCGCAAGAGTCTGTGTGGCACTGCGGAACCGGGTAATTCTGGTCTTCGGATTGAAATACCGAATAGGGCGATTTACGTGTCGCGCTTGCATCACTCCACCGTGGTCGACGATGTGGTGGAGTCGGTTCGCCGGAAGACTGGCTTCTCGTTGAGGGTGCACCAGCTACAGTCCCGGCACTACGTGCACTTCAGCTCGTTTGTGGTGCGCGTGTCGCGGCCGCTGCAGGACACCATCGCGAGTGCAGATTTCTGACCGAAGGGTGTCGTGTTTCGATGATTCCGGGGCGATCTGCCGAATCCTACGCCAGATCAGACGACGCAACGGAGCCACGCAGTTGCCTCGCCTAAATCGACTTAGTATTAAGTTATTTTATATGTTTATTTTTTAGTTCGCAGTGCCTTGGTTTTTACTGTAATGCTGTGTAACTGTTTTGAATAATAAATGAAAATAAATAAATGAAAAATAGCACAAATTATTTAATTATTTATTTTATCTACACTCACATTGTAAGTCCTCTAAAACGTGTTCAAAAACGGTAGGCAATGGTTAGCATTACCACAACCGATTTTACTATTATAAGCTTTTTATCTGTGGCAGTAACGTAATTTTAACTTTACATGCTCATATATTGATTCGTTATGAGTTTAAAATTCCGAACATCGAACTTGATAACATAATGTAAATCCTATCCTCCTTCCTGACCAACGGCACGCGCCCGCGCGACCGCCGGCACAATCGAGTTGGCCATGGCGGTGCAATGTCGGTAATTCTATGGTTTCCGAACACTTAATTTAGGATATATAATATGAGTGTAGATAAAGCAGTGTATGCAACTGTAAGTAATAAGGCCTTATTACGTAACAGTACATAAATTACTATTAAAACGATATATAATGTAAAATATGACTTTATTTTAATCACACGTTCACTATCTTTTCTCTGCGACGCCAGTAGAAATTAAAGAATTTCATCCTAATATTGCTACTCGTAACATAATCAGTGCTATATTAAAAACAAAGCAAAATTAATTTACCTCCTATTTCTGCGAAAATACTCCCTTCAAGCAATTTTACAGCAGTTTGTACGTACGCTCTCGTATAACAATAGTCGCAAATACTGAATGAAGTAACAAATATTCAGCAAGTACGAAACTGAAATCGGTTTAGCAACTGCAACCCGACGCCTTGCAGTCAATGTACAGTCAGCAGAAGAAGTAACTAAGCGGGTGAGGTGTTCAAAATGATGATGAGGGCAAAAACGGAACCCTTATGGTTTTGGTCATATCCGTCTGTCCGTCCGTCCGTATATCACAGCCATTTTACTCGGAAACTATAAAACTTATCTTAATAAAATTTAGACGTAAGGTGTAGTTTGTATGCCGCTATTTAGTTATGTAGTGAAATTGCAGAAAAAAATATTTTTAGGGGGGGCGCTCCATACATGTAACTAAATTTCAAAAAAAAATTTTTTCCAAATATCAACATGTTGCACATCAATTGCACAGGGCTTTTAAAATAACATTCAGGTTTTCTTGAGCATTTTGTGATTAAATGAAAAGTTTCAGAAACAATCGCTTCGAAAGTCGGAAAAATAGCGCCCCCCCTGTAACTTTTGAACCGTAAGTCCAAAAAATATGAAAAAAATTGAGAAGATGCGCGTTATCATATACTTTCTACGAAAATTATTTTGAACATTATCGGTTTAGCCATTTTTGAGTTATTTACAAAAAACTTATACGACCTTTTGGCATTAGTCTGGCTCCTATTCCATTGAAGCTACGGAACCCTCCATTATGCGTGGTCCGACACGCACTTGGTCGTTTTTTTTCATTAAGAGAATAAGAGCGCGTGAAGGTCATTTTGAACACCCCAACCGCTTAGCTACTTTTGCTGCTGACTGTACATGGATAACAAAATAATACATACTGGATGTGTTCCTTTATATTTAACTCGCACAGTTAACTTAAAAACGATACTTATGTTAAGTTCTGCCAATACCTGCAAAAAGTACCTAATTGAACAAAAAACTTAGTTATAAAGTTAGTATAAGAAACATTACAATACCGTACCTAATTATGCGTAAGCAGTGAAGATGTTTTCAGGAATTCCAAATGGTTAAAGCGGTGGGTATTTGGAAAATGGACGTAGACATTGTGGAATACAGGTGATTTTTGAGAGGGGTTACTTACGCCGTATTGGAACACGTTTTGCTGATAGTCATTTCGTCGAAGACGTTGCATCGAATGTACATTTCATCGAATGTACTTTTCGACGAAAGTTCGTGTCATAGAATTTACTTTTAGACTAGAGCTTGATCAATCGAAGGCACCATAAATCGAAAGATCATTTCACCGACGGTCCTTGTCGAAAGCTTAAAACGTCGAAGATTCAGACACATCCGACATTAAAAATTACCTGATTATACTTTAACTCTTCAAACTAGGAGTTAAATAAATAACGTATGTAAACCGATTGTCTACTTGCATAGTAAGGGTTTCATAACTACTACTTAATTCAGACTATTATATATTATATATACCGCATGCCCGCTATTCCTAGCGGGCATGCGGAACGTCTATCGTGCCTTTCTATCATTGTTCCTGTGTGCAGTGCTCATTTATTTAGCACTTACTCCTTTGACGGCCCTAAAAGGTCGCCTTCATTGCTACTGCCTACTTCCCCAATGTCGTATCTTTGCGACATTGTTTAGAAATGTTGACTCTATTCGCCTTTAGATAAGGTTACCTTTCCAAACTGCAATTTATTACTTAATAAATGCGACTATATGCCACCCGCATTGGCGGCTTGAGGAACTATTTAACTAAATTTTAAATTTCTGCTCATTTTTGCACTTTCATAATTTGCATCCTAGTTTGTAAGCCACATAGCATTTGGTATAAACCGTTTATTGAGCGTCTAGATACTAAAATAAAATGAACTTTAAAGTTTTCGTTCGTAAACTAAGGGGGTGATGGGGAAGGTTTTGTTCAGCCGTAAGTAAATTTAAGCTTTACAATATGTTAGTTTTTTTTCTAAAATGTACTATCGGGTTCAGAATTGCATGGCCAGTTTATGAAAGAATTCATTGATAAATTGACCATGCAATTTTGAACCCGATGGTACCATTTGAAGAACGCGCCTACGTTACGTTACGTTATACCTTTTACATGTTCAATATTGTATTCCAACAATTAAGGCCAATGACCTTCGATCTGAATCCCTTAGTTATCTAATGATTTTTATAGCTTATCATATTATCAGCAACGGCCATATACAATATAGTACTCTATATTTCCTTCAATATTCATTGTCTTCGAGTCAGTTTTTAGAGACGTCAAAGAGAAACCCTAATATGTAGGTTTCGTATATGTTAAATTCTTAAGAGCATTCGAATATCCATAAAAGTGTTTTTCTAGACCATATTTAAAAAAATCATAAAACATAAGTGCTCATTTATTTCAAAATCCGGCTCTACAGAATAGAGATAAAAGATTCAAGAACCGGTAGCCGTTTGCCTTTTTAATTCTATCTGTAGTGCAAAATGTTGAAATATCGACTAAAAACTGGTCAAAAAACGTGTGAAGCCCCTTAAAACGTAAGTGCCACAAGTTTTAAAGACTATCACATATAAATGTTTTATACAAGGTGTAACAAAAATGCTAGTGATCCTTTTAAGGGCATAATTGGTACAGTATTCTAAATATGAAAACATAAGAAAAAAAACTCGCGAAAAAAAATTTGGTTTTGTATGGAGTGTTGGCCGGCTGGAACGAGGTGTCCCATACAAAAAAGAATATTTTTTGCGTCCAAAAAAATTTTCTCCTACGTTTTCTCACTAGCTATACCAATTATGCCTTTAAGCGGATCACCAGTATTTTCGTTACTCCCTGTATGTACCGACTACAACTACAGAGTTGCAATATTCTGGTGTTTTTAAAACCTTTAGTTCTAGCGAAATACCACTAGCTATAAAAAATGTACTTTATTTAGAACGCAAACAGCCTTTGATCCATTCCAACTTCACGTGAATTGGAACTTTATTTTTATTTATCTGTAGCATAATTCAAAAAAGCTTAGCCGATAAATTAGTAATAAATTTTGCAGGTAGACTTTGTCATTCTACGAATGAACGTTTAAACAGTTTTCGTTATAATACCTCCGCTCTTTCACCTCTCATAATATTGTCTTACTAATTTAAAAAAGTCCCTATAACTTTAAAACTCGTAGTGACATACGTCATTTTAGTTTGGCACATTAGCGTTTTAAGAGCGAATAAGAATATTCAATGAGCTGCTATTTACCGTGACGTCGAGATAAAACTCAAGCCTGAGGTACCTGAAGGAAATGGAAGCAAACTGCTGCTGCTGCATAATATTTTTGATATTTAGTTGCTGAGAACAAAGATGATATTACGGATCATAAACCGCTTTTTTAGGGTTCCGTAGTCAACTAGGAACCCTTATAGTTTCGCCATGTCTGCCCGTCCGTCCGTCCGTCCGTCCGTCCGTCCGTCCGTCCGCGGATAATCTCAGTGACCGTTAGCACTAGAAAGCTGAAATTTGGTACTAATATGTATATCAATCACGCCGACAAAGTGGTAAAATAAAAAGTGGAATTTTTTTTTTATTAGGGTACCTCCCCTATACGTAAAGTGGGGAGTGATTTTTTTTTTCATTTCAACTCTAACGTGTGATATATTATTGGATAGGTATTTAAAAATGAATAGGGGTTTCCTAAAATCATTTTTCGATAATGTAAATATTTTCGGAAATAATCGCTCCAGAAGTAAAAAAATATGCGTCCCCCCCCCCTCTAACTTTTGAACCATAAGTTATAAAAATATGAAAAAAATCTTAAAAGTAGAACTTTATAAAAACTTTCTAGGAAAATTATTTTGAACTTGATACGATGAATAGTTTTTGAAAAAAAAAATACAAAATAATTTCTGAACTAAGTTTGTAATTTAACCGTATAAGCAGGTGTTTATTGTACCTGTAATTTCTACAAAATTACAATGAAATGACGTGCTTTCAAATAAAGTAAAAACGGTGAAAATCGGTTCACGCAATAAAGAATTATCCCATAAAAATCATCTTCCATACTTTATGCTCGCGCGCAATAATTTACTTAATTTGACGATAGATGTCGTTGTACGTGGAACTCTCATATCATATCCTACATGGCGGTGTTATTAACTCTTAAGTGGGGACTCTTACTGTGACGGACGGAAAACTACGGAACCCTACAGTGAGCGTGGCCCGACACGCTCTTGGCCGGTTTTTTACTATGAATAGATTAGAAAATTGTATTGCATTAATTTTTTACAATTTTCAGTGAAAAAATGCAAACATTTTAAAGCACGCAAACACAATTTTTGTGTTTTGTATTTGAGTACGTTGTGTATTTAAGACGGTTACTTTATAATAAAATGTCTGATTGTTCTCCGCTGTTCCAATACAAGTATGTTTTAAACACTTTAACAGCTAGTCATGAATGAGTCCTCTCGTTATTTAGTTAGTTATAATCTCAACTCTATTACAGAATAAATAATAGTATTTCATACAGAATGGCCACGCTATGCCCCGCACGATCGGAATTACCTCATCCCGCGGCGGCCGATTGGTAGGGAACTAGTAGGCTAATACGTCAGGTTGGCAGCGCATCGATAAAAAGCAAAATTGCAGTGTATTGTCAAACGTCATTTCGACAGCGGAAACAGCGCACACATTGAAGCGTATACAAATGTGTCGTGAACACAAAGGCGCTCAAACGAGTTTTGTAGTATGCCGTATCCGCCCTGGGACTCTATTGAGAACGTGTTCAGAGCTCAAAGCGAATTTTTTTTAGTCGGCTGTGAAAGGGTTAAGCCATTCACTATTAAGATAACAGAAAAGTGATAACGATTGGACCTTAGCGCGTCGAGTACTAGAACTTACCTTATTATACATTAATGAAGACTATCAACCCAAAGAGACGTAATTCACACAGTTTTAGGATAAAGATCCTGGTAGTTACTTGATAAAAGAAGGTTTAGTTTAGACAAAATTATCTTCGGTTCCAATAGCACTCTTAGTGCTTGAAGATGGAGACCTAAGCTATGGTACTTATAAAGACTTGAAATCAATCTTCTTAGAGTCTGTCCGGAAAAAGATGTGTCGTAGAAAATTTACGGTTTTTGTAATACTGACAATACTGTATAGTGCGACGAGTTGATACTTGATTATGAAAAAATTATGTTACAACTCGAATCTTATTTTATCTGAAAACAATATTCCTATATGCGAGTAATATTCATATAACACGGCATCATGTGTCAAATCAAATAAAATGACTTTAATTTGATTTTACACACAATACAGTTAGCGTAACTTTAGTTTACAGCAAATTGTCCGAGCCAGACAGACACGCGTTACCGTAATCAAAGTCTGAATGTAAATATTTACAATCAGTTATCATTGAGCTGGCTTCAGAATTAGCAGAGAGAGCTTTTCTTCAGCACGGCTAGCACGTCTTGCAAGAGCGACTTAAGCCGCGAGTAGGTAAACCTTCCCGCGCCTGTCAAAAATCTCGCTTTCTAGTAGCATAACATGCACCCGCGGCTGCAACTGATGCGAAGAGAAGTCAAAATTGTGCTAAGGATTTTAGTTCAAAGTCGCCAGTCACTGTCATTTTATGACAGTGGCATTTGATCGCGGATCTGTCGCTCCTTTCACACGCAAGTTGTGCTGCCAACTAGCGACAAAGAATGAAGTCGCGCAGATCTGTCTCTTGTCGCGCCAGTTGCGCGTAAGACGTGCTAGCCGTGCAGGTGTGCACCACACACTATCATTTGAACAACCTTCTTTCTTTATTTGAGACACCGTTTTTCTACTGACTCCTAAAAAAATGGTATGAGTAGGTATTTACAAGCACGCACAAATAGTATGCATAAAAAATCTTTCTATAAAAGTTCGTAGACTAAACAGACCAAACCAAGGGATTGCCACCAATGCGATCTAAACAATAAAATAAAATAATGGCGAAGTATCAACACTCTTTGTGAGTTATTTTATGATATTGAATGTATACATCTACATATTTACGTATTTTTATTCTAAGTGTTTTATACTACTTGTAATTATGTCTTGTAAACACTCATGAACACTAATAAATAATATTAAATGCAACGTAAATACTTGCTAAAGCCGCCACATGTTCGGAGACTTTTCGGAAATTCATATTAGCGCATTCAGCCGCTCTATCTCGTAGATAAAACCATATAATTTGAAATATTATTTCCCTTATGGATAATATTTTCTCCTTTTCAATGTTATTTTATACACAAAAACCTGGTTGCCTAAAATGAAAAAGTTGGTTCCGTTTTCTGCCACGACACTTTTCTTTCTGAACAGACTCTATTTGTAATTCTTGAATAAAAATGTAGAAATTATGAGCCCTTTTAATGTTAATAGTAAATAGCTCGAGGATCTCCTATTCTAGTTTAGTTAGTACTTACTCGCGTATTTGTATACATAAAAACCTTTTGTGCATTTTTTTGTGTATAAAATAATAGTCGAAGCTCCCATTGCATAAAACCTTACCTCACACGGTGGCAAATCAGACATATACTACAGCAATAGATAATACTTAGGGACACTCGATTATGGTAGGTTGCCATGGCATAGCCTGGAAGAACATAGTTTTTTTTTTCATTCTTATACCACAATTTTTACCAAAAATTACATCATAAGGTGGCAGATCGAAACGTTTACCCATCGAAAGAGATACTTTTGGAGATCCGATCCCGCATAGGTTGCCAGCCAAAAACCTGGCAGATTTCAAGGTCAGCCATGTTTTATGAGGCCAAAAAATGGGGTAATTTACCTCATCAGGTGGCAAGATGAAATTGATGCAGATCGATAGCCCTAGGCGTGCCATTCACGAATATATAGGGTTGCCTGCCATCAGCCTGGCAGTTTTTCTGGTCAGCCTCCTCAAAGTATCGATGTTAATAACTTGGAACGACGAGAAATTCATGTACGCTAACACTCAAGGAATACTTCAATGCAAACCGTTATATTTAAATAAAATCTACACATTGATAGTCATGCACTTCATACGTATTAAAATAATAGGGTAAATGAACTGGTTCAGTTCTTGCGGTCATTTCTTATTGGTATTTTCGAATATGGGAAAAGTAATGTTGCCATTTAGGTTCAAGGTTCACTTAATGCCAAATACGGCATATACTTAAGATCTACGTACGGTCATACTGGATATTATAATTATGTAGAAATAATATGACATCATTCATCACTTAGTATCTTTCTTTATCCTCGTCTTCCGGCCTCTTTTCCATTTAAACTGGAATCGGGCCTAGGGTTGCCAGGTGTCCGGCTTTAGCCGAACATGTTTGGCTTTTTACGGGTGTGTCCGGCCAAATAATTGCTCGTCCGGCCTGTCCGGCTTTTGTTAGGCTTTTGTCTGACTTACGCCACAGAATAACTAATAGTACTACCGTACAGAAAATTCACTCCTTCACAAAAGTCAGATTTAGGTATAAAATAATACCTATACTCGCCGCCTGCAAGCAAAATTGAAACTTATAACCGCGCACGAACCGTGAATCTTCTTTGCGCGCCGCAGTTTTATGACTGAGCTGTGAGCGTCGGCACGGGGTTGTCACTTGACAAGTTTTTATACCTCTACTGATTTATTATTTTTAAGGTGAATATGTAGGAATTACAAACGTAGATTCTGTAAACATGAAATTTTTATCCGGAGATAGAATTTTTTATAGACATTATGTCTGATTATCACGAAAGTAAGTATGCCACAGCCGTATTCCTTTGAAAATATGTCGGTCAGTTCCTAATATTGTTTCTGGGCAATCAATATTCAATAAATTATGGATGTTTATTTTAACTATTACTAAGTAAGGACTTCGGGACCTTTCAATATCGTCAAGTATCAAGTAAAATGTTATTTCTGCTTCCTTGTTCTTTCGTTTATTCAGACATCCGTAAATACATACGGATATACGGATTAGATCGAGATTTAGGTTTCGAAGCCATTGTGTATTATCAATTTTGCGCGAGCGCCACATGACACGAGTATCGTGCGAGCCGAGCGGCAGCCCACTGCCATACGCCTGCCCGGGAGGCGCGTCGGCCAAATGTACCTGGTGTATATATATAATATACGGCAACGCGCATGTGACTCCTTTGGAGTTACAGGCGTCCATAGGTTACGGTAGCTGCTTACCATCAGGCGGGCCGTATGCTTGTTTGCCACCGTCGTGGTATAAATGTACCTAAACTGCGAAGTGAAACCCCCCTGCTTACGCTACGCGCCAGTCACTCCAGTGGCACGACTCGAAAGACCAGCGTAGCGTATGCAAAAAAGGCATGTCCGGCTTTTGGGATCAAAAGTCCGGCTAAATTAAGCGCAGAGTCCGGCTTTTTCATTTTTGGGCCTGGTAACCCTAATCGGGCCGCTTTGTATGTAGGCGCCAGGACTTTCGGCCCTGGGTTGTCGATGGTGCGATATTCAGGGCTTTTAGATCCTTCTCGATTCTTGTCCACCAAATAGAGGAGGATTTTCCTTTAATACGAGGTTTTGTGGGGATATTGAGTACTGCCTTTACAGAATAAATGTCGTCTCTTTTACTTTTGTGACCAAACCATCGGAGTCGGTTTTCCTTAAGATTTTCAGCCACTGGAGCCACTTTAAATCATCTCCTGACGTACTCATAAGGCATACATCACCTTGATTCAAGACATATGCGATAGTGCTTGTATACAGATCAAGAGCCCGCTGGGATGTAAGTGACTAAGTGATCCGTTCCAAGTCCGCGTAGGAGTACCAAGGTTTAACAATCAGTCTTTCAGTCAGTCTGTTTAACCGTATTATGGACCATATAACTAGATTCAAACAGACGGTAATACCATTACTATTCGAACAAACGCTCTAAAAAATACATTCAACATGGCTTGATGAGTTGAAGCGTCACGGGCTGCGAGTAAGCCGAACTAAGTCCGAGGCACGGAAGAAACAGGTTGCAACATATACATTAACAACGTTGATGTATAGAGCAATAGCTACTAATAAGTACAGCCCTACTGTCGGAGAGTATACGGATGAAGGCTCCTGTTACTTTCCTTGCAGTGATGGCGGCCGCCGCATTGATGATGCCCATGGAATACTGAGTTGTGAGCGCCCAGCGGAGTGATTAGAGATACGTTTAGGTCTTCTGAGAATGTTCCGCAAACTGACCCGACGTCTGTTTTAGATCCGTCAGTCAAGATTCTCAATACACGGGAGTTGAGACTTTCATGATTGTCGTCCTCGTGTAACGGTATTTTGTACCTATTGTCGAAGATAACACGTTTGTAAATCCGATCTCGCATATTATGTGCAGAGTATTCAAATAAGACCATACGTTGAGGGTATTATATGTGTGGAGGTGAAGCGGTGGAAGATTCAGCATTTCTAACCTTCGGTCGGAGTGCTCCTCAAGCAACCTGTGGTAGCCACACATGCAAGCCTCTGTAGTCCCTGTAATTTGTTCCGTAAGTTGGCTATGTTTGTTCTTGGTTACCAAACCAGCGCGTCTTGTAGATCCAAAGAGCGATTTTTGGGTTGTGTCCCCACATGTTACCAATCATCTTTCTGCGTCGTCAGAAGATGACTTCCGCCTTGTTATGCGGTTGGTCCAATGGAGTCTACTGTCAATAGTCAGTCCTAAATACTTTACCTCATTTGTCAGTTGTACGTTGTAGCTTAGATTGGAACAGTTTTGGTTTGGTAAAGTTGCCAAGTGCCCTTTTGTTGGTAATCATTACCATTTCTGTCTTGGTGGGGTTTACTGATAGGTCAAATTGCTCGCATAATTACTCCACGATTTTTAGAGCGGTTTGGGTGAGGTCACAGACCGTGCTGGTGAATTTACCTTATATTAATATTGTCAGATCATCAGAATGGCCTATGGTGAAGAAGTGTTCCTTGTTCAGGTTGGTTTTGGTTGTTTACTACTAGGTTCCATAACAGCGGTGATACGACTTCCCTCCCCTTGAAGGCATCCTCGCACCGCCGCTACGGCCTGCGGCTCACCTGTATACATTATAGTCCTTTTGTTGAGCATGTTGATGATCCACTTGATCAGTTCGGGTTCATGCCGTGATTATTTAAGGCATTCCCTTTACTGGCAAAGTTGGTCTTATTGAAAGCGCCTTTGATGTTAATGAACGTGCTGGGGTACATTTCCTTGTCACCAATAGCCTTCCCGATACGGCCGACGACCATGTGAAGAGCCGATTCTGTAGATTTACTTAAGATGTATGCAGTATGCGTGCTGGTTGTCGTGCATCGGTATATTCCTTAGCTAACGCTACAATCTAACGATGCCTTAGGGTCCCTGTCGCACAGTTTTCCAGTGTCTTCAGCAGGAATGATGTGAGAATAATCGGCCTAAGTATAGGATTTAGCACCTGTGTAGTCAATCTTGAGGTAAGAGAGGACTGGTTGAGGTACGAATATAAATAAATAAAAATAAATAAATAGTACGTTTTTGTCCCTTCACAGCCTATGCACGTAGCCCCAGGTTAGGCAGGCTTTCATGAACTCGATCAGGGTTCTCATGATGAGTCCTAAACCTCACTGTAATACAGCGGGTAAGATACCAAACGGACCGGCTGCCTGGAAGGGATGAAAACTGTCGATGGCCCACATGATCTTTTTAGCGGTGATGATTCTTTTCGCCATTTGTTTGTTGTTGTCTAAAGTATTGTAAATATTCGAGTTTCCGCAGCGATCCCAGCTGAATGATGGATCTTTTGGCTTTTCTTACCAGATTTGCATGATCTAGTGTTTCGATGCTGCTGCAGAAGTTCTTCTATGAAATAGACCTCCAATACAGCAGTCGTTTTTTGTACTTGGCTTTGGCATCATAATATTTGGCCCAGCTGTGGTGTTTATAGCCCTGTTAAAGAGTTTCCTGGCTTTTTTCCGGAGTCTCTCCAGTTCAGGACCCCACCACTCATCACCTGCTATGGCCGGTTCCAATAGTGGATTCAGCGGGCAAACCGTGTGACAGCTGTCTACTAGGATGTAAGTTAGGATGTTTACCTGTTTTTCTATCTGTGCTAGCCCCCGAATGTCGTACTTTGGAGGGAGTTTTTCTAGACTCTTACCCGGGGTCTTCCTGAAGATGTATCGGTCTGTCTTCCTAGAATTGCGAATCCATCTGTGATCTGAACAAGAGGCCTCTCGGGAGATGTGCCAGCCCACAACTAGTTCACTTACATTATACGAAGACAGACAATAATCGTACTGCACCTTCTGTTTTCGAATGTTGGTTCCGCACCTAGGTTAAGAACTCTTAAGTCACAAGGTATTCCTCAGTGTCTTACGTACCTCTGTTGGTGTCTTTATCTCCCATAGAGGGTGATGTGCATTAGATTCGGCCCTAATGCGAGGTCCTCTATTTCGCAGTGGTTGACCAGCAGTTGTAATTATAGTGGCGAAGAGGATAAATCTATTAAACCATTGTCAGACCCGCAACGACATACACGTCAGAGTACAAGTGTCGCGCGAGAACAATAACTTCATACAACAGAGATGAAAAGGCTGGACAAGGTACATGAATTTCTCGTCGTTCCAAGTTATTAACATCGATACTTTGAGGAGGCTGACCAGAAAAACTGCCAGGCTGATGACAGGCAACCCTATATATGCGTGAATGGTACGCCTAGGGCTATCGATCTGCATCGATATTTCGTCTTGCCACCTGATGAGGTAAATTACCCCATTTTTTGGCCTCATAAAACATGGCTGACCTTGAAATCTGCCAGGTTTTTGGCTGGCAACCTATGCGGGATCGGATCACCAAAAGTATCTCTTTCGATGGGTAAACGTTTCGATCTGCCACCTTATGATGTAATTTTTGGTAAAAAAAGTGGTATGAGAATGAAAAAAAAACTATGTTCTTCCAGGCTATGCCATGGCAACCTACTATAATCGAGTGTCCCTAAGTATTATCTATTGCTGTAGTATATGTCTGATTTGCCACCGTGTGAGGTAAGGTTTTATGCAATGGGAGCCTAGACTATAATATTGAAAAGTAGAAAGGGCATACATAGTTCCATCTCTAATCTCCCTATCTATCTACCTATTTTATCGTCGGCGATGTTTTCAGCTCAGACAAACGGAAAAGGCACATCACTATTTGCTGGTTCGAGCTACAGACTAACTTTTGCGGCATCAACTCGGATAATCTCATCACTAGTCTAATGGTTACGGTAATCCGTCTGCACAAGCTGTACCACTGCTTCTAGTCATTTGCACTAAAGTTTGAGATGCACACGGATTGACTACACGTCAAACAATGTTGACCAACAGTTATTTCCTTATTCGTAACACATAACATAACTAACGAACTGATCGACGTTAAATATGGTAACGGAGGTGTCATCCCATAGAATACTGTCAAACCTTTCATACAAGATTTTTTTAACGATGACGTTGACTTTAACAGATGGTTTGGTGCAACCTGCCCTTAGAATGTCTTAATTATATTTTCTTTTATTATAATAGATAGAGACAAACGATTACCAATGGCGTTTTGGATTTAACAAGCATTAAGTATCAAATAACGTCATTAGACTTGATTCTCTATACTTCATCTGTAAAATATAAACAGTAAAAACAATACTTGTAAAGTTTCCTATATACTTTTAAGCAACTGATATTCAGCTGGATTCAGAACAAACTTTTTTTATTTTTATAAATAAATAAATATTATAGGACAATCTTACACAAATCGACCTAGGCCCACAGTAAGCTCAATAAGGCTTGTGTTATGGGTACTAGACGAGGATATATATAATAGATAAATATGGATAAATACTTAAATACATAGAAAACATCCATAACTCAGGAACAATATCTGTGATAAACCATTGATTTATACAAAAAGGGAGATATGGTACCAGGCGCTCGATTGTGTGCCATTAAATATAGGTTCCGGAACCTATATTGAATTAGTCGTGTGGCAGAGTCTCTCAGTCAAACTTTGTGCAATGCGCAAAATATGGATATTCCCCCTTGCATACCCGTGTTAACTATATAGGTTTATCTCTTTTGCCCATGATGCACATACATTATAGCGGTGTGTAGCATTTTACAAGTGTGTAGGTGCTGGACCACATTTCAGTTTTGTTTACTATGAACGTCACTCATCTTTCTTTTTAGGGTTCCGTAGTCAACTAGGAACCCTTATAGTTTCGCCATGTCTGCCCGTCCGTCCGTCCGTCCGCGGATAATCTCAGTGACCGTTAGCACTAGAGAGCTGAAATTTGGTACTAATATGTATATCAATCACGCCGACAAAGTGGTAAAATAAAAAGTGTAAAAAAATGTTTTATTAGGGTACTTCCCCTATACGTAAAGTAAGGAGTGTTTTTTTTTCATTTCAACCCTAACGTGTGATATATTGTTGGTTAGGTATTTAAAAATGAATAGGGGTTTACTAAAATCATATTTGATAATGTAAATATTTTCGGAAATAATCGCTCCAGAAGTAAAAAAAAAATGTGTCCCCCCCTCTAACTTTTGAACCATAAGTTTTAAAAATATGAAAAAAATCTCAAAAGTAGAACTTTATAAAAACTTTGTAGGAAAATTATTTTGGACTTGATAGAGTTGCATAGTTTTGAAAAATAATTGCAAAATAATTTCTGAACTAAGTTTGTTTTAACCGTATAAGCAGGTGTTTATTGTACCTGTAATTTCTACAAAATCAAAGCTAAGCGAATTGTATTCTTTAATTGGGAAATAAATGTCTTAAACCATAAAATCACAATGAAATGACGTGCTTTCAAAAACTCTTAAGTGGGGACACTTACTGTGACGGACAGAAAACTACGGAACCCTACACTGAGCGTCCGACATGCTCTTGGCCGGTTTTTGTTTATGTCTATGTGATAAACACACAAATAAATGCACTGACCAGGATTCGAACCCGGGACCTCCTGCTTCGTAGACAGGGTCACTACCGACAGTACCGACTGGGCTAGGAGGCCGTTGACTTGAGTCGGAAAACCGGCCAAGTGCGACTCGGACTCGCCCCTGTGGGTTTCGTACATCAAACAATTTTTACAATTACCGAACATTGCTGTAACGAAAATATTTTCTTTTTAAGTTTGTAATAGTAGTTTATGTAACTGTTACGTAATAAGGGTCCTTAAAACAGGAGTGTAGTTTTATAAAACGAGCCGCAGGCGAGTTTCATAATAAGATCACACGAGTGTTTTAAGGCCTAATTACGTACAGTTGCATACACTGCTTTATCTACACTCATATTATTTATTCTAAATGCCGTATTCGGAAACCATAGAATGGCCGCCATTGCACCGCCATGGCCAACTCGATTGTGCCGGCGGTCGCGCGGGCGCGTGTCGGCGGCCGCGCGGGAGCGTGCAGGTGTATTATGTTATCAAAACTCATAACACATCAATATTTTAACATATAAAGTTAAAATTACGTTGCTGCCACAGATAAAAAGCTTATCATAGTAAAATCGGTTGTGGTAATGCTAGCCATTGCCTACCGTTTTCGAACACGTTTTAGAGAACTTACAATGTGAGTGTATATAAAAGCATTTTTTTTCTTGTGGTAGAACAACAAATTGTTAATTTTCGGATTTTTTCCTTAACTTATGCTTTAAAACCTCCTTTCTTGCCAAATTTCATGATTCTAGGTCTATGGAAAGTACCCTACGTTTTGAGTCCCCCGCGAAGTATTACAAAATAAGGCTCATATGACAATTAATTTTGTATTAATTTGACTTGACCGTTATTCAAAGCTTA
Organism: Pammene aurita; assembly: GCA_947086415.1. Lineage (NCBI taxonomy): Eukaryota > Metazoa > Arthropoda > Insecta > Lepidoptera > Tortricidae > Pammene > Pammene aurita. The sequence continues at coordinate 11,075,949 of OX352303.1, forward strand.
TTAATTGAGAGAGAGGCACATCGTTTCCCGCCATTATAATGCATTCTCTTTCTAACCTATGGTTATATTTCGCTCTTTTCCCCCACCACCTGGGTGGACCACCACCGTGGCAGTGGGGATGAGTTTCAACTTAATCGAAGACCCAGATTGGTTCGTCATTGGCGTCTCGTTTCCCGCCGCGATAGGTCGTGCTAACAAGAAGTACGACTTTGTTTAAATACATTATATAAATTTATTGGGCTCGCTCCAAGTTGAGCTCGCTTAAGGATATAAAAGGTTTGAAATTAAGGGCAAGTATATTCGTAGGCTATATGTTAAAACTTATTCACGCAAGTAGTCTTTTTGTATTTACTTATTGGCTCTTTGTTCAAATAGTTTGGAATCTACCTTCCAAAGTACCTATATGAGAAAATGGAAAACAATTTAAACGGTTTTAGCCGTTCGTTATTAATTGTAGATGTATATTGTAGAATTATGGAGGAAGTAGAAGGAAAACCTGAGGACAAACCTGATGTCCCAAGGCATGTTTCCAGCGAGTCAAGCAGTAGTGATAGTGATTCCAGTTCCTCAGATTCTTTGACGTCGAATTTGAAACGCAAGTGCTATCGCAGCAAGAAAAGGGGGGGGGGGGGGCAGGAAAAAGTCCTCGCGCAATCTACATATATTAACAAAGCAAGTAAACGAGCTGCGAGCACTTGTTAATCCTGATAATCATTATTCTCCTGATAATTGTGATGCGTATTCCGTAGTTTCAGATAATGTCACGAATTGTACGCTGAAACAAAACCACAGCCGGGTCCATCAAAACCTTTTGTTTTGGGCCTTGGTACTAAATTAAAAGAACCGACAATACCTGAGGCCACGGAACAGCAAGTTAAACTTTTGTGTGACGTGCAACGCCTTAGTAGTAAGGGCTGGAATGATATTCGCTATGCTGGTCTCAGCAAAAAATTCACAGTAGATCAAAAAGTGGTCAAAAAATTTACAGTAGATCTCCGGGTTACACTGATTTAGAGGTAAATGAGGAGGTTAAGCAGTATGACACCTATCCTCATTTGGTTCATTCTGACAAAGCGTATGGCGCCCTTACGTTTTGTTTGATAAAGCAACAAGAAGCCCTGCACGCTGCAGTGGGAGAAATACTTGATCACACTAGGTCCGGTGGAGAGTTTTCGTATGAGGGATTTTGTAACAAGGTGAGTAGCGTCCTTTTAGGTGGCGAGCTATTCAAAGTCTCCAAGGACATGTTACAACTGGTTTGTGGCCACAGAGCTGAGGTTATAAATATGAGACGGAATGGAATCACGAAACATATTAAAGAACCATTGCTTAAGGCGGCTGTACGCAAGATACCTCCATCCAGTTCGTCACTTTTTGATACCGAAGCGTTCACAGCCAAGATTGAGCACAATGGTGGAGTTCGTAAGTGTTTCTGGCCCCTAAAAAAGACATCTGTTTCGCAAACAGACGATTATAAGTCCACTACTGGCGTTCCCTCGCAGGGAGCACCGCCTAACAACAAGCCCTCGCAGGGTGTCTGCAATCACGCACATGCAAGTAACACTTTTACGTGTAATGCTCATGCTTGCCAACAAAACGCTGCTGCGCAGCTTGCTCATCCCCCGCGGGGAAATTATAACCAAAACTATCCTTCGCAAGGGTACAACAATGCTCACGGCCCTTTCAAAGCTGGGCCAAGTGGTTCGTTTCGGGAGCGTCAATCAAGTCAATACCAGCAAAGACCGCAACATCAGCCTAGAAACGCTCGAAAGCGAGGAGCTTCCCCTACAGGATATAGATACAATAAACGAGGCAAATATTGACATGAGGTTCAGGGCCGGCTGCCTGGCACAGTTTTACAACGTGTGGGAGAACATGAACGCACCCCAGCACATACTACAAATTTTGAGAAGGTATCGCATACCCTTTTTACAAAAGCCACCTCTGGTTTACCCAAATCGTTACAGCAGCAGCCTGTTATGCCCACAGTTAGAAGAGATGATAGTGAATCCATCTCCCAGTTTTATATAAACGATGTTGTTAGTGCCCGAAAGCGACGGCTCGTCTCGACCCATTTTCAATCTCAAAGCTTTAAACCGGTATGTTATGACCGAAAATTTTGGATTAATAAACGTGCACCGCATGCCAAACTTCATCCAACCTAAAGACTGGCTATGCAAGCTAGATCTGTCCCTGGCGTACTTCCATCTGCCGATAAGCCAGTCACACAGGCGATTTCTACGCCTTATCTATGGCCAGGAAATCTTACAGATGACATGCTTACCCTTACAGATAGTCATAAGGGAATTAGAAACGGTGGGGTGGTTGATCAATTAGGAGAAGTCTCAACCGACTCCCCAAAAAGCACTGGTATACTTAGGCATCTGGCGGGTTCCTTGGAGAAACCAGAAAAGACTTCCAGACCAACACATGCTTTCTTGCGTCAAAACAAACCGAAAAGATTTTGAAAGGCTAGTGGGACCTCTTAACTTCGCAAGTTTCATGGTCCCAAGGGGAAGGCTGATATACCGCGCCCTGCTGAACCTTTTCAACTCTGTGCCTCGATCTTCAAACAAAACTTACGTAATGCCCAACAGCGTAAAGGTGGACTAGAAGTGGTGGTTGCACCTTGGTCGCTAGCCCTCGCCAATGCACCTGCCCCCACCAACGCATTTCCTAACAACGGATGCGTCAGACCTGGCTTGGGGTGCACAATTAGATGATCAAGCTCTGACTGGATTTTGGGCAAGATCGGAACAAAAGTTGTATTACAATCAAAAGCTTGCGATTCAGAGAGTGTTAGAAGGTCACTGTCAGTCCCTGATCAACTCAACAGGTCTTGTTCAATACGACAACATACGGCTTACTTACGCAATCAGGGTGGTACGAAATCGAATCCTCTCTTGGATCTAATGTACCAGGTATTTTGCATTCTGGGACAATTTCGCATTCACCTAAACTTGCTCCACATTCTGGGAAAATACAACAGCCATGCAGATCACCTGTCACGGCTACGCCTACCCCGGTAGTGGCATCTCCTTCCAGGAGGCACAGAGAAGGTATTTTCAAAATAGGGTGTTCTCCAGACAGATTTGTTTGCGTCTCAGAAGGCGCATGTAGTGATCAACTACACCTCATCGAACCAGAACGATCCCAGAGCATTATTTCATCTGTATCCTCAACTATTGATTCTGTATCAAACTTGTTTGAACCAATTATATAAAATATTAGTTATTTGCCTAAAGGCAATCTGTTCTTGATGAATCTGTGATGATAAAACATATATCTACTTGATTACAATTATGTGGTTGCATTAAATGATTACTCGCTTAACCTGAGCTCTTATTCATTTCTGTCCTGTTGTTTTATCATCACTCTGTGAGATCACATTGGCATCTCCTTTTCCACCACCACCAGGCGATAACAAACAGGTCTCAATTAATAAGCTTTGAATAACGGTCAAGTCAAATTAATAGCCGCGTTTTACCTACCAATAAAAAGCATATTAATTTACTTACCTTATTCAAAGCTTATGAGCAAACTCTGCCTGGTGGCATTTATTAATTTGGAGCCAATGACGAACCAATTTGGGTCTTCTATTAAGTTGAAACTCAACCCCACTGCCACGGCGGTGGTCCACCAATGGTGGGGGAAAAGAGCGAAATATAACCATAGGTTAGAAAGAGATAGCATTATAATGGTGGGAAACGATGTGCCTCTCTCCCAATTAATAAGCTTTGAATAAGATACCTAAGTAAATTAATATGCGTTTTATTGGTAGGTAAAACGCGGCTATTAGTTAGGCAGAACATCTGCTAACGATACCACGATGTTTAAAAATAAAGGAACAGTAGAAAAATCCACTGCCTCAGGTGAGACTGGAACTCGCGAATGGACTCTGGGATACATGCCCATCGCCAAGGCTTATATGGGACCGCAGACATAGTTATTAGAGTCTTCTGATTTAAAAATGTGCAGTCATGTCCGTAGTTATATATATCAATAGAAGCGCTAATGGCCTAGCGGTAAGATCTCAGACTTTTAATCCGGAGTTTTCGGGTTTAAACCCCGGCTAGTATGTACCACTGATTTTTTCGGAACTTATGTACGTAATATCATTTGAAATTTACCAGTCGCTTTTCGGTGAAGAAAAACATCGAGAGGAAACTGGACAACTGCCCCAACAAGGCAGTTTCCCCTATGGGTTGGATGATCAGATGGCAGTCGCTTTCGTAAAAACTAGTGCCTACGCCAATTCCTGGGATTAGGTTGCCGAGCTGACCCCAGGCTAAATAGAGCTGTGACAAAGAGCCGGGACAAACGCTAGGAGGATGATGAGATTGATGAGTCATGTTAATATAAGTCGACTACAAAGAGATGTACCCAATTTTGGACCTTATTACAACGCAATAAGGTGAAAAAGTATCCACATCTCTTGGTACCAGCACATTTTGATTTTTTATTTTGTGTTACGTAGCTGTATCAGTTTGTTTAAAATATAGATGGATGCAAATAGTGAAACCCGATAGCAAAAACAAACAGTAAAATAGTGCAAACAGTTTACCGGGGATATATGTAACCAACTGGGAGGATACACAGTTGGTTACATTTTCGTCTTTATAATAAAGATTTCTATATTTTTTAAAGCTAACATTTTTTTAGCTATCATAAATAATACATATGGTATTTACTTCAATTGCTATAGCTGGGGGTTTAGCCAAGATGACAATCGTTTGCAGAAAACGGATCGAAACGCTATCCTCTCTCTGTCGCACTAATATGGAAGAGTGAGCGAGAGCCTGTAGCGTTTCGTTTCGTTTTCTGCAAACGATTGTCATCTTGTCTAAAGCCTGACCAGAAATATATGATTATTGTCAAGAGGGCGCTATTATTCTCATTTATATGGCAACAGTTCAGTTCTCTATGGTATGGTGACATCTTGATTTGTTTACCTGTCAGTTTTGATGTTAATTTAAAAATGTTTCACAGCGAAATGTTTCATGTCCCGAGCGTATTACTTACAGCAGTTTATTATTATACACTATCTACAATGTTCCGCTTTTGACTGTGGATAATTTCTGTCGTTTATTATGTAACATTCAGCACTTTATTATTATTTAAGTAAACCGCCTCAATGACAGTGACAGCCTATCACATACACTCACACATGCATATCATTCTGTCATTAAAATTATTGCCAGTGTAAGAAATTAGTTTCAATGAAATTCCGCAACATGGCGCATAATCATATATTTTTGGTCAGGGTTTACAGATATACTATTTAAAAGCTCCAACGAATTCTTCGCTGTATGTCTTGCCCGCAGTGAAGCAAAACAGACGCTAAAGTTTAAATCTGCGAACCCGAGGTCTACCTCACTGATTTCCCGCGAAATGGCAACATAATGCGATTAACATCTGCCCTTCCTTTATTAACTATATATGTTTAAGAAAGAACTTACATTATTGTTTTATTTAATTGACCTGCATATTAAATAAATATTATTAAATAATAAAAATAATATTATGAGACAATCTTGCACAAATGAACTTAGTCCCACAGTAAGCTCAATAAGGCATGTGTTATGGGTACTAGGCGACAATATATATAATAGATGGATACAGATAAAACCTCAAATACATAGAAAACATCCATAACTCAGGAACAAATATCCGAACACACAAATATAAATGCCCTGACCAGGATTCGAACCCGGGACCTTCTGCTTCATAGGCAGGGTTACCACCGACTAGGCTAGGAGGTGGTTATTAAAATACAAAAGTGTGTTTAGGATACTAATGATTTTTAAAATATTTTATTATGTACTAAACTGTAGTCAAATAACTACATTAGGCACATACGTGAATAATACATACGTCACATACGTGCAAATTTTTAAACTTGTACCTACGATAATTTTTTTAATTATTTAACTAATTTACTTGATTCCCTACTTTTTGAGTACTTAAAACTACAAATAATATACAGAAAAAGATGTCATATAGGTAATAAGAATAAGTCACCAGTGGCCGAGGCCGGAAATTGGGGCCAAAGGGTGCTTTAATGATTTTGGGGGATCTATATCTTTCCAATCGATACTTTTATTAGGATAATATTTTGGCTAGTATTTAAAGGTGCAACAAAAAAACAAAGCATAACCTAACTATTATACTGACTTGCATAGCTTAAAAATCTAAATTTACATCAAAACGTCGGTTTGATGTGCATTTAGATTTTTTTGCTGCGCAAGTCAGTATTTTTTGAAATTCGGAATAATATTTCTCTAATATTTTCATTGACTTAGTAAATCAGCTGCAGCCATAATTATTTTCAATAAAAATTCACCAAGAGAGCAAGAACGAAGTAGGGCAAGTCAGGATTTGCAAATCCTGAGTGAAAAGGTTTCTGTCTAGAATTCAAGAGGAACTGAAGTTTCTAAAAGATTTAAAGTAGCTTCCTACTAGGGTTCATTAATTTAACGGAGGAAATTCTTTTGTAAAATTCCTTTATAATCAAGACAAAAACAACTTCAAATTTGGCTACTAGGATGCGTTTCTGCCATATTCTGGACTATGTCCTGTTGTATAATCATTACTCTATAAAAAAATTTAATACCACGACGGTGGCAAACAAGCATACGGCCCACCTTATGGTAAGCAGCCACCGTAGCCTGCACTACAAAAAGGAGGATTCACTGTGTTGACGGCTACAGGAACAAGAGGGTCCCTCATCGTCAACACACTGGATCCTCTTTAAGCTTTTTGTCAACTTTACTCACCAGCAGGAACACTATACACAACACTATGAGTAGGGTCTAGTGCTATTTGGCTGTGGTTTTCTGTAAGGTGGAGGTACTTCCCCAGTCGGGCTCTGCTCCAGATTTGAGCGAGATAAACATGAACGGAATATGAAGATTCCGTAGAATGATTTTATTGAATTAGGTACTTTCCTGGGTAAAAAAAATATAATTCTATTCAGTCCGTCAGCTAGATTATCAAAAAATATTCGTGAAGTCACATTATGCTAAAAAGAGTACTGAAATGTGACACATTTCAGAACTCTTCATGTGGAACTTTAACGGGCTATATCTTCACCAATTTTTGTTTGTTTGACAAAATAAAAAATACGTGTCCAATATCTATACATATAATAAAGCTGAAGAGGGTCGAAAGTCTGTACATGGAAGATAATCGAAAAAAAGTTGGCTGGGGATACTTAGAATCGATAACAGAACACGTTACAACAATTTTTAGAATTTTTGTCTGTTTGTCTGTTTATCTGTTTGTCTGTTTATTTGACCGCGCATCACGTGAAAACGGCTGAACGGATTTTGATGAAATTTTGCATAGAGATAGTTTGAGTCCCGGGAAAGGATAATATATAGTTTTAATCCCGAAAATCAACCCTGGTGGGGATGAAAATGGGGTTGAAAGTTTGTATGGAGAATTTTTAACCGCTGAAACGATTTTGATAGAAATTAGTATGGAGATAATTTGAGTCTCGAGAAACGTCATAGGTTAGTTTTCAAACCCTTGTGGGGGTGAAAAGGGGGTTGGAAGTTGGTATGACGAATTTTTTACCGCTGAACTGATTTAGATGGAAATGTGTATGGAGATAGTATGGGTCTCGAGAAAGGACAAAGGATAGTTTTTACCCCAAAATCAACCCTAAAGGGGTGAAAAGGTAGTTGGAAATTTATAAAGGGAATTATTAACCGCAGAATCGATTTAGATAAAATTTGGTATGGAGATAATTTGAGCTCTGGAAAAGGAAATAAAATAGTTTTATCTCCGAAATTATCCCTTAAGCGGATGCAAAAGGGGTGGAAGTTTACATGGGGAAGAAACAACCAATAACCGCTGTACGTATTTAGATGAAATTTGGTATTGAAATAATTTGTAATTTTTTGGTCAAGGTGTTCATATTTATAACATACCCGTCGATGCTTTAAATTTACCTTTACCCGCTCTTAAGAAATATTTGAAAATGTCATGAATGTCAAAGGGTTATTCCAGGTTCGAGGACTATATATGACGGACAAAGATGCATGGCCCAAACCAAAAAACTACTACAAAATCATCTAACATTTATAGGACACCGTTTAGGTAGGAAAACATATCAAACGTTTTGTGAAGCAGTCAGATTAGGATTTATTTTTCTTTATAATTAAACAATGGGTACATTATCTGTCTCTCAAGCTGTTTTGATATGTCTTCTTGAAGAACTACGCATTATTTTGTATCTTTAAGATCTAATAATGTATTACTTACTGTTTTGAAAAAAATAAGTCCCGTCGAGTTTCTTTTCGGTCATAAATGTCATAATACTTCTTGGGCCACAGGTGTAGGGTTAGAACCGGTGGTAGTTTTAGAACGAAGTTCTTTATCGGACGGTTCGCGGATGGGAGGCTAGGTGAAAAAAAATCACGTGACCGTCACGAAAAAGCGTCACGTCACGAAAACGCGACACCCATACGATTGAGAAACATGTAAAATGGAATGAAATAAAAAATATATAAAATAGAATAAAGTGAAGTGAATGAAGTGTAGTGAAAAGTTAAAGTGAGAAGTGACAAAGTGATAAAAGTGAAAAAACTGAAAAAAGTCGAGAACCTAAAAGTAAAAAAAAACAGCCAAGTGCGAGTCGGACTCGCGCACCGAGGGTTCCGTACAAACCTATAACAAGCAAAAGTTGTAGTATGCTTATTACTTATTTCAATTTAATACCTCTACGCGTTTACGAGGAAAAAGGTAGTAAGTTTAAAATTTCAAAAAATATTTTTTGTATGATTTTACTAAAAATGTCTACTTTTCGTAATTTTTCCTTTGTCTGTGCTATATGAAGTTTCTTCGAACCAAGTTTCAAGTTTCTTCGTGCCAAGTTTCAAGTTTCTGAGTTTACGGGAAGTACCCTTTAGGTTTTGAGTTTCTTGCGAGTACTCAGTTTCAAAATATGCGACTTAAATTGCTATTTCTTTTGATTGCGTTCACATAAAAGTTTGGTTTTGCTACATCGGAAAGGTCCTATAGCCCTGAGTATTTAACATGAATTTCAATTTAATACCTCTACGCGTTTACGAGGAAAAAGGTAGTAAGTTTAAAATGTCAAAAAATATTTTTTGTATGATTTTACTAAAAATGTCTACTTTTCGTAATTTGTCATTTGTCTGTGATATATGAAGTTTTTTCGTGCCAAGTTTCACGTTTCTGAGTTTACGGGAAGTACCCTTTAGGTTTTGAGTTTCTTGCGAGTACTCAGTTTCAAAATAAGCGACTTAAATTGCAATTTCTTTTGATTGCGTTGACATAAAAGTTTGGTTTTGCTACACTTGAAAGGTCTTAGAGCGCTGAGTATTTGACATGAATTTCAATTTAATACCTCCACGCGTTTACGAGGAAAAAGGTAGTAAGTTTAAAATAAAAAAAAATATTTTTTTGTATGATTTTACTAAAAATGTCTACTTTTCGTAATTTTTCATTTGTCTATGATATATGAAGTTTTTTCGTGCCAAGTTTCAAGTTTCTGAGTTTACGGGAAGTACCCTTTAGGTTTTGAGTTTCTTGCGAGTACTCAGTTTCAAAATAAGCGACTTAAATTGCAATTTCTTTTGATTGCGTTGACATAAAAGTTTGGTTTTGCTACACTTGAAAGGTCTTAGAGCGCTGAGTATTTGACATGAATTTCAATTTAATACCTCCACGCGTTTACGAGGAAAAAGGTAGTAAGTTTAAAATAAAATAAAATATTTTTTTGTATGATTTTACTAAAAATGTCTACTTTTTGTAATTTTTCCATTGTCTATGCTATATGACGTTGCTTCGTGCCAAATTTCAAGTTTCTGAGTTCACGGGAAGTACCCCGTAGGTTTTGCAAGTGCCGAAAAACTCTAAAATTTGCAGCATAAACGACTGTATCTTTTGATTGCGTTGGTTTTTAAGTTTGATTTTTTCACAGCTTTAAGGGACAATAGACCTGAGTATTTGATATAAATTTCAGCTTGATACCTCCACGCGTTCCTGAGAAAAATGGTCTTGACAGACAGACAGACAGACAGACAGACAGACAGACGGACAACAAAGTGATCCTATAAGGGTTCCGTTTTTTCATTTCGAGGTACGGAACCCTAAAAATGGCAAATATTTCAAAAATTTAAAAAATTTCAAATAAAATTTTTAAAATTTCAACAATTTCAAAAAAATACAAAAAAAAATTCCCAAAAAAAATTCAAAAATGAAATAACATAACTTCGTTCCTACCAGCTAAAGCAGTGTATGCTTCTGTACATAATTAGGCCTTATTACGCAACAGTTACAAAAAACTACTATTTATCTCTTTTTAGGGTTCCGTAGTCAACTAGGAACCCTTATAGTTTCGCCATGTCCGTGTCCGTCTGTCCGCGGTCTAGCTCAGTTACCGTTCGCACTAGAAAGCTGAAATTTGGTGAGGCCTGATAAGAACTATCAATAAAAACTATATTGAATAAAATCGGTTCAGCCCTTTTTGAATTATCAGTCAAAAACGCATAGCGAAAGGAAGTGTCGAATAGTAAAATGACGTAAGCGTCGCCAAATAATAAAGTGTTTATCTATCTATCTATCAAATATCCCTTAATAAACGACCTTTTGAACGGATGTTTTGTAACAGGGTGGCCTCTACGAAACTCTACACTGAGCATCGCCCGACATGCTCTTGGCCGGTTCTCATCTCACCATGCTCAAATTCAACGTCTGGGTCATGGATGCATGGGTCATGGACCGACTCCCCCCTCCAAGTGCACCTCAAATAGAAAAAAATCATTTCTGCATTTGTGACCCCCCCCCCCCCACCCCAAATTTCAACAGCGCCTGTTCTTACCTTTCATGCTTTGACTGATTTGACGGGAGGATCGATTTGGATGAAATTTGCCGTGGACATGAACGTATAAATACAAAAGTGGTCCTGTATCGTCTGATACAGGACCACTTTTGTCTACTACTCTATGTCGTTTAAATCATGCCAAAAAAAAAAAAATATGATAAAAAAAGGTATTCATTTTTGAGTGTAGTTAGTTTCATTAAGTGGTAATTGTAAAATATTTTATTAGGACTACTGTCCTCTAGCGTCATCTGTCAACTTTACTTCAAGTTCCGCCTCCAGGGTAGCGGGAGAGGAATTAGGGGTGAATTAGCCGCTTACTGACACAGACCGAATTCCACGCGGGCGGAGCCGCGGGCACAGCTAGTTTTTTAATAATCTAACTGACGGACTAAATATTTTTTTTAGGAAAGTAGCCAATTTCACGACTTCACTTGTTCTTTTGGAGTAAATGAGATATGTATGAAGATAGGGAGGTAATTGAAGCTTATTCGTACTAACATTTAACAAATGGTTTAATCACAAATCTCCAACACAATGTAAAGCAACCAACAAATTGTTATTTTAATAAACAGCAAGGCTCTGGTTAGCTGAGTATCTGGCAACAAACAGAACTGGGTGAGCGGTGGCTTATTCACAAATCCTGCTGACTGCAGTCGGGGGGTTATTACTAGGCAGTAGGTACCTACAACGATATTTTAACGTTTTGATATCAAGCTATTTAATCCCGGAACCCTGTCGCCTGAAAGTTCGGAGTACTGTGCGTCAAATCTAGGAGTTCTCATTTTTTGCAGACTTGTTTATGATGTTGGCCCAATAAATAATCCAAGTTTATGACCTCTAGTCCCGAACGCAACTTTGTCAAAAATCGAAAAATCTATTTTTTTTTAGACTTCGACGACAGAGTTACTGGATCAATTGGTTACTTTCCCACCGAGTTTAATCAAATACAATTTATTGAAGGTCAACGATTTGATACTTACTTTAGTTTCTAGGGGAGTTTATACTATGAAGTCACGGGTTACGGTATAGCAATAATATTTAATTTATGATATTTACGCCTCCTTTATAATGTTTTCGTTAATGTGATGTCATGACTGCTGGGAAACAACTATGTTCGAATGGGGCTCTGTAATTTTATAAAATTGTCGTCGTTTTATCGTTAGTCTTAATTACCGTCTGTACCACCGACCCCGCATTGCAGTTGTACGGATTATAAGAGGACGTTTTTTCAATTAACGTGCCAAATAAGTTTGCTCAAATTTATATCTTAAAACAATGTGAAACTGTTGAATTTAAATATTCGTGAGACATACCATTATAAAAGTTCACGGTTTAACTATAAAACTATTTGAGAATATTATGTTTCAATTTCCCGTTTTATGCAGTTTCACATTATGAAAGCGTACGGTGAGCGTTATGTGAAACTCGCATTTATTTAATCACTACGCGCGACATGTTTCGAAGAGCCGACCTTCGACTCTCCGCTGCGAGAGTCGGTAGCGCTCCTCGTAGCTATCAAGCACTCTTCGTGCTTGAAGATGGAGACCTAGGCTCTATAAAACATGTTGCGCATAGTAACCGAATAAGCGTGAGTGAAACCGCGTAAGCTTTTTAAATGTGAAACTGTGTAAAACGGGAAATTAAAACAAGTGTTATTAAATAGTTTTGCATGAAATAGTTTAATGTTAGCTTTTGTGTTTCATGAGATAAGTATCTTCAACCGTTCCATTTTATACGTACCTACTCGACTTTTATTATGGCACCAACCCAAAAATTGCGAAAAAATATCCGTCCTATAGGAAGATATAACAGCTAACCAGACTAGAAACTGTAATTTTTGTTTAGTTTAGAGTTTATTTAGTACCATTCGTTACTGTGTGATCTATCTGATATGAGTAATTATATTCAACTCGCAGGGTAAGACTTTGCAAAAGTAACCTGTAGTAAATTGCTACTTTAGTGAACAAGCGAAAAATTTTAAATAAATATTACTTAATCATCGTATAATTTCACGGTACACGAAACATTGTTTGCGTAAGATATTGTTATTGTTTGAGTTATGAACCGTTAACACGTTAACAGAGTGGTTCATTAAGAGATTTTTATACTTAACTTATATAAACTAATACAATAACAAAGTCATCCCACCCACTTACTTTATCGTGATAACAATTTAGCTACCTAATACGGTTTGCTACCGGCGTGACTATTTCTCAATTTTAAGTTAATCTTGGCGGTGATATAAGCAATACTTGTTTTCTTTTTACCCAACTACGACAAACGACGGGTTAGGGTTTTAGCAGTCTATACATACCCTAACCCTAATCTTGGCGGTGATGTTAGCAATACTTGTTTTCTTTTTACCCAACTACGACAAACGACGGGTTAGGGTTTTAGCAGTCTATACATACATATGTATGTTTGTATTTACGTATAATCCTCCATAGCGCCTGAACTATGAATAGTTCATCCTATTGTGACAAATAATGTGTCGATGGATTCGTTATTAAGAGTATGACATACATTTTTACTAACATCAATTTGTTATCTTTTTCGCGACACAAATATATTTATTATGTTAATATAAACGCGAGGAGGATGGGAGGGGGAGGAGGAGGTAGGGGTGTATAGGTCCATAAAGGGTAGGCAACGCGCATGTGAGATATACAGTCGGTGAGATAAATAATGGCCAAAACGTACAGTTTCATCACTTCCAGTATCGAATATACATCTAAAGTAATCCATAAGTTGAAATCCAAGAAGTTGAAGTTGTAAGGTAGACGTAAGTATTCAAATACCACAACTACCCTTAATGTATTGTTATGTGATCGTGACTGCCAGAATGCAAATAATGCGACTACCTAATTATATCAGAGATAATTGCAGTTTGATTTCTATTCGTTTCCGTTAATCCTTATTAGATTATTTGGATTGGAATTGGTAAATATGCTTGCTAACTTAAATATTACGTATGGGGATATCCTGTATTCAATTATTATAGTCGAGTTGACAATAATCGAATAATTGTACAAGTAAATAATCTCGTCAAGTGTAATAATTTAGCATTGCTAATTATTATTCACTTGAAGTTATTTACGAGGAGTAAATATATTACTTAAACCTTCACGTATTTTGCGAAGCGGATATCCTGTATTGCTGTCACATTATGATTAAGTAAACGATACTAAATATTGATGGTTTAGTGAATAATAACTTATTGTCATTTTTAAATTATAATTTCATCTATTTTGAACTAAGCAAATATATTTACTATTATACTATTTCCAATTATTTCGATAACCGGATGTGCCGGAAATATAGAATGCTTGTCCTGCCAGGTAGTAGAAGGGGTAATGGGTAAGCCCTTATAAACAAGTGACTGGCAGTTGTGGGACACATTGGTCATTGGAGAGCTAACCAGCAAGAACCAAGTTAAGTATAATATTGATTACTCACCTCTAAATAATATTGAGGGTTAATTAAATAAAATGTATCAGTGTGTACCTTGTTACCGTGTACCTAATAATGTATTTAAATATATAAACGTGTAATACTGTATTTCAAGTTGGTGCATGGTACAACGTACACACCAACCTTATATTGGAAATAATTTAGCCTTTCTGATTACATGAGATTATATATTACTCTGTTTTTGCTACAAGTGTTAGATATATTAGGTGCAGAATATTATGATTAACTAGCTGTGCCCGCGGCTCCGCCCGCGTGGAATTCGGTCTGTGTCAGTAAGCGGCTAATTCACCCCTAATTCCTCTCCCGCTACCCTGGAGGCGGAACTTGAAGTAAAGTTGACAGATGACGCTAGAGGACAGTAGTCCTAATAAAATATTTTACAATTACCACTTAATGAAACTAACTACACTCAAAAATGAATACCTTTTTTTATCATATTTTTTTTTTTTTGGCATGATTTAAACGACATAGAGTAGTAGACAAAAGTGGTCCTGTATCAGACGATACAGGACCACTTTTGTATTTATACGTTCATGTCCACGGCAAATTTCATCCAAATCGATCCTCCCGTCAAATCAGTCAAAGCATGAAAGGTAAGAACAGGCGCTGTTGAAATTTGGGGTGGGGGGGGGGGGGGGGGGTCACAAATGCAGAAATGATTTTTTTCTATTTGAGGTGCACTTGGAGGGGGGAGTCGGTCCATGACCCATGCATCCATGACCCAGACGTTGAATTTGAGCATGGTGAGATGAGAACCGGCCAAGAGCATGTCGGGCGATGCTCAGTGTAGAGTTTCGTAGAGGCCACCCTGTTACAAAACATCCGTTCAAAAGGTCGTTTATTAAGGGATATTTGATAGATAGATAGATAAACACTTTATTATTTGGCGACGCTTACGTCATTTTACTATTCGACACTTCCTTTCGCTATGCGTTTTTGACTGATAATTCAAAAAGGGCTGAACCGATTTTATTCAATATAGTTTTTATTGATAGTTCTTATCAGGCCTCACCAAATTTCAGCTTTCTAGTGCGAACGGTAACTGAGCTAGACCGCGGACAGACGGACACGGACATGGCGAAACTATAAGGGTTCCTAGTTGACTACGGAACCCTAAAAAGAGATAAATAGTAGTTTTTTTTAACTGTTGCGTAATAAGGCCTAATTATGTACAGAAGCATACACTGCTTTAGCTGGTAGGAACGAAGTTATGTTATTTCATTTTTGAATTTTTTTTGGGAATTTTTTTTTGTATTTTTTTGAAATTGTTGAAATTTTAAAAATTTTATTTGAAATTTTTTAAATTTTTGAAATATTTGCCATTTTTAGGGTTCCGTACCTCGAAATGAAAAAACGGAACCCTTATAGGATCACTTTGTTGTCCGTCTGTCTGTCTGTCTGTCTGTCTGTCTGTCTGTCTGTCAAGACCATTTTTCTCAGGAACGCGTGGAGGTATCAAGCTGAAATTTATATCAAATACTCAGGTCTATTGTCCCTTAAAGCTGTGAAAAAATCAAACTTAAAAACCAACGCAATCAAAAGATACAGTCGTTTATGCTGCAAATTTTAGAGTTTTTCGGCACTTGCAAAACCTACGGGGTACTTCCCGTGAACTCAGAAACTTGAAATTTGGCACGAAGCAACGTCATATAGCATAGACAATGGAAAAATTACAAAAAGTAGACATTTTTAGTAAAATCATACAAAAAAATATTTTATTTTATTTTAAACTTACTACCTTTTTCCTCGTAAACGCGTGGAGGTATTAAATTGAAATTCATGTCAAATACTCAGCGCTCTAAGACCTTTCAAGTGTAGCAAAACCAAACTTTTATGTCAACGCAATCAAAAGAAATTGCAATTTAAGTCGCTTATTTTGAAACTGAGTACTCGCAAGAAACTCAAAACCTAAAGGGTACTTCCCGTAAACTCAGAAACTTGAAACTTGGCACGAAAAAACTTCATATATCATAGACAAATGAAAAATTACGAAAAGTAGACATTTTTAGTAAAATCATACAAAAAAATATTTTTTTTTATTTTAAACTTACTACCTTTTTCCTCGTAAACGCGTGGAGGTATTAAATTGAAATTCATGTCAAATACTCAGCGCTCTAAGACCTTTCAAGTGTAGCAAAACCAAACTTTTATGTCAACGCAATCAAAAGAAATTGCAATTTAAGTCGCTTATTTTGAAACTGAGTACTCGCAAGAAACTCAAAACCTAAAGGGTACTTCCCGTAAACTCAGAAACGTGAAACTTGGCACGAAAAAACTTCATATATCACAGACAAATGACAAATTACGAAAAGTAGACATTTTTAGTAAAATCATACAAAAAATATTTTTTGACATTTTAAACTTACTACCTTTTTCCTCGTAAACGCGTAGAGGTATTAAATTGAAATTCATGTTAAATACTCAGGGCTATAGGACCTTTCCGATGTAGCAAAACCAAACTTTTATGTGAACGCAATCAAAAGAAATAGCAATTTAAGTCGCATATTTTGAAACTGAGTACTCGCAAGAAACTCAAAACCTAAAGGGTACTTCCCGTAAACTCAGAAACTTGAAACTTGGCACGAAGAAACTTGAAACTTGGTTCGAAGAAACTTCATATAGCACAGACAAAGGAAAAATTACGAAAAGTAGACATTTTTAGTAAAATCATACAAAAAATATTTTTTGAAATTTTAAACTTACTACCTTTTTCCTCGTAAACGCGTAGAGGTATTAAATTGAAATAAGTAATAAGCATACTACAACTTTTGCTTGTTATAGGTTTGTACGGAACCCTCGGTGCGCGAGTCCGACTCGCACTTGGCTGTTTTTTTTTACTTTTAGGTTCTCGACTTTTTTCAGTTTTTTCACTTTTATCACTTTGTCACTTCTCACTTTAACTTTTCACTACACTTCATTCACTTCACTTTATTCTATTTTATATATTTTTTATTTCATTCCATTTTACATGTTTCTCAATCGTATGGGTGTCGCGTTTTCGTGACGTGACGCTTTTTCGTGACGGTCACGTGATTTTTTTTCACCTAGCCTCCCATCCGCGAACCGTCCGATAAAGAACTTCGTTCTAAAACTACCACCGGTTCTAACCCTACACCTGTGGCCCAAGAAGTATTATGACATTTATGACCGAAAAGAAACTCGACGGGACTTATTTTTTTCAAAACAGTAAGTAATACATTATTAGATCTTAAAGATACAAAATAATGCGTAGTTCTTCAAGAAGACATATCAAAACAGCTTGAGAGACAGATAATGTACCCATTGTTTAATTATAAAGAAAAATAAATCCTAATCTGACTGCTTCACAAAACGTTTGATATGTTTTCCTACCTAAACGGTGTCCTATAAATGTTAGATGATTTTGTAGTAGTTTTTTGGTTTGGGCCATGCATCTTTGTCCGTCATATATAGTCCTCGAACCTGGAATAACCCTTTGACATTCATGACATTTTCAAATATTTCTTAAGAGCGGGTAAAGGTAAATTTAAAGCATCGACGGGTATGTTATAAATATGAACACCTTGACCAAAAAATGACAAATTATTTCAATACCAAATTTCATCTAAATACGTACAGCGGTTATTGGTTGTTTCTTCCCCATGTAAACTTCCACCCCTTTTGCATCCGCTTAAGGGATAATTTCGGAGATAAAACTATTTTATTTCCTTTTCCAGAGCTCAAATTATCTCCATACCAAATTTTATCTAAATCGATTCTGCGGTTAATAATTCCCTTTATAAATTTCCAACTACCTTTTCACCCCTTTAGGGTTGATTTTGGGGTAAAAACTATCCTTTGTCCTTTCTCGAGACCCATACTATCTCCATACACATTTCCATCTAAATCAGTTCAGCGGTAAAAAATTCGTCATACCAACTTCCAACCCCCTTTTCACCCCCACAAGGGTTTGAAAACTAACCTATGACGTTTCTCGAGACTCAAATTATCTCCATACTAATTTCTATCAAAATCGTTTCAGCGGTTAAAAATTCTCCATACAAACTTTCAACCCCATTTTCATCCCCACCAGGGTTGATTTTCGGGATTAAAACTATATATTATCCTTTCCCGGGACTCAAACTATCTCTATGCAAAATTTCATCAAAATCCGTTCAGCCGTTTTCACGTGATGCGCGGTCAAATAAACAGACAAACAGATAAACAGACAAACAGACAAAAATTCTAAAAATTGTTGTAACGTGTTCTGTTATCGATTCTAAGTATCCCCAGCCAACTTTTTTTCGATTATCTTCCATGTACAGACTTTCGACCCTCTTCAGCTTTATTATATGTATAGATGGCCTTACGGGATACTTGTAGTAATGGTTGAGGAATTAGAATGGATTTAATATACTTTGTTTTATATCTTGACTTACTTAATGGTGATGGCAGTATTGCAACATCGATTAAATTATCCAGAATTATTATAAGTAATATTCTTTAATAAACATCATTGCATTTACTATGGTTGTTCTTAGCATTTTATATTTATAAAATGGACTCTCTCCTTTAATCTATTCAATGTTGAATAAATGAAATAAATTATATTTTGTCTCTTATTAACTAAATCTGACATCAGAAGTCAGGGATCTTAAACACGCTCTACGCCTATAAAATTAATGTTTCAGATGACTTTCCACGTGGAATGCTGCACCATACCTATATATCAATATAGTTTTTATTGATAGTTCTTATCAGGCCTCACCAAATTTCAGCTTTCTAGTGCGAACGGTAACTGAGCTAGACCGCGGACAGACGGACACGGACATGGCGAAACTATAAGGGTTCCTAGTTGACTACGGAACCCTAAAAAGAGATAAATAGTAGTTTTTTGTAACTGTTGCGTAATAAGGCCTAATTATGTACAGAAGCATACACTGCTTTAGCTGGTAGGAACGAAGTTATGTTATTTCATTTTTGAATTTTTTTTGGGAATTTTTTTTTGTATTTTTTTGAAATTGTTGAAATTTTAAAAATTTTATTTGAAATTTTTTAAATTTTTGAAATATTTGCCATTTTTAGGGTTCCGTACCTCGAAATGAAAAAACGGAACCCTTATAGGATCACTTTGTTGTCCGTCTGTCTGTCTGTCTGTCTGTCTGTCTGTCTGTCAAGACCATTTTTCTCAGGAACGCGTGGAGGTATCAAGCTGAAATTTATATCAAATACTCAGGTCTATTGTCCCTTAAAGCTGTGAAAAAATCAAACTTAAAAACCAACGCAATCAAAAGATACAGTCGTTTATGCTGCAAATTTTAGAGTTTTTCGGCACTTGCAAAACCTACGGGGTACTTCCCGTGAACTCAGAAACTTGAAATTTGGCACGAAGCAACGTCATATAGCATAGACAATGGAAAAATTACAAAAAGTAGACATTTTTAGTAAAATCATACAAAAAAATATTTTATTTTATTTTAAACTTACTACCTTTTTCCTCGTAAACGCGTGGAGGTATTAAATTGAAATTCATGTCAAATACTCAGCGCTCTAAGACCTTTCAAGTGTAGCAAAACCAAACTTTTATGTCAACGCAATCAAAAGAAATTGCAATTTAAGTCGCTTATTTTGAAACTGAGTACTCGCAAGAAACTCAAAACCTAAAGGGTACTTCCCGTAAACTCAGAAACTTGAAACTTGGCACGAAAAAACTTCATATATCATAGACAAATGAAAAATTACGAAAAGTAGACATTTTTAGTAAAATCATACAAAAAAATATTTTTTTTTATTTTAAACTTACTACCTTTTTCCTCGTAAACGCGTGGAGGTATTAAATTGAAATTCATGTCAAATACTCAGCGCTCTAAGACCTTTCAAGTGTAGCAAAACCAAACTTTTATGTCAACGCAATCAAAAGAAATTGCAATTTAAGTCGCTTATTTTGAAACTGAGTACTCGCAAGAAACTCAAAACCTAAAGGGTACTTCCCGTAAACTCAGAAACGTGAAACTTGGCACGAAAAAACTTCATATATCACAGACAAATGACAAATTACGAAAAGTAGACATTTTTAGTAAAATCATACAAAAAATATTTTTTGACATTTTAAACTTACTACCTTTTTCCTCGTAAACGCGTAGAGGTATTAAATTGAAATTCATGTTAAATACTCAGGGCTATAGGACCTTTCCGATGTAGCAAAACCAAACTTTTATGTGAACGCAATCAAAAGAAATAGCAATTTAAGTCGCATATTTTGAAACTGAGTACTCGCAAGAAACTCAAAACCTTGAAACTTGGTTCGAAGAAACTTCATATAGCACAGACAAAGGAAAAATTACGAAAAGTAGACATTTTTAGTAAAATCATACAAAAAATATTTTTTGAAATTTTAAACTTACTACCTTTTTCCTCGTAAACGCGTAGAGGTATTAAATTGAAATAAGTAATAAGCATACTACAACTTTTGCTTGTTATAGGTTTGTACGGAACCCTCGGTGCGCGAGTCCGACTCGCACTTGGCTGTTTTTTTTTACTTTTAGGTTCTCGACTTTTTTCAGTTTTTTCACTTTTATCACTTTGTCACTTCTCACTTTAACTTTTCACTACACTTCATTCACTTCACTTTATTCTATTTTATATATTTTTTATTTCATTCCATTTTACATGTTTCTCAATCGTATGGGTGTCGCGTTTTCGTGACGTGACGGTCACGTGATTTTTTTTCACCTAGCCTCCCATCCGCGAACCGTCCGATAAAGAACTTCGTTCCAAAACTACCACCGGTTCTAACCCTACACCTGTGGCCCAAGAAGTATTATGACATTTATGACCGAAAAGAAACTCGACGGGACTTATTTTTTTCAAAACAGTAAGTAATACATTATTAGATCTTAAAGATACAAAATAATGCGTAGTTCTTCAAGAAGACATATCAAAACAGCTTGAGAGACAGATAATGTACCCATTGTTTAATTATAAAGAAAAATAAATCCTAATCTGACTGCTTCACAAAACGTTTGATATGTTTTCCTACCTAAACGGTGTCCTATAAATGTTAGATGATTTTGTAGTAGTTTTTTGGTTTGGGCCATGCATCTTTGTCCGTCATATATAGTCCTCGAACCTGGAATAACCCTTTGACATTCATGACATTTTCAAATATTTCTTAAGAGCGGGTAAAGGTAAATTTAAAGCATCGACGGGTATGTTATAAATATGAACACCTTGACCAAAAAATTACAAATTATTTCAATACCAAATTTCATCTAAATACGTACAGCGGTTATTGGTTGTTTCTTCCCCATGTAAACTTCCACCCCTTTTGCATCCGCTTAAGGGATAATTTCGGAGATAAAACTATTTTATTTCCTTTTCCAGAGCTCAAATTATCTCCATACCAAATTTTATCTAAATCGATTCTGCGGTTAATAATTCCCTTTATAAATTTCCAACTACCTTTTCACCCCTTTAGGGTTGATTTTGGGGTAAAAACTATCCTTTGTCCTTTCTCGAGACCCATACTATCTCCATACACATTTCCATCTAAATCAGTTCAGCGGTAAAAAATTCGTCATACCAACTTCCAACCCCCTTTTCACCCCCACAAGGGTTTGAAAACTAACCTATGACGTTTCTCGAGACTCAAATTATCTCCATACTAATTTCTATCAAAATCGTTTCAGCGGTTAAAAATTCTCCATACAAACTTTCAACCCCATTTTCATCCCCACCAGGGTTGATTTTCGGGATTAAAACTATATATTATCCTTTCCCGGGACTCAAACTATCTCTATGCAAAATTTCATCAAAATCCGTTCAGCCGTTTTCACGTGATGCGCGGTCAAATAAACAGACAAACAGATAAACAGACAAACAGACAAAAATTCTAAAAATTGTTGTAACGTGTTCTGTTATCGATTCTAAGTATCCCCAGCCAACTTTTTTTCGATTATCTTCCATGTACAGACTTTCGACCCTCTTCAGCTTTATTATATGTATAGACTAGCTGTGCCCGCGGCTCCGCCCGCGTGGAATTCGGTCTGTGTCAGTAAGCGGCTAATTCACCCCTAATTCCTCTCCCGCTACCCTGGAGGCGGAACTTGAAGTAAAGTTGACAGATGACGCTAGAGGACAGTAGTCCTAATAAAATATTTTACAATTACCACTTAATGAAACTAACTACACTCAAAAATGAATACCTTTTTTTATCATATTTTTTTTTTTTTGGCATGATTTAAACGACATAGAGTAGTAGACAAAAGTGGTCCTGTATCAGACGATACAGGACCACTTTTGTATTTATACGTTCATGTCCACGGCAAATTTCATCCAAATCGATCCTCCCGTCAAATCAGTCAAAGCATGAAAGGTAAGAACAGGCGCTGTTGAAATTTGGGGTGGGGGGGGGGGGGGGGGTCACAAATGCAGAAATGATTTTTTTCTATTTGAGGTGCACTTGGAGGGGGGTGTCGGTCCATGACCCATGCATCCATGACCCAGACGTTGAATTTGAGCATGGTGAGATGAGAACCGGCCAAGAGCATGTCGGGCGATGCTCAGTGTAGAGTTTCGTAGAGGCCACCCTGTTACAAAACATCCGTTCAAAAGGTCGTTTATTAAGGGATATTTGATAGATAGATAGATAAACACTTTATTATTTGGCGACGCTTACGTCATTTTACTATTCGACACTTCCTTTCGCTATGCGTTTTTGACTGATAATTCAAAAAGGGCTGAACCGATTTTATTCAATATAGTTTTTATTGATAGTTCTTATCAGGCCTCACCAAATTTCAGCTTTCTAGTGCGAACGGTAACTGAGCTAGACCGCGGACAGACGGACACGGACATGGCGAAACTATAAGGGTTCCTAGTTGACTACGGAACCCTAAAAAGAGATAAATAGTAGTTTTTTGTAACTGTTGCGTAATAAGGCCTAATTATGTACAGAAGCATACACTGCTTTAGCTGGTAGGAACGAAGTTATGTTATTTCATTTTTGAATTTTTTTTGGGAATTTTTTTTTGTATTTTTTTGAAATTGTTGAAATTTTAAAAATTTTATTTGAAATTTTTTAAATTTTTGAAATATTTGCCATTTTTAGGGTTCCGTACCTCGAAATGAAAAAACGGAACCCTTATAGGATCACTTTGTTGTCCGTCTGTCTGTCTGTCTGTCTGTCTGTCTGTCTGTCAAGACCATTTTTCTCAGGAACGCGTGGAGGTATCAAGCTGAAATTTATATCAAATACTCAGGTCTATTGTCCCTTAAAGCTGTGAAAAAATCAAACTTAAAAACCAACGCAATCAAAAGATACAGTCGTTTATGCTGCAAATTTTAGAGTTTTTCGGCACTTGCAAAACCTACGGGGTACTTCCCGTGAACTCAGAAACTTGAAATTTGGCACGAAGCAACGTCATATAGCATAGACAATGGAAAAATTACAAAAAGTAGACATTTTTAGTAAAATCATACAAAAAAATATTTTATTTTATTTTAAACTTACTACCTTTTTCCTCGTAAACGCGTGGAGGTATTAAATTGAAATTCATGTCAAATACTCAGCGCTCTAAGACCTTTCAAGTGTAGCAAAACCAAACTTTTATGTCAACGCAATCAAAAGAAATTGCAATTTAAGTCGCTTATTTTGAAACTGAGTACTCGCAAGAAACTCAAAACCTAAAGGGTACTTCCCGTAAACTCAGAAACTTGAAACTTGGCACGAAAAAACTTCATATATCATAGACAAATGAAAAATTACGAAAAGTAGACATTTTTAGTAAAATCATACAAAAAAATATTTTTTTTTATTTTAAACTTACTACCTTTTTCCTCGTAAACGCGTGGAGGTATTAAATTGAAATTCATGTCAAATACTCAGCGCTCTAAGACCTTTCA
Organism: Pammene aurita; assembly: GCA_947086415.1. Lineage (NCBI taxonomy): Eukaryota > Metazoa > Arthropoda > Insecta > Lepidoptera > Tortricidae > Pammene > Pammene aurita. The sequence goes on from OX352303.1 coordinate 11,100,136, forward strand.
AGTGTAGCAAAACCAAACTTTTATGTCAACGCAATCAAAAGAAATTGCAATTTAAGTCGCTTATTTTGAAACTGAGTACTCGCAAGAAACTCAAAACCTAAAGGGTACTTCCCGTAAACTCAGAAACGTGAAACTTGGCACGAAAAAACTTCATATATCACAGACAAATGACAAATTACGAAAAGTAGACATTTTTAGTAAAATCATACAAAAAATATTTTTTGACATTTTAAACTTACTACCTTTTTCCTCGTAAACGCGTAGAGGTATTAAATTGAAATTCATGTTAAATACTCAGGGCTATAGGACCTTTCCGATGTAGCAAAACCAAACTTTTATGTGAACGCAATCAAAAGAAATAGCAATTTAAGTCGCATATTTTGAAACTGAGTACTCGCAAGAAACTCAAAACCTAAAGGGTACTTCCCGTAAACTCAGAAACTTGAAACTTGGCACGAAGAAACTTGAAACTTGGTTCGAAGAAACTTCATATAGCACAGACAAAGGAAAAATTACGAAAAGTAGACATTTTTAGTAAAATCATACAAAAAATATTTTTTGAAATTTTAAACTTACTACCTTTTTCCTCGTAAACGCGTAGAGGTATTAAATTGAAATAAGTAATAAGCATACTACAACTTTTGCTTGTTATAGGTTTGTACGGAACCCTCGGTGCGCGAGTCCGACTCGCACTTGGCTGTTTTTTTTTACTTTTAGGTTCTCGACTTTTTTCAGTTTTTTCACTTTTATCACTTTGTCACTTCTCACTTTAACTTTTCACTACACTTCATTCACTTCACTTTATTCTATTTTATATATTTTTTATTTCATTCCATTTTACATGTTTCTCAATCGTATGGGTGTCGCGTTTTCGTGACGTGACGCTTTTTCGTGACGGTCACGTGATTTTTTTTCACCTAGCCTCCCATCCGCGAACCGTCCGATAAAGAACTTCGTTCTAAAACTACCACCGGTTCTAACCCTACACCTGTGGCCCAAGAAGTATTATGACATTTATGACCGAAAAGAAACTCGACGGGACTTATTTTTTTCAAAACAGTAAGTAATACATTATTAGATCTTAAAGATACAAAATAATGCGTAGTTCTTCAAGAAGACATATCAAAACAGCTTGAGAGACAGATAATGTACCCATTGTTTAATTATAAAGAAAAATAAATCCTAATCTGACTGCTTCACAAAACGTTTGATATGTTTTCCTACCTAAACGGTGTCCTATAAATGTTAGATGATTTTGTAGTAGTTTTTTGGTTTGGGCCATGCATCTTTGTCCGTCATATATAGTCCTCGAACCTGGAATAACCCTTTGACATTCATGACATTTTCAAATATTTCTTAAGAGCGGGTAAAGGTAAATTTAAAGCATCGACGGGTATGTTATAAATATGAACACCTTGACCAAAAAATTACAAATTATTTCAATACCAAATTTCATCTAAATACGTACAGCGGTTATTGGTTGTTTCTTCCCCATGTAAACTTCCACCCCTTTTGCATCCGCTTAAGGGATAATTTCGGAGATAAAACTATTTTATTTCCTTTTCCAGAGCTCAAATTATCTCCATACCAAATTTTATCTAAATCGATTCTGCGGTTAATAATTCCCTTTATAAATTTCCAACTACCTTTTCACCCCTTTAGGGTTGATTTTGGGGTAAAAACTATCCTTTGTCCTTTCTCGAGACCCATACTATCTCCATACACATTTCCATCTAAATCAGTTCAGCGGTAAAAAATTCGTCATACCAACTTCCAACCCCCTTTTCACCCCCACAAGGGTTTGAAAACTAACCTATGACGTTTCTCGAGACTCAAATTATCTCCATACTAATTTCTATCAAAATCGTTTCAGCGGTTAAAAATTCTCCATACAAACTTTCAACCCCATTTTCATCCCCACCAGGGTTGATTTTCGGGATTAAAACTATATATTATCCTTTCCCGGGACTCAAACTATCTCTATGCAAAATTTCATCAAAATCCGTTCAGCCGTTTTCACGTGATGCGCGGTCAAATAAACAGACAAACAGATAAACAGACAAACAGACAAAAATTCTAAAAATTGTTGTAACGTGTTCTGTTATCGATTCTAAGTATCCCCAGCCAACTTTTTTTCGATTATCTTCCATGTACAGACTTTCGACCCTCTTCAGCTTTATTATATGTATAGATGGCCTTACGGGATACTTGTAGTAATGGTTGAGGAATTAGAATGGATTTAATATACTTTGTTTTATATCTTGACTTACTTAATGGTGATGGCAGTATTGCAACATCGATTAAATTATCCAGAATTATTATAAGTAATATTCTTTAATAAACATCATTGCATTTACTATGGTTGTTCTTAGCATTTTATATTTATAAAATGGACTCTCTCCTTTAATCTATTCAATGTTGAATAAATGAAATAAATTATATTTTGTCTCTTATTAACTAAATCTGACATCAGAAGTCAGGGATCTTAAACACGCTCTACGCCTATAAAATTAATGTTTCAGATGACTTTCCACGTGGAATGCTGCACCATACCTATATATCAATATAGTTTTTATTGATAGTTCTTATCAGGCCTCACCAAATTTCAGCTTTCTAGTGCGAACGGTAACTGAGCTAGACCGCGGACAGACGGACACGGACATGGCGAAACTATAAGGGTTCCTAGTTGACTACGGAACCCTAAAAAGAGATAAATAGTAGTTTTTTGTAACTGTTGCGTAATAAGGCCTAATTATGTACAGAAGCATACACTGCTTTAGCTGGTAGGAACGAAGTTATGTTATTTCATTTTTGAATTTTTTTTGGGAATTTTTTTTTGTATTTTTTTGAAATTGTTGAAATTTTAAAAATTTTATTTGAAATTTTTTAAATTTTTGAAATATTTGCCATTTTTAGGGTTCCGTACCTCGAAATGAAAAAACGGAACCCTTATAGGATCACTTTGTTGTCCGTCTGTCTGTCTGTCTGTCTGTCTGTCTGTCTGTCAAGACCATTTTTCTCAGGAACGCGTGGAGGTATCAAGCTGAAATTTATATCAAATACTCAGGTCTATTGTCCCTTAAAGCTGTGAAAAAATCAAACTTAAAAACCAACGCAATCAAAAGATACAGTCGTTTATGCTGCAAATTTTAGAGTTTTTCGGCACTTGCAAAACCTACGGGGTACTTCCCGTGAACTCAGAAACTTGAAATTTGGCACGAAGCAACGTCATATAGCATAGACAATGGAAAAATTACAAAAAGTAGACATTTTTAGTAAAATCATACAAAAAAATATTTTATTTTATTTTAAACTTACTACCTTTTTCCTCGTAAACGCGTGGAGGTATTAAATTGAAATTCATGTCAAATACTCAGCGCTCTAAGACCTTTCAAGTGTAGCAAAACCAAACTTTTATGTCAACGCAATCAAAAGAAATTGCAATTTAAGTCGCTTATTTTGAAACTGAGTACTCGCAAGAAACTCAAAACCTAAAGGGTACTTCCCGTAAACTCAGAAACTTGAAACTTGGCACGAAAAAACTTCATATATCATAGACAAATGAAAAATTACGAAAAGTAGACATTTTTAGTAAAATCATACAAAAAAATATTTTTTTTTATTTTAAACTTACTACCTTTTTCCTCGTAAACGCGTGGAGGTATTAAATTGAAATTCATGTCAAATACTCAGCGCTCTAAGACCTTTCAAGTGTAGCAAAACCAAACTTTTATGTCAACGCAATCAAAAGAAATTGCAATTTAAGTCGCTTATTTTGAAACTGAGTACTCGCAAGAAACTCAAAACCTAAAGGGTACTTCCCGTAAACTCAGAAACGTGAAACTTGGCACGAAAAAACTTCATATATCACAGACAAATGACAAATTACGAAAAGTAGACATTTTTAGTAAAATCATACAAAAAATATTTTTTGACATTTTAAACTTACTACCTTTTTCCTCGTAAACGCGTAGAGGTATTAAATTGAAATTCATGTTAAATACTCAGGGCTATAGGACCTTTCCGATGTAGCAAAACCAAACTTTTATGTGAACGCAATCAAAAGAAATAGCAATTTAAGTCGCATATTTTGAAACTGAGTACTCGCAAGAAACTCAAAACCTAAAGGGTACTTCCCGTAAACTCAGAAACTTGAAACTTGGCACGAAGAAACTTGAAACTTGGTTCGAAGAAACTTCATATAGCACAGACAAAGGAAAAATTACGAAAAGTAGACATTTTTAGTAAAATCATACAAAAAATATTTTTTGAAATTTTAAACTTACTACCTTTTTCCTCGTAAACGCGTAGAGGTATTAAATTGAAATAAGTAATAAGCATACTACAACTTTTGCTTGTTATAGGTTTGTACGGAACCCTCGGTGCGCGAGTCCGACTCGCACTTGGCTGTTTTTTTTTACTTTTAGGTTCTCGACTTTTTTCAGTTTTTTCACTTTTATCACTTTGTCACTTCTCACTTTAACTTTTCACTACACTTCATTCACTTCACTTTATTCTATTTTATATATTTTTTATTTCATTCCATTTTACATGTTTCTCAATCGTATGGGTGTCGCGTTTTCGTGACGTGACGCTTTTTCGTGACGGTCACGTGATTTTTTTTCACCTAGCCTCCCATCCGCGAACCGTCCGATAAAGAACTTCGTTCTAAAACTACCACCGGTTCTAACCCTACACCTGTGGCCCAAGAAGTATTATGACATTTATGACCGAAAAGAAACTCGACGGGACTTATTTTTTTCAAAACAGTAAGTAATACATTATTAGATCTTAAAGATACAAAATAATGCGTAGTTCTTCAAGAAGACATATCAAAACAGCTTGAGAGACAGATAATGTACCCATTGTTTAATTATAAAGAAAAATAAATCCTAATCTGACTGCTTCACAAAACGTTTGATATGTTTTCCTACCTAAACGGTGTCCTATAAATGTTAGATGATTTTGTAGTAGTTTTTTGGTTTGGGCCATGCATCTTTGTCCGTCATATATAGTCCTCGAACCTGGAATAACCCTTTGACATTCATGACATTTTCAAATATTTCTTAAGAGCGGGTAAAGGTAAATTTAAAGCATCGACGGGTATGTTATAAATATGAACACCTTGACCAAAAAATTACAAATTATTTCAATACCAAATTTCATCTAAATACGTACAGCGGTTATTGGTTGTTTCTTCCCCATGTAAACTTCCACCCCTTTTGCATCCGCTTAAGGGATAATTTCGGAGATAAAACTATTTTATTTCCTTTTCCAGAGCTCAAATTATCTCCATACCAAATTTTATCTAAATCGATTCTGCGGTTAATAATTCCCTTTATAAATTTCCAACTACCTTTTCACCCCTTTAGGGTTGATTTTGGGGTAAAAACTATCCTTTGTCCTTTCTCGAGACCCATACTATCTCCATACACATTTCCATCTAAATCAGTTCAGCGGTAAAAAATTCGTCATACCAACTTCCAACCCCCTTTTCACCCCCACAAGGGTTTGAAAACTAACCTATGACGTTTCTCGAGACTCAAATTATCTCCATACTAATTTCTATCAAAATCGTTTCAGCGGTTAAAAATTCTCCATACAAACTTTCAACCCCATTTTCATCCCCACCAGGGTTGATTTTCGGGATTAAAACTATATATTATCCTTTCCCGGGACTCAAACTATCTCTATGCAAAATTTCATCAAAATCCGTTCAGCCGTTTTCACGTGATGCGCGGTCAAATAAACAGACAAACAGATAAACAGACAAACAGACAAAAATTCTAAAAATTGTTGTAACGTGTTCTGTTATCGATTCTAAGTATCCCCAGCCAACTTTTTTTCGATTATCTTCCATGTACAGACTTTCGACCCTCTTCAGCTTTATTATATGTATAGATGGCCTTACGGGATACTTGTAGTAATGGTTGAGGAATTAGAATGGATTTAATATACTTTGTTTTATATCTTGACTTACTTAATGGTGATGGCAGTATTGCAACATCGATTAAATTATCCAGAATTATTATAAGTAATATTCTTTAATAAACATCATTGCATTTACTATGGTTGTTCTTAGCATTTTATATTTATAAAATGGACTCTCTCCTTTAATCTATTCAATGTTGAATAAATGAAATAAATTATATTTTGTCTCTTATTAACTAAATCTGACATCAGAAGTCAGGGATCTTAAACACGCTCTACGCCTATAAAATTAATGTTTCAGATGACTTTCCACGTGGAATGCTGCACCATACCTATATATCAATATAGTTTTTATTGATAGTTCTTATCAGGCCTCACCAAATTTCAGCTTTCTAGTGCGAACGGTAACTGAGCTAGACCGCGGACAGACGGACACGGACATGGCGAAACTATAAGGGTTCCTAGTTGACTACGGAACCCTAAAAAGAGATAAATAGTAGTTTTTTGTAACTGTTGCGTAATAAGGCCTAATTATGTACAGAAGCATACACTGCTTTAGCTGGTAGGAACGAAGTTATGTTATTTCATTTTTGAATTTTTTTTGGGAATTTTTTTTTGTATTTTTTTGAAATTGTTGAAATTTTAAAAATTTTATTTGAAATTTTTTAAATTTTTGAAATATTTGCCATTTTTAGGGTTCCGTACCTCGAAATGAAAAAACGGAACCCTTATAGGATCACTTTGTTGTCCGTCTGTCTGTCTGTCTGTCTGTCTGTCTGTCTGTCAAGACCATTTTTCTCAGGAACGCGTGGAGGTATCAAGCTGAAATTTATATCAAATACTCAGGTCTATTGTCCCTTAAAGCTGTGAAAAAATCAAACTTAAAAACCAACGCAATCAAAAGATACAGTCGTTTATGCTGCAAATTTTAGAGTTTTTCGGCACTTGCAAAACCTACGGGGTACTTCCCGTGAACTCAGAAACTTGAAATTTGGCACGAAGCAACGTCATATAGCATAGACAATGGAAAAATTACAAAAAGTAGACATTTTTAGTAAAATCATACAAAAAAATATTTTATTTTATTTTAAACTTACTACCTTTTTCCTCGTAAACGCGTGGAGGTATTAAATTGAAATTCATGTCAAATACTCAGCGCTCTAAGACCTTTCAAGTGTAGCAAAACCAAACTTTTATGTCAACGCAATCAAAAGAAATTGCAATTTAAGTCGCTTATTTTGAAACTGAGTACTCGCAAGAAACTCAAAACCTAAAGGGTACTTCCCGTAAACTCAGAAACTTGAAACTTGGCACGAAAAAACTTCATATATCATAGACAAATGAAAAATTACGAAAAGTAGACATTTTTAGTAAAATCATACAAAAAAATATTTTTTTTTATTTTAAACTTACTACCTTTTTCCTCGTAAACGCGTGGAGGTATTAAATTGAAATTCATGTCAAATACTCAGCGCTCTAAGACCTTTCAAGTGTAGCAAAACCAAACTTTTATGTCAACGCAATCAAAAGAAATTGCAATTTAAGTCGCTTATTTTGAAACTGAGTACTCGCAAGAAACTCAAAACCTAAAGGGTACTTCCCGTAAACTCAGAAACGTGAAACTTGGCACGAAAAAACTTCATATATCACAGACAAATGACAAATTACGAAAAGTAGACATTTTTAGTAAAATCATACAAAAAATATTTTTTGACATTTTAAACTTACTACCTTTTTCCTCGTAAACGCGTAGAGGTATTAAATTGAAATTCATGTTAAATACTCAGGGCTATAGGACCTTTCCGATGTAGCAAAACCAAACTTTTATGTGAACGCAATCAAAAGAAATAGCAATTTAAGTCGCATATTTTGAAACTGAGTACTCGCAAGAAACTCAAAACCTAAAGGGTACTTCCCGTAAACTCAGAAACTTGAAACTTGGCACGAAGAAACTTGAAACTTGGTTCGAAGAAACTTCATATAGCACAGACAAAGGAAAAATTACGAAAAGTAGACATTTTTAGTAAAATCATACAAAAAATATTTTTTGAAATTTTAAACTTACTACCTTTTTCCTCGTAAACGCGTAGAGGTATTAAATTGAAATAAGTAATAAGCATACTACAACTTTTGCTTGTTATAGGTTTGTACGGAACCCTCGGTGCGCGAGTCCGACTCGCACTTGGCTGTTTTTTTTTACTTTTAGGTTCTCGACTTTTTTCAGTTTTTTCACTTTTATCACTTTGTCACTTCTCACTTTAACTTTTCACTACACTTCATTCACTTCACTTTATTCTATTTTATATATTTTTTATTTCATTCCATTTTACATGTTTCTCAATCGTATGGGTGTCGCGTTTTCGTGACGTGACGCTTTTTCGTGACGGTCACGTGATTTTTTTTCACCTAGCCTCCCATCCGCGAACCGTCCGATAAAGAACTTCGTTCCAAAACTACCACCGGTTCTAACCCTACACCTGTGGCCCAAGAAGTATTATGACATTTATGACCGAAAAGAAACTCGACGGGACTTATTTTTTTCAAAACAGTAAGTAATACATTATTAGATCTTAAAGATACAAAATAATGCGTAGTTCTTCAAGAAGACATATCAAAACAGCTTGAGAGACAGATAATGTACCCATTGTTTAATTATAAAGAAAAATAAATCCTAATCTGACTGCTTCACAAAACGTTTGATATGTTTTCCTACCTAAACGGTGTCCTATAAATGTTAGATGATTTTGTAGTAGTTTTTTGGTTTGGGCCATGCATCTTTGTCCGTCATATATAGTCCTCGAACCTGGAATAACCCTTTGACATTCATGACATTTTCAAATATTTCTTAAGAGCGGGTAAAGGTAAATTTAAAGCATCGACGGGTATGTTATAAATATGAACACCTTGACCAAAAAATTACAAATTATTTCAATACCAAATTTCATGTAAATACGTACAGCGGTTATTGGTTGTTTCTTCCCCATGTAAACTTCCACCCCTTTTGCATCCGCTTAAGGGATAATTTCGGAGATAAAACTATTTTATTTCCTTTTCCAGAGCTCAAATTATCTCCATACCAAATTTTATCTAAATCGATTCTGCGGTTAATAATTCCCTTTATAAATTTCCAACTACCTTTTCACCCCTTTAGGGTTGATTTTGGGGTAAAAACTATCCTTTGTCCTTTCTCGAGACCCATACTATCTCCATACACATTTCCATCTAAATCAGTTCAGCGGTAAAAAATTCGTCATACCAACTTCCAACCCCCTTTTCACCCCCACAAGGGTTTGAAAACTAACCTATGACGTTTCTCGAGACTCAAATTATCTCCATACTAATTTCTATCAAAATCGTTTCAGCGGTTAAAAATTCTCCATACAAACTTTCAACCCCATTTTCATCCCCACCAGGGTTGATTTTCGGGATTAAAACTATATATTATCCTTTCCCGGGACTCAAACTATCTCTATGCAAAATTTCATCAAAATCCGTTCAGCCGTTTTCACGTGATGCGCGGTCAAATAAACAGACAAACAGATAAACAGACAAACAGACAAAAATTCTAAAAATTGTTGTAACGTGTTCTGTTATCGATTCTAAGTATCCCCAGCCAACTTTTTTTCGATTATCTTCCATGTACAGACTTTCGACCCTCTTCAGCTTTATTATATGTATAGATGGCCTTACGGGATACTTGTAGTAATGGTTGAGGAATTAGAATGGATTTAATATACTTTGTTTTATATCTTGACTTACTTAATGGTGATGGCAGTATTGCAACATCGATTAAATTATCCAGAATTATTATAAGTAATATTCTTTAATAAACATCATTGCATTTACTATGGTTGTTCTTAGCATTTTATATTTATAAAATGGACTCTCTCCTTTAATCTATTCAATGTTGAATAAATGAAATAAATTATATTTTGTCTCTTATTAACTAAATCTGACATCAGAAGTCAGGGATCTTAAACACGCTCTACGCCTATAAAATTAATGTTTCAGATGACTTTCCACGTGGAATGCTGCACCATACCTATACATCATAGGCTGAAATTACTGGAAATATGGGCCAGCTGACTATCTGACACCAACGGAAAATCAAGGAAAGGTTTAGTTCCAATTTGTTTTATATTTATATCGCGTAAAAAATAAGAACAAACACTTGCTTATACACATATATTTTGCTTCTAACTCGTGTAATGATTTTTTTTTCTCACTGAAGTGCTTACAGTAATGATTGAGTTAGGTATATTAAATTTTATCCATCTATAACAAATAAGTACCTACAAAATATGTTAAGTATTGCTGTCTGTGAGTATTTTCACGTATAAGTACTTACTTATACTTAGGTGGATAAATACAAAGGATATGATACCTTTCAAATTGACATAACAGATGCAGTTCGTGACATCAACTACTACTCCGTGCCTCCCATGGTGGCCACCAACGAGCAGACTGCGGCTGGACAACAGGAGTATACCTGGAGCTCGAAATTATCTAATGGTGTGAAGTGAAGAATGGTGGTTAGTGTGAAGTGTGAAGAATGGTGGCTAGTATGAAGTGTAATTGCGGTATGCCATGATTTTTTTTTATTCGATAGAGGAACACTATACTTGAAGATCTTTTTGCTGAGAAATCTTTTGCTTTGTTGTGTTCTTTAGTTAAGAAAAACAAGAATATCCTATATCTTATACAAATCGTTTAAAAAATAATAATATTAACGAAACGTACAAAAAAAAACTTGATGACCATCATTATGAACTGTGTTTATTGAATTATAAATCGCATAGTTAAACTTATTCTTGCTAAGTTTTAAGCACATTTAAATCGCAATTAGGGCTTGCAATTAGAGTATTTCGAATAGTAATTTGGTTGGAAATTATTCGAAATATTCGTATTATCCGGATAATATCCGAATAATTGCAGGCATTAATCGTAATACGTACTAGGCTATAATATTATTATTATTAGTGTTCGGCGACAGGTAGCAATATGTCATTTTGACGTCAAACATAATAACCAACATGGATAACCCTGACGTCAAAAATAAAATAATACGTGATATGCTATAAAGAAATAAACTTAATATTTAATATTATTATCGACAATCCACTTATCTAAAGATCACGATCTCTCTACATCAAAAGACGTGAGTCTTGCGAGGTTGTAAAGTGATAGTTCACCATTATCATTCAAAAAAATACCTCTCTATAGCAAAAATATATTGATATTAAATACAAATTAAGTGGCATCCATAACAATTTCCGTCCTAAAATGGCTGCCTGTGTTCGATGATTTTTCTTGGACTGTATGATATCTAATGAATATTTACGTATTTCCTTGTCACTATTTCGCAGTACGATACCTCTTTTCATCTCTACAGATCATTAACGTTATCCGCAGTACTGCCATTTTAAGGGTAAACGCCTTAAGCAAATCATGATATACCTACCGTCATACCGTCAACGATGATACAAGTTTTTCATTAAAAAAAAGGGGGAATTTCTTATTAATGAAACAATTCGATGTAGCAGTTCATTAATCTTTTTATAAAAATGGTATCATTCACTTAAATGTACTTACATTCTAGCTTATGTACTACATTTTAAATTATAATGTATTACGTATTAACGTAATTAAAAGTAATAATTGGGAAAGTAGATACAATATAGTAAATCGTAGTGTCAGGCTATACAACAAGACAATGCCAAGTTGTGATTAGTACATAGATGAAGCAAACGTAAAAAAATATATATTATATATTTAGGTATGCAGTTGTGACATACACCTCGAGATACCAACGAGTTTCTACTTACAGTATTACCAATTACAAATAAAGTAATAATATTTTCAGATGATAGTTTTACTCGTATGACTACTAAATTCACGATTTCTTGATCAGATATGATCTGAGAACTGTTAGTAAAATTTAAATTAGTTAAAGTTATTTGAAATTGTAAAAGATTTCAGTACCTTGAGACTTGAACAGATATTTAAAAACAGAAGATTTGGTTTCCGTTATCTGCAGAATGACCGAGCGGATATAAAATAATTATTGCTAATTGTTATTTCATCATCCAATCTCCATACTAGTAACTAAATTCTGAAACAATCAAGTATTAGAAAGCGGATAAAATGCACCTTCCCCGGGACCTCCTGCTTCGAAGGCAGGGCAGAGTTGGGCGATATTTAGATAATTTATTGTCTAGATAATAATTTCAAATAAATTTATTAGAAGATAAATTCAATCACAAACATTGCGTTGACAACTTCTTTTATTGAGATAAATTATCTAGATGAAGATAACTGGCCTCGTTTGTTATTGAAGTAAGCTTAGAATAATGAATTTATATAGAATATCGCGTCAAGGCCCCTGACTAAATATAAGAGCTATGCTACAGCTATCTTATTCATCTGACCACTTCTAGTTCTACATGACTGTACTACTGACATTCATCTTTTATTATAAATCCCAACTAATTTATCTAGATAAAAATGAAACTGATCTGGATATATTCAAAACAACAAATGATGGATTATTTAGTTATTTCAAATAAAAGATCATTTAGTTATCTTCCCGGTTATTGGTAAATAAATAATTTTTGCCCAACTCTGAGGCAGGGTCACTGCCGACTAGGCTGGAAGACCGTTTGTTTCTATGTTTGTTTTGTTAGTATGTATTAAAAGGGTTCACTATATAATTCCCGAAGATTAATCGTCGATCGCATTTCGAAGCTAATTTTTTTCCTTGTATAATTTTAACTACGTCGCAACTCAACACAAAAATTTGTAGTTCTCCTAACTTTGTTAGGATTGAGACATTAACTTAGAAACACTTCGTAAAACATGATATTTTATGTCATAAAATGCTTTCGTAGGCGTTACGCTAAGCTTCAATTTGCAAGCCGTATCAAACAATAAATTAAGTCGGCTCCTTCGATCATAATTAATAAACATATCGTGACTATTTAAATTGAACGGTTCTCCGATTAAATACATGCAAAAAAAAAAGACCCTTATAAATACAAGCATAAACAGAACATTATTCTATACGATTGTCAAACTCGTATGAAATAAGTAAACTTATTCCATTATAATTGATAGATACAAAGAATGAAATGTGTTGCCGAATAAAATTCGGATAAAGAAAGGTTCGTTGAAAAACCAAAACGCTCATTGAAGGATAAACGGTTACGATGTAGAAACCATGTCCTTTTAGATGAATCAATTATATATTCTGAATTGATTATGTACTAAAATTGTGGAACTATCGATTTGGGTTTTTGATGTGTCCACCTGACGAAATTCACGAGTTTAATTTTTGAGTATCCTTGGCCACTGGACGAAGCTGAAACGAACATATGCGTTAAGGTATTTAGAACCAGTATACAAAGTATCATAACATTCGGTCCAGTAATTGCGAAGAAATTAATAATTTACCTTATTTTTACTGTATGTAATTAAAAGCTCATTAGGGCAATACAGTCATTAAAACACATTCAGTGAAAGGTATAAAACCCCGTTCGTTTTTTTAAATTATATTTATTATTTTTATTTATGCCAGTAGTTACATTATTCACGACATTAATTACGTTTTGACTTTTGACAAGTGTCTGATATGACAAATATGTGAGACGTCAGAGTGAACACAGACACATATACTAACAAATTGCGTTGCCCTGACGTGGTGTGTCACTAACCTGTAATTGTCATAAACCCTCCCATGATTGATACAGTATGCTTCTACTATTGTTGATTATTGGAAATAACGTTTGTACACAAAAATGCGACATAGCATTCCTGAGAAGTAACCCCATGTGGGATTTCAGGATTTGTCCAGATGCCAAGGTCAGATATGATCATTAGGTATACAAATCACCGTAAAATTTTCACATTACCCTCTTTCAAACAAGTGACCTACATGTTATGTTTATAATTGGACTGATTGAGTGAAAACGACGACGAATGACACGACGATGAAACGAATGAATTTATTGACAAGAAATGAATGAAATTTTAATGAAAAGTTGCTACCTTACCTTGCCTGACGAGGATGAGAGAAGTAGTAGCAACGTAACTGTAAATAAAGCTATTGCTGCCGAGCCTGCGAGCTCTCACTTGGTGTAAGTAAGTGAAACAGTAGCAATATAGGGAACAGCTACGAGCCTGCGAGCCCCACTTGATGTTATGGGTGGAAGAGTAGCACCTTAGAGGCGCTTGCTAGCTGTGCTTGATGTGGTGAGTAACGCTAGCAGAGTATCATGTAGATAGGATAATTGCTTCCGAGCCTGCGAGCTCTCACCTGATGTGAGTGAAACAGTAGCAATATAGGGGACAGCTACGAGCCTGCGAGCCCCACTTGATGTTATGGGTGGAAGAGTAGCACCTTAGAGGCGCTTGCTAGCTGTGCTTGATGTGGTGAGTAACGCTAGCAGAGTATCATGTAGATAGGATAATTGCTTCCGAGCCTGCGAGCTCTCACCTGATGTGAGTGAAACAGTAGCAATATAGGGACCTAATACAGAGCCTGCGAGCCAACTTGATGTAATAATGAGAAATGGGCACTTCGGGAACGAAGTACCTGTCAGTATGGCCGTGTGAGATATACAGTCGGTGAGATAAATAATGGCCAAAACGTACAGTTTCATCACTTCCAGTATCGAATATACATCTAAAGTAATCCATAAGTTGAAATCCAAGAAGTTGAAGTTGTAAGGTAGACGTAAGTTTTCAAATACCACAACTACCCTCAATGTATTGTTATGTGATCGTGACTGCCAGAATGCAAATAATGCGACTACCTAATTATATCAGAGATAATTGCAGTTTGATTTCTATTCGTTTCCGTTAATCCTTATTAGATTATTTGGATTGGAATTGGTAAATATGCTTGCTAACTTAAATATTACGTATCGGGATATCCTGTATTCAATTATTATAGTCGAGTTGACAATAATCGAATAATTGTACAAGTAAATAATCTCGTCAAGTGTAATAATTTAGCATTGCTAATTATTATTCACTTGAAGTTATTTACGAGGAGTAAATATATTACTTAAACCTTCACGTATTTTGCGAAGCGGATATCCTGTATTGCTGTCACATTATGATTAAGTAAACGATACTAAATATTGATGGTTTAGTGAATAATAACTTATTGTCATTTTTAAATTATATTTTCATCTATTTTGAACTAAGCAAATATATTTACTATTATACTATTTCCAATTATTTCGATAACCGGATGTGCCGGAAATATAGAATGCTTGTCCTGCCAGGTAGTAGAAGGGGTAATGGGTAAGCCCTTATAAACAAGTGACTGGCAGTTGTGGGACACATTGGTCATTGGAGAGCTAACCAGCAAGAACCAAGTTAAGTATAATATTGATTACTCACCTCTAAATAATATTGAGGGTTAATTAAATAAAATGTATCAGTGTGTACCTTGTTACCGTGTACCTAATAATGTATTTAAATATATAAACGTGTAATACTGTATTTCAAGTTGGTGCATGGTACAACGTACACACCAACCTTATATTGGAAATAATTTAGCCTTTCTGATTACATGAGATTATATATTACTCTGTTTTTGCTACAAGTGTTAGATATATTATGTGCAGAATATTATGATTAATGGCCTTACGGGATGCTTGTAGTAATGGTTGAGGAATTAGAATGGATTTAATATACTTTGTTTTATATCTTGACTTACTTAGTGGTGATGGCAGTATTGCAACATCGATTAAATTATTCAGAATTATTATAAGTAATATTCTTTAATAAACATCATTGCATTTACTATGGTTGTTCTAAGCATTTTATATTTATAAAATGGACTCTCTCCTTTAATCTATTCAATGTTGAATAAATAAAATAAATTATATTTTGTCTCTTATTAACTAAATCTGACACGCATGTGAATCTTCTGGGGGGTTGCAGGCGTCCATAGGCTACGGTAACAGCTTACCATCAGGCGGGCCGTATGCTTGTTTTCCACCGTCGTTGTATAAAAAAAAAAAAAACAAAAAAAAAACGCTGCAACCGATTCTCCTGAGTTGCGGACATACTGCAAAATCTGCTTATCACTAGGTATAGTTAGTTAGTTACAACTAAAAGCGGTGAGAAATGTTGCAAAATACTCGTAGTTAGTCGGTACAGGACATGATATGAGCGCGCTCAGAGCCGCCGGCTGCTGTAATTAATTAGCTGGCCCGGTAACTGCACCTTCTTCATTAACTACCTTACATTCCCGTCGCAAGTAAATTTGACGCTTACAAACACCAGTATAAGAGCGATTTTAGATTACACCTGCTCGTTGCAGATTTTGTAGGTATGAGTTACAATGGTTTTGAGTACTCTGCTTCTGTTAGGTGTGGGAATACAAGACTTGCTCACTTAGCGCCGTGTGCTGCACTAGCGTTTGAGACAGCCAGTTTGAAAATATATCTTGGAAGTCGTGTTAGAAAATGTAATTAAGGATATCTATCCAATTCTAATTTGTGAAGCTTTGCATCGTTTGAAGAACTTAAAAATGTACACATTTTTAGGGTTCCGTAGCAAAAATGGCATAAACGGAACCCTTACAGTTTCGTCATGTCCGTCTGTCCGTCCGTCCGTCCGTATGTCTTAGCCATTTTACTCGGAAACAATGAGACGTGTCTTTATAAAATTTTAACATAATCTGTATTTTGTGTGCCGCTACTTAGTTCTGTACTGAAATTACTGAAAAAAAAATTTTAGGAGGGCACTCCATACATGTAACTAATTGTCAAAAAAATTTTTTTCTACCTAATATCAACATGATGCATATCAATCGATAGGTCTTTAAAAATAAAACTGAGGTTGTTTTGAACATTTTTTGATTAAGTAGATATTTTCAGAAATAATCATTCCGAAAGTCAAATAAAGTTGTGTCCCCCCCCTGTAACTTTTGAACCGTAAGTCCAAAAATTATGAAAAAATTCAAGAATATTCTTTCCACGAAATACATCTTTGAATATTCTTTCCACGTAAATTATTTTAAACATTATCGGTTTAGACGTTTTTGAGATATCTCCAAAAAACTAGGTAGATACGACCTTGCGATATAAACTTTTTCGATAGCCGGTACGGAACCCTCCATTATGCGTGGTCCGACACGCACTTAGCCGGTTTTTATAGTGGCGCTGGTAGTATAGAGTAGTTACTACTAATGTTTTACTACTACTGTAATAAAACATTTTATTGCACAAAAAAAAACACAACGAAAGACATACATATAACACAATATATACGTACAAAGGCGCACTCATCCCTTTAAGGGATTTTTTCCAGTTAACCTTTGAGAAATTGAGAGAAAAAGTTGGAAGTGCTAGGCAGACTTAGGTACTGTACCATACGGTAAGATGAGTTGTATTATATGAATATAATAATCTAATTAGGTAGATACTTAGTTCAGTAGTTAGGTAGAAATTTTTGATTCTCTCTCAAGAGTCTCTGTACGAGTATTGTACCTATGTATAATTGCCATTAAGGAAAATTATTTTTCCAGTGTATGTTTCGGCTATTTGCTACGGTTCAATGTAGCTTGGAGCCTGTTTGGCAACCTAATCCTATGAAATAAGTACGCATTCGTACGTAAGTGACTGCTATCTGACCATACAAACCAGTGGGTTAGTTAACCCTAAGTTAAGTTAACTAGGCTTTGATGGAATTAGGTCCGGTTTCCTTACAATATTTTCCTTCACCGGGAAAAACGCGCGACAGAGTCTCTGAATTATACGAAGCCTACTTGAATTATATTAAGCCTCTTTGAGAACGGAAGAATCTGACAGGTCGAGTGACACGAGCTCGTAAAAGGCATTGTAAGAGGAATTCTAGTTAGCTTTGTATAGTCCCTACAGCTTGACACTGCGTAAGGATCACCAGGTGCGTATTCGAATTTTAAAATACAGTAAAAACACAATCTATCACCAACATAACTCCAACATACAACACATACTCGTAATTAACCAATATAGAAGTTGTATTTGAGTTGTTGCATCGGAATAATTTTCAAGTAAATTCTGATGTTTCTGATTCAGAAGTTTAGGCGCTAGCTGTATTGCGTAGTTAAAGTATTGGAGTTGTATTGAAGTAGGGCTGTGTCTAAACGTGTTTTAAAGTTAGAATACGGCCCCAGTTCAGATTCAACGAAGAACAGTGGACATGTGTACGTACTCGCCAACAATATTTTTATGCGATGCGGTGAAGTGGACAATTGGGATCACTTATTTGAAATATTTGTTGTCATTTCATTCATTATCCACCTTATTCTTTTTACCAAGATTGAGACCTTAGAGTATAAAAATATTTTTTTAGGTCCTTAAATGTGTGTTGGTTGTCATTGTTCAGTTGTTTTATGCTCTTTCATGTTGTATTCGAGGATCTGGGGCACTAAGTAGTTACAATATGAAAATTATTGGTTCTGAGTTGAATTTAAATGGTCCCGCCGGAAGATCAGCGCTGGCTTTCGGGTCAGCATAAAGCTGAGGCGGGTCCATTTCGTAGTAAACTGTGTATTATGTTCTAGATTTCTATTGTTTTTTATTTTTTTTAATACTTTTATATGCAATTTTTATCACGAATAAAACGATTGATTCTGATTCTGATTCTGAGCTTTTTGACATAAACAATACAAAATTCAGCAATTGCTTTTTTTCTATTTATTGGTTCATTTACACGACATAGATCAGCGATCCAACAAAAATACAGTCATTGTATAAAACGTTAAAATAAAGTGGAGATTTCACAGTGTCTACCTCCAGGGAGTTGACGTGGATACATTGAACTTGCTAACCTTTTGGTATTTTTGGGACTTGTGTGAACATTTTGGCATAGGCGTCGATTTTCGATCGATATTAGGTTAGAATTACTTAAAGAACAGTACATAATATGAATGACCACTTTTATTTGAACTAGGAATTTACTATGAATACTTGTTCTATGACAGAATAAGTAACCGAACAAGTAAGCAGAAAAATACAGTGTTGCCACGCAATTTATTTCAGTATTTTGCTGCGTTTCCACCAGAGATAAGCGAGGATGCGTTGCGAGGAATGTGTTTCTTAAGCACCAATAGAATCACTTCATTTGGTGTCCTCGCACAGCGCAGCTTTGTGATTGGTTCTTAACAAACACAATATCACTCGCAACGCATCCTCGCTCATCTCTGGTGAAAACGCAGCCTAAGGATGTATGTATCTACATAAACATTATTTTCAAGAACATGTTTCCTACAGAGTAGGTTAGGAATAACATTGTAATTGTGTGACAAAACCTTTTCCCTTTTTTAACTCAATAAAAAGACAAATAGGCCTGTAGAGTCCGTGCGGAAAGGGAAGTTTTATAGAATTCATTAGTTCCCGTATAAACCACGCCACTTCTCTTTCCGAACAAACTCTATTTATTAGTACAGAAGTACATTTGTTTTAAAGAATCTGTAAAATTATAAACCAAAATTTCCCTAGCAGTCACATTAGCAGCGAAGCGGTAAGTAAATCAAATACAAATTGTCAACATTATGATTTAGATTAATGCACAAATAGCCTGAGTGTCATTATGAAAATGATTTTCCACAATGTTTGAATAAACCTATCCCAAACATCACATCACGCCTGCAGCCGCATAATGTGAATGACCCACTGGGGATTACAATATTTATGTAGTCATGAGGCAAATGCGTTATGAATAATGAATAATATATTATGGGAAATTATAGGAAAAGTGAGTTCATGATTTTTAAAGGTAAAAATAAATATTCTTATTGCATTCCACCACTTCTCTTAAGTAATGTGCCTATCAAGCGGGTGTCACAGTTCAAATATTTAGGTCATATATTGACTGATGATCTCAAAGATGACAAGGACTTGGAACGTGAACGGAGGTCTTTGTCTGTGCGAGGAAACATGTTGGCTCATAGATTTACGCGTTGTTCTGTGCCTGTAAAACTAACTCTTTTTACTGCTTATTGCCAGAGTTTTTATACAAGTGGTTTATGGGTACACTTTAGTCAGAGAGCGTATAATGCTTTAAGAGTGCAATATAATAACGTCTTTAGGGCCCTGTTTCGGCTCCCCCGCTTTTGTAGCGCTTCGGGAATGTTCGCTGACGCAGCAGTTGATGATTTTTATGCAATAATGCGGAGAAAGTCAGCGTCCATTGCAAGGCGGATGTGGGTGAGCGGAAACGGGATCCTAAAGATGATAGCAGATAGGCTGGACTCTGCCGTCCTTGCCCGGTTCACTTATCTGCATGTCCAACCTAATCAAGGAACAGGGCAGGGAGGGAGGGGGCCAAAGAGGCCATTTATTTTATAAGTATAGGTTTAAGCTAGTTTTAGTATTTGCTATATGTAAAATATGGACCCTGTATAACAGTGTTTGTCTGAAATAAATGATTTTTATTTTTATTTTATTTTTTATTTTATTTTATTTATTTATTTATTATAAACCCAAATCATTTTTATCTTGTTTAGGCTGCTTTTGAACCAAATTTAACTGAGTGAGAATGTTACATTTAGAATATTGTATAATAATGGATGGGAGGTAAAATGGACATGGTCACCCCTAGAGGTCTTAATAAAGTTAAAAAAAAGTATTCTTACATTTCTTACCGCTTGGACAAATATTCGAAAAATACATAGGATTTTTACTTTTATTCTGTGAAAAAATAAGATATTAAATCTTCTAGTTGAATTGACTATTTTCTTTAAAAATATATGAGAGATATCATAACTACTTGGAATAATTCTGTAATGCTGCTAAATACATAGGGAACGTTGAAATTCAGTAACACGGTATAGTATATTTATAGGTTACTGAATGTTATCTTCCTAAAATTATATAAATAAAACATCAAATGTAATATTTGTTTTCGGGGATGAGCGCCCTAAAGCACTACCTATTTACGATACAGACTTCTAGTTTTAAGAATGCCGGTTTCTATTAATGTTTTTTATGAATAAATAAATAAAATTAAAAAACAGTTACCATATTTTTCTTTCTGATGACGTGATGACAGTGAAACGGCTAAAGTAGTGACAAATATTGATTTTGTCGAGTTAATTGAGTATTTAATACTTTAAGTACCTACGTACACACATTGGCGCCTAACGTGTGCTGCCATCCATCAATGTCCTGCCGCTTTGTCGACCAATATTCACTTAAGCAAGCCTCACCTGCCCTAATATTTAAGTGAGACGAACGCCTTTTCGCCGAGAAACGATATTTACTTGGCGACACGTTTTAGGAATAATGGGGCGAAATCAGGATTTCATTGAGGTTTTCGGAGTGAAAACTTACGGTTTGCATTTCGTTTGGAGAATCATGGGATGTGCTGTTGAACTGCAATTTGCTTGAAGTTCGAATTAATTTTGAATGGCATAAAGGCTATAATTATGTATCAACGTCAAATATTGATTAAAGATTATAATATATAAGTCCTTGTTACCGTAAGGCTTAGACATCCGATGTGTCTTCTCGAAACGTGATTTCCTCGAGACGAAGGTAAGAACTAACTCAACCGGCATTAGAATTCCGGTTCTATGAAATGAAAATTAATCCCATGAAAAACATAAAAAAGAATTGATATTCGCCTAATTTATTGTCCCACTGGCTGGAGGTCTTCCCTATTCTTCGTTCAGTCCTCCGACATTTCGACCAGGAGTGCGATTTTTGAATCTCACCAAGTGACTAATTCTCACCGATGTGAGTGATTTCCGAAAGTTCGTATTTTTGAAACTCATCGGTGACTCACATTTGTCATACCTATGATATCGGTTTACAAGTGTCCCTACCCACTCGTAATTGAAATCACCATGCGATTGTTTTTGACAGTTGACGTATGTGACATCTGCCAAAAACGCCAAAGTATGTTTTTCGGAAGAATTAGCAGCGGGGCTCGATTGTGACATTTGTGATTGCGACGATTTATTGAAAATATAACAAACGGCCAAGTGCGTGTCGGACCACGCATAATGGAGGGTTACGTAGCTTCAATGGAATAAGAACCAAACTAATGCCAAAAGGTAGCATCTGATGCCTATTGAAGAAGTTTTTTTTGGAAATAACTCAAAAATGGCTTAACCGATAATGTTCAAAACAATTTTCGTAGAAAGTTTGTGATAATGCGCATCTTCTAAATTTTTTTCATATTTTTCATATTTCACATAACTAAATAGCGGTATACAAAATACACATTATGTCTAAATTTTATTAAGATACGTCTTATAGTTTCCGAGTAAAATGGCTGTGACATACGGACGGACGGACGGACGGACGGACAGACATGAAGAAACTATAAGGGTTCCGTTTTTGTTCATTCTGGCTACGGAACCCTAAAAATGGCAAGCCTGGAGGAGTACATTATGATGGCGATGACGGACAGCGACGAAGACGACGACGTTCCTCACCGTCAACCTAATCCAGCTGCGGTAGGCGTCGCAGAAAGAATTCATCACGAGCAACCATTTGCGATGTCTAATGCGGAATTTAAAAAATATTATTCGCTTACGAAACCATTGGTAAAATTTGTAAAATTGTAAATTTGACATTGTAAAATTTCTGCATGTTGGTAAACAGCGTGTGACTTTCAAAAATACGGCTTTTGGAAAATGGTGACATAAAAGTCATCGGTGATAATTTTAGTCACCGGTGACTTTGATATCACCAGTGAGATTCAAAAATCGCACTCCTGGTCATCAATCCAGTCTTTTGTTTTTAACGTGCGCAAAAATAATAGCGGGATTTCAAAGGCTCTTGACCACTACAAAGAACAACAAATTAAAACCCATCGATTCGTGATCCTTAAAACACGGCCAGTAAAAGGTGAGGTCTGATCGTAATTGCGTGTTCAATAGTGTTGACACAGTAGGAGCGGAATTACAAGGGACCAACCCTTCTGTCTCATTAGTGACGACGCTTTGGTGAGTAAAATGACGCTTAACTTCTGTTATTAAAAATAATTAAAATGAAAAACTGCATTTTAAAATGCATTTTTTATCGAAACTACTTAACGTCAGCTGTCCAAATTTTTTGCTAGCTAGCTTTGCAAATTTTTTGGTACCCAACACGATACTTACAAATAAAAAATAAATTTTACTTTCCCCTTAATCCCCCTAAACTTCCTCTTACAATTAAATATAAGCAGTTAACACCTCAGTACCTTAATACAGATGACATTTTCTATACATGTTTCCAAATTTCAGCTTTCTACGTCAAACCGTTTCCGAGGAAGACGCGTTTTACCACTTTTGATGACCGAAGTGATTCCATAAGTGTTTCGTAAACCAAGTTTTGGTACATACGAAACACTAAAAAATCATACCATAGTCTCGTGGGAATAATAGTTTTTAGCTTCCGCTCGACCTGCGTAAAATAGCACGCTTTATGAGCAAGTGTAAAACCTATTTACCTAATGGGTATTAAAAAACCACTCAGTAGGTCATCTGTACTTACCTATGCAGCATTTTAACTACCGTGGGTTCTAACTACCAGTGTCGTTTATTCGCGGTCCGGCTTAACGATCTGTCCACTCTGATAAATGTCGACTGATGCTCTTGGTCTAAAGTCTAAATTTAGCACAACCTTTATGCCGATTTTTAAGTGACTGGTGTTAAATGAAAACCAGCTAAGTATGTGTTGGTTTAGGTTACCATTTAATGTAGGATTTTGAGTTGACATTTATTGACAAAAAAATTAAAATTGACCATACAACTATAAAACTATTAGCCGTTAATTAAAAGAAAATCTCGTTTGAAATAGGTGTGTACCTAAAGGCCGTGCCAGGATAAGCTAAGTGATTCTGCCCCCTCGAGTTTGAGAAACAAAAACTATAAAGTTTAGGGTCCTCAAACTTTGAACATTAATTACTAATGTAGAGCCACACCATCCATAAAAATTACAATCAAACTCGAGGGGGGCAGAATCACTTAGCTTATCCTAGCACGGTCTTTTAGTACTGTACTTATCTATATTACCCTTCAAATTTTTTATGTTATCATTACAATAGTAAATATAGCATTGGCATTTTAAGCAAACTTTTGATTTCAATCAAATCTAAAATTCCAACACAGCGAGCCCTGCGGAATTATTTTAATAAAAAAGTACAATCAATGAATATCAAATACGAGAAACCAATACATTTGTTTTCGGCCGACCGCCGCAAGATTTCCTAGCGTTTTATATAACATCGACTACAGAACATTTGATTATCATATTTTTGTCCTTTCTTTCTTTTTATTTCCCCCCTGTGATACAGGGATTTGCATATTGGATTTCGATGTAGTGTTCAAAATGTATGACTTATTCTCGGAATTCTGTATAACATAAATGTATTTTATTTCGAATGCCTTACATGTTACAAAATAAAAGTACGGAAAAATGTAATTTGTTTTTGATGAAAATGTTTTGTTCTTTATCATCAGGGAATCATCAAACGTTTTTTTTTTATTTTACTTAAGTTGAGGTATGCCACAATTGATTAGTGATATTGTTGATAGAATTTTCTATCAAGTGAACTTCATATTATCTTGTAACAATGTATGTTTGAGTTTGTGTGTATATTATGTGTCCACTATTTTAATTGTGATACTTTAAGCCATCACTTTATAGGGCAATTAACGATTTCGGTCGCAAAAGTGACCACTTGAGTACCTATATTTGTGTAGCTCAAATTTCAAAAATATTTATGCATATAACGTATTTTGTGATTATTTGTGTAAACCATGAATGGGCAAAGGTCTCAAATGCGACCGCGTTAACCATAGACAACAAAAACCGGTAATTTTGACGCGACATAAAAGTGGTCTCGAACGCGACCGCTGCACTATTAGAAAAAAAAAAACATGCAGTTGACAGCTATGCAACAATTATTTGGCGGTTTTCTCCATAAATAATGAACAAAACCAGGAAAAGGTAAGTTATTTACGTAAATTTATCTTTAATTATGTCTTATTTGTGCAGTTTTAAGCAAGTACATTCATTCTTACAAGAATAATCGGGCTTAGAACTGAACCTCCCGGTAAAAAAACAATCGGTCCGTAATTTGCCCCCTCATGTTCAAATCTTATATTTTTATGTTAAAACATAATATATTTTGCTGTAGTTTTCTATATCAAAGGCTGAAATAATATATTTTGATTTACAATTATTGTTTTTGATTAATTGCAACCGGCAAAGATAATATAACCTTATCATTTCTAAATTCAGGTCCACTTTTCACTCCTCCAGCTTCTACCATGAGAAACATTAACGTGGTCTTATGTTTTAGATGTACAGGAAACGTTACTTCACCGCTGCGGAACTGGAAGATCTATCAGATGATCAGATAGAACAGTTATTTTCACTGACTGATGAACAGGCTCTGGATTCAGATATTGGAGGAGATGATGATGCGGAAGATATCTTAGATGTACCAGCCAGAACAAGAAACATACCAACTAGAGCTTCAACCCATATAGCCACATCTTCTCCACCTTGTGATATTCAGGAAGAAATACAACCTCAGCCTCTTTCTCGCAAAAGAAAAGTCCCTAATGGAGACATAACCCAAGAGACAGGCAGCACTATTTCACCATCACCACCACCACCAGAGGTACAAACATCTGAAAAACGTAGACGAGGAGCTAGAACCAGAGGAGGCACTAACGCTGGATCTAAACGACAAACTGTGAATGACATAAACTCTCCATCCACAAGTGCAACAGGGTCATCAGTGCAACACTGTAGCCAAGGTAGCCTTGGTGGCAGAGGAAGCCATGGTGGCAGAGGAAGCCATAGCGGCAGAGGTAGCCGTGGTGGCATAGGTAGCCGTGGTAGGGTGTCTGCAGTATGTGGAGAAACTCAAGCAACTGCAAGCCAGCCATCTCAGGAACAGTTTGATTTTAAACGAATCTACAGGACCCCCCAAGAGTACAAAGGTTTTAAATTCAGTTCATATGCAGGTATTAATGTTGAAGTTGATTTGCTTAGTTGTAAAGTTAAGTTGATTATTTAATAAAAAAAAAATATTTAATAAAAAAATTATTCTATTCGCATAGTAGAATAGGATGCAATGTAGCTCCTTGAATAGACTGTTACTCTCCATTTCATAAAAATAATTGTAAAAATATAACAAATAAGAAATAACTTATAAAAGGTAAAAATTTGTCCAATATAACTAAAGTTCCTTCAGGTGTAACCTATAGAATAGTATAATATAATAACAATGATTGATCTCATTTGTGCCTTAGAATCTTTTCGTTAGTTGTAAACTTTAAAAGTTGATTATTTAATAAAAACGATATTATTTTCTTAAAAGTTGTTTAATTGTGTGGTTTAAATAAGTTGTAGGTGAATGAGCAGTGGTCAATATATAGACCGCATTGTATAACGCTGCATGATCACTGGTCAAATGGATGACCACCCTAGAAGTAACATCAAATGGTCTACGGTCATATGGTTGACCGCCAATTATCTCGCTTTTCCGAAAATTTCCAAAAATTTTAAGAAATTAGATTTTCGGTATAAACCTAAACTACAATATAACTAAAAATAAAGAAGATTGCCCAAAAAAAAATCTTGCCCTATAAAGGGTTATTCTCGGAATTCTGTATAACATAAATGTATTTTATTTCGAATGCCTTACATGTTACAAAATAAAAGTACGGAAAAATGTAATTTGTTTTTGATGAAAATGTTTTGTTCTTTATCATCAGGGAATCATCAAACGTTTTTTTTTATTTTACTTAAGTTGAGGTATGCCACAATTGATTAGTGATATTGTTGATAGAATTTTCTATCAAGTGAACTTCATATTATCTTGTAACAATGTATGTTTGAGTTTGTGTGTATATTATGTGTCCACTATTTTAATTGTGATACTTTAAGCCATAAGAATCGTAATAATATAATGAATCAGAATGATTAGCTCAAAAAGAGTAAAAAGTCCTAATATAGAGACATTACTAAATGATTACACAACTTTAAATGTGTTTTTATAATATTTAAATCATAACAGGTAGGTACCAAACAGGTAGGTACAACTGAAGAACAAATCAAATTATTAATAATAATTATTAATAATTGTTTAACTTATTGACGCGACTGCAGAAGACGCTAGTTCGATCCTAGCCCTGGGCACCGGAAGCCTAGGTGTTTGTAAGTTTACACACTGAACTACGTAAATGCACAAAAACAAACTATTCCCAAGGTAACTTCGCCATTTTGAGAGTATCTGTTGTTGATATGTTTTCATAGTATAGTATACTGCAATTATGATCTATGTGCTACTGCTACTCCAAAGCGTGAAAGCTCGACACAAAAGCAAACTGTTGGGCACTTTTATGTTGAGCACTAGGACGTTTACCTCAAGACATTACCGCTTTGGAGTAGCAGTAGCACATATACATATCATAGTTCCAGTTTGTCCTTACAAATGACTTAAATTATAAGATTACATGTCCCTGTGATGGTGACGTGCAATTGAACGTTTACTTAATTTAAGATTTTTCCTATCAAATCAACTTTTCTGGGTATTATGTATTATGTAGCATGCAGGTTTTGAGTAGGTAAATGTACCTAGATAATGACACGGCGAGGATATTTCACTTCTTATTGTACTTTGTGAGGCTATTAGTATTTTGACGGAAGCCACACTGTCTCGCCGACATAATTGCTGTCATTTTCGCTCCACCAAAGAAATGAAGCCAGGCCCGTTGGTGCAGATAATAAATTACTGGTTGTTTCATTTGTCCGACTACCGCTACTAATTTTTCAAGTGTCACGCCTGTTTGTTGGTAGCATTATATAAACACAATTCTTGTGAATTTCTAAGCGATTATTTCTGAAAATATCCATTTAATCACAAAATGTTCAAACAAACCTCGATGTTATTTTTAAAGACCTATCGATTGATGTACAATATTTGGTTATTTTTTATTTTTATATAGGTACTATCGGGTTCAGAATTGCATGGCCAATTTATGAATGAATTCATTGATAAATTGACCATGCAATTTTGAACCTGATGGTACATAGTTACATGTATAAGTAGGTATGGAGCCACCCTAAAAATATTTTTTCTGCAATTTAGCTACATAACTAAATAGCGGCATACAAATAAATATACACCTTATGTCAAAATTTTATTAAGACACATCTTATACATAGTCTGCGAGTAAAGTGGCTGTGACATAAGGACGGATGAACGGACGGATGGACGGACAGACCGACAGACGGATATGACGAAACTATAAGGGTTCCATTTTTGCCATTTTGGCTACGGAATCCTAAGAACCGTTTCGTCTATCCCAGTTCTATCGACGTTATATCAATTGCAGTGAACGCTGATCGTCTCCATCCCTACCTTCTCTTGTATTATAAACATCATTAATATTTCAAAACCTGCCTTAAATAGCAACAATGTTCATTAAAGCTTACGTAATTAAGGCCACCAAGTTATTCACATGATAATTATCAACAAAAACCGTTTAGCTTATCCTCCGTTTAGCGCTGGCACCCGCCCAAATACTGAGGCAACTTATGGACTAAGAGCTAGCCACGTCAGATATGACACAATTATGAGAGCAACGAAACCCGTCTAGTAAGATTGTAACATTATCCTTATTGCTAAATCCGTACATCTGGCAGCTTTTAATGGGTGGAGATCAGAGTGACAGACTAACAATAAAATTTCAGTTGGAAAAAAGTAATACCTAAACGGGTAAAAACTGCCGATGTTGTATTAAGCATAGAGGATGGGGGCCTATATTTTAATATTAGAGCAAAAACATTGCGTATTATTTCGGAGATAGAAACAGTAGGCGAAAAACTATTAGTTACATTATACGGCGTTTTGGACTACTTTCGCCCAACATAAACGTTTGGAAATTATATAATCTAATTATTTATATAATTTCTCATAATACTGCATCAAAACCAGAACTCTAGGAGTTGTATTCTTAAAGTGGTTTGCATTCTTTGACCTCCACCAATGAACAGCTGCCAGGATGTCCGGATCTAGAAATAAGCATAGTATAGAAAACTAACGAGAAGTGTTTCGTCGCTCTCATTATATGTATGTATGTATGTAAACCCTTTATTGTACATACAAAGTAACAAAACAACCATGATAAAAGAAAAATAAACAAAGTACAAAGGCGAACTTATCCCTTTAAGGGATCTCTTCCAGTTAACCTTTAGCAATTGAGAGAAAAGTATAAGATAGACAAACATGCACTATGTACTTAGTGTACTTACGGAAACAAATATCTAAAAAAAATATCTACTTAACCTAAGGTATAATATTCTATGGGTCAAGTTACTAAGTTCTCAATAACTTCAATCATCTTTTTGCATTTATTTTGATCTTACGGCTGCTGTAAAGTCGATGTAGATCAAAATAAATGCAAAAAGATGATTGAAGGCATTGACAATTTCGTCAACTTAGTAACTTGACCCATAGCTTAATTGGTAAAGCGATCGAGCCTCGGTAAGGCGTATCGATGCAAGGTTCAAGTCCTGCTGGGTTGATTATTTTTTCAATGTTTTCAATGTTTGTATTTGATTCAATAACATACTATATATGATATTAGGTACCAACTCAACACAACAAATCATTCGGGGAGCCACAATTTATGTCATACCACATTATTGTGCCATATATGACGTGGCTAGCTCTCCGTCTATGTATTACAACACCTCATAACTTAGCGACTTGCCCGCTGACGTTTCACTGGATAACAATAGTTTTAACTAAGCTTCACTCGCTTAGGCGTTAATGAGATGGGTTCGGTGATATAACACTCATGTCACGCAACTGAGTGTGTTTTAAATAAGGTCATATTCATGTTCACAATTTTCATTCATACTTAAAAAACTGATCTTAAACACTTTCATAATTTTATTTTTAAATATAAACACATGAAATTTCTAATTACGGCTACGTAACTAGTCTGTGTACCTATATATTTTACAAATTGTATTTGAGTCAACGTTAATTGATATATTATAATTGAATCTTCTAAAAACGTCTTCCGCTCTCGTCATTTTTCGAATTGTGCAGCTAGCATTATCATGTGAAGATTTAGCCGAGGATCGATGAGGGTCCGAACGGAGCCGGTCGTTTATCAAGCGACGCGCGACAGCATTGACTGCGTATTCCATTAATTGCGTGAGCCCGGGCTAAAGCAAACAATGTAACCTGAACTCTAGGTGTATAACAAGTACATATAATCAAGATACGCTTATACTGGTGCATCCAAGTGGTCAGTTGCGAATGCCAGGCAAGCAATACGAATGACACCACTGAGCGATGCTCTAATATCCGCCACGGAATAGCACGGCCGCTGCAATCCGGACCCAAGATGGGATGCACGCGGACTGCAGATATTTTATAAGGTGTCAAATGACGCCTCTCGATTTGCAGTTCAATAGCTCAGCATCAGCAAAACATGAACAGATGGGTGTATTAACTTCAATCAATAGTGTACTTCGACTAATTCGACTAATTTCTGGTACACTTGCTTGGTAACTATTTAGAATACTTATACCAGGGGGCTCAGCTAAGATGACAATCGTTTGTAGAAAACGAAACGAAACGCTACCGGTCTCTCTGTTACTCTTCTATATTAGTGTAATAGAGAGACGGATAGCGTTTCGATTCGTTTTCTACAAACGATTATCATCTTGGCTTAGCCCCCAGGTGCGCCGATTTCTAATAGTTAAAAACCTTTTGAACACGTTAATGTATCATGCTACGTCCTTCTATTCAAAGGGCAAGTTAAAACACACATTCACGGAGGATGTTAGGAAAGGTCAAGTTATGAGCCGAGAAAAAACTTGTGTGGTGAATGAGGGTTCCCGCGGTTGGATTTTGACAGCTGCTGTTAAAAAGACTTCTCGTCACGGTGCTGACATCTAGTGAAAATCTCGATCGCGGAAACACTCATTGTATTGATCGTCAAATCAGCACTTTTGTGTTCAACTATCACAATTAACATACACATGTGCGCATCACAATACCTTCGAAAAAGCATAAAACAACAAGGAATCCAACTAAAATAATTTTAAACAAAAAAGAACCGACTTCACTTAGCATCCACCTTTCCAACAGCCAATGCTCGAGTTGCTGTAAAAAATACTCAAATCACTATAGGTGTGCTTATAATAGTTGAAGAGTTCCTTCGATTTCTGCAGGATCCCATCATCCGATCCTGACCTGGTTACAATGGGACCAACTGTGAAGTATACTATTTCAAACAAAAAAAGAATATTCCAAATCGGTCCAGCCGTCTTCGAATAATAGGTGAATATAATATTGTCTTCGGTTGCCGCGATAGTTATTCATGAAATAAAACAATTAAAAACGGATTTTATCGCGTGTACTGAGCTTAAATTACATCCCAACGTTTCGAACACTTTACAGCGTTCGTGGTCAACGGGTCGACTGAGGAAAAATGTACAATTACCTCCGTTCAAAAACTATTACAATATGCAAACCTAATTATTTATTATTACAAAACAAATTATTAAACAAATTATTTTATTATTATTTTTATTTTATTTTTAATATTAGTATTAAATTATTTGTATCTCCTTTGAGAATCACGGGCCTTTATATCCCGGTCTTTTGATAGGCTTGCGTGGGGATACAGATCCAACACGCAGAGGCCCCTTGGAGAAATTTGCTATGTTATACACCTGCTAGAACCCATTCACGGGTACATTAATAGATACCCGTGAACCGGTTCCAGCAGGCGTTGTAGATATTGTAAATAAAATGGACAGAGTAAAGGGCTATGGTATTGAAGTTTGGCTGGTCAAAGATTAGGCTATTGTAAAGAGGTCCGGACACCTGCCATAACAATTTTATAACATGTTATCGAGGCAGGCGGTGACTCGCTGCCAACTAGATGGGCCCCTGAAACTGCCGTTGCAATTATTATTAGTGTCCACACTGTCCACCATTATGGTCTCACAGTTCTATGTCTAGCTTGCTCCTTAACCAAATGAATAACTGGATCCCAAGCTGGTGGTACCGAAAAACCATCCTCTCTGTTGAAAGGGTTTAGCAGGCTAAGGAAGGACGTGTGGCCCCTGTGAGGAAAAGTTGAATTGGTAAATGTCAATTGTTTGTCGCCTCATAACTAGTAATCACTCCAACTTTCAGCCCTCTATCTTGAACTGTTTCAGAGATAATGTCAAAAATGTATTTTTTTAACATTTTTTTTCAAACTCGTATATCTCCTAATCCATAGCAGCTAAAGCGATGAAACAAAATCACAGCTACGTAGTTTGAGTGGGAGTATACCCTATAATTTTATTAATATTTTATACGTGAAAAATAAAAGAAATAAATGTCAATTTATTTTTTGACAGCTCTTTCCAACACGTTTTTTTGAAAGTACAATTATGAAAAAAATCATATAAATTGCTTATAGTATTAGCTACTAGCATACAAAAAATCAATTGATTATATTTGGTGCAACATACTGTAAAAAAAAAACTAACGAAAGTATTCAAGTATCAAGAGTAGGCTTCTGAACTGAAAGTTCGTTTTTAAGTTTTATGTTTGTTGCCTAGCAACAAAGGGTGTATTGTTTTTAATTTGACGTATGACTGTCAAAAAAGGTCACTGAACTACTGCTGTGTTAGCATTTGTAACTAATTTTACTAACTACTAAATCAACGAAACGACGGATGTGCTATATGTATGTTTATTATTTTATAATAGTACATTACTTACCAAGGACTGTAAAAGAAAGAAAGCCCGAAATCGCAGGTATTTGTGACCCGAGCCGCAGGCGAGGGTTGTAAATACGCGATAGAGGGCTTTCTTTTTTACTGCCCGTGGTGAGTACACAATTTTACGTCTCCATCTGGCCATAATGCGAGTTTTACCGTAAGCGTAGCGTGCGGCAAAACTCACGTTATGGCCAGGTGTGACGTAAACAAAATTAATTGGTTTCATTATAGTACACGTATTAAAATAACGAATTAAATAACTCATTAGAGCAGATATCACAATATAAGTCACTTAGAATTATATAATACTATCGTAATATTCGTCGTCCCAGGTATAGGACAATGTTATCCTGCAGTCATCGCAATATCCTTTTAACATAACATTTTCGTCAGAGAGCGATATCTCAAAACTGGTAAAGACTGTAAAAACAGTTGCTTCGCTATTAACCGTGGCAAGTTGAGCCCAAATATTTTTGATTTTATGATTTCCATCTGAAACAATGTATATGCATGAAGTTTCTGTTTTACTTTCGCCATTATGGAAAAATCGTGCTCCTCTTCTACATAACGTGTTGTATATTCCCTTAAACAATTCACTATTATGTTAAATGTGCTAGCGTATAAATTGTATAGTAGTATTGTATAATTTAAAGATAGCTCATACCTAATAAATCATAATGTCTAATGTTATGTTACTCGGAATCGACAAACGCTTAGTTTATACGCTAGCACATTTAACATAATAGTGGATTGTTTAAGGGAATATACAACACGTTATGTAGAAGAGGAGTCCGATTTTTCCATAATGGCGAAAGTAAGCTTTAAATGTAAATAAAATAAAACAGAAACTTCATGTATATACATTCTTTCAGATGGAAATCATAAAATCAAACATATTTTGGCTCAACTTGCCACGGTTAATAGCGAAGCAACTGTTTTTACAGTCTTTACCAGATATTGAGATATCGCTCTCTGACGAAAATATTATGTTAAAAGGATATTGCCATGACTGCAGGATAACATTGTCCTATACCTGGGCCTGGGACGACGAATATTACGATAGTCATTATCTAAGTGACTTATATTGTGATATCTGCTCTAATGAGTTATTTATTTCGTTATGTTAATACGTGTACTATAATGAAACCAATTAATTTTGTTTATAAAATAATAAACATATAGCACATCCGTCGTTTCGTTGATTTAGTAGTTAGTAAAATTAGTTACAAATGCTAACACAGCAGTAGTTCAGTGACCTTTTTTGACAGTCATACGTCAAATTTAAAACAATACACCCTTTGTTGCTAGGCAACAAACAAAAAACTTAAAAACGAAGTTTCATTTCAGAAGCCTACTCTTGATACTTGAATACTTTCGTTAGTTTTTTTTTTTCAGTATGTTGCACCATATATAATCAATTGAGTTTTTGTATGCTAGTAACTAATACTATAAGCAATTTATATGATTTTTTTCATAATTGTACTTTCAAAAAAACGTGTTGGAAAGAGCTGTCAAAAAATAAATTGACATTTATTTCTTTTATTTTTCACGTATAAAATATTAATAAAATTATAGGGTATACTCCCACTCAAACTACGTAGCTGTGATTTTGTTTCAATGCTTTAGCTGCTATGGATTAGGAGATATACGAGTTTGAAAAAAAATGTTAAAAAATACATTTTTGACATTATCTCTGTGACAGTTCAAGATAGAGGGCTGAAAGTTGGAGTGATTACTAGTTATGAGGCGACAAACAATTGACATTTACCAATTCAACTATTCCTCACAGGGGCCACACGTCCTTCCTTAGCCTGCTAAACCCTTTGGATATTTTTAAATCTCGATTGCGATTAATTTGTTTTGTAATAATAAATAATTTGTTTTTATAAAGGCCTCTCTGGCATGTGCAAATACTAAATTTGTTTAATATTTAATATGTGGGTAGGTTTGCATATTGTGATAGTTTTTGAACGGAGGTAATTGTACATTTTTCCTCAGTCGACCCGTTGACCACGAACGCTGTAAAGTGTTCGAAACGTCGGGATGTAATTTAAGCTCAGTACACGCGATAAAATCCGTTTTTAATTGTTTTATATCAGGTGAACATAATTAAAAAAAAAAAAAAAAAAAAATTGCAAAAACAAAGATCCCGACGAATTGATAACCTCCTCCTTCGAAATCTTGAAGTCGGTTGAAAAATAAGGTCTTCTATGGAAACAAAATTCTTATTTATTACGAAATTATAGGTACATTCAGAGCAAGGGTTGAATGGCCGCTTCTGTAAAGTACTCAAACAATTCAAAACTTTCTACAAACTTTATTGGCAAATCTAAAGTGACAGCAGTGTCACGTAGGCGTATTACGTAGACATCACTTTGTTAGCAATAAGCAATTTAAATTGTTCATCATAAAGATTTCATTTTGCATATAATTGGATTGGCCTGTCACTTGTCGGAGGAAATTACTCTGCAAAATTTTGTATCATAATTATTGTCATAAGTTTGTGTTGTTTAAATTGAGAGTTGAGACGTATTTTTCAGCAATAACAATTGGGAGCAATAAAATATTTTTGACAATTCTTGTAATGCACTTCGGCGGATAAGATCCATCTTATTGTATATTGTAATAACTTAAGTTTTAATTTTGTATAACTTTTATTATTATATTATTATTATATAAGCCTTTTTTATTTCCCCTAAGTGTTACATGTATGCATTTATTTCTTTATTAGTTTCCTTAGGTAGGAACCCCTCTTTGGGTATAGGCCTCCTCCAGTTTTATCCAGTTTTCTCTGTTTTTGGCTTAGAACATTTTTTGTGATAAATTATATATTATATGTTTTAAGAATCATTTAAAATTTAAATATTTAAATTATTATTAATAATAGTAAATACTGGTACAGGTGCCAGTTGGTTTTGGTATAGGCAAAAGCTCAATAATTAACAGAACGCGATGTTACACTGATGACAACATTTATAAGTAGACCCCGTTATCGGAGGTGCAATTTGGTAGCTTGACATAAAAATATTTATGATGTTGATATCAACATAATGAAAAGGAACAGTATCGATATCGATACCTATACCTTCTTTATACCATTTTTAGGGTTCCGTAGTCAACTAGGAACCCTTATAGTTTCGCCATGTCTGTCCGTCCGTCCGTCCGTCCGCGGATAATCTCAGTGACCTCAGGAGTGATAGTGAGTGCACTAGAAAGCTGAAGTTTAGTACTAATATGTATATCAATCACGCCGACAAAGTGGTAAAAAAATCGGTTGTCTGTAAAGTCGGTTTACTGACGATAGTTGAACGTGACAACGTCATAAGAAAATACTGATGGAATGGTTGCATTTTTCAAAAGAAAATTTTAATTTCACTGCACTTCATACTTGACGAAAATATGTAAATGTATTATTGTATAGCAGCTGTCCACGCGGACGCATCGCTCACTCAAGTAGGAGAGAGACAGATGTCGAACGCTGCCGAACGCGAAGGCCGATTGTGCGTGCCTCTTTGTCGCTCGTTCCGCGCTCTCGCTTGCACTTCAAGCCTTAAATGGAACGCCTCAGAGCGAGGTAACGCCGCATGAGTCATGTTTTTTCTTGCGTGCAGCCGGCTCCATCGAATTATAAGACGTTGTCACGTCAATAAAAAGTGTAAAAAAATATTTTATTAGGGCACCTCCCCTATACGTAAAGTGGGAAGTATTTTTTTTTTTCATTTCAACCCTAACGTGTGATATATTGTTGGATAGCAAAATCATTTTTTGATGATGTAAATATTTTCGGAAATAATCGCTTCGAAAGTCGGAAAAATAGCGCCCCGCCCCAGTCCAAAAAATATAAAAAAAATTGAGAAGATGCGCGTTATGATAAACATTTTAAGAAAATTATTTTGAACATTATAGGTGTAGCCATTTTTGAGTTATTTCCATAAAACTTCTTCCATAGTCATCAGATACGACCTTTTGGCATTAGTCTGGTTCTTATTCCATTGAAGCTACGGAACCCTCCATTATGCGTGGTCCGACACTCACTTGGCCGGTTTTTATTAGTTAAGTGGGAAAATCTTCCAAATATTCAGTTTTAATATTGGCCTCCAAGATTGTTTCCGAATCACGAGCCTGACACGAGTGCCGGCTTTATTTTTGAACGCACGGGTTAGCTCAAACTCAAATCGTACGCCGTCATATTAAAAAACTTTTTGGCCCCAACATTAAAGTATATAACCCCGTTCATTCATTCCTATTGCAAATTTGCCACCGAATTTGATATCTATAATGAGAAAAGTTTAGACGATGTTGTACTATTAAAAGTCGTGTGAAAGTTTAGATTTAGATTGTTGACTTATGTGATAAGACGTGAGCGTGAGGGTTGTATGATGATAGATGTATGTTTTATAGGTATTCTTGAATAAAAATACTAAACGATGTTGACTTTGCCTAACCTAATAAACTCCTTCGCCTAAAAGTAATATTATACTTCGATTTACATTTTCTTTCGAAATCATCTAGAAACATAATATTCGTTGGGCATGGCTAGAATTTAGACGGTTGATCAATCTAGAATGATAGATTTGTAAAAAAGGGACATTGGTAGTTATTTATTTATTTTTCATAATACTTGTAGCTACATACGAAGTACTAGCCTTAGCTTACGACTTCGTTTGTTAAAAACTTTCGATAAAATATATTTATCTACACTCATATCATAAACCCTCTATTCTGCGTTCAGAAACTGTATGTAATTACCATCATTATTGCAACCAGTAACGTAACATCGGTATATTATCTGTAACAGTGTGGTAAAAACGTATGAAAATTATTACCACATCGATATAACGGTAACGTAATGAAAATCCATCCTCCTCCCCGACCGCCGGCACAACCGAGTTGGTCACAGCGGTACAATGGCGGTAATTCTAATGGTTTCGGATCACGTCATTTAGGATTTATAAAATATGTTTAGATAAAGCAGTGTAAGCGGTGTACGTAATTAGGCCTTAAAACTTAACACTTGAATTTACAAGTATCATTTCTTAGTGGAGGTCTATAACAGTTTATTGCTACTCTTTTTATATTTTTTCCAGAAAAGATCATTGTCTAAGTAAAATCTCTATAAAATATAGCTAAATGTCTCGTAAGTCTTTAAGCGCTTAACTAACTTCTATACCTAAATTCAATTGCTAAATTAACATTCAAGCAAAGTACAGTAAACCACTAATTTATTCACGTAGTAAGAGCTAAGCCATATTCGCTTTTTAAGTTTCAATTGGCATTAGGTAAGCTGGATTGATAGCAACTATCAAAGTGGAGTCTAGACCCGGAATGCCTCATTTGCGCACGCCCCCGAACACGAGGGTGCCCGAAGTTTGGCCGACGCGTTAATGGTCCAACAATTTATTGAAATGGTTTACGTACCCTTCAAAATGTACAGCCTTTTGACCTTGGGTCTTTAAATTCAGGGTCGTTACCAAATATCAATAGTATCTTTTTAGTATTAATCGATGTGTTAAATTGTTAATTATTATTCACAATTTGTTTGCAATGAAACAACAAAATAAATACAGCAATTTCAAATCGATTTCATGTGGTAATCGACATCGATTCATTGTTATAAAGTGTAATAATTTGACTTTAACATACTTACAACTGAAGAACAAATCAAATTATTGTTAATAAATATTTTGATTTGTTTATTTTTAAGTAGACACACTACTATATAAATCATAAACTTATATAGATGTCATATACAAAGCCCTGGGCACCGGAGGCCTAGGTCACTTTTTCCTTTGTATATGACATCTATGTATATAAGTTTAACATACTTAATACTAAACTAAGACTAATTATATAAATCTATGAACGACCACGGCTAGATGATGCTGGCGGCATTTCTTTGCCGGATTAGACTTATGAATCTTATGATCTTTATATAACGCGAATGTTCTAAAAATATTAACCACTTCCAGCATAAAGTGTGAAAATAAACTTCAAGACAAGATTTTTTTTATAGGTGCTTAAGACTGGATTCACAACGCCTAAGCGCGATGCTCTTCATAATAATGAAGAGCTTAAGACCAAATTTTGCACAACCTCTAAGCTAAAATGAAATGGATACGATATAAGTTATTGCGATGCCTCAGCTCCTATTAATGCACCCAAGTGTAAGAGAGTAGTTGGAGGAGCGCCAATTCCTGGAGGATAATGCGCTCCATTGTAAGGTATTGCCGATATTGATTACTGGATTCTGTATTTTACTTAAATTTTCAATTACTTTAAGCGATATACGTTTTTAAGCTAACTTGGTCACAAACATTACGGGTTACTAAAAAGGGGGTAGGGTAAATCGCCAGTAACTGTAATTCACAGCAACTGCCAGTAATTCTGTTTGTAGGTAAATGAAGCCAATTATTGAAAAGTGGCCAGTTACTGGGGATTCACCCTACTTACTGTATATATTTGTGTTAGTGAGTTCCCCATATTTCGGCACAGTTGCATAGGTCATTATTACCGAGTAACTGCGAATGGCCAAGTGTAAGTACATGGTACAGTCGACGTCAAAGATATGTTTACACTTTTGCACCTTATTACAAAGACGTAGATGAAAAGTGTAAACATATCTTTGGCATCGACTGTACATACCCCGTTTTGATTCTAGTTGTATTTTTTAAGCGATTCTTATAGAGTTGATATGGCGCACATTTTTTGGGGATTATATTTGTTTAGAAGTAAAAAAAAACAGTAGGTATTTCTATTATATTATTTTTAACTGAGTTCGTAGTTGTTTCGGAATATCCCGCTACTAAGTTTGCATGTAAGAAATTAGGAAAGAGCTGGCACGAGTTGCGGATTTTTATTTATTTTCTTGCATAAATAATTAGGAAAAAATTATACAAATATATTGAAAAAAATAATTAGATAGGTGCTTACTTCAAGGCACATGTCTGGTAGTTGTATAGTGTTTTATATTTTTGAATTGTATAGAAATACATAGTTGTAATCATATAAAACACCTTAAATTATTTGATCAAAAAATCTAATTTTATCACTGCATTTAAACTCGTGGGTCTCATTTGCAATAAGAGGTCGCAATGACTTTCAACGAGCATCATAAAGGCCAAGACTTGGCCGTAGTTGCATGCGCTAAGAGCCAGTCTACGTTTGCCTAGGGATGCCCAACAAGTATTTCTAATACCTTTACTTCGTTGCTGCCCTTAGTTGTAGAAATACTTTATCTTATAACAAGCCTACTCTTGATCTAAAAATAATTACTCTGTGTAGTGTTCATGATGGTAAAACCTACCTATGTAAGATCTCGTGGGCAAAGTGTTTGTAAAGTCCTATCGGCTGTGCCATGTAAAGTACTGGGAAGTGCAATGAAAACACCACAGCTGATTATAAACTGATTTATTATTTCCTTGCATACCACTACAACCTACCCTACATTTGGATCTAACCACATACCTATACCGAGAGTCTTGACAGCGAGGCACCATCATTTCTATATACCTGTAAATAATAGTGAATGCTCATATTTGTATAAAAGTTCGACAGCGAGCAAATTCCAAGCAACACCTCAGAAAATACAATCGTTTATAGATCAGGCGGAGTACGGATACTTTCGTTATCATTCGTAGCTTGTACTTTAAATTCTGAATTTTTTTTTGCCTAAGGCATGTTGGCCTTTATCAAAGAAAAGTTAAATTTGTAGTTAACGCAAAATGTAGGTATTCGGCCACTCTAATATTGTTAATATCTAAAACGAATGAAGAGTGTTTAATAATTACATAATATTCCAAAGAGGTGTAACTAATTGAAAAATTAGAATGTTACAATACCTAATTCTTACAATATTGGGCATAACAAACATTGGACTCTTTATTCAATAAAATATCTGCGTCCAAACTCATCCATAGTAAGAAGTCAGTACCAGGTATTTATATGCAGCACGAATACTTCGAGTACTCTAGCAATCACAGGGCAACCGCGATAACTAGGACATGCACGAGCGCTCTGAAATTTCCTTAGATTTGAACTTAACGAAAGACTCACTGAATTTGGTTACAAATCAACTTATTAACGCCAGTGCTAGTATTAGAGATATGCAGCTTTGGACGTGGGGCCTCATTCTCAAATGATAATGCTATTTGGTAAGAAACCTAGTAAATTTTATTCTAAAATTTTATTAAATCGAAATAACTTGTAGATTGATATACGTACATACGAAGCGGCGTATTAGGTATTGGGCGACTAAAAACGAGAAAGAAATATGGAGATAAAGTAAAATGAATAGATGAATAATACTGAAACCTATTTAGGTAGTGCCTTAAAAACATTCGTGTATAATAAAATAAACAACAATATAACATTGTTCACACTATTTTGACTCTCGTTGTATCGACTAAGAGCTGTCCACGTCAGATATGATACAATAATGAGAGCAACAAAACCCGTCTAGTTAGATTGCTATACTACCCTTCTTGCTAAATCTGGGCGTGTAGTAGCTTTTAATGGGTGGATTTCAGAGTTACAGACTTTTGAATTCGAAAAAAGTAATACAGAATTAGGTAAAAACTGCCGAAGTTGTCTCATTTATAGAGTATCCTCTATAAATCGAGAGACGGATGTATTTTAACATTAGAATAAAAATGCATGTTATTTCAGAAACTACTAATTTCCTCCAATAAAAACTTCTGGCAATGATATACCTAATCTAATTACTTAGATAATTTCTCATAATATTACATCAAACCCAGAATTCTAGGATTTGTATTCTTGAAGTGGTTTGCGTTCTTTGACCTCCACCACCACTATAATATCAATAATATCAAATTGGATTTACATTAACACTGACAGTTTCTGAATAAGCGCCTCAGTGTTATATACCTACGTGCGCCACGGTTAGAAACTTATGAATGGATGCTGCATTACTCCACCAACAAAAGGCCGTAAGGATCGTTATATGTTGCCTTTAAACATATCCCATTTTCCCCCAGAACAACTGTTAGTTGGCATGAGGCAAAGATTTCGGGTGTTGGTTGCGGGTGAGTGTATAAAAGATGCATTGAGGAAAAAAGCATTTGCCTGTGCATTTGTTGTTATTTTAGGATTGATGTACTGCTTAAGTGCCTTTGATTTAGCTTCTAAGTAACAATCAAGTGTTTTGCTACCTTTAGCCGAAGTACAGAGATCACCGTACCTTATTATTCATAGATTTTGCGTGCTTTTGTAGATATTCATTTAACTCGTCTTGCAACTCGCTCTTCGTGGAGTTATATCAGTCTGAATTAATCTTTTTTAAATATAACCATTTCTAAAGAGCGCTGGTAGCCTGGCGGTAAGACGCCCGACTTTCAATCCGGAGGTCTCGGGTTCAAACCCCGGCTCGTACCACTGAGTTTTTCGGAACTATTTACCAGTCACTTTTCGGTGAAGGAATACATCGTAAGGAAACCGGACCTAATCCCGATAAGGCCTAGTTTCCCCTCTGGGTTGCAAGATCAGATGGCAGTCGCTTTCGTAAAACTATTGCCTACGCCAATTTATGGGATTAGGTTGTCAAGCGGAGCCCAAGCCGGTACAAATGCTAGCAGGAAGAGAAAAAAATATAACCATTTACGTAACTTAGTATTGTTACAACATTTGTGTGGATAATAGTTATTAAGTTTTTAATAACCAGATAATATTGAGCTTTCATATAATTGTAATTAAGTTTAAATAAATATCCGTTTTTAGACGACAATCGAACGAGCGCAGCGTAAGCGAAGTGAAGTTCTTACAGACAACTTCGGACACAACGGAACTGTCAGTTGGTTACCTAGACGTCTGTGCATTTCGATGGCTTTTTGATTTTGAATAGTTGTTCCGCGATAACTTTAGTAACGTTTTTCCTATCTTTATGAGTTTTTTTTGTGGTTGTAGCAGAGCTCAATACAATTTGAGAGTTCGTTTATGAGCAGGATCGATTAAGAGGTTATAGAGCTAGACTCACTAGGGTCTTGTTATGTTGGTCAACTCGTTTGCAAGGAAATCGCGAATTCTCAGTTCCAGGCGAACTACTAGTAATCTAAATCTTCATTGCTTACGAATAATTAAACCAAACCTATTTGCAACAGCGCTATAGATACGTACCTACTGAATAGAAGACATAAAATATATTTAATTCCCTACCCTATTATACTGAATAAAATACACCTTATAGCTGAAATATAATTGTAACGTCGACTGTACACGGCTTCATAAAGTTAAACTTTCTATTGTCATTCTGCATTCAGAAAAAAAACGCTTTTTGCGGTGCCGGAGTTACAAAGCGGACGTCGGTCTTATTCTGTAGGGAAATTTAATACACCACTGTGTCGCAATGAAAAGGAATGTCTGTCAAAATTACTACGTAGGTGTTGTAACATTGTGAAATTTTGGGATTATTAAAAAGGGTTTCAGGTTATTATAGAAGCGGTCAAGGCTGGGCACAATTAAGGATCGGGTTACCGAATGAAAACATAATTTTGGAGGAAGTTTATTTTTTTATATAAAAGACTAATCCAAAGCCCGGATGACGGGAGCAAATATGAACTTTTTTCAAGTGCTTAATTAAATATCGACTATTCTATCGACATCCATACCTACGAACAATTTTTGAATCAGAAATTTATTGATAATAAGTTATAAGAAAAGTATATTTTTAAAAGAACTGTCACTTTTATTTTATTATTACGATCATTCCCATGAGTATGATAATATTGATAATACTTATATTATCTAATTAATTAACTGAAATAATATATAATGTAAGTTCGAACTTGACACATGCCACTGTCACCCTCTGCTTTGAAAATAATTTCTTTAAAATAATTCATATCTCTGCAATATACAACACAAAACCACTCTTAAAATACACCAGAATATCTAAATATATAGTGAAAGTGTTTACTCCATTCGAAATTACCGTAAAACAAAAATATCAACATTCATACCTAATGACAACATGTCGAAAGCCCCCAACAAAATTGTGTTTTGAAGAAATGAATACGACCGCAGTCAATTCAAGCAATCAAGAAATCTGTCCGACCTGTTCCAAAACCTTTAAAAGAAACGGCCTGCAACGTCACATACGTACCGCCCATGGTGAGCAGTCCTCTTCGCATCAACAAGCCTCCACTCAACACTCGCCCTTTGCATCACCACTAGAAGAAGCATATGGGTCGCCCTACCTTAACAACACAGGATCGAAGACAGGTATATGGCAAAAAAGATGGAACGATATATGCTCACTTCATGGAAAACTTTACGATCTCCCTTTTGGCACAGCAAGCAGAAAATTCGTTCATACACTTGCCGATGAAATATAACACCTAACCAAGCTAAATTATCCCTCAGAACGATTACTAATTTACACGTATTGCTACAAAGGGACAAAAACATTAAACAGGCCAAAGATATCAGCAGATTACTTGACCGCCGCCTCAAACTGTGGGCCGATGAGCAGTTTGATATTTTAATCTCAGAATCGATAAAATCTGACAAAACTCTTCAAAATACATATAGTCGAAAATACCACAATAACGACGAAACAACACAAACATTCACAAGACTAATTCAACGTGGCAAAGTCCGCGAGGCCCTAA
The DNA here is from genome assembly GCA_947086415.1 of Pammene aurita. Taxonomy (NCBI): domain Eukaryota; kingdom Metazoa; phylum Arthropoda; class Insecta; order Lepidoptera; family Tortricidae; genus Pammene; species Pammene aurita. The sequence goes on from OX352303.1 coordinate 11,144,444, forward strand.
GCTGGCTATTAACCAAAGATACAAGCAAAGTCCTGAATAGTAATGACGAAATCGATTATACTGGTAAAACCGTCAGCGACGTACTAAGAGAAAAACATCCACCTCCCGCAAACCCGGCAAGCAAGTTGCGTCGAGCAAGTTGCAAGAAAACTACATGGTGGTGGGGGTCCAACTGGCTCAACGTCCGAAAATTGGAAGGACTTTCTCTTACGTTTCGGCGATGCGAGCCTGCACCTAAGAAATACCATAGCCCAACTTACTATGAAATTGAATAACGAACACGTACCTTGGACACAAATACAATCCCTTATGTCGAGCCGTCTGGTAGCTCTGGATAAATGCCCAGGCGTGAGACCCATTGGAATCGGGGAATGCCTTAGAAGAATCCTCTCTAAATGTATGATCTTGGCAACAGGATCTGAAGTCACCGAAGCATGTGGACAATGGCAACTTTGCAGTGGCCTCAACTCTGGTATCGAAGGAGCCATACATGCAATGAATGAAACTTTTGAAGAGAAATGTCACCCAAGCTCAGAATGGGGAATGCTCCTCGTTGATGCTAACAACGCATTCAACAGTGTAAATAGGCAGCTTGCTTTGTGGCAGGCCCGAATATATTGGCCACATTGTGCCCGTTTCCTGTACAACACATATAACGGCCATGCCGAGCTTGTTATTCGAAACTCAGACACAAGAATGTATAGCAAAGAAGGCGTTACCCAAGGCGATCCACTCGCTATGCCACTATATGCTCTTGCAACATTACCTATAATCAATAAACCAAAAAAAGAACAGAATACACTCCAGACATGGTACGCTGATGACTCATCGGTCCAGGAAAACTTCAAAAGCCTTCGCAAATGGTGGGAACAGATCTTCAACATAGGACCGGCATATGGATACCTCCCTCAACCTAAAAAGACAATCCTTATTGTATCTGAAACAGACAAAAATAAAGCAGATTTTTAAAGGAACTAACATTACCATCGCCACAGGTTCACCCTTCCTTGGTAGTTACATAGGCAAGGGAAAAGAAGACTTTATAAGAAACAAAGTGAAGCAATTTATTTCAATAATCGAGAAACTAACACATGTCTGTAAGGACTCCCCCCCAGCAGCTTACACAGCACTTACCAAAGCTGCCCAATTCAAATGGTCATTCATACAACGTGTAATCGCTGATTCTAACGAACTTTTTGAACCACTGACACTTGCACTACGGGCTAATTTCATGCCAACTATGATGGGTAGCGACATCACTGCCGACGAAGCCGCTCTGTTTTCCCTACCCGTACATAAAGGTGGCTTGGCAATATCCAATCCATTCACCGAGAATAACTTGAGCTACAAAACCTCTAAAAAAGGCTGTTCAATCCTCTCATCAGCTTTGATCGGGACACAACATGTAGACCTAGCCCAACACAATAAATCCCTGATTGACGCACGCAAAGAAAGCCGAACAATGAAAGAAGCTCGCGATAACGAACTTTTAGACACTATATTGGCCAAATTACCCCCTAACAAAAGAAGAGCTATAGAAAGATCAATCGCATTGAAAATGAAAACAAAGTCTTCTACCTGGCTATCTACTATACCAACGAAGAAAGATAACCTCGACTTGTCCCCTCAAGAATTCAGAGACGCCCTGGCAATACGCTATCACAGAACCCCAAACTCAATGCCACCCTCATGTGACGGATGTGGCAACAGCCAATTTAATATCGACCATGCTCTCTGCTGCAAGACTGGGGGGCTAATTTCAAGACGACACAACGAAGTTCGTGATCTATTTGCTGAACTATGTCACCAAGCATGGAGCAACGTCACAATAGAACCCATAATCACAGAAGGTGACCTTGGATTACGCGGCGACTTATCTTGCCGTGGCGTATGGAATGCTCAGAGAGAGGCTCTTTTTGATATCCGTGTCGTAGACACTGACCCTCCCTCTTACATTACACGCCATGTCACTTCTGTCCTAAAATCTGCTGAGACTGAAAAACAAAGGAAATACTCCGCTGCCTGCGAAGCGAAACACGCTACCTTCACCCCTCTCGTGACTTCCGTCGATGGCGTATTCGCACCACAGATGACCTCCTTTGTCAAACACATAGGCGAAGCCCTCGCGGACCGCTGGAATAAATCGCTGAGTACGATACTGGGTTGGCTTAGAACAAGGATATGCATTACTATAATTCGAGCCACCAGTATGTGCATACGAGGCACACGTCACAAATTCAAACCTGCAGCGAAACTATTGGGGTTCGACGACGGAGCAGGCATTCCCAGCTCTAACTAAACTGTCACCTGCCTGACCGTGCATTGCAGAGATGTGAATTATTACTATTATTTTATATACATTATTATTAGCTATTTCTTTAATAAATGACTTTCTATTTAAATAAAGTTAAGTTCGGAATAATGTAAGCTTACCTAGATACGTGATGTAATATTGTGTAACAACCTGACATGTAAGATAATGAGTTTGATCAATACATTTCTGATTCAAAAATTGTTCGTATGAATGTCGATAGAATAGTCGATATTTAATTGAGCACTAGTAAAAGTGAATTTTTGCTCCCGTCATCCGGGCTTTGCAGTAATCAGTTTAAGATGCGGTCTTTCGTATACGATCACGGTATTAATAGGTAGTCAACATAAAATTATTTTAATTTTGATCGTCGTTGATACTTACGATAAATAAAAACAAAAAGAGGGTTCTATACAAAAAAACACATATCATTAAATCAACTACATTTTTTTCCCTTATTTTAAATGTAAAGCTTATATTTTTGTATGGCACTGGGAATTTCTTTAAACACATTCGCCATCAAAAATACCAGTACATGCACTTTATCGCCATGACTATAGAAGCGTTGTTCAGATAATTATTTGCACCACTTTGGCCGCTCCGATATATCTGATGGCGACTGTACATCACTGAAAATACTAAATAATTAACTATGGTACTTATAGGTATAACATAAAAAAATATAAAAACTGAATTTTTTTATGTATTGTGCTTAAGATAACACCCGCCTTCATTTGATACTATTAGTTCGCTTATAATAGGTATTTATTTATTTTACAGTTGTTGTTTAACCTCTAATATTGCAAAAGTTTTGCGTAATAGACACACGAGCGTTGCGGGTGGTTTAACATCTTCTTAATCTTGAGCGGGGCAGGACTTAGCCTTCCTGGCGCCCTAGGTGAACTACTTTGGGCGCCCCGCCGCGGCACCCCCAGGAAAAGTTTAGACTATAAAAAAAAGTCGCGCTATGAGGCCCGGAGCGCCCCCGTGGCCGCGGCGCCCCTGGGCGACGCCCTTCGCCCCTTTTTGAGCGTGCGAGGGCTTCAAAGCACGAGAGGTTGAACAAACTTTGCTGCCGACTGTAATACAACATTTTTCACCACACCAATACGAGGAAAATACAAGCTTTGAAATATTTCAAATGAAATAAAAATTAATGTTATTTTATATTTATCATTTAAAATCATCACATGAAATTATATCCAACAAGCTAACGCATGAAAAAAAATCTAAACTTATGTCTAGAGGATGTAACGCAACTTTCCACACAATTATTAAAGAGCCTTTCCAAACGGGTGTGGTGAAAAATATTTTACCTATAAAGGTATACATATATTATATCAACAAATTTAAATCTTTATAACGCTGAAGATTTAAGCTATTTCATTCTAGTTATTATTATTTTTTGAGAATATTCTGTAAAAATATCAATCATATTTAAAACTTTGACGGATTTCTGAACATCTATTTAGACAGCAGGGAGGGTTCGGTCCATGACGTCTAATTCCCCGAATGTCTAGTCGTCATACCTCCATTCCCTGAACGTCTAGTGTCTACAAGTCTAATTCCCCGAATATCTAGTCGTCAGATATCCATTCCCTGAACGTCTAGTGTCCACAAACCTAATCGCCAGATGTCTAGTCGCCATACGTCCATTCCCTGAACGTCTAGTAGCCGTAGGTATGTAGGTACATGATCGCTTTTGCAACCGTATATAAATATGTACGTAAGATACGAGTATGTACATCCATATAACCGACGCTGATTGTGAGTAGCATCTCTTGGTTTAGCTGAGCCAGTTGTGACTCAGTCAATTTAATTAGAAAGGAGGACTTTTCACCTTTCGTTTTGAATAGTTATAGAAATTTATATCAGATGCTGTCCATTTTTGGGCTTACTTTCAAAATCTCTAGATTTCAGTCCTGATCTCTAGATTTTGTATTTTTAGGCAAATGTGAATTAATAGAAATAAAAAATATTTTATACACTTTTGTGATAAAGGGGAAAAAAACAAAAAGAAATTCGGCCTTTATTGAATTTTTGTTTGCCAAATATCACTTATTTTGTAAAATATTAACAATTAATACCCCTGAACAATAATTCTAACGGTAAATAGGTAATAACATTTTTAATATTTTCTATTCTGCCTAGAACGCTCTTTATTTGAGTTCTTAACGCTAGATTCAGGCCATTGAGTTTTGGAGACTAGAGCTTTCAGTCCGTTGGGCCAGAAAAGTCCTTCGTGCGGATTGCTGGGAGCCCGCGGGTGCAGTGTGAAGGACATTCGGGAGGTAGACATTCGCGGAAATAGACGTTCGCAGAAGGAGACATTGGAACTGTCTAGTTCCAATGTCTCCTTCTGCGAACGTGAACGCGAACGAATCGGGAAAATAGACATACGGGGAAATAGACAATCAGGGAAATTGACTTTCGGGGAATTAGACGTCATGGACCGAACCCAGCAGGGATTAATCACGCAACTAAATACAAAATATCACTACTTTTAAATAAAATTACAAATAAAATCATAATACAAACATAATATAATTATTTATTTATTACTTAAAGAAAGAGATGAGATATTTACAAATGCGGTTGTCTTTGTACAAATGGATCATAGGACTATATACTTGGGCACACCTCAACACATAATTTCCCAAATATTTATTTTATAAAAAAATCATAAAAAAGTACCTTAAAACATAAGTTAGTAATCTACGAGTATTTTTAACTAATAAAAACAATTTCCTATCTACTTAAACGAGTGCTTGTAAATAATATGTAGTTATTGAATGAATTTAGCAAAGAGAGATAATTTTTATTAAAAAAAATACAAATTATATTTTCCTTGTTCAAAGAAATTATCCACACTTCTAATACTGTTTGATTATTCCACAGAGAATTTGATTACCTTATGTGGGGATAATGCATAATCAAACCATTTTCAACGATTTTAACAAGTTCTTATTTAAACGACTTCATCAATAATACCCGTGTCCTTTGTATCTTGGTATCAATGGTATCATGCGTGAAAAAAAAAACACTTACTTACTGCTTTTGCAGTTATCTTACTAATGTGTCAGAAATTATAAGCAAATAATTAATATTTGCTTGGCTGACGATGCCATCGGTTGTTGAAATCGGATGGAAGTATATTAATTACAAATTTTATTTTTCACTATTTTAAATTTTTGTGACACCAATATATAAAACTGATAACAATGAAAATGCTAATTGATTGATTGATATATATATACATATATATAATTAGGTATGTACTAGTACATAGGTATGTACTTAACATTTTACGTTTTCGCGTACTTCTATGTATATTACATTTGATCTATTATTTCTGTTGTATAGGTACTTTATTTATTTTGTAATACAAAAAAAAGAATTGCAAAACCTCTTCGGAACAAATATTTTAAATACGAACTTGGCTTTTAATCATTGGCGGTTCAGTAGTGATTCTCAGACTAAAATATATACCTACATTTTTATTTTAAGTTACTACTTAAAATAAAAATTGTCACGTCAACTTTCTTCGTCTTCTTGCTCTGTAACAAAACAATTTTCTATGTTTAGTAAGAAACCAAATGATGTGGATGTATGACACCAATTAATGTTTATACAATTATTATTTTAAACAAAAAAGAACCGACTTTACTAAGCATCCACCTTTCCAACACGAAATGCTCGATCTGCTGTAAAAAATACTCAAATCACCATAGGTGTGCCTATAATACCTCCTCCTTCGAAATTTTGAAGTCGGTTGAAAAGAACCGACTTCACTTAGCCTCCACCTTTCCAAAAGCAAATGCCCGAGCTGCTGTAAAAAATACTCAAATCACTATAGTAAATGAAAAAGTCCCTCGATTTCTCCAGGATCCCATCATCAGAACCTGACCAGATGACAATGGGACTAATTGTGGAGTCTACTTTTTCAAACAAAACAAAATCCAATTCGGTCTAGCCATATTCGAATAATCGATGAACAAAAAAAAGCAAAAACAGAAATCGTGACAAATTGAGAACCCTCCGGCTCCGAAATCTTGAAGTCTGAAAATAGACCCTATTATAGAAATTAGGTTTTTATTGCAATAGCTTAAAAATTTACAACTATCTCATCAGGCTCGGGAATATGCATCATGGCAGTTCTGATCTAACCGATGCAACTGTACATTACAGAAAGAACTTTAAAATTAAAGTGTTATCCCTAGGTGAACATACCTACCCGGCTGGATATTAAATATCAGTATAAATATTACTTACGTTATATGCCTTTGTCTTCTGGGAAGGTTGGGCGGAATTTCTACACACAACACGATGAATTTGCTGTTGCAGGGATGCCTAAAAATAAAAAAATACAATGATGTAAAATTTATGTTTGTTATCTTATCATACGAATCATAAGGCAACATTTGATTTCGCATATCAAATATTATTATTTATCGTATAGCTACATGTTACTGGATATAGATAGGTATTTCTTATCTGGGGTAGTAGTAGTGGGAAAGCAGATGATGAAGAAAATCCAGTGAGTGCTGCGAGGTCCAGATGGGACGGGACAGTGCATCTGCCAAGTTTGTTACTCTTTTAGCACCACCCAGGGATCACATGTAGGGTTTAGGGTAATATGAACGAGTTTCTACATAAATTCTAATTCTCATACACAATGCTACTAATAAATTATGTACTTTACGAATAGTTCTTTAAGTTTTTTTTTTTTTATATACCACGACGGTGGCAAACAAGCATACGGCCCACCTGATGGTAAGCAGCTACCGTAACCTATGGACGCCTGCAACTCCAAAAGAGTCACATGCGCGTTGCCGACCCTTTACAAAAAGGAGGATTCACTGTGTTGACGGCTAAGGGAACAAGAAGGTCCCTCGTCGTCAACACACTGGGTCCTCTTCGAGCTCTTTGCCAACCTTACTCACCAGCAGGAACACAACACTATCAGTAGGGTCTAGTGCTATTTGGCTGTGGTTTTCTGTGTGGCTGTTGTGTTCTACATTTTCATTACTTAATAACCCACCTTTCTTTCGGAAGTTGGGTAAAAATAATAAGCAATTTGATCTTCAATGTAGGAGGAAGCATATAATTTAAAGGTGGATATAAAAATTTAAAGCAATGGGATATCAAGAAGCGATCATTTTTATTAGAGGTCTCTTTCGATGTTGCTTATATTCATAAGACGACCATGACCACTTTCCATCGGGTAGTTTATCTGCTCGTTTGGATTAAAATATATTCAGTTATACAATACAAGGTATAACAAACCTGCTGGTGATCTGGCATAATTGGTTCCGTATTTTAATTATGAAAAAGTAAGAAATATTTTTTTTCTCGGGAAAAAAAAATGGTTTTATACAAAACCAATACGGAGGGTTTGCCGGCTGGGACGACGTGTCCCATACAAAAAAAATCGCGTCCAAAAAATGTTTCTCCTACTTTTTCTTACTTGCAATACGATGCCAATTATGCCCTTAAACGGATCTACAGTATTTTTGTTAAAACTTACAATTCTCTCTGCAGCAACCTATTGCTTTCAAGCGTTGACGCAGTTCCAAATAGTTTAGGGCTTTCACTATTCCAGTCTTGGCAATTAGCCTTATGGCCGACATCTAGCGAGTTAGCTCCATGCCATAACTTATGTTGTGGCCTGAAATATATAAGTATTATGAACATGGAATATAAAAGACGAAGATAACTAGATAATATCGAGGGGAGGTCAAACCCGATAACTCGAGAAAATGTTTCATTTTAATAAGAACTCTACGTAAGACACGTATGGTTCTAATTTCAATAACCAATTTTTGACTTATCGGTAACCCTCGATATTAAAACGTTACGAACGTGAATATCTAAATGTTAAGGTATTGTTCTAAACGCCAATAGGTAAACACGGGTCAATCTTCAGTATTATTGATAAATCGTCAATTATGTGTTTTAAAATAATTTAATTATTTTTGTACACATACCAATTAGAGTCAATAAATATACTTTTCCCATTAAAGCCGTAGATGTTGGCAGTCGAAGGAACGTAGCCCTGGTTATAAAACATGTCATCCCACGTGTTGAAAAGCAGGTCTCCAAATAAATTTCCTACCGGTAATTGATGGTATTTTTTATCTAAAAGGTTTTCTAAGCCACCTTGCCTGTGAAAAAAATACTTGGAAATAAAAAAATAAAAAACGAAATAAGTAAAATAGTAATGAAATATTCATGTTTAGTTAAAGTTACACACTAGCATTCTAATTGATCGGGTTGAGGTGTATGAAGGTCTGTTGCTATTTCTATGTCGCTCGTTCCACGGCGCGCAAGTAACCTGTTTTATTTATTTCAATATAAAAATGACACAAAATATTATGGTGAAACTTACGCACAGTTTATATTTAACCATTTATAATTTTAATTATGGTGCAATTTAGAGTGCGGCGGAATGTCGCCGCCTGTTGTCGAAAATTGACTTAATTTATAAGTAGGTAGGTAATTAGAATTACTATCTTCAAAGAGTCTTACCTATAATCTAGTAAAGGCTCAAAAGATCCACTAACACTATATCTTTGAGCCTGTCTCTTGCAGTCATTTGCCATCGCATAGAAGCCGTAACTTGAATTTGTCTCGCTTAACATTTTACCCGTATAAGGGCTGTTTAATGCTACCAGACGAATCTGAAATGAAAACAATAGGAATGTAAATAGTATACCCCTATAATCTTTCTGTGTTTAAGTACGAAGAAGTGAGAGATAATGCTACATAATATGCATTAGCATTAATAATAATTTACCTATACCTAGAGATAGTAGAGATAAACTATACGATAACATATCTCGCCCCTCCAAAATTCAAAACGCTTCAATGTATTTGTGAAAGTATTTATAAGCACAACCAAGACTCCCAACGCATGTGTGCGTGCTGAGACAGCCGTCAAGCAAAAACATAACGCTCTTTCGTAATGATTGACTAAACACATTGAAATAGTAATTTGGAGGGGCGGGACATATTATCGTAGTTAATCTCTACCTATAGTTGATTAAAGTATGGCGCATTTATACTTAAGCCACCGGACAAACTATACAAACTACTTACATTCAATAAAAAATATTTTGGAATTATTCGGTAAAGAGAATTTAGAGTTTTACAATAATAATAATGAATGAATGAAAATAGAATTACTTTGCATTTTTTTTTCTAAGAATTAATTATTACCCATTTGTTAGCGTTATTATCAACTAGCTGTGCCCGCGGCTCCGCCCGCGTGGAATTCGGTCTGTGTCAGTAAGCGGCTAATTCACCCCTAATTTCTCTCCCGCTACCCTGGAGGCGGAACTTGAAGTAAAGTTGACAGATGGATACGCTAGAGGACAGTAGTCCTAATAAAATATTTTACAATTACCACTAAATGAAACTACACTCATAAATGTATACTTTTTTTTTATTATATTTGTTTTTGGCATGATTTAAATGACATAGAGAGTAGTAGGTGTATATCGGACGATACAGGACCACTTTTGTATTGGGAGGGAGTGTCACAAATGCAGAAATGATTTTTTTCTATTTTAGGTGCACTTGGAGGGGGGGGGGGGTCCATGACATGCAAATTTAACTCAATCGAATGTAGTGGCTACCCCCCCCCCCCTTTTAGTTGTTGAATTTTTATAGGCTACGTATAACCTGGCTGGGGATTTTCTAGAATTGGAATTAGTAATCCTTAATTGGGTGATTTCCGGGATAACAATTTAAAAAAAAACCGGCCAAGAGCATGTCGGGCGATGCTCAGTGTAGAGTTTCGTAGATGCTGCCGTGTTACAAAACATCCGTTCTAAAGGTCGTTTATTTGGCGGCGCTTACGTCAGTTTACTATTCGGCACTTCCTTTCACTATGCGTTTTTGACTAATAATTCAAAAACGGCTGAACCGATTTTATTCAATATAGTTTTTATTGAAAGTTCTTATCAGGCCTCACCAAATTTCAGCTTCTAGTGCGAACGGTAACTGAGCTAGACCGCGGACAGACGGACGGACATGGCGATGTAACTGTTAGGTACGTAATAAGGCCAAATTATGTACAGCAGCATACACTGCTTTACCTACACACATATTAAAAATCCATTGAAACCATTAGAATGACCACAATTACACCGCCATGACCAACATTATTGCGCCGGCGGTCGGGGGGGCATGCCGGCGGTCGGGGGGGCGAATTTTCATTACGTTACCGTAGGTAATGAATTTTCATACGTTTTTACCACACTGTCAAAGATAATACACTGATGTTACATTATTGGTTGCAATAATGTTGGTAATTAATTACATACGGTTCCGAACGCGTAATAGAGGATTTATGATATTGGTGTAGATCAAGATATTTATTCGTCAATGTAAGCACATTACAATGCACTAATGAACGTCAGAGAAAAATAAAATACGTGAGTGTCGTGGAAAGTGTGTGAATCAAGTGCGATTGGAACGAAGTTATGTTATTTAATTTTATTTCATTTTTTACTTTTACGTAAATTTTTGGGCGTCAATTTTTTTTGCAGTTTTTAAAAATTTTGGAAATAGTGGAAATTTTGGAAATAGTGGAAAATTTGGAAATTTTGGAAATTTTGAAAGTTTTGTAAATTTTGTAAAATTTTGGAAATATTGGAAATTTTGGAAATTTTGGAAATTTTGGAAATTTTGGAGAGTTTGGAGATTTTGGAGATATTGGAGATATTGGAAATTTTGGAAATTTTGAAAATTTTGGAAATTTTGGAAATTTTGGAAATTTTGGAAATTTTGGAAAATTTTGAAATTTTGGAGATTTTGGAAATCTTGGAAATTTAGAAATTTTAAATTTTTGACATTTTCGAAATTTTTGATATATTTGACATTTTCGACATTTTTAAAATTCTCGACTTTTGAGGTTCTCGACTTTTTTCACTTTTATCACTTTGCCACTTCTCAGTTTCACTTCACTTCACTTTATTCTATTTTATATATTTTTCATTTCATTCCATTTTACATGTTTCTCAATCGTATGGGTGTCGCGTTTTCGTGACGTGACGCTTTTTCGTAACGGTCACGTGACTTTTTTTCGCCTAGGCCCCCATCCGCGAACCGTCCGATAAGGAACTTCGTTCCAAAACTCCACCGGTTCTAACCCTGTAGGTGTACCTCTGGCCCAAGAAGTATTATGACCGAAAAGAAATTCGACGGGCCTTATTTTTTTCAAAACAGTAATACATTATTAGATCTTAAAGATACAAAATAATGCGTAGTTCTTCAAGAAGACATCAAAACTGCTTGAGAGACAGATAATGTACCTATTGTTTAATTATAAAGAAAAATAAATCCTAATCTGACTGCTTCACAAAACGTTTGATATGTTTTCCTACCTAAACGGTGTCCTATAAATGTTAGATGATTTTGTAGTAGTTTTTTGGTTTGCTGCAATAACCCTTTGACATTCATGACATTTTCAAATATTTCTTAAGAGCGGGTAAAGGTAAATTTAAAGCATCGACGGGTAACATGTTATAAATATGAGAACACCTTGACCAAAAAATTACAAATTATTTCAATACCAACTTTCAACATACAAACTTTCAACCCCCTTTTCACCCCTTCCAGGGTTGATTTTCGGGATGAAAACTGTTCATTGTCCTTTCCCGGGACTCAAACTATCTCTACACAAAATTTCATCATTATCCGTTCAGCCGTTAACTAATTAATAATTCTTGGAACGTGTTCTGTTATCGTTTCTAAGTATTTCCAGCCAACTTTTTTTCGAATATATTCCATGAACAGACTTTCGACCCTCTTCAGCTTTATTATATGTATAGATAGTTTTTATTGAAAGCACCTTTCAGGCGTCACTTCCATTATTTTTTTTAAATTTTTTGGACCTACGGGTCTAAAGTAAGATGGGGGGGGGGGGGGGGGGTTGAAGATGAAACTATCCTTTGTCATTTCTCGAGACCCATACTATCTCTATACCAATTTTCATCTAAATCAGTTCAGCGGTAAAAAAATCCTCATACCACCTTCCAACCCCCTTTTCACCCCCACAAGGGTTTGAAAACTATCCTATGACGTTTCTCGAGACTCAAATTATCTCCATACTCATTTTTATCTAAATCGTTTCAGCGGTTAAAAATTCTCCATACAAACTTTCAACCCCATTTTCACCCCCACCAGGGTTGATTTTCGAGATTAAAACTATATATTATCCTTTCCCAGGACTCAAACTATATCTATCCAAAATTTCATCAAAATCCGTTCAGCCGTTTTCACGTGATGCGCGGTCAAATAAACAGACAAACAGATAAACAGATAAACAGACAAACAGACAAACAGATAAACAGACAAAAATTCTAAAAATTGTTGGAACGTGTTCTGTTATCGATTCTAAGTATCCCCAGACGACTTTTTTTCGATTATCTTCCAGGTACAGACTTTCGACCCTCTTCAGCTTTATTATATGTATAGATACTGTAATGTAAAATGTAACGTAGAAAGATCTCACGGCAGATCTAAACCACGTACAATTATTATGTGATAGGTACCTAGTTATGAAAAAAACTATACATCTAAATACAAATTTAATACATGACGAAATTTCAAGTCTTTAACTTTTTAAATAACCTAGTAAAGCACCATACCATAGTATCAAATAGTCAAACATTTACATTTGTTCTTACTAACATAATTTGTCTTTAAATGTCCAGGAGGCTGAGGTTTCGACCTCGGAGGTTTGTCTGCGTCAGCGACGATATTGTTTGCTCTTGGGTTTCGCGTCGTAACTGGTGCCTGTGTCCACTGAGGCCGAGTGGTCGTTGAAGAGGGCTGGACGTTCCACATGGAGTCCGTCTAGGACAAATAAGTAATATTAGGTATGGAACATTTTTTTATACACCGACGGTGGCAAACAAACACACGGCCCGCCTGCTGGTAAGTGGCTACCGCCTATAAACGCCTGCAAATCCAGATGTGTCACATGCGCGTCACCGACTCTTTCATATAAAGGAGGATTCGGTGTGTTGACGGCTAAAGTGACAGGAGCCCCCCGTTCGTCAACACACTGCATCCTCTGTGATAATAATATACCTGCCAAAGATACTTGAAAAACCAATGAATTTCAATGTAATTTTGATGTTATATTTGTTAATAAACGTAACAATAGGGGGACCTGTTCTACCATGGACAGTTTTTTGTTTTCGATTTTTAGAAAAAAAGGAAAGCCTGCCTGCTAGCCAAAAGTGTTGTTTTCTGAAGATTGACTATTAAGCTACATTATTCCATAATAAAAGAAACAATATCATTGCTGGTTTCAATGGGGTAGGCTGTTAGAAAAAAAGGGAAATGTGGCCAAGGTACTACTAATGTTAGGTGTTGAAGGTACGACGTAGATTCATTATTACTTTACAAGCTTCGTATTTAACGTTAATTTGACAAAATGATTAGCTATAATAGGAAAAATAGTTTGGGAAGTGATAATTTGCCATAAAATTTTCGGCCACATATTAGTAAACCATACTTACCATTTGGTAGTTGATTGAGATAAAAATAGCCTACATAATCATAAATTGCTTAAAAATTGTTGGATGAAAGAACAACAAGCCAAAACCAAAATCTAAAATATTTACGGGGCCAAAATAATGTTATTTCATTTTGTAAATAACTTACTCTCGTATGAAAAAAATTACTAACTTGATTGAATTATTCACGAAAAAGGTAAAAAGTGGCATTTACAATAGTTTAAAAGAATCAGTAGGTTTCGAGAAAAAGTCGACTGGCGTAGGTAAAACTATATCCAAGCTAGAACAGTTTCCCCACGTATTTTTGACACGACTTTTTACACATACTAAGCCAAAATTACACAAAAATACATATGGGTAGATTTTTTTCATTAATAGATATGATACAAGATTCACCTATATCAAACAGCAACTACAAGTAAAACGCAAGGCTAACACAAACAATCTTACAAATTGAACGATTCGGTGATTTCAATACTCAATGATTGTCAAATAAAAAGTTAAGGATAGCGTAAATCAAATTAGGGGCACTATTAATCGCTTGTACTTAATACAATTATGAGTATTGAAATGTACCTGTTACCTGAGTAATTTTGTAAGACACTAGTACTTAAATCAAAGCAATTTGTTAATCTTTCACCATGTTGCAAATATTATTCCTTCTTTAATATTCCTTCTTTCTAAAAAGAAATGTTAACAAAATGCCTTGAGCGCTCATTAGAGATTCTCATAATCATAACGCAACATTGAATTAACAAAGGGAACATTCTTATTAAGGAAACGAAAGAATACCCGGACATATTGCCATCCATTTTGGACCCGTAAAAGAAGAATTTCCTCTTGTAACACGAAGGCTAGGGTTCCCAGAGGAGTGTTTGCGGTTCTCTGCAAAACAAAATATATATATATAAATATTTAAAATATTATATAATATTAAAATAAGTTATGTACCTCTAGTAGCCAAGTTATCACAATACTCAAATATTTTTTTGTACATTTACGCTGTCATCTAATGTTTTGCTGAATAGTATAACAATTTCAGTATACCATAGAAACATTAATATATTTGTAAAACCTTTGTATTTAAGTAGAATAAGTAAACTACGAGTAATCTATACATCTCAGTGAGGCCTCTTGAGGAGCTAAATGCATGTTTGTTATGTAATTAATAATGAATATTAAGCATTGTGTACATTTAACTCTGTTTCTTCTCCTAATAAATAAAAATAAAATAAAATATATTGCTCCAGATACTAAAATTACAGTTCGATTTGCCCTAATTTGACCCTAGTTTTACTGCCATTTTCAACAGACTTCGAGATTTCAAAGGAGGAGATTCTCAATTCGTTGGGATCTTTGTTTTTACATTTTTTTAATACAAAACAAGAAAGGTGTCGGATTTCATACTGAATTTACCCACCCACTGTAATTTAGTATGAAACCAGATTGAATCGGTTGAGGTCTTGTACCTACTCTAGTCATAAAAATATTGAATTTATTCAACACAGCGCACTCACTCCGGCAACAACGCAGCACGGCAGCTTCATTTCATACTCTCCTGCTATACTAGTATTACTCTGGAGAGATTTGGAACTGTTATTTACAGCTTACAGCTGGACACTTTTGCGACTTTTCCATCTTACCTTCTTGGGCCGTTGACCGACTAAAAAAAGCGTGATTTACTTTATATTAGTAAATATATTTCATATATTTGTGTATCAGGAATTCCGTGTTTCAGTTTAATACGTGGTATGGGGTCCACGAGTCTTCGTAAATAGGTGTGTATATACTTCCAAATGAGTCAATGGGAGATTCTCGATGGGTGTGATTGGTTGTGTTACAATGACTTACTTTTATTAAAGCTGTCCGGCTTTTGTAGACGACTGTGGAAGCTGTGTAGAAGTCATCGTCTCCGACTGAAAAAAGTTACAAAATGTAAGGGTAACATACTAGAGTCAGAACTTTTTAAAGATGTCTGAATCGTACGAACTAAAGCAAATAGCTAAGTAACATTCGGTCTTCTTAAAAAGTATGTATAACAACCTTTTAAAGTTTTTTGAATAAAAATTAAAAATAAATATTCACATATGCATTGGGTAAGTAGGTGCCCAGTTATTTTGTTATTTTTAATCTCTTAAATATAGGAAGATCCAACTAAATTGGAAACTTAAATATAAACGTTAGTTTTAAATAAAATTATTGGTCTCTATTAGTGATGGGTTACCAGTATCATATTAAAAGCGGAAACATTCCCAGTAATGCTACCAGTAATATTACCCTCGATCAGTAACATACGGTAATATTGGAAATTTTATTAGAATATATGTAATTTTATCAAGTCAATTACTTCTATAGTCTGCAAATGGTGCTATTTTGTTATATAAAAATGGCACGGATTCTCTGGGAGAGTAAATTCACAATGTTACCAGAAACATTCCCAATATTACCGAGTATTTTCCTAAAGTTACCGGAACATTACTAACATAATGTTGCATTACTGGTAACATTACTGAACTGTCGTTGGACAGGTCTATCAAACAGAATAAGAGTCTTAAAATGACTTTTTCATAAGCTTAATATTTTCAGAAATAATGGCTTCAATAGTGCGAAAAAAAATCCACCCCTTTTAACTTTTACCGTGTGGCTCCAAATAATATAGGTAATAAAAATCATGCAAGTTAGGATTAACGAGTACTTTCAATAATGTTGAAAAAAAAAACTATTTTTCACATGGTCATAAAGGAGATCGTCAATTCTGGGCCACCTGATATAAACCGTATACAGTTTGTACTGCAATGTAAAATAAATACTCATTTTATTACTAAAGTAGACAAAATATTGCAAAAAATTTAAACGGGAATTAGAAATACTAAATAAATAAACATTATGTTGAGTTTTCTGCGATTAAAATACTCCAAGACAAGTTGTTAACGTCCTTATGGCATTGACATAAAGTTTAACTTCACCCTGACCTGAAACGGGATTGTTTTTTCGTTTGACACTGTCAATGTATACCGTTACATAATCTGCGTTTTGATACTGTTCGGTAAGTTAGATCATTGTTATATTAAAATAGTATCTAAGCCTACGAATACGGAAGTTTAAATTAGAAATCGACTGTATTAAAACGCCTAAAGATTGAAAATGCGTATTTTTGCATTTTTGATCGGAGTTTGAATATTAAAAGTGGGTTTCATAATGGCATAATATCATGCTCCTTCGATAACGAAACGCATCTTTTTTTCAATTTTGTAATGTCAGATACTAGTGCTGTCGCACTTAACGGTGGTAAACCTTATCCCTTCGCAATAGGTGTCAGGAATGTTCAGTTAATATTATCAACGATGGTTTGACAGCAGTCTTTGTTTACCGAAATACAGGAACTATAAATACGATCAAAATATGACTTTTTATTTTTTCATCATGATTCCCGTTTTGTTTTCTAGTCTGCTTTTGTACATTATCCTTAAATAATCGGTACTTTTTTTACATTAATATATAAATCATAGGCAAGCACGCTTTCAAATATTGTCCTTGTCAGATTAAAGTTTTAAATGCATGATTTTTCAATTTTCCCATTAGATTTCGCAATATTTTTACCACCATCCTGATCTAGAAATTATGGCGATTCTTTAAAAGAGGGAACCATTCCTAAACGGTCCTAAATAATCTGGGCCAGATCACCTAACAAAAATTGACGATCTCCTTTCGTATGTTACCACGTTTTGGGAATGTACTGGTAACATTGGTAACTTACTGGTAATGCTACTAAATGGAAAATTAATGGTAGCGGAAACATTACCGCTGCCCATCTCTATATAGTCTCTATGCAGCATATTTAACGACTTTTTTGTGATGGAACAACAAATTAACTATTTCCGACGTTTTCCTTTACTTATGCTGTAAGATCTGCCTTTTTACCACATTTCATGATTATGGGTCTATAGTACAGTCGAGGACAAAGAGATGTATACACTTTTGGACCTTATTGCGTTGTAATAAGGTCCAAAAGTGTATACATCTCTTTGTCCTCGACTGTACAGTACCCTATAGGTTTTGGGTCCAGAGCGAAGTTTTAGAAATTAAGGATTAAATTGTCATATCTTTGGACTGAATTGACGTAGAAACTTGTTTTTTAAATAACTTTAAAAGACTGCTGACATAAAATTTGATGTAAATTTCAACTTGATAGCTCCACGCGTTCCTAAGAAAAAGGGTATTGACAGACCGACAGCACAGAATAACTAATAGTACTACCGTACAGAAAATTCACTCCTTCACAAAAGTCAGATTTAGGTATAAAATTATACCTATACTCGCCGCCTGCAAGCAAAATTTAAACTTATATACGCGCACGAACCGTGAATCTTCTTTGCGCGCCGCAGTTTTATGACCGAGCTGTGAGCGTCGGCACGGGGCTGTCACTTGACAAGTACTGATTTATTATTTTTAAGATAAATATGTAGGAATTACAAACGTTGATTCTGTAGACATAAAATTTTTATCCGGAGATATAAATGTTTATAGAGATTATGTCTGATTCTCACGGAAGTAGGTAAGCCACAGCCGTATTCCTTTAAACATATGTCGCTCAGTTCCTAATATTTTTTCTGGGCAACCAATTTTCAATAAATTAAGGATGTTTATTTTAACTATTACTAAGTAAGGACTTCGGGACCTTTCAATATCGTCCGGAATTTAATAATGTTATTTCTGCTTCCTTGTTCTTCCGTTTATTCAGACATCCGTAAAAACTTCTTTTATATACGGATTATATCGAGATTTGGGTTTCGAAGCCATTATGTATTTTTAATTTTGCGCGAGCGCCACGTGATACGACTATCGTGCGAGCCGAGCGGCAGCCCACAGCCATACGCCTGCCCGGGAGGCGCGCCGGCCAAATGTACCTATAGTGAAACCCCCCTGCCGACAGACCATACAGATACAGACGGACAACAAAGTGATCCTATAAGACTAAGGTTTTTTCCTCTTGAGTACGGAACCCTAAACATGAATGAAATTTTGAAAAATAAAATGATCATTTGTCATCATGATTTCAATAAAAATATATAGCAATATTTTACTTACTATCATAATAAATTGTATTGTATGCATCCGCTTGTCCACCTATTGGTTCAGTGATAGTCAATCCAGGGTCCCCTGGTATCCCAGGTTCACCAGGAGGGCCAGGAGGTCCAGGAGGCCCAGGGACGGGACTGTAGTTTTTGGCAGATCCCGGGGGCCCTGGAGGACCGATAGGACCCGTGGGTCCTATTTGCCCTCTTTCACCCTTTTCACCTTTTATCTGGAATATGAAAAGGTTTTGTATTTGAATAATTGTATAATACTCGTGTAACATATTTATTTTATTCTTAAAATTTCACTGGAAAACTATTTCAGTTTTTTAAACCTATAAGGGATAAAAAAAGAAGTTTAAAATTATATAAACTTCTATGCAGACCAAGTCGTCGCCTATATAATTTGTAACTTAGTTAGCTTAAGCCAGAATTATGTGCAATGGTTACAAGTTTCACCGGAACTAAAAAAATGAATATAATGTTTCGGTTCGCGTATAGTCGACGTCAAAGATATGTTTACACTTTTGTACCTTACTTCATTGTATTAAGGTGCAAAACTGTAAACATATCTTTGATGTCGACTGTATAAAAACAAACACAAAACTCACTGATTTATTTTTATTTTTATTAAGTGCTTTTTTGAGTGCTGTAATAATAAAATTCTTTATGTAGTTACTCGTACCCACTGTAACTTAAGTACCTAATCTACTTATTATATCTTACCAAAGTTAAGTCAATGGGCTGCGCTCTTTCCCCTTTCTCCCCCTTTTCTCCTGTTGATCCTTTTGTGCCTTCAACACCTTTGTGGCCCTATAAGAAAACAAGTAAAGTAAGGTAAAATACTGCTAACTTGCAAATTACGTAGACCCATAACTTTGTATCGTGTGCAAGGGATGTGTTATAAAATACAATAGCTACAAAGTACATTTGTATTTTGGTTGCATTCGTGCAAATTATTTCTAAAAATCATATAGGATATATCATCATATAGTCCTGGCCGATTTCGGCCTTATTTATTGTCATGGATGGCCTCATGGCGAATAAGTATACTGGCTAGGTAGAGCGTCGGAAGTGAGCTCTCAGGTCTATCCTTGCAGTGAAAGTGCAGTTACACTCACTGCAGGTCAGCACGAAATATATGGGAGATATATTATATTATTGAGTAGATCATTTTATACGCAAAACTTTTAAAAGTATAACCTACATATTGAACAGAGAGGACACTTACTTGAGGTCCCTCAAGTCCGGTATTCCCTTTATCTCCCTTAGGTCCGTTATTACCCGGCGGGCCTTGTTCGCCTTTTGAACCAGAATCTCCTTTCGAACCTGCTTTTCCTGGATGTCCATTAGATCCTTTCTGACCCTAGAATATTTATGAAAAATAAAGGTATATAATATGTACATTTTAACGATTATTCTATGATAAGCTTGGTGTTCTTAAATCATTGATTTTAAATTTACTTCACAAGAAAACATATAAATTAATTACAAGGCAAATAAATAATCTACAAATAATCTAAATGTCTGTATGGGCGAAACGAATTTTATGAATTAAATACACACGACACGACAAAAAGATAACCATAACCTATTATACTGACTTGCCGTGCAACAAAATCCAAATTCACATAAAAACATCGGTTTGATGTACATTCACATTATTTTTCTCAGAAAACAAAAACACATACCTTTGTTAGAGCAATAGCAGCAGCAGGAGCATTGCCCGGCGGTCCAGGTTCCCCACGCTCCCCTCTATGACCTCTTGTTCCTGGTGGCCCAGTCTCCCCCGGTGGTCCCTGTGGTCCTGGTTCTCCAGGTTTTCCATCCCGACCATCTTTACCGTCATTCCCCGGTAATCCATTTACCCCATCATCCCCTCTGTCACCCTAAAATATTTTAATGTAAAATTTTGTTAAGTTGAAAAATATTTGTATTCATTATTTTATAATACAAAATGTCACCTTGACGCCGTAATCCCCTTTCTCCCCCTTTGGTCCTCGCAATAGATCTGCTATTTCAGCCTCTGAAAAACGAAAAAATATAACTCGTATACACTGTCAAAGCTGAAACCTACCATGTAAATACTGCATTATATTCCAAAAGAAAACAATGGCGAATCACATGGAATCTTGCTTAAAAATAAAGGATAAAGAAAATAATACTATTAGGATAAAAAGGGCCTCGTTGAGTTGCTTCCAACCGAAAAATTATACAACTACTTATTTCTACATCTAGTCATGGGATCAATATTGAGTCTGTCTCTTTACAATGCTATGTTGTCTGCAAAGGACGCAGATATGGCAAAGCTTCGGACGTTCGTTCATTAAGTAATGCCAATTCGACAGGTCAGAGGGATGGAATCTTTGAGGGAAAATAAAAGAAAAAATGAAAGGAAATCAATCGGATAACGTTATTACTTGTACGTGATCTGGTTTGATTGATAGAGAGAAATAAATGTGTAGTATATTATGAACCTCATAACAAAACCAGTTAGGATTAGGTATTTAATATTTATTTTAAGAATAATTTGTACCTTAACTTTTACCTATAACAAAAATGCTGTTCAGTTTTGACTCAAATAATTTCATCTGTTTATGTTATGTCATTTTGTACCTTCAGTGTCGTATTTAGATTAATGATTACATTAGAGTAGAGATAATACAATATTATAAGAATACTTACTTTCTTTGGGGTCTAATTCTTCTGTTAATAAGGATGTTAATTTAGCTGGCATGCCAGCCAAGCCGGGCGGTCCAATAATACCATTATCACCTGCAAGGAATAAAATCAAGTAATTAATATTCACCAAAAAAAACTACATTTAATAAACCTAAATCTAATAGTATTAAAACAAAATTATATTTTGTATACAAAAAGTGACAGTTTTTAAAATTAGGGTCATTAGCGCCCTTTAAAGTTTTTGTAATATCTAAATATAAGCAGTTCCCAAATAGTGAAAATAAACTCACTTCAACATGCCTACTAAAGTTCCTAACAACTTCTTAAAGCGTTTTTTTTGTAATAGATAGGACCCTGGCCGATTTTTGCCTTTCGTGCGCTGAAATTCAAGAAAATTGAGCTAAAAAATAATCGCACATATATTAAAAGTTTGCCACCATTTTTTTAATGAGATATAATCATCATTTCAATAATCATGATTTTACATTCTTATCGCTGTTATTTTTAAAACATAGTTTCATCGTTTAAGACTAAGTTTTAAATATCACTTAAGAGCACTCTAATCTCAAAAATCTCCATCCAGGTCGTTGAAACTTTAGCTTACCTTTTTGTCCTTTATCACCGGGACGTCCATCACTTCCTGGTGTGCCTGGAGTTCCATCGACTCCATCTTCACCGGGTTCACCTCTTTCACCCTTTGATCCCTAGGAAAGGACAATAAAAAAAATTAGGAACTGGTTTTGGAGGTAACATCTATGAAATCGTGCGTGAAATAAGCACTTAATATTCGATTTATTTATTACTTCATCAAATTACTGTGACTTCATCAAATTCTAACTCACCTTGACTTGGTACGTTTTGTTTTATAATTTAATTTTAATTTGTGTATTAGGTATCTGTCGTGGCATCACCAAATCGACCCTAAAGAAGACCAGCACTAGCATCTAAACTAGAATTTTTCTGAACAGGGTCCACTTTGTGGTGTTACACCAATATTTTTTTATTTGGTTGTCTGTAAATTTATATGTTAAAATTATGTGCGCCATGAATATATTTCTTGAATCTTAAATTCGAATATTTTCTTACATTCCGCGTAGTACAATGTACGTATAAATTAGCACGCAATATAATATAATAAAGTATTATCATGTTACCTCATCACCTTTGGTTCCAGTTTCTCCCTTTTCACCCCTTTTTCCTTCTGGCCCTACGAAACCAGGAGGTCCGACTGGTCCAGATGGACCTCTTTCACCCGGTTTGGCTACTTCTTTTGTTTCTTCTGTTCCCTGTCAAAGTGTGTTCTAACAATCAATGTTTCTAAGAATATAACAAATTTCATATATTTTTTCTCTCACACCCACAAACATTTTGTAAAACTTCATTTAATTTTGTGATTGAACTTTGTAACCTTTTGTTTAGGTAAATTTTTAACGATAAAATGTTGCTACATTTATTTTATTTCGATTATTAGATATGGTATAAAAAAATATCAACATAAACACATCCAAATAATAACACAGTTCATCAATCACCTTTTATAGCGACATCAAAGAGACCATATTGTGGCATGAAATTCGGTATTTTGTTACCTGGTCTATACTATTTACTTATAGGTTATTTTAATAGTTTGCTCGGGCACTTACTTCTCGAATGTAACATCTAGCATCACTTAACAATTAATGATGTTATAAATGATTATTACAAGCATTATTCACCTTCATTACGGTGCAAACTCCAGGGGGTCCCTGCGGCCCTGGTGGTCCAACTGTTCCCGGATCTCCATTTCTTCCAGGCTCACCGTCTCGCCCTGGCGGTCCTGCATTTCCTGGGGTGCCATCGGTCCCTCGTTCTCCTGGATATCCTCGATGCCCTCTGGGTCCAGATTCACCTGGCGCACCCTAGTGAAAACATGTAATTTTTCTGAACCAAAATCATTCATTTTGTCGAGCAAGTTCCCAGAAGTAAGCTTGTGGGAAAGTATTCAAAAAAATACTAATATAATAGAATATAGAATCAATTCTATTGTGGTTTTAAATAACTGCAAAATATGACTGGTTATGCAATGTAAGTAGGTTATAGAAAAAATCTAAAAATATTTTTTTATCGGAAAAAGTATATTAAAATAATTTTAAACAAAAAAGAACCGACTTCATTTAGCATCCACCTTTCTAAAAGCAAATGCTCGAGCTGCTGTAAAAAATACTTAAATCATTATAGGTGTGTGCCTATAATAGTTGAAGAGTTCCCTCGATTTCTCCAGGATCCCATCATCAGATCCTGACCTAGTTACAGTGGAGTGACTACTAACTACTAACTAACTCTTTCAAAAAAAAAAGAATTTTCCAAATTGATCCAGCCGTCTTCGAATAATCGGTGAACATACATAAAAATAAAAAAAATAGCTAAAAAATAAACAAAGATCCCGACGAATTGATAACCTCCTCCTTCGAAATCTTGAAGTCGGTTGATAAGTTACCCTACCTGAATTATTAAATAACTATATCTAAAAATAGGTTCAAGTAATAAAGCTTTCTTACCCGTGGACCAGCTAGTCCAGTTTCTCCCTTGTCACCCTGCGCTCCCGAGCTTCCTGGCGGTCCCCTCATTTCAGGCATGGATGCAAGCAAACTTGATATTGTCGACGCAGGGCATTCACACTTCTGAAAAACATTTTTTAAATAAATCATACTTCAAAGAATTACTTTACAGTATTTATTTTATTTGAGTTTGACGGGAAAGCAACTTATACTGACTTCTCTCGACGAATCTATCACAGGATCGAAGACTTCTCCTTCGGATTCCTGTTAATTTAAAAGAAATATTATTTTATTAAATTGATCCAAATCACTATACATATAGATCGACTACTTCCAAGCACGCTTCAGTTTGCGAGCAGCAAAGATATTAGTTTTTTACATAATAGACTGACAGCTGGCGACGTCAGATTTGACACAGTAATGTGAGAAGTCATTTTGCTATACTATGCTTATTTCTAGATCTGAACATCTGGAAGCTGTAAAGTGGTGGAGGTCAAAGAATGCAAACAACTTCAGGTAAATAAATCCTAGAATTCTGGGTTTGATGCTATATTATGAGAAATTACATAAAAATTTGATTACATCATTGCCAAAAGTTTCTGCTGGGAGAAAGTAGTGCCAAACGACATATAATGTAATTCATAGGTTCACACCTACTGTTTTTGTTTCCTCAATATTACGTAACGGCAAAATATATAACAACTTAATAATAATTTGGTTGTGATAACCATACTTACAAAACCAACGTCACCCCTCACTGTAAAGAAAAAAAAACGTAGGTTATAGTCAATACTATGAAAAAATACTAATAGTATACCTAACATCTAGGTCGTTTTCCTCCTAAAATTAGTTATACGAAACTATAGGTATGATGTATGAAGATAAAAAGTACGGTTTTTAATCTTGTAAAACAAAATTAAGCTTTATTTAATAAATTGTACGTACCCGTTGTAGATGAGTTTCTAGAGGTTTCACCCAAGAGGTCCGTAAACTAAAATAGAATAAAGTAATTAGAAATCTTACAAATATAAAAATTTAAATGTACACCCAAGCACAATAACGAATTTCGTAATTATTATTCTTCTAATTAGCGTATATGCATAAGGTCTGTGCCCACTCTACGTTCAAACCATGACCGTCCATGACCATGCCAATCATGGAAAAAGCATCGTAGGTACGCTTGGCCTGGACTTTGGCTACTATAACTTATGATACCCGTGGTAATGGCACGTTACGGTGTTGGTTTGTGCCGGAACGGTCTAGTATGGGAAAAGCCTTGTCAATACAGGTTGTAACAGAAATAGTGGTGATCCGTTTACGGGCATACTTGGTATCGTGTTGCGACTAAGAAAAAGTAGGAGAAAAGAATTTCCGAAGCGAAAAAAAATTTTTTTTCGGACGCGAAGAAAAAAAAAAATTCTTCCTTTTTCATAATTAGAATACGATACCAATTATGCACTTAAACAGATCACCAGCATTTTTATGATCTAATAGTAATACCTTGTATTCATACGAAGTTTTTTTTTGCATGTGTCGGGACGGGAACTGTCATGGGCTCAGGGCACGGTCATGTGGACAGTGTGTGCGCATTCATACATAGACGTATAAATAAAATAGAAGGACGTGGTCCGACAAATATAGAACTGTGATTCCATAATAAGCCGTGGTTTCGTCCACACACACTCACTTTTGACGTTTGAACCAATCACCGCTTGTCCAAGAGTTGTATATGTGTGCGTATCGTGCGTAAATACAAGGATATCGGCTCATTATGGAGTCACAGTTTTGTCTTCACTATGGTCTTCACGGCACCGCGTCTTCTTATTTTATATGTCTATTGCATTCATACTTAAGTATAGCTCCCGGATGTTAAACTATGTATATGCCTGTCAAGCACAGTTGCAGTTTTTATATAAAAGCCTATTTACACATTGATTAGTGTTAAGTGCGAGTTCATACATTTGTTACTAAACACAAGTAGAAAATGTATGGACTCGTACTTAACACTAATCAATGTGTAAATGGGTCTAATTGGATGGATAAGCTTGTTATCTTCATAGTTGTCACAGTGTCACAACACTCACAACTTCAAACTACAACTACTCCAAAAAAAAAAACATTTCGAATTTTCAACCCAATTTTTTTTCAATATTTTTATATGGCTATGATAGGCCATCCAGTAAGTATATCCTTTAAAAAAACTGTTTAATGTCATTGTCCACAGGTTCAGAATATGACAGAAATACAACGAAATAATTTATCCACCGCGTCACACTTAAGGCTGCACCAATTCTTCAAGCATTTCAAGCATCACATACCAATATACAAAAGATGAAGATGGGATAGATTATCACAATAAGCAGACATAAGACAGCCAATTGAAAGAAAGCCAATTAAATAATTAGAAAATAAAAACGAGTAAATTGTTCCACTTACAGGCCTTTCAGCGGTAAGACTTGCTGCTATTGGCCCCTAAAAGATTATGAGCGTTAATATTTTAGTGGAATTACAAAGGAAAACATTAATTTGGATTGTTTAAATTGAAATACTGATTATTCCAATATATTCGGTATAAATTTTTTGTGTCTGATTAGTATTGTGATAATTAACTTTAAAAGTCGAAAGATAAGATACCTAATTAATTTAGTATAGCTAAGACTATCTACAGACAATGTAATCAAAACAAATAAAAATCTAGACAATAATTTCTACTGGATATAAAACATTTAGTCGTTTATTTTTAATAGGTATATAGCGCAGTTGGTGATGATAAAATGTGTTAATTAACTCTACTCCTGAATAAAATATATATTATTAATTTCTTAACGACCACACTTCAGGGGTTGCACTTTTTCCAGGGTTAGGTAATTTTCTAAATATTGTGCTATTTTCAATATCAATCGACGGAAATAATAATAAGTAATCGTTAAAATTAAGGTTTTGTGCAAATAACGCGCCGGGAACATGACGGAAATGTGTCAACAAAATTAGTTTGTATCGGGCACCGTGTTCCCAATCACAAACGTCAGAAAACAAAATCTTTTTTTAAAATACTTTTAAGAAATTGTTCTGATTACATTGTAATAAAAAGTAAGATTTAAACACTTACACCGTGACCCTCAGCCGGTTTACCAGCCTACAAAAGAAACATTGAAGACATTAGAAAACTTTCCAACCCTCTCCTAAAAACCATTTCCATTACGCACAAAAATAAAATAATAATTACTATAATACCATGTTTTATCTTTGAATAGTCAGATATTTACCCTTTCTTATATTTATTTATTTACAAGTAACTTTTTATGTATTAAAAGTGTAGTAAATTTTAATGTACTTAGAATACCGCTTAAGGCAATATAGCAGGGGTACATGATTAATAATTTTATGAATAATGCCAATTGCTAATTTTAATAGGTACTTAGGCAGCTCACATGCTATGAAATAAATATATGCCAAAAGCAATACATTTTTCATATTTATCAATTGGTTTCCTCTTCATTGATGGACTTAAAATTTTGTGATGAAAACAATTGATATTTCACAATGTTGAATTGTTTGTTATTGTTGTGCGTAAACATATATTTTGTGCCAAAGACGATTAATATATTTATGAGTTTATTAAATTATGCCGCCGCGCCGTTAAAAGAAGATAGACACAAAGCTGTCACAAATTGCGTAAAGAATTAAAAAAACAATACATACACTGGCGGGTAGACTAAATCCCTGAAAAACCATAAAAATTATACATAAGGTATATTATTTAAAATCAAATAGTGTATTTTTGAAAATGATACGAAATCAACATTGGATGTCTGAATTTGAATAATATTGTTTTGTTATTTGCAAACTAAATGTCCAAAAAATAAATGTATGTAAATTGAAATATCAACCGTGTCTAACAATAAATTGTCAGCCGATATTTAAATAATACATTTGTCTTAAAAGTGTTTTATAAATATTGGATGTTTTTATTTTAACAATCTTGGGCTAATATTGTCTTCGGTTGCCGCGATAGTTATTCACGAAATTTTTTTTTTTTATACCACGACGGTGGCAAACAAGCATACGGCCCTCCTGATGGTAAGCAGCTACCGTAACCTATGGACGCCTGCAACTCCAAAGGAGTCACATGCGCGTTGCCGACCCTTAACTAAAAGGAGGATTCACTGTGTTGACGACTAAAGGAACAAGAAGGTCCCTCATCGTCAACACACTGGGTCCTCTTTGAGCTCTTTGGCAACCTAACTCACCAGCAGGAACACAACACTATGAGTAGGGTCTAGTGCTATTTGGCTGTGGTTTTCTGTAAGGTGGAGGTACTTCCCCAGTCGGGCTCTGCTCCAGATTTGAGCGATGACATTCGCTGAACGTGCCCTACCACACTTAGCGAGATGCCATTCGCAGTGCCCATACCTCTCTTTTTGGCGTAGTTTAAGGACATACCCAGGTCCGGACGTAGTTTAAGGACATACCCAGGTCCAAGATATAGAAATAAAACAATTAAAAACGGATTTTATCGCGTGTACTGAGCTTAAATTACATCCCGACGTTTCGAACACTTTACAGCTTTGTCGACCCGTTGACCACGAACGCTGTAAAGTGTTCGAAACGTCGGGATGTCATTTAAGCTCAGTACACGCGATAAAATCCGTTTTTAATCTTGGGCTGTTATTTCTAACCTAACAATCCAATAAATACTTACATATATATAAAATGGAAGTAGCAACCGTATATAACAATTATTGCCATATTGTTTGTTTTAAAAGTATCTGATGCCAATAATAAATAAATCGGCGTTATACAAAAATCGATCAAGTATGATTTTAACCCCCGCACAAATGATTATAGGATGATAGGTCTAATCTAGTCAACTAATGTTGGTCAAAACTTTTTGTATAATTTTTATTGTATTATTCTGTGTAGGATTTAAGCGGAGTTGCAACCTTAGATGACACTTTTTCCAACGTATAAAACTGAAAGCCTTTTTAGGGAGCTTTTATTAGTTATTAAGCATTGTACGTACGTGTCTAATTTATATTTAGTATCATTTTCAAAAACTCACTTAGCATGCAAATATGTAAAATGTGTTCTAAATTTTCCATAACTAGGATCACCTGTAATAAAGTTACGGAAGATTACAATAATAAGGTATTAGTTAACTATTTACATTCGAATCAAAATTAATAAGATCACACTTCTACAATTTTACACACGAGTTGTTTTATATTAAGTTAATAAACTATCGTTACAATATGAAATGAGTTTAAAAAGGATGATTATACTTACGGTTTTGCATATGTTATTGATTATGCTTTCTTCGGCGCCGACATAAATTTTTAAATCCTTTAACTCGCCCTAAAACAAAAACGTTAAATAAAGATAAACAGACCATACATTAACATAAAATATGGATCGATAAATACTAATATTATTTAAAAAGAATGTCCATAAAGTTACTTTCTAGAAACTCTAGTATGTCTAAAATCTATACAATCTTGGGTACCCAATTTTCATGGTTCACTAAGCCTTAAAATTAAACCCCAGGCATAAAATTCAATTCGCCTTAATCATTAAACTTTGAAAAGAACTATGAGTCACACATACTAATAAAATGATGCCCTAAAGGTATAACCAAATTTCACGATGGCATGTACGTGAATAGACCAGCTAATTGAGACGCTAATCAATGATAAAATAAATAAATGATTTACCCACATTTTCACGTAAAATATATTTAAAACTACTTTTATTCTATGAAGGTCAACTACTAGGGAAGGTGAACTACGTATAAGTTACCGTATGAAATAGGTACCTAGACACCCGGCAGCGTATCAAGCCAAGTTCAAGTATAACGGATTCGGCGAGCAGCACCGCGTGTAATATTACATGAGCCATTTGGAGCCACTTTTACCCCTTCGTAACTCAAAAACTATTTTATATAAACATGTCAAGTTCGGCTCATATATTGAAACTTGCGAGATACATATGTTCTCCAAATTTCATAAACACACCTTAAACGGTTATTTAGATATTAGCGTCAAAAAATCGTCATTTTTATCACGTATTGACCTGTAGACCAAAACTCTAACCCTGTTCCAGATGACATAGAAAGTTCAAATTTGGCATCCAGAAAGGTAGTATGGTGAATACAAAGAAATAAATCAGAAACTAGTAATTTTTTACCATTTTTCAATTAATTGAGCGACAAAATTGATAGCCTATCTTTATGTGGATTTTAAAGTCTTCACGTGAATATATAATGACAACTAGTAGAATACCACCCTTAATTTTTTTTTATTGAAACATCAGTTTTAGTACTTATTGTAACTACTTATAACTAAGAGTATCGTCGACTTTCGTATTTATTACGTTATTAACTGGGATTTAGTATTAATTATTATTTCAATATTTAGCGCACATCAATAGTGTAAGATCATTACTTATAAATGGGCAATTCGCTAGAACATTTCAAAGGAACAAGAAAATATAGAACAGAACACAAAAAAGACAATTATGCCCTGTAAACGTAGGAAAATACAGTAAATTAACAAAAACCACTTGGTATTAATTATATTACGAATAAGACCCTACTAATATTTTTTGTAAAAAAGTAATGAAATCCCATCAAAAACATAAATGTGAAATGAGAGCCAAGTTCAATATGTTATACAGTGTGGAAAGATAATTCGGGCCCTGGAGGAAAATTACCTTAAAACGTTGAGATAGCTCAATTCACTGAAAGGAAACGAAAAGGAGTACAGTTTTCAAAAAAAGTATTTATTTTGTAATTTTTGCCATAAATAATTTTTATGACAATTGATGCCAATCGATCCTGTTTCCAACGAGGATAAAAACTTCTAAATGGGTAAGTAATAGAACGTATACGAATTTATGCTATATTGATAGTAACATATAAATTCAATTTATATAATTTCAATTTGTATAACGTGCATGAAGTATAATGTACAAATTGAATAATAACAAAATATATAATGGACTAATGTATAATGAACTTCACAAATAATATCGTTTACGATAATGATAATGTAGTATTACGTTGAAATAATCGAATGTTCAAAACCCACCACCCACGTTATGTGCCGCCTATTAAACTGAATGGAAATGAGCTGCAGGTGGTTGACAGCTGCAAATATCTAGGTCACATTATCACAAGTGACCTAAAAGACGATTGTGATATAGAGAGGGAACGTAGGGCGTTGGCGGTTCGCGGGAATATACTGGCTCGCAGGTTCGCAAATTGCACAGGAGAGGTAAAAAGAACCTTGTTCAAGTCCTTCTGTCAATCGTTTTACACTAGCGGCCTGTGGGTTAGTTACACTCAGAGAGCACTCAACTCCTTACGGGTCCTCTATAATAACGTGTTTAGGATTCTGATGGGACTCCCTAGGTTCTGCAGCGCGTCTGGCATGTGCGCCGACGCCGACGTAGACGGGTTTCATGCAGTAATGCGAAAAAAATAGTGTCGATCAGATGCAGAATCCAGGGTGGTCCCAACAGCCTCATAAACACGTTAGCGAACAGACCGGACAGTCTTTTGCAAAGACACTGGATGTCGGCACTAATAAACCCTCATTCTGGGGATGTTTATTATGTAAACTAAATTTTGATTTTATTTTTTAGTATAACTAACCTAGTTTATTATAAGTTTAATTATAATTGATTAACACAACTGTGGATCATTGGTTGTCTGAATAAAGAAATTATTTATTGATTTATTTAAAACAGATATCATACATAAATTATAAACGCCTACCACTTTTAATTGGAATGATTGGGATTAACCTAATCTAACCTACTTTCCTGGTAGCAGTTTTCTTTTTGTGGGGGTCACAGTTCTAACCTAACCTAACCCACTTTCCTGGTAGCAGTTTTATTTTTGTGGGGGGGTCGCAGTTCTAACCTAACCTAACCTACTTTCCTGGTAGCAGTTTTCTTTTTGTGGGGGTCACAGTTCTAACCTAACCTAACCCACTTTTCTGGTTGCAGTTTTCTTTTTGTGGGGGTCGCAGTTCTAACCTAACCTAACCTACTGTCCTGGTAGCAGTTTTCTTTTTGTGGGGGTCACAGTTCTAATCTAACCTAACCCACTTTTCTGGTAACAGTTTTCTTTTTGTGGGGGTCGCAGTTCTAACCTAACTTAACCTAGATTGTTATTTCAGATGTTAGTCGATATTTTAACTATTATACGTAACTATTATTATGCAAAACGGAATTCGTCTATATGTACGTTAGACTAAACAACTGTATGTATAATGTAGGTTATATTATTTTTGAATTATACTAATTGAAAATAGACATTTAATACATTATACCTAACGTTAGTATACTTTTTGAACGTTTGTAAACTGAAATTATACCAAAAGTGCGTATTCATTATGTTACGCACCCCTTCTAAATACCAACCAAGCTTAGGGCACAAGAGAACCCATAAATAATAATAATAATATTTTTCATACAATTAGTAGAAAAAAGTGAAAATTAAGAAAAAAACTGTGAATGCAGTAGTTTTTAGGAAAAATAAAAGAACGTTTCCTTTGAGCGAATTGAGCTATCTGAAGGTTTTAAGGTAGTTTCCCTCCAGGGCCCGACTTATCTTCCCACTCTGTATATGCCGCCTTGGTTATTGAATTCAACGACAAAAGAAGTGAGATCTAAATAGGTGCCAAGTTCAAAGGTCAGTCCTGAAATTGATTTATAACAATATATTTTTTTATAAAAACTCTTAACATCATTTCTT
The DNA here is from genome assembly GCA_947086415.1 of Pammene aurita. Lineage (NCBI taxonomy): Eukaryota > Metazoa > Arthropoda > Insecta > Lepidoptera > Tortricidae > Pammene > Pammene aurita. Next base: position 11,177,338 of record OX352303.1, read on the forward strand.
CTTAAAACTTAGAATAATATATTGAAGCCTAAGGCTTGACTTAGCTAGTTCTTATATACGAATTATAGCCTTCGCAAGTTTGGCTTTTGATCGAAACAGAAACTAATCGAACACAGGACTCTTCTATGACTGTTTTAGTAGGTACGTATGAGAACTGAACGAGTCAAACCTTACGTTTCCAGATTTTATGCAACATTTTGAGAAGAAATTATGTTTTGAGTTGTTAAAAAAAATGCTGTTATAATTTAATTTCAAGACTGACCATTGAACTTGGCACCCATTTAGATCTCACTTATGTTTTTGATGTGATTAAATGGACGGTAAAAATTGGAATTCAAAAAAGATTACAAACTCATATAGATGTAATATACAAAGGAAAAAGTGACCTAGGCCTCCGGTGCCCAGGGATAAATATTTATTAAAAAGAATTTGATTTGTTCTTTCGTTCAAAAAAGATTCAATAAATACTTTTGAATTCTTGAAGATGTACTTTTTTGAGTGTTATGCAGGAAAATACTGTACCGCGCATTACACGTGAAATACGAACCTCGTGAAAAATAAATAATGTTCGAACACATTTACTGATTTGAGCATCAACATTTGTCGCCGTCTTAAAGTTACGCAAATAAAAAATGACATTAAATAAATAAGAAATATTTTTCTGGGCAATATAGATGAGTAATCCTCAGCTTAATGCCGACATAAGTTAATGTGTGTACGTATTTGAAACACTCCAATTAACAACAGTTTATAAAACGAATAATATGTTTTTGTAACTGAAGGTTCGGTGCGTAATTTAATATGCAAAAAATTTAGTCTGTGGTCAGTCATGTCGACTTTGTAGATGTTATCCGTAAAAGCGTTTTCTCTGTTCGCTGGAGCTATCCTCATTGTTCAGCTAGAAGATTAAAAATATGACGGGAGTTCAGTTCTTTTGTGACGGAGACGGCCTGGGATTTTAATGAAACTGACTATGAAAGATTCGCTTGCTATCGACACGCTGGCGTTTGTGATAATCTGGTGTTTTTTTGAAAGGGAAAATATGTGATACGTATTTTGACGATACACAAATATTAAAAAATGTTTTCAAATTGTTTCACTATTGTTATAAAATATTATTTTGGAAAAAGGTTTGTAAAGTTTACGCTTCTAAACTAACTACATTTAATAAAATCTACTTTAGAGTTGTTAATTAATCCTTTGTTGACCACACAATACAGTTTAAGGTATGGAGTGTTATTCATTGGATGTTTAATAAAATTACCAACTTGTTCTAATCTACGTATAATACCTACATAAATTTCGTTTGTCAAGTGCAGAAAAAAATATATTGTATATGGTGCTAACAAATTAAGTACAAATATTGTAAGAGAAGTAGACTTACACCGAAACAATTAACTTTGAATAGTAATTAAAAAAACTTTCATGTAATTTTTTTAATTAAATTTTCCGTAAAAAAAAAAAAAATTCAGTCCAAACATAATCAGCATGTGCAATTAATTGACAAGGTGTTTAACACACACACTTTATGTCACGTGATATTTATTTGTCATAGATTTCATCAAAAAATCTTCTTAGATTAGTCACGCGTTATGACAAACTGTCAAAATATGATTGACTTTTTTTAACAAATGACATTCATTACAAGGGCGAGGAGCAAGAAGTGACCACTGCGTCACTTACGGCTTCAAAGAGAATCAACACGCGGGGTCTGTCGCATATCGCATGTCTATCTAGTCTGAGACAACATCAAATAGGCATGGATTTTCTTCTGATCCGTGCAAATAGACATATTGACATTTATTTAGGCAAGTGACCAGTCAAGTGATAGAGTTAAGAGATACTCAAGGAGGTTTTATTACTGATTATTGTTTATCTCATGAACAAACCGATATGTAATAACTAATAAAGAACGGGATACACAATCAGCCCAAAAAAAATGGCCCCACAATAGTGCTGTAACTACTTTTTTCTTTTTTTTTACGTTAAATAATACAATATAATATAAAAAATAACAACATAAGACGAAGAGGAGTCTAGTGTTCTATGGTGGGTATTCCACAGCCGTCTTCGCATCCAAATCTTTCTATTCTTCTTCTCGTTCCTCTAATTCTCATAGAGACCGCTCTGATGATTGATATTTGTATTTTGACTTTGATCCTGCTTATTATTTGTGAGTATGGTTTCGACCATTTTTCACTTAGCTTTAGACATGTTTTCTTTATAAAGGATTCGTATTCTATTCCAACAATGCCATCGCAGGAGACCACAAGAGGAGTAAATGAGGCTCTAAGATCTTCCGCAGCCAGATCGTATTTGCGATGTTTTTCACGAGCGTGTATTGGGGCGATTGTGGGCCATGTGAGTAGGCCCTACGAAGCGGCGTCGGCATTTACAATGCGAATGTCAAAAAACGCCTTCGTCGCTGGCTCCCACGCACTTTCCATTAGTAGGTCGCTTATTAGCCCTGATGGATCTAGGGTTGCGGCTCGCATTATTGGCTCAGTGATAGCCGAACGTCGTCTCTGTTTTGGTCGTGGCCTCTTTTTATGAGCCCTCCTCTCTTGCAATTAAGGGCGTGGTTGAGGTTGAAACTATTTTCTCCACTACCATCGCATGTTGGTGGCAGGTTAGAGGATTCATGCCCGTATTTGATCGCAAGGCCATCACGAAACTGCGTTGCTGTTAGGTCGGTATCATCAGCTTTGGTCGGTATTACTGTTAGCCACTGTGATGATTTTTTTTCAATCGCCCTTTGAATGCTTTTTTGTTTCTTTGTTGTCAGCTTACTTAGTATTGATTCTAATTCATGTTGTTCATTTTTTTCTCGCTTTTTTCTTTCTTCATTCAGAACTTTATATACATGTTTTTGGTGGTCGACTGTGTTAATTTCTTCGCCGGTTCGAATTGCTTTTATTAATATTTTGTTTGCATTTGATGATATTTCATGTGCGGTTTTTGCTTGTTTTGTGGGATCATTAATTGCAAGGCCTCCCAGCCTTGCTGGAAGTGCAAGCCCAGTATCGAGGGCGTTAAATGAGTCTTGATTGCGTTCTTTAGGTCATTGTAGTCTTCGTCTGTTCCATCGGTTACTCTTTGTAGGTATTGCCATTCATATTACAGTGATTTAGTAAATGCAGTATGGACAGCTTGAGGATATTTTTCACTGGCTTTTGTGATTTTTAGGGATGCAGTCTGTCCAATTTTTCACTTTTACTAGTATGTAGTCGGTTTTATCGTTTATGGGTCCAATAAAGCTTCCCAAAAACCGTTGTGATTTTACAATTTTGATTCCTAATTTATCGAATTTTTGTTTGGCGATTTCGGTGAGGCCTTCTTTTACTATTAGATAACTCTTTGTTGGCTCAGGGAAATAGCCGTATTTGGGTCCTTCTTTCATTAGTAGGGTGAACCATTCTAGTATTTCATCAAATTTGCCTAAGCATGCTGAGTCGTCTGCATACCACTTCTGAATGTATTTATTCTTGTTTTTGCATGATTTTATTAGTGGTAATATTCCAATCGCATACATTTGCATTGCTGCGCCTTCTATACCAGCTTTTATTCCATTGCATAGTTGATCTGCTCCGCATGTTTGTTGTACGTCAGTGCCTGTCGCTAAAGCCATAGCTTTTGCTGTGATGCGTTGAAGTATTTCCCCAATACCAATTGGGCGGACACCTGGACGCTTGTCAAGGGCGATGCCTCTTCTGGCCAGCAGCGCTCTTATTGCATCCCATTCTACTATTTCGTTTGCTAGTTTTCTTGTTAAGGCTGCTATTGATTGTCTTAGTTTGAGGCTGTGTGGGCCAAATCGTAAAAATATCGTTTTCCATTGATCAGCATCAGTGCCGCTTGGGCCTGCACCACCTGAGATGCTTCTTGCTACTTTTTCAATATGGTTGTTTGGTCAAAATCCGATATATTTGGTGTTGCTTGGTTCGAGTGTTTTTCTTCTAGGATCTGAAATATGGTTTTGTCACCAATTTTATCATCAGTGTTTAATATTCCACCTCCATTCCGTTCTGTGATAAATCTATTGGCTTGTCTTATTTTTCCTTGTAGCATCAGTCTATTAAACACACGCGACAAATGATCACATTCTTGTTGTTTTTTATAACGATTAACCGTTTTGTTGCATCTCTCGGCTTCCTGTATTAAATCACCAAATTGACTTTTTCGCCACATTTCCAGTCTCCTGTTTATTAGACGTCTGATATCTGGGCCATTAGTTACTAGATTATCCCTTTGGAGAATTGTGCTGCAGTAGCAGAATATTCGTTCAGAGAAGCCATTTGTGGGTAATTCATTTACTAGTTTATTGATTTCGTTTGCTAGGAGGTCAATGAAATGACGGCCAACATTTCCTTGTGGAAGATTGTATTGTTTTCCCGACAATTTTATGATTTTCTTCCAGCGGAGTCTCCATGGAGAGTCTTGGCCGCCTTCGTTGTTTATAGTTTTTGCTCCAAAGCCGTCTTTGAATAAGTTGTCTAGTGGGTTGTTGTTGTTTTGGTTTGATGAAGTATTAGTAGGTTGTTCGTTGTCTTGGCGGCTCGCATAGATCTGAGGATGTGACTTACTTATATATATGTTTAAACCGCGTCTCTTGAATAACTTCGAGCATATTTGACAGGGAAGCAGTGTATTATCTTGGCTATTTTCGACGGTGCCTGAGGAGGTATCGTTCATTGTTTTTTTGTAATTTTGTTAATATTACGATTTACTGGTATTTTATTAACTGTAAATTTGTTTCAATTTATGTATTTGTAATATTTAACGTAAAAACTATAGAAAATTCAGCTAAAAAGACTCGAAAACAATAATTTCGAAAATATTTTTCTCGGTGACACTTGACACATTCATTGAAAGTTTAGTTAATGAATAATGTAACTACTACTCGTACAGCAGTTTCTCTGACAGTCTTATTACGGTAAAACACTGGCCGGTTACAAATTTTCACGAGCCATATTTTCGGTAAATCTTGTCATGTTGTGAGACTGTACGTACCTCTACTATACACGGTGCTCGCGAGCATTGCAAGAGATTTTAACCACAAATTCCGGAGGTCATAAGGAGTAATAAATGTTATATGAATTTAGGTCAATTTCGCCAAAAAGGATGGGTTATACTTTAACAAAATGAGCACAAAAAATACTTCAAGAGTATATTTCATAACCAAGCAACGATTCTGTTATGTTTATCTCTATTTTGACAATGATTACATCTTTGTCACTCTCATTGTTAGAAAATTACAGTTTGTCTCTTTCTCACGCGGGTGACGGGAACTCATTGGCACGTCCGCATCTCACGCTGGCCGGTGCGCGACTAACGACAATTGTTTAAATTCACTAATTTTAAGTGCTGCACTTTAGGAGCGTACATAACCCATCTGTCATTATTATATATCATACCTTGACATCGTTACACTTGATATTGTGTAATAGTACTCAGCATAAAAATATTTAACTCTTAAACATGTTTTAGATAAGTACGATACGAGTAGGTAATGTTTAGTTCATTAAACATATATTTATTGTTCAACAAGGGCGATTTTGCTAAAATTGTTAACGCGAGTAAAATACATAGAAACGGTTTTTATGATTTGAATTTAAAACTTAAATATCGAAATATCACCCGTGTAATACGTACTTACACAATGTGCTTTCATTCGTGCGAAAAAATCAATGTCATTTCAAGTAAATATCAAGGATCATTAACCCCCAAAGTTCGTACTGAAAGGGGCTTGTCGGCGAAAATAGTATTTTACTCCATTCGTTCCTAAAACTCTAGGGTAAGGACCAAAATAAATATTAGGTATAAATAAAACAATAATTTAGTTAATTACGTTTCCTTACAAAATTTGTTTAGGCAGAATATGAATTTTGTCAAAACAGTGTTTCGTCAGTTTTGTTAAAGTTACTCTTTGATTCAGTGACAGCTGTCAACCGCCAAACATGGCGCACAAAATTTGTTCTAGATAGCTCACCTAGTAGAATACATAATACATCAGTGGCTGAAACATACATTAATTTCTAGGTATAATGTACCAAGAAATTTCAATTAGGTAAGTAGGTTTTCCAATCGACGATCTCTTGGAATCATAATACTGATGTGATTCTAAAACGTGATACAATAAAAGTTGTATTGGAGAATCACTTATTAGAAAACACTTTCGCCTGTCGTTGATTCTTATTTGTTCAGGAAAAAAATGAAGTAAGAAATTATGAAACCTCCACATGTAATCAGTATTTCCGTAAGGGAATTTAAGGGAATGCTTCATGTGCATAAATTGTTTCTTTTGTTAAAAATAATACTAAATGGACGTAACTAGTAGTCCGCCTCGAACTGAGAACTCACGATTTACTTGCAAACGAGTCACCAATATAACAAGACCCTTCTGAAGATTTTGTTTCGCCTTTTAGTTCCACAATCCCTTGATCGATCCTGCTCATGTACGAACTCTCAAATTATAAATATCTCTGATAGAACTCCAACAAATTTAATAAAAATCAGAAAAACGTTACTAAAGTTATCGCGGAATAAACCCTCAAAATAAAAAAAGCCATCGAAATGCCGAGACATCCCAGTAGCCGAAGTTGTTTGTAAGAACTTCACTTCGCTTACGCTCCGCTCTTTCGATGAAGGACTGTATATGACCCAGTGGGAAAATAACAAAATAATTCTCAGCTAACAAGTACCTCTTAGTTTTTTCAGAATTTACATTCTCGCAGCTCGCAGATAATTTACATTCAGATCTGTCACTGACACATGCGTGCTTAATATCCGGCATACACTAACAGACCTGTGCGTGAATCCTAGGCTAATGCCTGTAGTTATGTACGAGCAAATAAACGTACGGTCTTACTGATTGTAAGCGAAGGTTAATGTCAGAGGCGCGTTGCGGTAAAAATGTTTCTTTAATTTTTTTTAAAGAAACTAGTAGCTTGAAGCGTAGAATTCTTAAAAACTTTTAAGTAGTGGGTTTACTACCACTCACTCCACTCTGTATATGCAATGTAAATTATTATTTTTTAACCTATGTAGTTAAATTTTAGTTTAAATATTAAATGTAAATGTAGTGTAAAAGTCTCTAAACTGTTTTGAGTGTTGTTGCACACCTGTTATTGGTGCATAAATATTTTACGTGTCAGCTTGCTCTTAATGCCATTTACATATTTTGTTTATGTACTGTTGGTGTGTCTCTATAATAGATAAAATAATAATAATAATAGATGTGTTGTGTGTACCGTGCCCTCATTAGAATGTTCAAAGTTCATTATTAAATACTAAATAGCAATGTTCACTCTATTCCTATCCTAATCCAGATTTTGATTCTCGTGTATTTCTCAATCTAATTGTACATTTTGCCGAATAGATTGACCGGCAGGCATACAATTTGTGAATGACCGATCCATTCCCAGCATTTTGTAGTTTCTGGTGCAGAAGGAAGCAGATCAGAGGCAGCTGTGAAGTTATGACAGGCCGGATATTGCCTAACCGAAGCTTAGTTACAGTTACGAATACAAGTAACATGCAATAGTGAAACTAGTGTTTTGCGTAAGTAGGTATGTATAACATGTCCGTAACAACATACATAATGTTATATGTCGATCATCGTCGTTTCTATCATCTAACCTTCCAGCCCAGAGGGGAAACTGGCCTTATCGGGATTAGGTCCGGTTTCCTTGTTTGATGTTTTCCGTTGGTGACGTTTCGGTTTGGTGTTGTCCGATGGTTTCCTTCCCCGAAAAGCGACTGGTAAATATCAAATGATATTCCGTACATAAAATCCGAAAAACTCATTGGTGCGGTCAGACTTATGAACTGTATCGTAATGATCACGAAGTCGTTATTGTCATTAGTAAATGAAACGTGATTTAATATCCATATCTATTAATACGATACACTAAATATTTTAAACGTAAAGAGGCATATCCCAATCTAAATTAAAACATCCTTGATCAATGAAACTAGCAAATTAATGAACGTTTTCTACATGTAATACTCGTGCCCTCACAGTTCCTAGAAAGGATACACAAATTTACATAAAATGATGTGCCTAAAAGCTTTAGTTTATTTAAGGTTGAAGAGTAAATAGGTTTTATGGAAATCGGTTAAGTAATTTTAAACTAACAGTTTTAACTGAGTTTTCCGAGGAGTATGTGTGCTCCACTTTTAGCTCCATAATGTTTTATACATATCTACATAAATTTGTGGAACCGTATAATACTCTGATTACCCTTACAACGAGGTAAGTGTAGGTACATGGATTGCGTAACCGAACTTTATTCTTAATATACTTTAAATTGACATCTTAAATAGAGTTTAAAATCAATACCAGTTTTTCGTTACTTTAAATTTATTGTATATATACCTACAAGGCTTGTATCTCATATATTTTATGGCGTTACATGAGTAGATAATATGACTAACAATTTATGGAAATTTGTCTATTTATACACATTTGTATGGGATTTGCGAACATCAAAATACATTTTTATTGACATGACCGCCTGTGCCGAGACTACGGCGCATGCTTAAAAGCCTTTGCCAATTCTGGTTACTTAAATATTTTATACAAGTAGAATTTGAATGAGTAGAATTTTACGCGCGAACATAAAATTCGGTTGTATTTGAAATACTCCAGGTTTTGGAGCGCCATAATTTTTTTAAATTAATAAATGTGATTAATTAATTTCATAGGCCTCATGATTTGACCAGACCCAACGATTTATTAAATCTTCAGGTTCCCCTTAAATTGAGCAGAATCACGAATGCTCCACCTGGAACACTGGTTGCTTTATGGCCTAAGAGCTGGCCACGTCAGATGTGACACAATAATGAGAGCAATGAAACCTGTCTAGTTAGACTGCTTTATCATCCTTGTTGCTAGATCCGGGCATCTGGCACCTTTTAATGGGTGGAGGTCAAAGTGACAGACCAACAAAGTTTTTAAGTTGGAAAAAAGTAATACCAAAACAGGTAAAAAACGCCAAAGTTGTGTAATTTATAGAGGACAGGGCCTATATTTTAACATAAGATTAAAAACCATTGTCTATTATTGCGGAAACAAAAACAGTAGGCGACTAACTAAAAATTGCATTTTACATCATTTGGCACTACTTTCCCCCAACAGAACCTTCTGGATATGATATAACCTAATTAAATACATCATTTCCCATAATATTGCATCATGCAATATGTTTTCTTCAAGTTATTTGCAATCTTTAATCTCCACCACTTTACTGCTGCCAGATGTCCGGATCTAGAAATAAGCATAGTATAGCAAACTAACTACATGGGTTTCGTTGCTCTCATTATTGTGTCATATCTGACGTGGCCAGCTCTCCGTCTATTACTCAAACCTTTGAGTAAGGCATTGGTTGCTTTACTCAAACATTTGAGTAAAGCATTGGTTGCTTTACTCAAATCTTTGAATAAAGCATTGGTTGCTTTACTCAAACCTTTGAATAAAGCATTGGTTGCTTTACTCAAACCTTTGAGTAAAGCAACCATATGGTCCACCTGTTTGACAAATATCATGAAATGTAAAAATACATTTTGGGTTTTAAAATAGTAGGTAAATTGAATATGACCTTTTCTGTTACATTAATGATTAACCTTAAGCCGCCGGAGAAATCAATGTAGGTACTTATTATAATAACAACATAATATGTATTGTGATTAAAATAAAGACAAAACTATTACTCTAGCAAGGTTTTTGATTTTATTTCTAATTGACAATTGAAAATTATATTTTATTTAGTTCATAGTAGATACAGTGACAAAACTGAATTTTCAGCAACGGTAGAAATGACTCTTAAAGTCCACTTCTCTCAAACCCAGGTTCGCAAAATATTTTACGCCAGTTCCAACTGGAATTTATTTCAAAACGGCTAATTTGTAAGTGAGCCTTCCCGTCGTAAATCTCACGCGTGAAGTTGTAAACTTTTACAAAAAGTACAGTCATATATCCTGAAGATACATCACCTTCTCTGACGTTTGAATACCATGAACACAGCGGTATTTACAGCAGAGTGTTTATTTAAAGTTTAAAATGCTTGAAAAGGTACGAGAGACGAAAAGTCTCTTAAAATTCCAGTGCAAATTTCTAGGGCTCTAATCATTATGACAGTAGTTGGAAAAGGTGATCCGTATTGTGACAACGCTTTTTTATTAAATATTTCGAAACATGAGTATCTACTAACTATTTACAACCACGGGTTTGATGTAATGATGTTCTTATTGCCATTGGATTTTGCTTTTGGATGAGTGCCACATGTAATAAATTATACACCAATAATTTCACTTTACGTGTTTCTACACTGAATTCAAACATTTATATTATTATGTGTTTGTTTTCAACCATATCTCGGGACCATGGGGTCCCGGACTTTTGGAAGGCGTGCGTGGAGCCGAAGCCAACAGCGCGTAGGCCCTTTAAAACAATATAATCTAAAAGTGAGAGATACACATGGCAGATACCATCTCTGAACGCACAACATGATACACCCAGAAATGGTCCCTGCCAGGTGCAAAGACTATTAATCTTTTATTTCATAAGGACACATTACATACGTATCACATATCAGTTGCACTGCTAAACTGTAATACAGTTTGATGGATAATATACTCGTATAGACAAACATACATACTCCCTATACTACCTCTTTGGGTATGTATGTTTATAAATTCAATAACATGGAAAGTACTTACATAAAAAGTATTAATATCTATATTATTGAAAATAACGTGGAATACAACTCTAAAATTTTCCAATTCACGTTTAGATTGATTAGCCCTACTCAATGGATATCAAGAAATGTCAAAGATTAAGATTGTTCATTTGAGGCAATAAGTAAACAGTTTCCTCACGTAACGAGCGTTATTCCTTATGGGAACTGATCAATCTTCCTTCGTTTAAGTGTTGCGTTTTCATTTTACCTCAGAGTGGAGATTTTAAGGAATCCCTCACAGTTAGCGGACCAAGTTGGATGAAGGAACTTTTATGGTACAATGGCAAATTTGCATTGTTTAACATATCTTTATATTTTAACGTCGTATTTTAGCGTTGGAAGCTAAGAATGTTAATGATTAATCATTTGCAAAATAAACGTACCTAAGGTCAATGCGGCTAATTCCGTCATAGGGACTATTCCGTCCATTAGCGTTGTTCTCGAACAACGAACAAAATTGATAATTTCGTCGACAAAGCAGGGATTGCTTTTAGTTTCAGCAATCAAAAGCAAATGGTTTCTTTTTCTACGATTTAAAATCAAAGAAATATACGCTAGTGGACGGAACAACCCCTATGATGGAATTAGCCACGTTGACCTTATACAATTTGTAACATGAATAATTTATGTTAAAAGTAATTATTTAAAAACATTGGGTTTACCTTACATACTCGCAGGTCGAAATATAAATACTAATTTTAAATAGGTACCTAAACTGATTACAAAAATGTTTTATTACTTATATATTATATTGAAAATGAGGTACCTTTATATATTTAGATTTTTACGAATCATAAGAAAATTTCTATAGTAATATTCTGTCATCTTAAAAAAATCTTATACCTAAAGGCGATGTGGCTTATATTAAACCCTAGAAGAAGAAAATAAGTTAGAAAAATAGTTAGATACGAATGTAAAAAATATTTTGTGTGGTTTTAATAACGTCCATACACCTAAATTATATTTATGTAACTTATTAAACAAATACATATTTAACGAATTAATAACTAACCCTGCAAAGAAAAAGAGGTGACCTGTGACGAGACAGACACATAAAGTAACCACTTAGTCGGTACCTTTCCAATTTAAATGTCATCGTAAATTATGCCATACCTTACTCCCAGATAATTCTGGATTCTAATAAGAAGAATCTAATTTCTTAAAACCAATAGGGCTTAAAATATTGTAGCTCGTTTTAGTTTTTTATCATGAATAACGTAGGTGTCTGTATTTGTGTATTTTACAGAAATGTTTTTTGTAGAAATAAGTTCGAAATTACAAAGAAAAAGTCCTAGTGTTTGGCATGCTACCGGCACAGGGCATTAGCTGCCACCCTGTTGTCACATCTATTGCCAATGAATTAAGTTTAACGATGATATCCTACCGGAGAGTGACGAGCACTCGTAAGGTTACCTTATGCCAATAATTAATAAAAAGCTTATAAATAAACAGACGTGAGTACTAAATAATGTACAAGTTTGTCATTGTGCACATAGCCCCCCTTGTAATCACTATTCCCATTTACGAAATAAGAAAGCCTAAACGTGTCTTTATCCTACACAACAAAATTGAGTAGTCCGGTATTTATTGATAATTATGTCATACGAAAAATTAAGGCCTTTTTAGGTTTTATTTATCGAATTAACCGAGGTCGCGCCAATGCCGTTTTCTGAAAGAAAACTCATAAAACCTGACCTCATTATGGTAAGTAGGTAACTCAATCTTAATTCCAGAACGATAAATTTCCAAGCGTCCGCGTACTAGTTTTAGACACTTTTTGGCCAAAGTGCTGCAGAATTTTATAATCTACCAGATAGGTAGTTAGTACAGTTAGGTATTTTTTATTTTATTTTGCTTTTTAAATTAAATCATGTACCTATAGATATTAAAAGCACGAGATAGTTCTTTTGAAACGTCAAAGCTTGGCCATTATATGTATAGCCAACATGTAGTTGTGAAATAAATTTAAAGTTAGGAAGTGGGTAAGAATCATTAACTTAAATAAAAATCGGACTCAATCGTGTATGCACTTTTATTATTTTTCCTTGCGTTGCTAATGAAACTCTCTCGCGCGGGCTCGGTCCCGCGTGCCGCCGGCGGCACGGTATAGTCTGTGAACCGCCACACGCGCTCGCCGATGTGCGTCGCTCCGCGCGCTGTCCGCGCTTTGATAATTTGACAAAAATTGCTTCGTCACGTACAAATTATCTAATATGTCCTCCTTCCTATCCTTATTTTGTATCTTTTATCTATACGGAGGTATGTCAATTTAAAACTATATCTGTAATACTAATATAAGTATAACAGATATAGTTTTAAATTGACATACCTACTACTACAGACAACTATAGTTGGGCCAAAATCAACATTCCGATTGAGTCGAAACTCCTAAAGATAGACGTCTCGCTCACTCTCACTGTCTGCAGTCGCTACGCGTCGCAGCGTTCCTCCTTTATTTTATTGCCATACCGGTACGATGCTTTTGACTCTACGATAATTGTCTTATATTAGTAACGTTTACGACTAAATTTTGCGAGAAATACTTCGCATTCTATAAAAGGGCGTACCCGCCGAGGTTAAGTACCGCAGATACATATACTTACATACCTTTTGAAATTCATGAAAATAAATGTAGTCGCCAGAATGAGACAGAATATTCTTATAACACCTTAACTACATATATTGGTAATCGCAAGTTCGAATGCTGTTTTTACGCTATTGTTTATATTCGCAAGGCTTCGTTATACATATTTTAAATCATCCTTTAACCACTTTACAAGCTACCGCCCAGGACGTTATTGCTGTCGTTGGCTTCCGATCTATGGCGGCGCACGCTCTCAAGGTCGCTCCCTTGTATTATTGCGTAGGTATTTGCAATTTCAATGAAAGACTCAATACTCGTATATTCGTAAGAACTATAATCTGTGGCGTTACGAGCGTGCCGTAACGCGTCGCTGGTCGTCAAATTGTGAGGAAATATTAAGTTTACGAGAATGACATTTACTTTTCCGAAAGCTCAATTCAAGTGAGTGAAGAACTACATACTCGTATATTTTCTGTGTAGGCGTTATTCTAACAGTATTTATTGACAGACAGCTATTTCTAGTATTTATTTTATTAAATACTAGCTGTACCCGCGGCTTCGCCCGCGTGTGTGGGAGGTTTTGTCATTTTCATTTACTATCCAGGCCATTAGTGTAGAATTTACGCGTTCTACATATCAATCTATCTAAATTTATTAGTTCATCCGTGATAAAGATAACTGACTAAAAGGCGTGCGTCGAGACCTGCGAATGCTAATGGCCGAGTTCCTGCAGGAGAGCATGCTTCGAACAGAGGGTCAAACGCTGAAGGTATGAGCGCGAGGTAGCGTGTGAGCGCAACGTCCCAGCGAAAACTGCTTTTGCAGCAGTAGGCCAAAATCTAATAAGACCAAAGGCAGCCAGAATTGTTTCAGGAGGAGCATGAAAGGGTCCCTACAAAACTCAATGGTCAAGTTTTTTGGTGAACCCGAACGCCGAAGCCGTGACGCGGTGAGCGGCAATATCGCGAAAGCCATAGGGCGAGTACGCCGCAGGACCCAGGCTCGGAGGATCGCAGCGAGAATTGCTTCAGCAGAAGCAGCATGTCAGGGACCGGACATAACTCAAGCGAAGTGTCTTAGCGAACTCGAGGACTGCGGACACGAGGGTGAGCGGAAATGTATGTGAAAGTCAAAGGACGAGTACCGCATAAGGTCCAAGCTCGGAACATCGCAGCGAGAACTTCTTCAACATCATCATGACAGGGACCGGACAAAACTTAAAGGCGAACTGTCTTAGCGAACCCGAGGGCCGGGGCTCGAGGGTGAGCGGCAATATCTGAGAAAGCCAAAGGCCGAGTACCTACCGTATAGGGCCCAGGTCAGCAGCAGTACCATGACAGGGGACCGGACATATCTCAATGGTGAAGTGTCTTAAGGACCGAGAATGAGTGGCAATATCTGCGAAAACCATAAGCCGAGTACCACGTAGGCCCACGCCCGGAGCGTCGCAGTGAAAATTTCTCCAGCAGAAGCAACATGATATAATCCGGACAAAACTCAATGGCGAAGAATCTTAGCTAATCTGAGCGCCGGAGACCCGAAGGTGAGCGGCAATTTCTGCGAAAGCCATAGACCGAGTACCGCTTAGGCACAGGCCCGGAGCGTCGCAGCGAGAATTGCTTCAGCAGCAACAGCAGCAGAATGACAGGGACCGGACATATCTCAATGGTGAAGTGTCATAAGGCCCGAGGGTGAGCGGCAATGTCTGAGAAAGCCATAGGGCGAGTACTGAGTAGACCCAAGCCCGGAGCGTCGTAGCGAGAATTTATTCAGCAGCAGCAGGCAGCATGACAGAATACGGACAAAACTCAATGGCGGAGAGTCTTAGCAAATCTGAGGGCCGGAGGCCCGATGGAGAGCACCAATGTCTGCGAAAGCCATAGGCCGAGTACCGCGTAGGCCCAGGCCCGGAGCGTCGCAGCGAGAATTTCTTCAGCAGCAGCGTGACAGCTAGCAGCTTGTAGTTGCTAGTTTCATGACTACCCTTTTTATTGCAATCAGCTGTTAAAGCGAAATAAAACATGTTGCTCTCACAAACGGTACAATTTTTGCTGTCGGGTAAATCGAAATGGATAAATCTTAAGTACCTGTTTTATTGGTTCTTACGTAATATTGTAAGTAGGTTTCATGTATTGATAAATATATTATTTTTATATTCACAGTATATGTCCGGATACTTACAATTTCCAAAACGAAGTAAAACGTTTTAAAAATATTTAACCCGCAATCCTTAAATTAGGAAAGCATTTAAAAATCCATGGTTTAAACCTCGGAGGAACGCAACAGACGGAATCGCTTAATTTAATCTAAAGACGTCCTTAAATAATGTTTGTATACAGTATACATGGTACCTAAATAGCGCCATCTGTGACCACTTTTGAGAACTATTTTTTTTACGAAAATTATGCTTTTAATAAGCAGAATAAAAAACTACCCTATATGTTGCTCCGGGTTATAAACTGTTACTAGTTATACAAAATTTCGTAAAATTCTGGGCAGTAGTTTTTACGTAGTGCGCGGACAAATTCACAGACAGACAGACAAGAATTCCAAAAATCACTGAAATGTATTCAGTCAACGGTTCTAAGACCCCCCGAATAAGTTTTTCTAAAATATCTTCAATGTACATTTTATTTCTCCTTACGCGTTTATTATATGTATAGATGAAAGTATAAAATTCTGGATCGGGATGCTGTCCCCGTCAAATATCTACACATATTCATGGAAATTAATGTCGGGGTTAAGTGTTTGGTTTTCATAAACATACATACTCGTATCAGTATAAAGAATCTCTATAAGCCAAGAGTTTAGAGAAGTTATTAAAAACAGATTCAAACTTATTATTGTAATAGTTTGAGAAACTCCGTGGAACAGCTCTTTTATATCCAACAAAGTAAAATGATATTTGTTTAAGCTTTCATAAAATGATATTATATAATACTGAGATTATGAATTGTTCATTAAAGAACAAGGAAAATTTTGAATAAGTTAACTTTCAAGTTTTAAGGATATGCTTGTTTTTGTACTTAGAAGGAAAATTAAGCAATCATAAAGTTAAGCAAAGTTTTCATAAAATTTCTCTTTTTAATTTGACTATATCTCAGTACAAATTTCTTGATTTGGAAGTTAATATGCTTCCTACCAAGTATATTTTTTATATTTTATTAATTTAATCGTAATTACTTTATTTCCTTACATAAAATTTACATACAAGTGTAACAGCAATATCGGTCACCACATCTATACTATGAAGCAGGAAGTCTCGGGTTCGGATTATTATCTGTGTGTTATGTACGGATATTTATTCCCGAGTTATGAATGTTTTCTATGTATAAGTACTTATCTATATCTATTTATTATATATATACAGTACCGGCCAATTATACATACATCACCTCCATGTTCTTAAGGCAGAAGTTTTTATTTTTATTTGTAAGTGATTTTCACCTAGGTAGGTGAAAATCACTTACAAATACTTTAGGTAGTTTTGTGAGAGCGATGAGAAAAAATTATCTCGTGTAATATATTTTTTTTATTAGAGCTTTTTTAGTAATATGCTGAATCTCCTAATGTAATTCACAGTATTTTATTGTAGTACTACCTGTGCCCGCGGCTCCGCCCGCATGAAATTCGGTCTGTGTCAGTATGCGGCTAATTCACCCCTAATTTCTCTCCCTCTCCCCTGGAGGCGAAACTTAAAGTAAAGTTGACAGATGGATACGCTACAGTAGTCCAGATAAAATATTTTACAATTACCACTAAGTAAAACTTAAGTCCAAAATCAATAGTTTTTTTCGTCCTTATTTAAAAAAATTACGTGATTTAAACGACAGAGTAGTAGGTGGATATCGAACGATACGGTACCACTTTTGTATTTATCCGTCCTTGACTTGACTGTACCTATTCATATCATGTCCATGGCATATATCATCCAAATCGATCCTCCAGTCAAATCAGTCTAAGCATGAAAAGGTAAGAAACAGGCGCGGCTGCAGCCTAAAATTTGGGGATTAAATGTGCTTGCGGCAGTACTTCTGCTCAAAATTTTGCAAAGTGTTTTTTATAAAGTTTTGATTGTGTTATCCTAAAGCATCTTTCTGACATACCGCCCTTTTTGATATCCAAAAAAAATATTTTCGATCCACCCTATTGTTTATTCCCCATGTAAACTTCAACCCCTTTTGTATCCCGTCAAGGGATGATTTCTGAGATAAAACTATTTTATATCCTTTTCCAGAGCTCAATTCATCTCCATTCCACCACAATTTTATCTTAATCGATTTTGCGGTTAATAATTAATTCCCCATACAAAAATTAAAAAAAAGGGTTTCACCCCTTTAAGGTTGATTTTCGGGATAAAAATATCCTTTGTCATATCTTGAATAAATCAGTTCAGCGGTAAAAAATTCCTCATATCAACTTCCACCCCCACAAGAGTTTATTTTCGGGATGAAAACTATCCTATGTCGTTTCTTCAAATTATCTTCATACTAATTTTTAAATCGTTTCTGTGGTTAAAAATTCTGCATACAAATTTTCAACCCCCTTTTCACCCCCTCCAGGATTTATTTTCGGGATTAAAACTATTCTATGTCCTTTCCCGGGACTCAAACTATCTCTATACTAAATTTCATCAAAATCCGTTCAGCCGTTTTCACGTGATGCGCGGTCAAATAAACAGACAAAAATTCTAAAAATTTTGGAACGTGTTCTGTTATCAATTCTAAATATCTCCAGCCGACTTTTTTTCGAATATCTTCTATGTACACACTTTCGACCCTTATTAGCTTTATTATATATATAGATTAATCATATATTTGTAT
Source organism: Pammene aurita (assembly GCA_947086415.1). Taxonomy (NCBI): domain Eukaryota; kingdom Metazoa; phylum Arthropoda; class Insecta; order Lepidoptera; family Tortricidae; genus Pammene; species Pammene aurita. Next base: position 11,195,484 of record OX352303.1, read on the forward strand.
TAAATGACTAGTAAAACATTCAATCTACAAACTAATCTATATTGATTACTATATAATAATAATAATAATAATAAAGGTTGTCTGGAAGAAATCGCTCATTAGCGATAAGACCGCCTGTTGTTACCTCTACCTAAATTTATCTAATTGTAAAATTTGTGCTTGTAACTGTATGAGGTGTGCAATAAAGAGTATTTATTATTATTGATTACTATATATATGTTGTTCATAAAAAAAACACACAAAGGTGATATAGATATTATTGGCCGGTACTGTATCGTCGTCTAGTCCCAACAACACAAACTTTATTGAACTTACTGTAGGACTAGGTCGATTTGCGTTGCGTAAGGTTGTCCCATAATATTTATTTTTCTATTTATTTATTGTAGTTTTAATTTCATCTCACCACTACCACCACATCACCTTTTTCAGAAATATCACAGACTACTTTTTCTCATCCAATTTAAGTACCTATGTATCTTATATCTATCGTAATAAAAGATAAATAATATATCTTAAGCATCCAAGTTTCTCCTAGGACTAATGTTTACGTGAACTTTGAATATTTACATATGTATATCAAGTTTAATTAACAAACTGTGTAGGTACGTAATTTGTACGTATTAACAAGATGTAGGTACCGATAAAATTATTATGAGCAGGTGACCGTTATGAAGTTGAGTAAAAAAAAGACCTTAATAAGTTATGTGCAAGAAAAAATATGTGATGTCGTCCCGCGCGTCGGAACGGGCGAGACGGCTCACAACTCCGTCGGTCCGTACGGGACCTCGGGTTTTCTCAAACTAGCTCAGGGATGAGAGGGACACAGGGGAAAGTAGAGAAACACTAATTAACAGTGGTAAATACAGCGGGCTTTTATGCCGGTTTATTTATCTTAACTATGAGTACTTACTTAATCTAACCTATGCTACTGAGCGCGGGACGGGATTCCCAGATAGGGATGTCTAAACGGGCGCGAGATCCTAGTCTGCTCGCGACAACCACGCGGGGTTGTTTGACCCTCGGTACGGAGATCAGGGTCGGTCGGCCGGCGGACGGTAAGGGTGACGGATGAACGGGAAACGGTAGGTACTATAGCGTGCAATTGCTCCTCTACGAACACCGCAACCACTATAGACCAGGATACGGGAATCGGGACGGACGGTAGGTACTACAGTGTGCAATTGCTCCTCTACGAACACCGCAACCACTATAGACCAGGATACGGGAATCGGGACGGACGGTAGGTACTACAGTGTGCAATTGCTCCTCTACGAACACCGCAACCGCTGTAGACCAGGATACGGGAATCGGGACGGTCGGTAGGTACTATAGTGTGCAATTGCTCCTATACGAACACCGCAACCGCTGTAGACCAGGATACGGGGGAACAGGCGAGAGGGAAGGGATCAGGATTATGGCGTGCTAGCTCCTATACGAACACCGCGACTGCCATAGCCTGGGTACAGCAATCCTAGCAGCCGGGCGGCGGCTGCGAGAATCACTGCCACGATGCTTTTTTTTTTTTTTTTTTTTTTTTTTTTTTTTTTTTTTTTTTTTTTTTTTTTTTTTTTTTTTTTTTTTTTTTTTTTTTTTTTTTTTTTTTTTTTTGAGCCTGACTTGGGCTTTATGCTTCTGGAGCGCTAAAGCGGGCGGACTGTTTGGTGGGATGGTTGCCGGGGGAAAATCCAGGACCCTTCCGCGACCTAACGTGACGAGTTTGCTACGCTGGAATGCTCCTACCGAGCTTGCGCTTCCAGCGAGATCAGTTGAAGCGAGTTCAACCTGATCTGGGTGAGTGGGGGGGGATCGAGCTAATGGGGGTTTTGTCGCTGGTTCGCTACTCCTAGCCTAGCTGAGAAGACTCCAGCAAGAAACTCAGCTAGGCCCGACGACTGTCGGGGTGACTCTATCCGGTATGCGGCGGTACCGGGTGGATAAGGGACTGAACGTGTCGATGTGGTCGCGACTGTTCCGAGGTGGGCGTCCCCGCCGGCGGGGGCGCCGCAGTGTACATGTGGGGGAGGGCGCACGCACAGCGTTCCATTTCTCATGAATGGCCGCTGTGAGTGCGTCGTCCTGGTCCGTGACGTAGTGTCTAGGCCGCCGAACCGAGCGGCCCCTAATCAGTGACTTCCGTGTTAAGAGTCCGAGGGGGGGAGGGTTGGGAATGTAGTTCGCAGCCTTCCTAACTAGCGGATTACTACTGTGCGGAGCGTTGTCAAAATAACGCCGGGCAGTCTGCTTAAAGAAACCATAAAGGGAGTCAAGCCCCGCGTCATGGTGCAAACTGAGGGTCGTCTGGTACCACGGGGCCCCAGTCGCCCTACGGAGGAAACGATTCTGAACGACCTGAAGCGGCTCGAGACTTGACATACCCACGTGGGTAAAAACCACACTTGAGTATGCCATGATTGGACGAACACAAGTCTTGTAGAGTGTCAGCTTATTTCTAAGTGACATTTTACTAAACTTGTTAATCATCGGCCCTAGCCTTCCTAATACGAACAGCGCTCTGTTGCGTACCCTACGGATGTGGCTTTTGAAAGTCATACGACGGTCGAGAGTGACGCCTAGATATTTGACCTCGTTAACCCACGGAATGGGCTGGTCAAAAAGCCGGACCGGAGCCACCTTCCTGCCTGTCGGACCTATGGCAGTAGGGTGGAAGATAATCGCTGCGCTCTTGTCCGGATTGACTTCTATACGCCAAAGACGAAACCATTGACCTAAGCCATTGATTGCCTCTTGGAGGTATTTCCGAACAAGAATGTAGCGATTGTGCGTCGTAAAGAGCGCGGTGTCGTCCGCGAACAACCCTAGTTCGACACGCGGGTGCCTAGGAATATCGTTCGTGAACAACGAATAGAGTGTAGGCGAGAGGACGGAGCCTTGCGGGACTCCTGCCCTAATAGGATGTGGTGCCACGATGAATGATGTCTTCTTACACTCCCCCTTTCAGGGGGTGTGAGGATGCTATTCCAGGGCTTTCTGCCCTCTTTAGCTGCTTTTTGTCGCGAGCCGTGACGACGGCTCGGTCAGTTGATGCCCACAATTCAGGGCATTTTTAGGTGCCACGATGTACGTACTGATGTCTTCTGACACTCCCCCTTTCTGGGGGTGTGAGGATGCTATTTCAGGGTTTCTGCCCTTTTTAGCTGCCTTTTTCGCGAGCCGTGACGACGGCTCGGTCTGTTAACGCCCGAGTTAATCGGGTCGTTATCTTAGTGTGCAGTTGCTACGTCACACATTGCCAAAAGCCGCTTTATCTGCACTAGGGCTGCTTCAAGTGTTGGCCTGTCAGCGGTCGGGTCTATGCCGGCCGTCCGTAAAGCCAACATTACTGGGTTGAAGGCGCCGGGAGGCACCGTCTGCGTCAAAGGTGCCACGATGCTCGGCGTGCGCGCCTTATATACGGATCGGAGCGCGGGGCCGCGCGGGGGGGGCGGTCGGCTTCAGTCGGCCGGCGGCCACGATGCGGTGCGCTCGCTGCGGCGTTCCGTCGCAGCGTGCGTAGCTCTTTTGTGTGCGCGCTCATGGCGCTGCATCACAAATATACCCACGTACATACAACTTGAGTAATTATTTTGATGGCGTAAAGTTGATTGTTACCCAATAGATGAAAGGCGTCAACTTCCGAGGATATGAGTTGGTTCTGGAATAAAAGTATGTTTTATACTACGTCTGTGGTAAACAAGCCTGCCAGATCGTAAGTGGTCGTCGTAGCCTAAGGGCGCATGCAACATCAGGGGTGTTACATGCCCGTTGCCGACCCTTTAAGAATCTTTTTTTTTTCACCTCGCACAATATGGCTTAAGTTACGGCCAGACGGCATACAATCACAGCCCTCTGCCACGAGACCTTGGCAGAAAACAGAGATTTTATACCATGTAGCCCGTGGTTGATGCCAAATTCTACATGACCTTTAAACGCCCTTGCTGGCTACGCGTGCTCTGACAACCATTGGCAACAATTAGGCGCTTGTTTCAGCCATGTAGACACTCGCTTTAACTACTCGCTTCAACCAAGGTCACGTGGCAGAATCTGCTGCTATCTGCCGTCGGGCCCTAACTTTAGGGGTTGAGTAAACACTGCATAATTATTATTCTGTTGTGATTGAAGTTGTACATGAATGCACATGAATGAAGCTGTAAATGACTTTTCATATAATTTAATACACATGCCCTATACTCTCTACAACGCTTAGCCTCTTATCACTATCAGCATTCTGCTTATTTATATCATAAACAAGGATAAATAATTGAAGCTTACAGTAATAGGGCAATTATAAGATCTCGGGATAATCGTAGTAGGCGGTAATCGTTTATGTAATTAAAGGGCGACCCCGGATCCGGCCATTGCGAGATGAAATGGATTTAAGGTCGTTTATTGCATGTAAAGCCATTTTGGAATAAGACAAACAGTTATGGTAATGAGAATTACGCACTTATCAAACATTACAGTTATCTATACTAGCCTTGCGGACATGTCAAATAAACTTTTGTAGTATTAAATAACTCACCAAATATCATTATTCGAGTACACTGAGTATCTGTTGTAGGTTATTTGTAATAATTATTAACAAATCTCTGTCTTGAAACATCATTGTTATATATTAAACTTCATGTGTTTATAAGTGTGATTCGGATCGTAAAAACTAGATGAAGTGTAGCACGTATTCAAAATAATTATCATGCAATACTCAAAGTGAGAAAAGTAACTTAATCTAACAAAAAAAAAACATTATTTATTCATATTATATGAGGTTTCTTTTTAAAGGTATATATGTAACTCTAATTTAATTTTTGTTTTTGGTTTATACTAAGTTGTGTAGTTTTAATTTAGTTTATCTTAATATGACTTCGATATTTAAAATTTTTGGTTGTTTTTTTTCGCGTTATAAAATCATCATTAATAAAGTCAGATAATGGCAAATAGTAACTACCAATTTCGTAATACCTACCAGTCTACGAGATAAGTCCTTCTTCTGATATTAGCAATAACAAGTACAGTCAATGTATTAAATATATTGATGCGGTTTTGATATATGCACACGGCCTACATTCCGGATAACATTGGGTACAGTCAGCCGCAGAAGTATCTTAGCGGGTGAGGTGTTCAAAATGACCTCCAACCGCTCTTAATCTCTTAGCAATAAAGGAGATCGTCAATTTTTGTTAGGTGATCTGGCCCAGATTATTTAGGACCGTTTAGGAATGGTTCTAACCTTTAAAGAATCTTCATAATTTCTAGATCAGGATGGTGGTAAAAATATTGCGAAATCTAATGGGAAAACTGAAAAATCATGCATTTAAAACTTGAATCTGACAAGGACAATATTTGAAAGCGTGCTTGTCTATGATTTATACAGGGTGACTTTTAATTCGACCTATTCCTTGAAAGGGGTTATTCTTTAGCTCATTTACAATGTTTTTAGCCCAATTAACTAGGGGTCAAAAATTAATGGTTTTCGAGTTATACGAGTTTTAAGTTTTTTTTGTAAAAACGCCACCTAGCGACCTAAGAATGGCAATAAAAAAGAAATTACATGCGATAGGGTGATAATTTCTTATTTATCTTATAGCCAGTAAACGTAGCAATACTTAAGACAAAAAAAACCGTTAAAAAATAATTCAAGTCTTTACGGATAAAAGGTTATAAATCAAAAGTTATGTTTTATTTTTTGTTTATTTAAAATCAAAGACGATCACTCAAAAAAAATTGTATGGTAGTTCATGTAAAAATTCCATAAATAAATTCCGTAACTCATAAGCTTTTCAAAAAGGTAAAAATGTAGGCATAATTTTATTTAACTATCAAAAATAATAACAATAACAGAACAGGTAGCGAGCGTACTGAGCGTATGACCCGCAATCGGTTTGTTTGTGCAACTTTCGTTCTTATCTTAATCCTTCGTTATCTTGATAACTTGATAAGTTCTTGATAACGAAGGATTAAGATAAGAACGAAAGTTGTACAAACAAACCGATTGCGGGTCATACGCTCAGTGGTTTGTTTGTGCAACTTTCGTTCTTATCTTAATCCTTCGTTATCTTGAGAGGTCCAAGTTCAGTCTTCCCTTTGGTAAGCATTCCGGACATGTTCGTAAGTTATTAATTAAAGAAAGTAATAATAATTAAGAAAACCTAACCACTTTCTGGTTTGTTTGTGTGTTTTTATGGCCAAAAATGGATTTGTTGTTAGTAATAAACATTGAAAAAATTAAACAACTGTTTTTACTTTTAACTTTAAATAGCTACTTGTAATCTTAATAATAACAGACAGATAATTTAGTATCATAATAAAAGCAGCAAGACCATAATAAAAGCAATAAAAAGTACAAAATTAGTCATAAAATAAAAAACAAAAATTACAAATCAATTATTAATTTAATAAATTACAAGTCTTGTTCGAACTGTTTTCCCTCGTTTCGTATACAAGCATAAAGCCTTTTGCGTACTTCAGTGACTGATATTCGCGTCGACATGTTTTCTCTCATGGTCTCAGCAGCCTCTACAATTCTTTCTCTCAAGTGTTCGACATTTCGTATTGGTCTGTCGTACACTAATGCCTTCATGTGACCCCAAATGTAAAAGTCACATGGAGTCAAATCTGGACTACGTGCTGGCCAAGGAATCGGGCCCCCTCGCCCAATCCATTTCTCTGGATAGTTAATGTTCAACCACTGTCGCACGTCCCGGTAGTAATGAGCTGGGCAGCCGTCGTGTTGGTAAACCATGGCCATCCTTGTTCCAAGCGGCACATCCTCCAGCAGTATGGGCAGTTCTTCCTTTAAAAAATGTTCGTAAGCGATACCGGATAAACGTGCAGGCAGAAAAAATGGCCCGATCAACTTATCGTGCACAATCCCCATCCACACGTTTAAAGAAAATCTCTGCTGGTGAGCTCCTTCCTTGGATTTTCTTGGATTTTCATCTTTTGGGGCCCAAAAATGCAAGTTGTGGTAGTTTGTGATACCATCGCGGTCGAAGTTGGACTCATCGGTCCACAAGATATTCTTCAGGTACTCTGGATCTTCAATGTCAGCATTGAGTAAAAATCTGCAGAAATCCATCCTCCTAGCAGGATCTCCCTCCTGGATGGCGTGAACCGGAGTGTAATGGTATGAATACAGTCTTGCTGAGTGGAGCGTGAACCAAACTTTCCATTGTGATATCCCAAGCTGGTTAGCCACAAATCTGGTTGACGTAGTGGCGTTGGCCCGGAACAAGTCCAGTATTTGTTCTTCTGCTTCAGGATTATGAACTGCAGGTCTTCCAGCATCTGCTTGCCGTCGTTGAACCGATCCCGTTCCTCGAATACGACGGTAAGTCGTACCAAACACGCTGACATCAGGTAAACGGCGATTTGGGAATCGTCGTTCATATTCTCTCCGTGCTGCAGCAGCGTCACCATCAGCGAATCCGTAACAAAACAGGATATCTGCGTATTCTTCAAATTGGTAAGCCGCCATTTGATAAATAAACTGTCAACGAAATGTCCGAATCGGAAGGATAGTTGGAAGTTACTGATTTGATTACTAAATAAATACCGACAACGAAGCCTCGGTAAATCACGAACACTTCCGAATACTTCCTTTTATTATTATTACTCTCATTAATTAATAGCATCATAACAAGAACATGCACTGAACTTGAACCTCTCAAGATAACGAAGGATTAAGATAAGAACGAAAGTTGCACAAACAAACCGATTGCGGGTCATACGCTCAGTACGCTCGCTACCTGTTCTGTTATTGTTATTATTTTTGATAGTTAAATAAAATTATGCCTACATTTTTACCTTTTTGAAAAGGTAGAATTTATTTATGGAATTATTACATGAACTACCATACAATTTTTTTTGAGTGATCGTCTTTGATTTTAAATAAACAAAAAATAAAACATAACTTTTGATTTATAACCTTTTATCCGTAAAGACTTGAATTATTTTTTAACGGTTTTTTTTATCTTAAGTATTGCTACGTTTACTGGCTATAATATAAATAAGAAATTATCACCCTATCGCATGTAATTTCTTTTTTATTGCCATTCTTAGGTCGCTAGGTGGCGTTTTTACAAAAAAAACTTAAAACTCGTATAACTCGAAAACCATTAATTTTTGACCCCTAGTTGATTGGGCTAAAAACATTGTAAATGAGCTAAAGAATAACCCCTTTCAAGGAATAGGTCGAATTAAAAGTCGCCCTGTATATTAATGCAAAAAAAGTACCAATTTTTTAAAGATAATGTACAAAATCGGACTTGAAAACAAAACGGAAATCATGATGAAATAATAAAAAGTAATATTTTGATCGTATTTATAGTTCCTGTATTTCAGTAAACAAAGACGGCTGTCAAACCATCGTTGATACTATTAACTGAACATTCCTAACACCTATTGCGAAGGGATAAGGTTTACCACCGTTAAGTGCGATAGCACTAGTATCTGACATTACAAAATTGAAAAAAAGATGCGTTTCGTTATCGAAGGAGCATGATACTATGCCATTATGAAACCCACTTTTAATATTCAAACTCCGATCAAAAATGCAAAAATACGCATTTTCAATCTTTAGGCGTTTTAATACAGTTGATTTCTAATTTAAACTTCCGTATGCGTAGGCTTAGATACTATTTTAATATTACAATGTTCTAACTTACCGAACAGTATCAAAACGCAGATTATGCAACGGTATACTTTGACAGTGTCAAACCAAAAAACAATCCCGTTTCAGGCCAGGGTGAAGTTAAACTTTATGTCAATGCCATAAGGACGTTAACGACTTGTCTTGCTGTATTTTAATCGCGGAAAAATCAACATAATGTTTATTTATTTAGTATTTTTAATTCCCGTTTCATTTTTTTGCAATATTTTGTCTACTTTAGTAATAAAATGAGTATTTATTTTACATTGCAGTACAAACTGTATAGGGTTTATACCAGGTAGCCCAGAATTGACGATCTCCTTTGTACCAAGATCATTTTGTACACCTCAGCCGCTTAGCTGCTTCTTTTGCTGACTGTATTTATTTTAGACCGTAACTATACCTAGATCCAGGTGTGACAATCTTAAGCAGATTAACACAGGTAGTTAAATAGTTAGACAAAATAGTGGAATGCCAGAGCGCACTAACTCAGCGTGAAATACGAGGGACGTGCCAGATTATGATAAGACTTTAGCCCAGTAAATCATTGGATTTTCCGGTTGGGAGCCGACGCAAATTTAAGGAGGATCCCTTGCCTCGAAGAGCCGTCTACATGGCTCACGGCTGTTTACATGACTTGGAAATTCAATGCATGCATGTTGGCAGACATGTCAACCAACTTTGGTAAATATTACTGTTTTAAGGTTGGTTCGGGTAAAATTTATAAAAAAACCGGCCAAGAGCGTGTCGGGCCACGCTCAGTGTAGGGTTCCGTAGTTTTCCGTCCGTAAACTTTTTTTGAAAGCACGTCATTTCATTGTGATTTTGTAGAAATTACAGGTACAATAAACACCTGCTTATATGGTTAAATTACAAACTTAGTTCAGAAATTATCTTATATTTTTTTTTCAAAAATTATTCAACCTATCAAGTTCAAAATAATTTTCCTAGAAAGTTTTTATAAAGTTCTACTTTTGAGATTTTTTTCATATTTTTAAAACTTAGGGTTCAAAAGTTAGAGGGGGGGGAACCATTTTTTTTACTTCTGGAGCGATTATTTCCGAAAATATTTACATTATCAAAAAATAATTTTACTAAACCCTTCTTCATTTTTAAATACCTATCCAACAATATATCACACGTTAGGGTTGAAATGAAAAAATCACTCCCCACTTTACGTATAGGGGAGGTACCCTAATAAAACATTTTTTTCTACTTTTTATTTTACCACTTTGTCGGCGTGATTGATATACATATTAGTACCAAATTTCAGCTTTCTAGTGCTAACGGTCACTGAGATTATCCGCGGACGGACGGACGGACGGGCAGACATGGCGAAACTATAAGGGTTCCTAGTTGACTACGGAACCCTAAAAATTAGCGTAACTATACATATAAATACAAAATAAAAATCAGATATGTAAGTATTTATAAGTTCTCCAAATAAGACTCAACGCTTTCAAATGTCAATAAACATTTATAAATACGAAAGTCAATACCTGAGTAAACATTACAAATAATTAATTAGATATATAAAAGTAACAACATAAACATAAATACTCTCTATTCCACACCTCAAAATGAGGGAACACATAAAATACAAGTTACAAACAGTGAACGCAGAGGTAAAACAAATTGGCGGGGTGATGTAGATTTTCAATGTTTAAAAATATATTAAATGAGACCTATTGCACAACATGACAATTTGAGGTGTTTGGAATCAGTTTTTAGTAAGTATTTATTTATGATTATTTTACATGTTTTTTTAAAGTGGGGCATTCCACTCATACAATAGTATGTTATTCAATCAAATACAAACACTGAAAACATTGAAAAAATAATCAACCCAGCTGCTGCTGCGGCTGCTGGGTTGATTATTTTTTTTTCAATGTTTTCAGTGTTTGTATTTGATTGAATAACATACTATTTATTTATGACTAAAAAGCTTTGGGGTGATAGGAAAAGAAAATTCTATAGGTATAAAGTAACAACGGAGGCAATGCTTATCAAAGGTATTTTTTTTACTTTTTTAGACCTAGTTTAATTTACTGCAAAAATCCACACAGACTCATTTATGTACTATTTTCACATTGGATCTCCTATTTATTCTGCCTAATTACTAAGACACGGCGCATCAAACGCTGCGCACACATTCCCACAAATCTACTGCGTCACCACTAAACTTCTCAGGAAACTTGTACGGTGTTTGTTGCATACTTAACACCAGCAGGGTCTAAGTTTGTCTTAACAAATTGTAGTGGGAAGTTAACCCCCACTCACGTACAGGCGGGGACAGAAAAACTTGGGCAGTACCTGTCCGAACAATGCGCACGTAGCTCTAGACTACAAACTGTTGGGTTCGGCGGATGTTTAGGGAGCTGGCGGACTATAGGCTATTTAGGTTTGTGGCATTATACAAAATACAAAAAATTAAAGCGTAAATATATCTTAATTTGTTGTCGACTGTACCTCTTACGTACCTACCTAGATATTACAGCACATTTTGAGTCATTAACTACATTATAACCAATTCTCAGATGTTTTTTTATAAGAGTAATTTGATATCTATTAGCTAGTCAACGTCAACTGTCGCATACCGTCAGGCTGGTTCCAGAGTAACGGCACAAATTATATAATAGTTCTTACGATCAGATATGAATCACTCATAGAAAAAGCAAATACCAACGGTTTACGTACCTACGCAATAATACAATGGAGCGGCCTTCAACGCGCGGCACCCCGCACCTCCCGCGCACCCGCACAATCGCTAGGGTCGCCTATGTTTGGAAATGTTTTATAGTTAAGGAAATAGGTTTTTTGCATTGATTCAGTGTTTAAGTGTTTCGCATGGTGCATAACAATTATAGTTACATGAGTAATATTGATTGATATTTTGTTGCCGCGATGAGAGTATGATTAATATTGACAGATTTGCACACACTGTCAAAATTAATATGGATTGACAGCTATCTCAATCTTATTTTAATCGCCTAGTAGCAATATCATCATATGTAGTTATTTGAGAGATTAATAAAGATAACATGTCTATTATTATTATAACATAAGTGAATCCTCCTTTTTTTGTAAAGCGTCGGCAACGCGCATGTGACTCATTTGGAGTTGCAGGCGACCATAGGTTACGGTAGCTGCTTACCATTAGGCGGGCCGTATGCTTGTTTGCCACCAACGTGGTATAAAAAAAAGTTTGTATGCCTACTTACCTTTCCCCATCCGTAGGCAGAGCGAAAAACGATAAGTTTTTATTAGCTTTGCTATTTTTACATCCAACCACATCGCAATAAATTATTATTTTTCGTGATGACATTGTTCCGAGTTCCGAGTAGCGTAGCGCGCGGTACGACGTGCGTTCAGTGAGCGCGTTGGTAACCCTCTGACTTTAGCTCCCTCGGCGGAGGCGCAAAACGTAGATATATAACTCGCTCGCGCGGGCATGATTCATAGGCCTGATAACGGTCTAATTCAAAACTAAATGATAACTCATTTCGTGCAGTTTGATCTGTCTGGGCGCCAGCGCTGTCTACTGCACGTGAACCTCGACAGTGGTAGTTTTGATCAAGTTGATAGCACGTCATTCTTAGACTTCAACATCAATAAAAGCTTTAACTGGGAAAACCACATTAGCACCCTTTGTGATAAAATGGCAAAAGATCGCTTCGCTCTGGGCAGATTAGCGATTAAGCTTCTACTACAATTAGTACGCGTACACGGGTATTACTTTGCCAGTATTCAGGAAATGCTACAATACAGGCTTGAGCTGTGGGGACGCGTATCTGACTGTAAACGTGTTCTTCAGTTGCAAAAACGAGCGATCAAAGCAGTGGCACGGGTACCGTGGTACGATTCAGCAAAACCGCATTTCAAAGCCTTTAGTATCCTTGCCTTTTGCTACTACCAATAGCCGTATACGACAGGGAAGACTTGTACAAATATCCAACGCGAGGGAATGGTGTCAGGTACTTATTAGTTATTACGCAATAGCCATAAATTGGCGTCGGTATTTAGAAGACTTGTTAAAACAGAGAAAACTATTCACGTATCGTATCGTATACAATAAATTACCAACCTCTATAACAGACGCTCGTTCTACAGTATTGAAGATTTTTTAACCGGTACTGATTGAATTTAATTATGCACATTTTAAAGTATTTAAAAAATACTGTAATAATTATTTATAAATCATACATGTATATCAAGGTGATATTAGATATATTTAGTAATACCATTTGACTTGTATTTTTTATTTGTCAATAAATTATGATTATGATTACTTATATATGTGCTACTAGCTTTTGCCCGCGGCTTTGCTCGCGTTAAATTCGGGGTAACAAACCATACAAACTTCCACCCCCCATTTTAGGGAAGTGGGGGGTTAGAAAGAGACAAAAAGTAGCCTATGTCACTCTCCATCCCTTCAACTATCTCTACTTAAAAAATCACGTCAATTTGTCGCCCCGTTTTGTTGTGAAAGACGGACAAACAAACAAACAAACAAACAGTACGGATATGGATATATGCCAGTTTACATCACGTAGAATGTTTAAATGCCCTTCAGTTTAATGAAGTGTATATTGCTAATGATCCGAATGTAGCATTTAATTATTTTAGTGAACAATTCAAATTATTTTATGAATTATGTTTTCCGTTTGAGAGACAAAAAATAACTGCCTTAAATAAGCCAAGGTGGATAACTCAAGGCATAAGGAAATGCTGCAAAAAGAAAAAAGAATTGATTTGGAATAGTAGACAAGAGCCAACTCTAGATAACATTAATGAATTTAAAAATTACTCTAGGAGGCTTAAAAAAATTATGATATTATCAAAGAAGTCTAAAAATAATGCCTACATAAAAAATGCAACGAACAAGTCGAAAGCCACTTGGAATATTATAAATAGTTCAAAACATAAACAAATTAAAGAAACCATTTCAGAAAATAGCTTCAATGGAAAAATAACTAACGATCCTCTAAGTATTGCACAGGCATTTAATGATTACTATGTAAATTTGAACAAACGAAATGATGTTTCAAATAATAATAATAATCGCACTGTTAAGAAACCAACAATGACATGTAGTTCTATTAATTCTATTTTTATGAAGCCAACAAATCCAGATGATATTAGAATAATAATAAACTCTTTAAAAAATACCAACAGCACTGGATATGACGAAATAAACACGAAGATAATAAAAAAAGTTGCTAATATTATTGCAACTCCTATTAGCTGTATTGTGAACATGTGCATCGAACATGGAGTATTTCCCGATAAATTAAAAACCAACCATTGTAGTCCGACCGATGTTCAAAAAAGGGGATAAAAGGGATATAGCCAATTATAGACCAGTAGCTTTGATTCCTATCTTTGCTAAAATTATAGAAAAAGTAATATATTTAAATCTAAGTACATTTTTCGAAAATTATAATCTTTTTGCGAAAGAGCAGAAAGGTTTTCGTAAAAATAAATCTATTGACATGGCAATTTATGATTTACTTAATTTAGTTATAACGCAGCTAGACAATAAAGAACCTGTTTCAGCTCTTTATATGGACCTAACAAAAGCTTTTGACTTTGTTGACCATAAAATCCTTTTGTCAAAACTATACAAACTATGGAGTGCGTGCAAACGCTTATAACTTATTGAAATCCTACTTGACTGGTCGAACGCAAATCACGCAAATAAGCCGAATTTGTGTAAGGTCTAAAACAGAAGTGACCTTTTCCTCAGAATGTAGACAAATTAATTCTGGCGTCCCTCAAGGAAGTGTTCTGGGCCCCCTTCTCTTTCTCATTTATATTAATGATCTACCGCGGGCCATATCTGACGCAATGGTGCTATTTGCTGATGATAGTACTGTTATTTTTACAATCAAGGATAAGAACACATATGAAACACATATTAACAGAACTATAGAATTAATAATTGAATGGTTAAATAAAAATAATCTTTCTATAAACTTAAGTAAAACTAAAATAATGAATTTCAAACAAATAATAGACCGAGTTCCTAACATAAATATTACTTACAAAGACGAGAGAATTGAGGAAACGGACGAAACTATTTTCTTGGGACTAAATTTAGACTGTAAGATAACGTGGAATAGCCATGTAGATGTAATCTATAAGAAACTGTACCAATATTCGCACGCCCTATTTAATCTGCAGAAAGTTGCAAATCGATCGGCAGTTTTGACCGCTTACCATGCTTATGTAACGTCGACGTTGAGATACGGAATAATATTTTGGGGTAATTCTTCAGGGAAAACCTCTGTGTTTCTAGCTCAAAAGAAATGCTTATGGTCAGTGTGTGGTATTCAAATCCCAGAAACGCATAAACCTCTTTTCATTGAAATGAAAATTCTAACTTTTCCGTGTCTGTATATATATGAGGTAGCATTATATGTTAAGCGGAACTTAGGTCAATTTACTAAGTTTAATAGTATTCGTCATCAGTACAAAACAAACTATAGGTCATGCGAAACAGCCTTATTGAGGGAAAGCGTATTTGGAATGGCACCAAAACTATACAACAGACTGTCGAACGACATATTAAAATTAGATAATATAAACCAGTTCAAAACAAAGTTGTATAAAAGTTCTAGTCTTAAAAGCATATTATTCTGTTCATGAATTTCTATCAGACTCTTGACATTTTATTACTATTGTATAATTTTAAGTAGGACTTGAGCAGTAAGCTAAAATTGACTTTTAAATTAATCTTATTATTAATAATTATTTCGTGCAATATAGTATTATATAAATTTATTTAATAATTAAATTTTGACATATTTAGTTAAATAATCTTATACAATATTTTGTAAATAATGCATGCTGCATGCTATTTTGTGGCTATTTTTACGCCGAGAGGCAAAACATAGAGATCCCAATCAATTGTAAGACCTAATGTTACCTATGTTTAACAAATAAATAATTTGAAATTTAAATTTGAAACTGTTAACCACATTGCACAAGATCAGTTTTAGGTAGCCGTATTATTTGGGAAGCGCTCATACAATTGAGTGCTGAAGTACTCTCATTTTATATATTGTAGGAGCTGAACAAATAATAGCGCAATGATAAAAGAAGTTCGTACTGTAGCTTTGAGAATTCAACCCACCGGAGTCGCCAATGACAGGCATTCCCCTCTGCCGAAAACATATGACCAGTGGTCATACACATGTATGGACTGACGTTTATCTCACGTTGATATGACGTAGCTATTTGTGCGTTACGTACGAATAGCCATACATTTGACGTTCCCCTCCTCGGCAGACTTTTTTTGTATCGGAAATGACAAACATGGCTACTTCATCCGGGTTGAATTCTCTAAGTACTGTAACGGTGACATTTAATTAAACCTTGTTAAAAAACCGTTAAATACAATTGAGTAATTAAAAAAAGTTTTTGAATTATTTATGAAGGTCAAATGCTAGTAGGCTGGAACAACCTTGAAATAATTATTGAATTGACGAGTTGAATTAACTCTACGAGTAATAAAGAATTGCGATAAAATATTTGGTGATTTAATTTTAGAGGAGTAATTCCCTTCAGGGTCGCTACCGACTCGGATAGAAGGCCGTTAAACTATGTTGCACAATTAGTTATAGCATTTTTCACGCAAAGTAGTCGCTAGTCATCGAGTTCCGGAAACCCGCCCGCACTACAATACAATACAATAGTTATAGCACTTTCCGCTCATCCCTTGTGTTTTGTGTATCTCATAAGATTAACGTAAGAGTTCAAACGGAGAGGTTTGGGACTACGAAGGATGTGAGTGGGATTTCAGCAAAGTCCGTTCGGTTTTTGTGCTTTCTTTCTTTCGAAGAGTTTAGTGCATGTAAGTTCTGCGATGGCCTTAGCAAGGTAATTTAATTTAGTTCTTTCATATATGTATCGTTGTGGTTTACATGACCTACATTAAAAAGTAGAGGGAAACACCTTGTTGTTGTTGTAAAAAAGGTATATTTGGGAAAGTCTGAGATTTACAACCTTTTGCTCATTATATTGAGAGAACTAATCGAAACTTTACCGATACCGACCCTATAAGTTGCTCATCAACAAGTACCTACGATTATGAGAACAATTTTATAACAGAAGCTGAGGTAAATTACGAGTTTAATGTTCACACAAGGATTATTAGATTATAATAATTAATTAGGTTAAC
Organism: Pammene aurita; assembly: GCA_947086415.1. Lineage (NCBI taxonomy): Eukaryota > Metazoa > Arthropoda > Insecta > Lepidoptera > Tortricidae > Pammene > Pammene aurita. The sequence goes on from OX352303.1 coordinate 11,212,310, forward strand.
CTTAGTAGAAAATTTGAGAATTACACTGCTTAGGCCGAAGGTAATTCTTTGAATAGGTACACATACCAGTTTACAGCTCAATTCCAACTGACTCATATGTCTATTAATATTCTAAATACTGAATTCCTTACTTAAATACTGTTTTAATAAATAAAGAAATTATAATTAATGTGGTTAATTAGATGAAAAAAGAGAGATTTGAAAATTATTAATATTAAGTTGCCAATCACCAATACACCCAAGAGAATTTGTGACGCTGTGATATTTTTATTATTAGATCAACTTTCAGTTAGGACAAGTTATAATAAAAGCATAAAATATTCAATTGAGTACGCAGAACTGGAATTATATTCTCCTTACTCAATTTATAAAACAAAAATGGTAGGATAATGGATGGAACAGAATTGTATTCAAATTTAAGGCATCATTATAAAAATGTCATTTAAATTCTGAGCGAGTCTTTTTAGACGTGATCTCATTTTGTCACTACATGCTTCGATTTATGACCTAAAATGTTATTTGAATAACAATTTGAATGTTTACTGTTGAAAGATACCTCTAATACCAATATATAAACCTGCAATGCAGTCTTTTGTAAGTGATAAATAAAGTTTAGCTTTCAAGCGTAATACTTATATTTAAAAAAAATAGTCGTTTGTCTTAAATATTATTAAGTGTAGATAATATTTGAAATAGCAAGCGGCATGTTGTTAATGACGGTTTTAATTAACTCTTTTTTTGTTTGACAAAAGATCACAATATTCTAAAAAATCTCAACGTTTGTGATTTCTTTTACTGGCATTTTACAATCATAACATTTGTTTCGCAAATATACTGATATATTCAACAAAACAAAAACAACTGACGCCTTCATAAAATGTTAATACCGTTTTTATTTTCCAGGGTGTCAATATAAAGTGCCAAATTTCCTTAAAACAGACAAGCCGGTAGAAATCGAGGTCTGTCAGCGCCACGCCAGAGTTACAATCTCAGTTACATTTATAATTTGCAAGTAACCGGTATTGAGTAATATCCTTATTGCTAGTGCGCAAATCCAGTGAATCGAAAGGCCCAGATTGTATGTGTAACAATGTCCTATTGAAAGCACAAAGCCGCAAATAAGAAACGGATCGGAGAAGAGGGAAAATTGGATTTTCTTTGAGTGAAGTTCTTCATTAAATTGAAACTGGCTTTATACAGGCTCTAAATATCTGTTCGCCGTAAATTATAAAAAACTTATTTGAAAACAACCTTTGATGTGTCGCAGGTAGCCTTTGAAGGGGTGATTTTATCTGCAGAATTATTCATTTTAGAACAAAAGCTTTTATTTTTGTACCACGACGGTGGCAATCAAGCATACGGCCCACCTGATGGTAAGCGGCTACCGTAACCTATGGACGCCTACAACTCCAGAGGTGTCACATGCGCGTTGTTGACCCTTTACAAAAAGGAGGATTCACAGTGTTGACGGCTAAAGGAACAAGAGGGTCCCTCGTAGTCAACACACTGGGTCCTCGTTGAGCTCTTTGGCAACCTTACTCACCAGCAGGAACACAATACTATGAGTAGGGTCTAGTGCTATTTGGCTGTGGTTTTCTGTAAGGTGGTGGTACTTCCCCAGTCGGGCTCTGCTCCAGATTTGAGCGAGACGACATTCGCTGTGCTGTGCCCTACCACACCTAGCGAGATGACATTCGCATTACCCATAGCTCTTTTTTGGACGTAATTTAAAGACATACCCGTGTCCGGACGTAATTTAAGGACATACCCGGGTCCTTGAGTATAAGTACTTTTTATTAATCATATTTAATTTTAGTTTAATTGGCTTTAGACACAACATTCGGTGCTTGATTATCCATATTTTATTATTATTATAGAATATATAGATCAAGACTTTTGGAGACCTTATACATCTCTAAGGATAATTTAGAAATAGTATGTTTATTGTATACTAGAATCACTTACTTTTTTTTATTTAAATTCAAAATTGGTTCCTAACTGTTGATGATGGATTATTATAATTTGGAAATTTATGTAGAAGACACAGTTCAGGTAAGAAAGTATATCAAACTTGTATGTAATTCATTTTCAATAGTCATGTTTGTACTCTTTTTTTTCTTTGGTATTTTTCTTAAACTATAACCTATTGTTGGTTAATCTAACCTCGGTTTGATATGTTTTCTTATAGAACAACGCACTTATATGTATTGTTTAGTTTTGATGTACTGTTGTTTTGAAAAAATAAGTCCCGCCGAGTTTCTTGCCGGACATAATTCTTCTCGGGTCAGAGGTGTAGGGTTAGAACCGGTGTAGTTTGATTTTTTTTTCTCTCTTTTACTTTGACGTGTTAAAGTGCCCTTGTGGCCTACTTACTGAATAAATGTTCGTTTACATTTTCTTATATTTTTCTAGCCCATCTGTGTTTTTGTAAGCTGTATTTTTATTGGACAACCTTATGATTAATTAATAAAGAATAATCATTGAAAATGGTAATCCCAGGAAAATTCGGCCTGGTAATTGACTACACGGACCAACGGAGAAACCCGACATTATTACTCTTACTTTATTTCCCTAACCACAGTTGAGTCTTATTAGTCTTATTATACATAACAGTCGTTCATAGGTGACTAGTAAAAAGTAGTATAAACGATCCGATAGAGAGCATAATGTAAGGGACGGTGTCCAAAATTACATTTGACATATATTGACATTTTGATTGTCTGATGACGTCATTACCTCCTTAGTCAAAACGAGACAGTGTCCCTTAGATAACCCTTTCTTTCGGCCTCGCTCTGTGACCGAATAGTATACTCCAGTTTAAAATGACAACTTCATGGATTAAACATGTTGTCAGTACGTCTAAAAATAACCTAAAAATCACGATTTTAATCTCAATTATCTACATATTCCCAATAAATATTCTTAAATAACTTAAAGATTCGTGATCTCCAGTCCACTGTGTTCAAATAAGATAGGGTGTATGTTTTGTACTACGACCTTCTGGTCGCGACCAGCCTTCATATTAAAATCGACAATATTCTTTGCTCGATTATGGAGAACAAAAGATGTGCGCATCCCACAGATACGGTAACCACTAGATAAGTCTTTAAGGCGATTTACGTTCACCACTATTGGTGCAAAAGGCTGATATTTTACGCATCGTCCGCCGTGTCGCTTAGTTGCGCCCTAGTTTTCGACCTGCGCGTAGTGTGCGTATAATAGACGCCATGTATGCAAGAAATAAATATTGAATATACAGGTTGTTTCCTGTAATAAGAGCAATAAATTAAAACGTAGATTCTACTCCTCAAATAATGAAACGTTTGTTCTACAATAAAAAAAAAATGAAGTTTTTATATTGTCTCTTTTTCATACATACTAAATAGTATTTTCAATGTACGTTAAAATCCGTCTAATTGACATTGCTTGTCACTCTTGTCACCCAACAGAAATAATCAATTTCGCAATACATTGCGTGTTCGAATAAACTTTAAAGTGAAATAAAAATCAATTTATAAGTTATTTTTAAAGTCGCTGAACTAATATTGTCCAGTTTGAGGAGTAGAATCTACGGTTTAATTTATTGCCCCTATTACAGGAAACACCCGGTATATGAACATTTATAAAAATCATAGGATATTGTAGTGTTATGGTGTTGTGTTGCTAAACTTTTGATAGAAAGATGGAATTACATTCCATTTGTAAGTCAAAATGATTTTTTCACTAAAAAAATGTTTCTAGCCAGCGGAGTTAATTTTCTCTACGTAGGTATTTTCTCTATAGCACAACCAGTGGAAATGTAGCAGTTGGAATGACATGTTTATCGCCCGGCGTCAGGCGCATTAAACCACGCGTTTTCGGGATATGTTTTACTCGCAAAAATGAAGTTGATGCCTTCATTTACGTAGATATTTTTTAGACATTTAAGTAGATATACCTATTGCTCAGATTTTATAGATTTTAAAGCTTCACATATTTATTTACTTTACTTTGACACTAACTTTCAACGGTTTTAAATACTAACGGTATGAATACGCACAAATAATGAAACTAAATTAATAATCACGTCTTATTATACTAAGTACCTACAAATTTCTCCCATCTGCATTTGGGTTTAATTTTGATAACCGGCACTGAATATCAATAAATTCAATAATTACAAATGTACCACTTACTTTGCGTTATTTAATCTAAGAGGCGCAATAATGACAATCAGATATATTTTAAATTAACATTATAATTTAATTCAATGTAGCGTGTAAAACTCTATCGTGTGTGTATAGTAGTGTAACTACTTAAAAATTGCAAATCAAAAAATATTGAACAAAAATAATTTGATTTGCTTCAAGATTCGTAGCGTGTAAAAATTAAACAAATATTTTGAATAGAGATTAACACGTGGTAAGTATCTTCATAAATCAACTGTAACTAATTACGTCCGGCGATATCCAATATTAACTAGACACCAAAGTAACTCATCAGTTCGTGACAAGTGACAACGCAGAACCAACGGCAATGTGCAAGGGCACATATACAGTTCCTCACGCCACGCAGGGTACGGGTTCAGAAACATGATTACACTAAATTAATTAATTTTATTTATTTAAACTTTATTCCACAACAAGTGTACAAATGTACAAATGGCGGACTTAATGCCAAATGGCATTCTCTACCAGTCAACCATTGGGCCAAACAGAGACTTGTAAGTTGGTGTGCAGGAAGAAAATTTAATTGATACGGCTTGCCGCAGCATTACGCTTAGTAGGGATCCTATTTTAACGTCTCATTGTGCCTGTTTTGTGTCTAGCTTTAAGAATGTTTAATTTTTTTGGCGTTAAAATGAATGTATTTTCTTTGTTTCTCTCTTTCTTTGATATAGAATAGTTATTCTAAAGCAAAACAGTAGGTTTTAAACTCTGACATGATGCATCGCAATTTATACTGTATATTATTAAAAATACACCACTTTGACACATTCTAGTACACGTGTCAAAACAGTAGTGATCTCGCATGGATATCCACGCCTGATAATGGCTGCATAACCACACTATTTAACAGGCCTCAAATATCAAATTGAATCTAGATGCTGTAAATGCACATTCACGAATAAGGCCTTACAGCAACAGCAACACTAATTAGCTTCTCGTAAACTGTAAACTGAGCTTAGTTGGCAAATTTCAGCAAGGCTCACTTTCGTAACTAATCTAATATTAATTTCTATTTTGTTAACAGCGGACGTATAATATGCACTTTTAAAACTATTATGTCTATAACAACGCGCCATGTTTAAATGATAAAAAACCGGCCAAGTGTGTGTCGGGCCACGCATAATGGAGGTTTCCGTAGCTTCAATGGAATAAGAACCAGACTAATGTCAAAAGGTCGTAGCTGATGCCTATGGAAGAAGTTTTTTGGAAATAACTCAAAAATGGCGAAACTGATAATGTTTGAAATAATTTTTGTAGAATGTATGTGATAACGCGCATCTTCTCAATTTTTTTTATATTTTTTGACTTATCGTTCAAAAGTTACAGAGGGGGGGGGGGGGCGCTATTTTTCCGACTTTCGAAGCGATTATTCTGAAACTATTTGCATAATCACATAATGTTCAAAAAAACCTCATTGTAATTTTTAAAGACCTATCGATTGATGTGCAACATGTTGATATAATTTGGTACAACAATTTTTTTTGAAATTTAGTTAAGGTAAGGTGGGGGAAGATTGAATGGTTTTGTGATGAGATGGACAGTGTTGTGTTAAAACCCTCGTAAAATAAAAAACTATTTACTTCCTTTCAATTGCATAAATTGGAAGGTATAGGCAAGGCCTATATTTTTATAATCTGTCGATAAAACTCGGTTACGCCTATTCTAATATATAAAAATAATAAAACAAAATACATTTTTGCCTAAAAAATTGACGGATTAAGATGGAATGGTCGAGGGGTAAGATTGACATAGTGTCTAAAATCTTTTAAATGGATGCAAACGGTTACTGTTGCTCGTTATTCTATAAAATTCCTTACGCTTAACAGATACAGATGATTTTTGCGTAAATATTCTTGATTGGTAACAAAATAAATGCAGTTGAAAAAAAAAGTATTTTACTCTTACCCCGCAATACAGGAAAAACGACAGTGATACTCAAACTTTTTATGGTATATTCGTCGTATACAACTAAACACATTTTTTTTTAATATTAAGAAGATCAGCTTGGAATTAAAATAACCGTGGCATGAGAAGAATTATTTATTTTATAAAAGAAATGAATACAAAAAAGTAAGTATTTTCTTGCAACCTGATTAATTTTTTTTTAAATTAAGTCAGATATATGTAAAATATTAGAAAATCAAATAGGAATCTGTATAACAAATTGAGTCACATACATTTAAAATACAAAAAAACATACCAAATACTTAGTAATCATTTAAAATAAGTATTAGAAAACCATATAAGTACTTACTGTAGTAAAATATAACTTTTTTTTTTCTCTCCAAATAAAAAGAAATAAAGATTTATTATTGATTATCCAGAGATCACGGCTCAACAAATAAACAATTGTTGAAAATTAAACTTAACACGCAAAGTAGGTAACATAAAGACAAATCTAACGAAATATAAATTAACGTAAAAAAGTTTTAAGTTAAACGGTTTTATTTCAATCAAATGTTGTACCAAAAACTAGAAAATAAAAATTTATACGAATTTTAGTCCCACATACATTGCTTCTTGGAGAGTCATGTATGACGGATAACAGAATAGGCATCTCGAGTCGGATGCTAAAGGCCCTATTTGTCTCTATATCAGTGGATTATGTCATAATCGGAAGCTTTTATCAGACTAAAATAAAAACGTGGGGCGTTGGTACGACAAAAAAATTAGGTAGGCAGGTAAAGCTACCAATGAACGAAAATTCTGTGATTCAAAAGAAAGCTTCCGATTATGACATAATCCACTGATATAGAGACAAATAGGGCCTTTAGCATCCGACTCGAGATGCCTATTCTGTTATCCGTCATACATGACTCTCCAAGAAGCAATGTATGTGGGACTAAAATTCGTATATATTTATATTTTCTAGTTTTTGGTACAACATTTGATTGAAATAAAACCGTTTAACTTAAAACTTTTTTACGTTAATTTATTTTTAAGTTTTTAGTAAAAATTTTGTACTTGTAACCAGCCCTATTGACCGTAGTATGTGGTGGGAAAACTATATGTGATGATGACAGCTCAAGTGGTATTATATTAATTGTATGTGACCTTTCGTGTGTTTAAAGTAGAGGGTACCTACATTAAGTTGGGTAGCTGGGTACCTACGTATATTATAGGGTACATATATGTATACAGTGTGGGAAAAATGTATGGGTCCTGGAGGGGAACTAAATCCTTGAAATAGCTTAATTTACGTAAAGGACATTCTTTTATTTTTAAAAAATATGCGAGGCTAAAAGGCTGAGTACGTCACAGCGAGAATTGCTCTAGGAGCAGCATGTCATGGACTTGATAAAACTCAATGGTCAAGTGACTTAGCGAGCCCGAGGGCCGAAGGCCCGAGGTTGAGCCGCAATATACGCGAAGCTAAAAGGCCGAGTACAGCGTATTGCATACGATCGGAACATCACAACGAGAATTACTTCAGCAGCAGTATAACATGGACTTTATAAAACTCAATGTCCAAGTGTCTTAGCGAGCCCGAGGGCCGAAGGCCCGAGGGTGAGCCGCAATCTATGCGAAGCTAAAAGGCCGAGTACGTCACGGCGAGAATTGCTTCAACAGCAGCATGACATGGACTGGACAAATCTCAATGGTCAAGTGTCTTAGCGAGCCCGAGGACCGAAGGCCCGAGGTTGTGCCGTTATCTATGCGAAGCTAAAAGGCCGAGTACGTAACGGCGAGAATTGCTTCAGCAGCAGCATGACATGGACTTGATAAAACTCAACAGCCAAGTGTCTTAGCGAGCCCGAGGGCCGAAAGCCCGAGGGTGAGCCGCAATCTATGCGAAACTAAAAGGCCGAGTACGTCACGGCGAGAATTGCTTCAACAGCAGCATGACATGGACTGGACAAATCTCAATGGTCAAGTGTCTTAGCGAGCCCGAGGGTGAGCCGCAATCTATGCGAAGCTAAATGGCTGAGTACGTCACGGCGAGAATTGCTTCAATAGCAGCATGACATGGACTGGACAAAACTCAATGGTCAAGTGTCTTAGCGAGCCCGAGGGTGAGCCGCAATCTATGCGAAGCTAAATGGACGAGTACGTCACGGCGAGAATTGCTTCAATAGCAGCATGACATGGACTGGACAAAACTCAATGGTCAAGTGTCTTAGCGAGCCCGAGGGTGAGCCGCAATATATGCGAAGCTAAAAGGCCGAGTACCGCGTATTGCATACGATCGGAACATCACAACGAGAATTGCTTTAGCAGCAGTATGATATGGACTTTATATAACTCAATGTCCAAGTGTCTTAGCGAGCCCGAGGGCCGTAGGGCCGAGGTTGTGCCGTTATCTATGCGAAGCTAAAAGGCCGAGTACGTAACGGCGAGAATTGCTTCAGCAGCAGCATGGCATGGACTTGATAAAACTCAACAGCCAAGTGTCTTAGCGAGCCCGAGGGCCGAAGGCCCGAGGGTGAGCCCCAATCTATGCGAAGCTAAAAGGCCGAGTACGTAACGGCGAGAATTGCTTCAGCAGCAGCATGACATGGACTTGATAAAACTCAACAGCCAAGTGTCTTAGTGAGCCCGAGGGCCGAAGGCCCGAGGGTGAGCCGCAATCTATGCGAAGCCTAAAAGGCCGAATACGTCACGGCGAGAATTGCTTCAGCAGCAGCATGACATGGACTTGATAAAACTCAACGGTCAAGTGTCTTAGTGAGCCCGAGCGCCGAAGGCCCGAGGGTGAGCCGCAATCTATGCGAAGCTAAAAGGCCGAGTACGTAACGGCGAGAATTGCTTCAGCAGCAGTATGACATGGACTTGATAAAACTCAACAGCCAAATGTCTTAGCGAGCCCGAGGGCCGAAGGTCCGAGAGTGAGCCGCAATCTATGCGAAGCTAAAAGGCCGAATATGTCACGGCGAGAATTGCTTCAGCAGCAGCATGACATGGACTTGATAAACCTCAACGGTCAAGTGTCTTAGCGAGCCCGAGCGCCGAAGGCCCGAGGGTGAGCCGCAATCTATGCGAAGCTAAAAGGTCGAATACGTCACGGCGAGAATTGTTTCAGCAGCAGCATGACATGGACTTGATAAAACTCAACGGTCAAGTGTCTTTGCGAGCCCGAGGGCCGAAGGCCCGAGGGTGAGCCGCAATCTATGCGAAGCTAAAAGGCCGAGTACCGCGTATTGCATACGATCGGAACATCACAACGAGAATTGCTTCAGTAGCAGCATGACATGGACCGGACAAAACCCAATAATTAAGTGTCCTAGCGGTGACGACTCAGGAGTTGGAGATCAATAAAACACGTAAACGCCTATACCTAAAACTAGAACACTATTTTTAAATGCATACATCCTCCAACTGGTCCTTTATGGCAGCCAGTAGCCTAGCAGCATTACGATTGAGGATTGGAGATCAAACGTAACGTAAATGTCTCTAGCTAAAACTAATGCACTATTTTTAAATTGACACTTTCTGGAACCGGTCAGTTACGGAAGGCAGTAACCATGCAGCATCAGAACTGAGGAATTGGAGATCAATATGAAATGTAAATGCCTCTACCTAAAACTAGAGCACTACTATTGAATTGACACATTCTCCAACCGGTCAGTTATGGCAGGCTGTAACCTTGCATCATCACGACTGAGGAGTTGGAGATCAATATGTAACGTAAATGCGTCTACCTAAAACTAGAAAACTATTATTAAATTGACACATTCTCCACCCTGTCAGTTATGGCAGGTTGTAACCTTGCATCATCACGACTGAGGAGTTGGAGATCAATATGTAACGTAAATGCGTCTACCTGAAACTAGAACACTATTATTAAATTGACACATTCTCCACCCTGTCAGTTATGGCTGGTTGTAACCTTGCATCATCACGACTGAGAAGTTGGAGATCAATATGTAATGTAAATGCGTCTACCTAAAACTAGAACACTATTATTAAATTGACACATTCTCCACCCTGTCAGTTATGGCAGGTTTGTAACCTTGCATCATCACGACTGAGGAGTTGGAGATCAATATGTAACGTAAATGCGTCTATTTAAAACTAGAACACTATTATTAAATTGACACATTCTCCACCCTGTCACTTATGGCAGGTTGTAACCTTGCATCATCACGACTGAGGAGTTGGAGATCAATATGTAACGTAAATGCGTCTACCTAAAACTAGAACACTATTATTAAATTGACCCATTCTCCACCCTGTCAGTTATGGCAGGCTGTAACCTTGCATCATCACGACTGAGGAGTTGGAGATCAATATGTGACATAAATGCGTCTACCTAAAACTAGAACACTATTATTAAATTGACACATTCTCCACCCTGTCAGTTATGGCAGGCTGTAACCTTGCATCATCACGACCGAGGAGTTGGAGGTCAATTTGAAACGTAAATGCGTCTACCTAAATCTAGAGCACTATTATTAAATTGACACATTCTCCACCCGGTCAGTTATGGCAGGCAGTAACTATGCAGCATCAGAACTGAAGAGTTGATGGTCAATATTAAGTCACTAAGGATTTATTTACTAGCAACAATAATATAGTTAAATTAGCAGATGTGTACGCCTCTCGGTTAGGGTAAGCAGTGTCTCTGCAGCATCAGGATTTGAAGATCGAAGGTTGAAAATATTATTAAAAGTTATTGTCACGGAGACCTGATACGCATACAAAATTTCATCGAAATCTGTTAAGTAGAAATGGTCGAAAAATCGATTGCAAGATTTGATGCGTATAAATAAATATACAAATATACGGGGTCAAGCTAAATAAAACCGTTTAAAAACAAAAGATAGCTAAAAATAATTTCTCAAAGGTAAAGAGTGTTCCCAAACGGGAGCTTCATATAATTATGTCAATCTTTAAAATATGATGAAAACAACAAATTATAAATGACGTCCTATTTAGGCGTTTAGGAACATAAAGTTTTCTTAAAATTTTAGTAATATAGTTATTATCACAATAGTATTTCTCTCACTTATATTAAAAATTACGATAATATTTCAAATATGGTAAAATCAACAAATCAATTATAAATTAAGTAAGTACCTATTTTTGGCATAAGTTTTCTTACAATCTTAACAATACTTATGTGCGAAAATCAGTCAATCCTGAGATCAATATTACTTATATTAGGCAGGTCAACATAAATGATGCAGGCGTGCTAAAAAAATGTTAACCTAACTTAATGCCTCACTGAATATTATATTTATGGAAATCAACTTGGAATTTAATTTGACCACGACGGGATATAGTAGGCTGAGGTAATACACAAACAATATCTTCCTTGCTTTTTATGGCACCTATATCTTCTACTATTGGGTAGGTAAATGATGTCGCCGTGTCAGATTGTGATTGCTTCACTTTTCTGACATATTTGATAACAGGCAGTTTGTGTACAAATGACACTATAGTTCCAACGAAATGTTTGAGACTCTTTTTTGTTGCAAACTTGACTATGAGCCAATCATCTTCTTTTAAATCGTTGTCGTCACTACGAAATGTAATGTCACTCAAACCTAGTGGTATGATTGCGTAGGGATCTATGTTTTCTTGGTCTTCTTCTTGCTCCTTCAAACATTTATCTATAAACTCACCCATATTTTCGTAATCAGAGTCATCAGTGTCCATAGTAATGATTTCCGTTTCTTTTTCAAAGCTGTCTGTATCACTAGACGATTTGTATTTTCTAAGTTTCTTTTTCTGCGTTTTATTTTTTCTGCAGCCCTCGTTTTTTATCTCACATTTATTTTCACTTCTTTGATTACTATCACCAATCTCTTGAGATTTATTATCATTCGCAAAGCTTTCTGTTTTTCTTTTCTTTTGTATGTTTTTATTTTTTTCCTGTTTTTGGTGACCTTCTTGTTTTATCTTACATTTACTAACGTATTTACTTTTTCGTTGACTAGTTTCACCAAACATTATATATTTTTCTTTATTTTCCGTGGAATCTCCTTCATTATGTAATGAAAGTTTTCTTTTTCTTAGAATAACATTTTCTTTCAAAGCTTTATTTTTCTTCGTGGCATTCGTTTTCTTCTTTGATATTGTTATTTTGGTCTGAAGTATACTTTCGGTTTTCTTTTCTTCTAGTTGTTTTTTCATAGTCTCTGTGATCACTTCAGCTCCTTTCGAAACTCGTTTTTTTTTCATGTTATGATCACGTCGAGGGTTTTGTTTTACTGTATTAAGGAGAAGGTCTTCAAAACTCATTAATGTATTACTAATTATATTGACAGTTGAGTGAGGTTTCGTTGTTGAATCTTTATTTAAATAAATTGGTGCCAAACATGTCGGTAATTTCTCTTCTTCGCATGTTAGGAATTTTTGTGCCTGTTCTTCAGTTTTTGATAGATCTGTAAATAAATGAACACTTTCTGCTTTTTTAAATGAATCGAGTCTTGATTTAGTAGTGTTCATGCTGAGATTAGAGTTTGTTTCTGTTGTTGAATCTTTAGTTCTTTTTGATTCCAGGCATATCGGTAAATTTTCTTTTTTGTTTGATATGACTATTTGTGCTTGTTCTTGACATTTTAGTACATCTGTCAACATATGAACATTTTCTGGTTTTTTAGTTGAATTATCGTCTTCAAACATTTGGGACGTAATGATGTCTATGCAAAGTTGGGTTAAAGATACTGGCGTTTTAATATATTTAGTAAACTGAACCTCTAATTTTGGGTCTTGCTGCGAAAGATGGGCATTTTCGTAGAGTGGTGGTGAATGTTGTGGTCGATCGTCTGGTAGAGGACACGAAGACTGTTCCTCTAGAGGACGATGTTTATTTTTTTGAACTTCTTGCCAGCGTTTGTATGATCCTGGGTCATACTTATCAGTAGTGATCACGTTAGAGTTAAAGGGATGTATACCCGCTTTTTTAAATCCGTTCATTATTACTCGGGGATCAGTATCGTTTCAAATTTCAGCAACAAGTTCGGAAAATATCTTTTTTGGCAATTTCACACCCGTGTTTTTTCTTTGCCATTCTACCAATTTAGCGTCCCATCTACTTTTGAACGATTTAAACACAGCAACATCTAACGGTTGTAGAAGATGGGACGTGTGTGGTGGTAGTTTCAATATTGTGATATTGTTTTTAAGGGCCAATTCCACTACATTTAAGTTGACGTGGGAATTGTGTCCGTCATATATGAGCAAGACTGGTCGGTCTTTCCCAAGTGCTGGAATAAATACTTTTTCCATGTAATTCAGAAATATATTCGTGTCTATCCATCCGTTTGGGCTTGCAGCATAGGACAATTCAAAATTATATTTTTTGTCAGTATTAGCCATCCATGAATCCCACACAAATTTCCCTTTAAATATAATTAAAGGACTGATTTTCGCTCCATCCGCATTAACGGCCGTTAATACGGTTGTGTTATCTTTACCAGTCCCATGTGTGGTTCTGGAGGACGGAACTCCCTTCTTTCCTACTACTTTTGTCTTCGTTGGGTCAAAGCTTACTGATGTTTCATCCAAATTCCAGATTTGTGATGGATTCTGCTCCAAATTTAAGTTTTTTAAAGTTGCCTGTAAAAGTTGGAAATATTCATTTATGGTAAATGGATCAGTGTTCACTTTTCTGGCGTGTTCAACAGGTTGAGCTTTCTTTAGAGAAAGGCCATGGCGTTTACGAAAATTTGCAAACCAGTCTGGTCCAGGAACACCGTCTTTAAATGGGGTTGGTATATTATTAAGGCGAATATAGTTTGACACAAGTGTAATCACTTCGTTTCTAGATAGGCCAAACCCCCATTTTTCCAAAGTCTTGAGGCCGTTTGCTAATTGCTCTTCAATTTCATAGGAAAAGACAGGAGGCCGACCCAACGTACTGCTTTTAGTGCCCGTTTTCTTATACAACTTATTGTGTAGAGTTGAAAGCGGTATATTATATTTCTTAGCTGCTCCAAATAGAGTTAACTCCTTTCTTTCAATTTTCTCTATAGCTCTAAGCACATCTTCAGCAGTGTAACAGGTTGCACGTAGAGATTTTCTAACATAATTGCGTGGCATTTTGAATCTGCAAATAACAATTATTATTGTATGTTCCCATAACTACGGCGTCTAAAGTAATAAATGAATTGCGCTTACTAAAACTCTAAATGATTAAAAAAATCTATGGATAGTATAATATCCACAGCCACATGATCATCTCGTCTATTCTCAAAGTGGGTAGGTGAAAGTTATTGAAAGTACGTATTAAGTGCCACATCTATTTTAAATAATTTAAAAGATGATATACTGTAGATGATGTATAATTAAGCTATTATATTATATGTTATTTGTTATTGTTTACTGGATTTTCACTGTTTCTTTTGCCTTGCACCTACTCATACAATTATTTTCGACTAGATTTCCGCTACCCTAAGGTTGTCTGGAAGAGATCGCTCTCTAGCGATAAGACCGCCTGTTGACTGCCTCTACTTTTAATCTGTGTACTGTACTGTTATATGTTTTTGAGGTGTGCAATAAAGAATATTTGTATTGTATTGTATACTGAAATATTTTTCTAATAAAAATTAAACATTAATATATGCTTACCTTTAAACATAATCGTCTATCCTATATTCTGCAGTTGATACTGGTATAATTAGTATTGGTTTTAATGGCTGAAAAAAAACAACATTCCTTACTTTATAAATATTTTATAGCACCTTAATAATATAAAAAAGTTACATCTCATCGTGGTGTACAGTCGACTAAAAAGAGATATACACACCCAACATTCAAAAATATGTATACACAACCTTAATCCCCAGACAATAGAGTCGGTGATACATATTTTTTGAACATTGAGTAGGTAGGCTCTTTGTAGTCAACTGTACATCTGATAATGTTTATTTATTTATTTGGGGATCACTTTACTCAAATCGACTTAGTACTAAGAAAAGCTTGTTTTATGAGTCTAAGTTTAAGACTTATATGACTACTTAAATAAACAAATATAAACTTATATAATTACGTCCCTTTAAAAAAATACTACAGTTTAGGTGTATGCTACATGAGTACCTTAACAAACAAATAGGGCAGATGCCCCGGTTTTGGACACTTTAAGGAGAGTTTGTCTGTTCAGACATCCGTCATTTTGTGTCAATGAGGATATATATGAATATTTATATGAATATCCGCTGTTAAGATTCTGACATTAGATCTTATTTATTTATTTAATGAAATGTCTGAAAGGGTGCCAGAAGCCAGTTTTGGCCACTTTTTTCCATGGCTCATGACAACTGAATGACAACTGATACATGACAGATGACAGTGTCATCTGTGCTGCCATAATTTACTCTTATATGAACTATAAATTTATCTATACTTGTAAATTTATCTATACTTTATTAAGTTGAAATTGGCCAAAACCGGGACAGTGGCCACAACTGGGGCATCTGCTCTATATACTTTTATATTTACGGCCCTACTCATAAATAGTTGACTTATATGAGTACCTAAACAAACGGTTACATATTTATATATTTACGTTCCTACTGATACATTTTATAATGTATGTTTAATCTATACTTCTTAGTTACTTACTATTTATCTTATCGTGATTAGGTCAGTAAATAACTTACGGCCTCCTAGCCCAGTCGGTAGTGACACTGCCTACGGAGCAGGAGGTCTCGGGTTCGAATCCTGGTAAGGGCATTTATTTGTGTGTTTATCACAGATATTTGTACGTGAGTTATGGATGTTTTCTATGTATTTAAGTATTTATCAATACCTATCTATTATATATATCGTCGTCTAGTACCCACAACACAAGCCTTATTGAGCTTACTGTGGGACTAGGTCGGTTTGTGTAAGATTGTCCTATAATATGTATGTAATATGTATTTGTATTTTAAATAAACCTTAGGTACGTTAATTATTTTTTTAAGTGCAAAGTTTGAGAATATGTCTGTTTTTCTATGACTTTCAATAACGGGGGAAGATTGAAACATTACTATTTCAATGTTACCCCATCGAAATTGGCTGGGTAAAGATGAAAACTTCTCGTAAATCTCAATATATGATTAATAGCTACACCTAGCACTAGTAAATACAAATAAAATCTCAAAAAACACATAAATAGTCAATCAGAACTTTTATACTCACCTTATTAATCAAGTCATGAAACACGGGGTAAGATTGAAAATCGACGAATTCACCACAAAATGCTGACCTTCACAAAATACCACATAACACGCGTCTACTCACTCCGAGCGGTCACTGGCGACTGAGCGGCGGATCGTAACAAAATGGCGGCTTAAAGGATGATACCAGCACTAAAAAAATTAAACCAATGAGACTTTTAATCTTTCCCCTTTTTTTATCTTCCCCCACCTTACCTTACACGTATGGAGCGCCCCCCCTGAAAACTTTTTTCTGTAATTTCACTACATAACTAAATAGCGGCATACAAACTACACCTTATATCTAAATTTTATTATTATACGTCTTATAGTTTCCGAGTAAAATGGCTGTGATATACGGACGGACGGACAGACGGACATGACCAAAACTATAAGGGTTCCGTTTATGCCATTCTGGCTACGGAACCCTAAAAAATGTCATACGTAGCCAATGCCTTTATAATTAAGTTATATCTGCCATTTTCTGAAAGATATAATAATCGAAGTAGATACCGTAAGCTCAGATTAACTCGGCCAAATTGTGGGTAACTTTCACCCATATGAAAATTACATAATTTAGGAGAGTTCTAATAAAAACTTGAATGGTTAGCTAATGTGCCATAATGGTAATGTAATAATAACAGGACTAAGTCCAATCCAATGGTCAAAGTTACCCTCCAGGGCCAATGTAACCCAACTTTACCGTACCGTGAGCTTAAATACGAGAGCAGTAAAGTTTAGACTACCATCAGTTAGTCCACAGCACATTCTTCCCAACATATTGCTATACCGCGAATTTCAAAGCGAATATTCAGTTCTAAACTGTTAATAATTTTACTTAACACCACTCGAAACAATAACTCAGTAGCACGTGTTGTATCTGAACAGGAAAACGTGCCATGGCGTTAGTTAAATGAAGTCATAACGGTTGATTTAACGGAGTTTCGGCTACATTAGCTCTAAAATTAAATTAAATTTAACCAATGCTTGCATTTACAGCACGGTTCATTGGTATCAAATTAATTTAATAAACATGATCATTTTTGTGGTTTCCTTCGGCATGTTACGTAGTGTTATATTATTTTGGGGCGTGTTAGATATTTTAACCACTTAACCATAATTTCGATTTGATTTAGATTTTCTATCAATATTACACCAAGTTATTTAATAAACCACAATAATAATTAATTACGTTCTATTGTAACACGTAAGCATTTAATCACTTTGACACGTTAAGTTAATAGCAAGAAAAAATAGATTTTGTGTGTGAGATTAGAATCGACAAGTCTTACTTGGGCCGGGCAAGTGCCTTATCCAATTAGGCTATATATAACTCACTCCACCTGTCTCTATGAGTTAAGCCATTCTGCTATAGATGTGGTTGAGATCTATTGTTAACTAGATAAAGGTTTCGCGAATTGTTGTAGAATAAAAAATCTATTTCCAATTCTAACTATTGTATTGTAAGCATTTACAAAGATTACAAGTGTAGTGTAAACAACTAGTATTAAGTACTAAATAATGCAGTTGTGTTGTAGTAATGAAACCGCACTACTAACCGCGTTTTACTTAATACACTGATAGACATTAAAATCAGAGAGCCGACCCCAAATAAAGATGGGATAAGGTCTGAAGATGAAGAAGACATTAAAAACAAAGCAAGGGAAGACTCCCGATCAGATGGGCCAATGTACTGTTCAAGATCGAAAAAAAACCGGCCAAGTGCGTGTCAGACCACGCATGGGAGGGTTCCGTACCTTCAATATTTTATTTTATTTTATTTATTTATTAAACAGTAATTACACAATATATTTAGTAACATAAATTTTCGCCAAACTGCACAACAGTTTGTTGGCGAACAGCAGCACTCAGTACACTTCCTTATCTACTGTGTAACAAATACAAAAGTCTCTTATCAAACTTAATATTATAAGTATTATAACCTAATTCTATAACTACAAGATTATACTACCAAAACTCGTATTTACGCTCATATGGAATGTAATAAGAACCAAACTAATACCAAAAGGTCGTATCTAATGCCTATGGAAGAAGTTTTTTGGAGATAACTCAAAAATGGCTGAACCGATGATGTTCAAAATAATTTTAGTAGAAAGTATATGATAAGGCACATCACCTCAAATTTTTTCATATTTTTTGGACTTACGGTTCAACAGGGGGGGGGGGACACAATTTTTCTGACGTTCGAAGCGATTATTTCAGAAAATATGCACTTAATCACAAAATGGTCAAGGAAACATCAATGTTATTTTTAAAGACCTATCGATTGATGTGTCTCGTGTTGATATTTGGTTAAACATTTTTTTTTTAAATTTAGTTACATCTATGGAGCGCCCCCCTAAAAATACTTTTTCTTTCAAATTTAACTACATAACTAAGTAGCGGCATACAAAATACACCTTATGTGTAAATTTTATTCAGATACGTAGTTTCCGAGTAAAATGGCTGTGACATACGGACGGACAGACAGACAGACAGACAGACATGACGAATCCATAAGGGTTCCGTTTTTTGCCATTTGGATACGGAACCCTAAAAACGGTAGTTGAAGAACAGTTCCGTGCACGGCTGTAGGTTGAAGATAACATGAAATTAATGTTATTATTTATTTCACTGAAGAAAGTTGTCATAAAATGTAGTTCGTTTTAATTCATGTGCCGAAAACCATTCTGTAGTTGCGCCTTTTAGTGGTACACGTTGAGCTTCCATAAAAATGTGCAGAAATTTTAAATGTTCACGAACAAAGTACTTCCTTCCTCCACAGCTGCCAAGTCGACATTTAAATAGGCTTAAACTTAGGTACGTTTGCTCTGAAATGTTCGGTCGGTTCACATATTATTAGGTGACGTATGGAGAGAACGAAACTGTACTCGTAATAGGATATTTTAAATCTAGTTAACCATACTCGTAGTTAACAGCAAGGAGTGAATGAAACGATAATTAACTTACGGGGTACTTAACTTGGGATCAACATGTTTTATTGAATTTTGAAAAGTAAAAACAACTCGCGCTAAAAATAAAATATGATACACCGCCTAAATTGTCAAACTTTAATAAAAATAATTAAAAGCAAATTAAATTTCTTCTATGCAAAAATATTTTTTTAATCGCAAGAAGTCCAAGTGTACTCGTACACCGTTTCTTTGCCAAAACTTTCTGGTCACTCAGTTTGTCTTGCTTTATCGTAACAATATTTTTTTTACAATCAACCATACTTTTTTTGCTTTTTTATTGCTTTTAACTATTGGTCGTAACACAGTTAATATACACAAGATGGATTAGGCGGCTGACAGGCTAGTCTAAAGCGAGTTAGGGACATATAATGAATCTTTCAATATTTTTCATCTCGTAAAAGATCACAACGTATAAGGAAAAAAAAAACCTTTTTTTATCGTAATTCCGAATTGGATCGCCTCCGCATTTTTGTCAAATGCCGCAATGGCTACATTTCTTGCAACATACGGGAGCTAAAATTCCGTAGTCAGTTTTATTTACTAGGCAGTTTACCTTTTCCAAATTTTTAAATATATAAACAATACATGAATATACACAATCTATCCCAAACATAACTCCAACAAACAACAAATAATCAACCAACTTTGAAGTTGTATTGGAACTTCAATACAACTTCAATATTGGTGGTAACTGCTTCGGAATTATTTTCAAGCATATTCTGATATTTCTGATTGAGACGTTTAGGCGCTGGCTGTATAGAGAACGTGCGTAAACTGAAGAGGGTAGCACAAGACGCTTCGGTTTATTGGCGCGAAATGTAAATAACATTAAAGTTGCCAAATTAGTCCACTAGATGGCAGAACCTACAACATGCAAGAGCAAGTCCAATGTTGCAGCAGCACTCTCTAGGCAGCACTAAGTTTCAGTTTTTGATTTAGACCACAACATGGCAGACCCTCCAACGCGCACGGTTCCTTGCGTAGCTTATGTATTGGAGTTGTATTAAAATTCTATAGTATCTAAACGTGTTTTAGAGTTAGAAAACAGCCCCTTAGGTCCTATTCTAACTTTAAAACACGTGTTGACACGACAAAACTTCAATACAACTCCAATCACTCCAATGCATTAACTACATAATACAGCTAGCGACTAAACTTCTGAAACAGAAATATCAGAATTTGCTTTGCTATTTCGATGAAAATCCAATACAACTTCAATATTGGTTAATTATTGTTGTGTCTTGGAGTAATGTTTGATATAGCTTGTGTTTTTAATGTATTGTTTATGTATTTTAACATTAGAATACGGCACCTGGGCATAGTATTTACAAACAGTTTTTGGCTTGTTACCCTCAACTCCTGAACCGAAAATTAACTAAGTAGTAAGCCGATCCACTCCGTTTGTGGTATTCCTATGTATCCATTTTTCCTATTCATTCCTATCCAAATAAGATTTGTATGCAATTATGCAGCCCAGAATCCGGTTTCTTTGGATGTTATATATATTTAGGATATGTATTGCATACCCTTTTTGCGGTCAATGCACCGACTTCAAAAAGCGAGAAGCGCTCACCCGTGCTTTTTACTATTTGTTTACGATCCTTATTTACATGCGTAAAGGCCAATAAACATGGATATAGGTCGTTTTCGTGCACAAAATTTCTAGTGTACATTTTTCGCCAGTACGATGTTCCATTGTGTATATCAAGTTGGAAAGCCATCTGCGTCATTAACCCAATTTCTAAACTAGAAATGGTTTCTTAAACTTTAAAGTAACAAATCCCATCGGCTAGGTCTGATCACAATTGAATTCGGCACGGACCAGTACTTGATTGCAACAAAGAACCACGTGCCTCTCACGATTACAAAAGCTGCACGGATATCGCACGGAATGCGGCATCGCGCACTGAATTAACGAAGTTGCTTTAGAAAATTAATACGAGCTCGCTCGTGCCGTATAATTTAATTTACTCGTGTTTAACAAAATCCCTGACGTGTGTGAGTCGCCTGCTAATTTAGAAAGCAGTTTAGTGACAGCTAATTTCGCAACGGTTTACTTGCGCGAATATTCGCTACAGTTTCGGTCGAATTTGCGGCATATTTCAGGGCGTGACTAACGTAGGACGTACGCTCTGACAGTTTGCTTTGATTAAATTTGCTTAAGGGAATATTCATCAAGCGTTTAAGTAAAATGGCTATTAAACGTTACCATCTGTAAGAATCTACTAGGATACTGCAAAATTTTATTAATCGTGTATCTTCTTTTTAACTGTCTTTTGTACTTGTTTTATATCACTTCCATATCCAGTAAGTACAGTAAGTTATGAACTTTTTTTTCAAGAGATAAATATATGTACATATATCAATAAGTTTTAAATACGACAACTTTACAGTGATTTCAGTTCAGAGCGATGTTTGTAAGTAATTTTTAGGCTTAACATATTTTAAATTTATAAAAACTGGTCAAGTGCGTGGCCGACCACGCATAATGGAGGGTTCCGTAGCTTCAATGGAATAAGAACCAGACTAATACCTAAAGATCGTATCTGATACCTATGGAAAAAGTTTTTTGGAAATAACTCAAAAATGGCTAGACTTACAATGTTCAAAATAATTTTCGTAGAAAGATTATTATAACGCGCATCGTCTCAAATTTTTTCATATTTTTTGGACTTACGGTTCAAAACTTAGAGGGGGAGGGGGGGAGGACGCTATTTTTCCGACTTTCGAAGCGATTATTTCTGAAAATATTGACTTAATCACAAAATGTTCAAAGAAACCTCAATGTTATTTTTAACGACCTATCGATTGATCTGCAATAATATGTTTCTTATTCGTGTAAAGGGATCAAATTTCTTAAGGTTAAACTTTTGATTGCCAATATTTTGCCACTTCTATTCCTCGGGGTGTAGCTCTTAGGAGATCTTCTTCAGTGCACGTTGTTGGGCACATAGGGCACTGTCTCATGTGTATCGTTGTTTGGAGGACACCACACTCGCAGAGAGCATCATCTTGTGGTCCAATTCCCCATTTTAGGAGGTTATCCTTTGACCGACCAACTCCCGTCCTTAGTCTGTTGAGAGATTTCCATATTGCCCACTTTTCCATTCCCCCTTGCCCCCAAGTGTTCTGCAGCTTTTATTCGTAACGATGTGTCAACACGATTTAAGTTCCATGCTTTGAGGCGAGCCGCCTGGGGGGTTTGGTGTTGGAGAGCTATGTTTGTAACGAAACTTTTCCGGGACTTTAGCCTTGCAGTAGCTGGTTTATGATCGTGCAGGGGGTGTCGTGGGTCGTGCAGTTGTTTTCTTCGTTCGGCAGCCGTAGCTACGTTTCTGCGTATATCCGGCGGTGCAATTCCACTCAATTGATACAGGTAGTCGCGTTTGGTGGGTTTTAGGCATCCGGTTATTAGGCGGCAGGATTCGTTGAGAGCTATGTCAACCTGGGCAGCGTGTGCAGAATTCTTCCAAACTGGGCAAGCATATTCCGCAGCGGTGAAGCTAAGCGCGAGTGCCGTTGTGCGTAGAGTATGTGGGCTAGCCCCCCACGTGGTACCAGTGATGCGTCGCAGCAAGTTGTTCCTTGCCGCCACTTTCTGTTTGGTGTTGAGGCAGTGAGTTTTGTAGGTCAGGGATCGGTCCAGCGTTACTCTTAAGTATTTGGGGGCGAAAGTATGTTCCAGTCGATTACCTTCCCAAACAATGTTCAGCTGCCTAGTAGCCTGGCTGTTTCTTAGGTGGAAGGCACAAACCTGTGTTTTAGCTGGATTCGGTTTAAGCTAGTTTTCTGTGTAGTACAGTGATAGGGTCGCCAAACCTTCCACAAGTCGATTCTCTACTACCTCAAATGACTTTCCTTGCGATGTGAGTGCAAGGTCATCAGCAAAAAGGAAATGTTGTAGGTTGTCTATGATCGGTTGGTCGTTCGTATAGATATTAAATAGTGCTGGTGTCAATACGCTACCCTAGGGGAGACCATTTTTAAGGGACCTCCATCTACTTTTCTTCCCTTGGAACGACACATAGAACCTTCTGTTGGAGAGCAATTCAGATACAACTTGCGTGAGTCTATAGTCTTTTGTAGTCTGATACAGTTTAGTGACTAGTCTCCTATGGTTTATGGTATCATATGCGGCTGTGAGGTCAACGAAGACTGCACCTGTCACCATGCCCCTTTCGAAACCATCCTCAATGTGTTGTGTCAGGTTTACAACCTGCGAAGTGCACGATTTACCTGCCCTGAAACCCGCCTGTTGGGCTATGAACGCATCCTCCAGGGTTGTAGCCATGCGTTCAAGTAAGAGGCGTTCAAAGAGTTTGAAGGTATGGCAGAGAAGAGAGATCGGTCTGTAACTTTTCGCTTCGGCAGGGTCTTTACCAGGTTTAAGAATGGCAGTTACGTGGGATTTCCTCCATATCTTGAAGCATTGAACAGTTTCAGGAGCCACAGTTTGGTTGCAGGCCCGAAGTGTTTTATTTGTTCGACTCGTATGTCATCGATCCCGGCGGCTTTCCCTGTCTTAAGTTTTTGGATAGCTGCTTCCAATTCCGACATCGAAAAGGGTTTACTTAGATGATCTTTTTCATTCTCAGGGGGAACCCTTACAAGTTTTAGTGGCTTACGCTGACCTGTCATTTTTCCGTTCAATAACAGTTGGTGGGCTATCTGGTCAGCTGTTATGTTGGTTAGATACGTGTGCTCTTTGTTGTCACTGCTAAGCTTGTTTATAAAGCTCCATGCTTTTTTACTATTGTGGGTCATATCGACACTTTCCACGAGGTCCTTCCACTTTTTCCTTTGGGTTTCCGATATCTCATCCATGAATTTATTACCTAGGAGAATAGTTTCCTGGGAAAAAGGGTCGGCCGCATATGCGTTATAATGCGTATTAGCGTGGTCCTTGAGGTTTTCAGACATCCCTGGAATATACTGGGTTCTACAACCACGTGGTATATGTCGTCTTGACGCCAGCTTCACCAATCCAATGAACTCCTCGTAACCATCGGAAGTAGGTGGAAGGTGTGACACGAGGTGGTCCAGCTCTTTCGAGTAGCATTCCCAATCCGCTTTTGCGAAGTTGTATCTTCTCCTGAATGGAACTGTGCGTGGTCGGACTGCTTCGTATATCCTGCAAACTATTGGCCGGTGTTGGGTTTTAGGGATGACTTCACATACTGACTTTCTGCACTGTTTTGATACGCTTTCACTGGCGAAAATAAGATCAGGGTTGAAGCCTCTTTTCCATCTACCGCTGTTGAAAGATGATGGCAGCTTAGGTTCATGGATCAGTGAGATTCCATACGAGTCAGCCCATTCCTCCACTAGGTTTCCATTCTCGTCTGCCACCCTATAGCCCCAGCTCTCACTATGGCTATTGAAGTCTCCCAGTACGAACTTTATAGGCTGTGAGTCGAAATTCAAGGGTTTTTCGAACTGGAATACCTCGTTGGGTGGTTTGTACACAGATGTGACAGTGCAATTGTTAAGCTCTACAGTGATGATCTCGATGTTGTTGGCACTGGTTTTATGTACAGATCTGATGTTCAGTCCTGGTCTATGAAACAGTGCACTTCCGTACTGTCGGTGTTGGATCTCCGCTATGAGTATCATCCCCTCGATGGCAGGGCGCCAATTGTCAGGTCCTCTATGGGTTTCTTGTCGGGATGTCGCACTTATTTATCATGCATATGTTTGAAAGGATGAATTCTTTCTGGGCTGATATTCCTTCAATGTTGATGGATATCATTGACATGCTTGGCCCTGAGAAGGGCCTTTTCCTTGATAGCATATGTGGAATTTTTTATAGCATATCGGTATTAGCATATGTGGCGTAACTTAATCACCTTCGGTGTGCAGCAATCGGTTTCACGGCTGGTAGGCCCCTACTCACGGGGAGGGCCCGAGCAGTAAGAGCTGTTAGCTCTGCTCTTCTGAAAGGCTTGCTGCATCCCCCAATAATATGTTGATATTTAGTAAAACATTTTTTTTTTCAATTTAGTTAGATGTATGTAGCGCCCCCCCCCCCTGATAATATTCGTTCCTGAAATTTCACTGCATAACTAAACAGCGGAATACAAAATACACCTTATGTCTAAATTTTATTATTATACGTCTTATAGTTTCCGAGTAAAATGGCTGTGACATACGGACGGACGGACAGACGGACATGAGCAAAACTATAAGGGTTCCGTTTTTGCCATTTTGGCTACAGAACCCTAAAAACCGGTTCACGAAAGTTTCCAAAAAGTTTCTAAAATAATTTTTCTCTCTTCCTATTAAGGAGTTATACAATGCATACTCTTCTTTCACAAGGTACAGTTGCGTGAACTAGGTTTCTGATCTAATTATGGCTTTATTTGCCATGTCCGAATGATAGTTCAGAAATCATTAGCAGCTTGCTTTAATAACCATAAGTTTTTAAGTGAAACAAAAAGTAAAACATGTCTCTCCTTTATACGCACACCTTATATTGAAACAAGCAAATCTTAATTTTATTCTAATCATGAGTCCCACCAAACGATGTTTAAGCGCAAGCTAGACGGTTGTCAACAAGCCGCTCCGACAAAGCGACCTTGGTCAAGATGGACCATGTAGACAGTTTCCAGCAAAATTGTATGAACCACCAACCAAGGTCAGGGTGACCTTGGATTGTCGGCAGCCTTGTCGGCGACCGTCTAGCTGACGTACCTTTGGTTACGCGAACAGGAAAGACGCAAACCTAAATGGTTTGACCCTGAAGCGCGTTAACAATACATGTAACTTCAGATAACGATAATTCAATAATGTATTACATTATATGCCTTTACGTAGGTTTCGTAGTTCCGACACATTTTTTACTTTTTCATTGAACAACGCTGGACATTTTTTTTATTTATTTAAGCGATTGTCATTTCTATAATGGCTCCTGTACTTGCGACGCACGCCTTTTTTATATCACATGGGTGGTAAACAAGAATTCATTTGGTAAGCAGCCACTGGAGCCTATAGACACCTGCGACTCTAAGCTGCAGGGCACGCGCGTTGCTGAGCCTTTATAATTTTAAACAAAAAAAACCGACTTCACTTATTAGCATCCACCTTTCCAAAATCAAATGCTCGAGCTGCTGTAAAAAGTACTCAAATAACTACAATAGTTGAGAGTTCCCTCGATTTCTCCAGGATCCCATCATCAGATACTGACCTAGTTACAATGGGACCAACTGTAAAGTATACTCTTTCAAACAAAAAAGTCTAGTCTCTAGTCGGTCTAGTCATCTTTGAATAATCGGTGAACAAACATAAAAAAATCTGGCCAAGTCCGAGTCGGAACTCGGGACACCAAGTGTTTCGTACCCTTGTGGTACGACAAATTATCCTCACCGTGTGACCTTAAGAGGGATTTTATGTTATACTAGCCGTACCCGCGGCTTCGCTCGCGTGCGTTTTAGTAGGCTTTACCACTTTTCGTTAACCTCAACAGTCCATTGCTAAAAGTTGCTTACGCATTCAACATGTCAAAAAGTCAGTGCAGCAGTTTAATAACGCAGCAGCAGCAGAGACTAACAGCGAAATCAATGATCAAGGGAAGCGTATGAGCTGGAAGATCTGCCGAGCTGAAGGCAGAGCTCTCCGTAGAGCCGAACGCCCGAAGCGTCGTAGTAGAAAATGCCTCTGTAGTAGCTGGACAGATATCGAACACAAATTAATGATTAACCCTTAAGTGCATACGGTATCAAAAATGATACCTTGTCTTTTCTGCGCACCAACATTCATATTTTTTTATCATCGTGGTCTATTGACCGAAGTTAGTTACCTTTGCTCCAATACTAATAAGAAAAAAAAAACTGGCAACCATAGTGCATCCATTTTTATACTAAACGTCAAAACTGTCAATTGTTCGGTTACTTTTTGCGATAATGAAATTTGCAAGTTTTAATTTTTGTTTATCTGGTGAATCCCGTGATATTTTGAATGGGAAAAAATGTACAAATAAGTTTTGTATCAATAGTTATATTACATAATATGCATTTTTGTTAGATATGTATTCTTTGAAATATTTTTTTGAGTTTTAAGTTGGTATCAAAAACGATACTCCATGTGATAGCGCCTTTTTTCGTGGTATCAAAAATGATACTCCATGCGGTCTGCTCTATTTTTCTACTCGCACGGTTTATGACATTTTTTTGTTTGTTTGTATTGTACTAATATTTGGCATGTAGTTTGGGTATGTATATGAGTTTTTATAATTTCTATAGCATGGTTCGTTATAGAGTATTAAAATATAAGGACAGAAGAATGGTGGGCACAGTTAGAAGGTAGAGAAATATCGGAAGACGATGCCGATTCTGACGGAGATGATCTCGAGTTTTATCCAACGCTCGAAGAAATGCAAGTAGCTCTTGAGGAAGAGGAGGCAGAAGAAGAACTTACAAATATGACAGAAGAAAAAAAATTTAATACAGGGACCCAATTCCACTGTAATTTTTTATAAAGGGGGATAAAAGGATGAAATGTCGAGTACAATAAGTGTAAAGTGTTTTTATGCTCAAACAAAAACTCTACGTGTTTTAAATACTTCCATTTGTAGTTTACGTCTTTTTCTGATTGTTTAAACTCTATTTATAAAGTTAATTATTTAATATTTAATTATGTTAAAAGAAGAATTTTTTTAGTGCACACTCCATGGAGTATCAATTATGATACCAAGGGATTTTTTATTAAAAAAAATATTAAAATATGACTATGATTTTTTTTACTATTTTTTCCATCATTGACGTACATTTTCTAATCACATATATTTTTTTTGCAAAAAAAAATTAAATCATGCACCTAAGGGTTAATGTCATCAAGTGAACCGGAGCGTGGAAAGCCCGACAATAAGGCAGCATTTTCACTGAGGCAGAGATGATAGGAAACGCACAGCTTTGTACTTTAACGCCTTTAAGGCTGCGATTCCACCAGAGATGAGCGAGGATGCGTTGCGAAGAATGTGTTTGTAAAGGACCAACCCTAGAGCTGCGCTGTACGAGGATAAACAAATGAAGCGATTCTATTGGTGCTACACAAACACATTCCTCGCAACGCATTTTCCCTCATCTCTGGTGGAAACGCAGCCTAACTAAGACACGTGACCGTGAACAATGCACTGCTATTGGTCGATTCCCGCATGCCCACACTTATCTCCGATCATCTCCGCATTAAAATAAAGGCAGCCTTAGTGGTCAGGCCGAAAGCTGAGCTCGACATAATGTCGAAGGCCCCAAGCATCCCAGTCAAAAGAGCTTCTGAAGTTGCAGGTGAGAGATCGAACACAATTTAATCCCGCCTATCCCATGGTTAACTATATTAATACTCCTTTTGCTCCGGTCTTAAACATTCAACCTCACTATTTTTGGTATGAAAAGAAATCGTCCAGTGTGTTTTTTTCTTTGTGCGGCGGGCTCGGCGGGCGGAGCCTTTTACTAACTGTTATTTAAGTGGGAATACTACCTTATACGCGAACCGGATGGCCGAAAGCCCGACGGTAAGTATAGTATGAATAAAAAATCGGCTCCGCCACTTGAGCCCCCCTTTCATACTTATCACGCCGTTCACTGTATCAATACTCTTTTTGCTCCTGTCTTAAACATTTAACTTAACCATTTTTGGTAGGAATAGAAATGGTTTACTATGTATTTTCTTTGTGCGGAGGGGCTTCGCCCCCCGAGCCCCCCTCTCAGGCTTGTCACACAGTTACCTTTATCCATACTCGTTTTGCTTCCGTCTTAAACATTTAACCTAACCATTTATGGTATGAATAGACATCATTTAGTGTGTATTTTCATTGTGCTGGGAAGGGGAGGGGGGGCTCCGCCCCCGAACCCTCTTTTGCCACCTATCATGTAATAAATTCAATCAATATTCTATTTCTCCCGTCTTTCAAGTCAACATTCAACCTTACCATTCTTGGTATGAGTAAAAATCGATCACTGTTTGTATTGTCACGTGTTTCTTTGTGCGGGGGACACCGTCCCAAAGCCCGCCTCTTGTACTTGTCGCGCAGTTAACTCTATCAATACTCGGTTTGCTTCCGTCTTAAACACTTAACCTAACCATTTATGCTATTAATAGAATTCGTTTAGTGTGTATTTTCTTTGTGCGGGGGGTCTGCCCCCCTAGCTCCCCGTTTACCGCCTATAATGTAGCAAACTCTATCAACATTATTTTTCTCCCGTCTTAAACATTCAACCTAATCATTTTTGGTATGAATTAATAACGTGCGGTGTATTTTTTTTGTGCGGGGGCTCCGCCCCCCCGAGCCCTCCTCTCGCACTTGTCACTCAGGTAGCTTTATCGATACTCGTGTTGCTCTCGTCTTAAACATTTAACCTAACCATTTATGGTATGAGTACAAATCGCTTGGTGTGTCTTTTCGTGTGCGGGGGGCTCAGCCCCCCGAGCCCCCCCCCCCCCCTTTTACCTCCTGACATGTAATAATCTCTGTGAAAATTCCTTTTCTCCCGTCCTAAACATTCAACCTAACTGTTTTCGGTATGAATAAATATAGTTTAGTGTGTTTTTTCTTGGTGTCCCCTACTTGCATTTGTCACGCAGTTAACTTTATCGATACTCGTTTTGCTCCCGTATTAAACATTTAACCTAACCATTTACGGTATGAATAGAATTCGTTTAGTGAGTCTTTTCTTTGCCTTAGCCCCTTTTTGCCACCTATCACGTGGTTTTTTTTTTGTGCCTAAACTAAACTACGAACTTTGTTGTCAGATAGCTGCTGGTCAGTGACGTCTTAGTTAGTAACACAATCCTGCGAGAGAAAGCGTTGTGGTTCATTTAGCTCTGAGCATTTTTTCGATTTCCGTTTTTAGGGTTCCGTATTTACCATGTTTAAATACTTTTTATTAAGAATATGAAAAAACCTACTATATTATTTATGTATAATGTCTCCAAATAAACCAATATCAATTTGTGACTTGAACTCAGCGTTATAATAATTGAATTTACCATACTATTGTAACGTGACTATGAATATTGCAGTGGCGGCACTGTGCTTAATGTCATAGTGAATGAATGGATACGTCACTATCAGTCAGTCACGGTTGACAGTTGTCACTTCGGAACGAGGCGTCTGTGTGTAAGGTCGGTAATGTTTTTGATTATTATGTAACAGCTGGATACTTGTTGAATAAACCTTTAATTGATAACGTATATTTAATGCAAAACTAGCCTTTAACTTTGAGATACCGTAACATCATGTTCTACCCTCTAAAACCATAAAGTCAATATTATTTATAGAAATCCGTTCAGCCGTTTTTATGCCAACTGGTAATATATAAACAGACAAAAACACAAACAGACAAAAGTTCTAAAAATCGTCGAATACTGATCTGTTATTGATTTTAAGAGCTACATATTAATATTTTTGCTAATATATCCAATGTACAGATTTTCTACCCTCCTTTGCTTTATTATGTATGTGTATAGAATAGATAAATGGATACATAGATGTTAGGCGGTTGTATCAAATTATTTAAATGTGGTCGTATAAACTCAAATATTAAATAATGAGTCTTACTAAAGTCTGTTCGGAAATAGAAGTGTAGTGGTTTATACTGGAACTCGTACATACTACGGCACTCCTCTTTCCGGATAGACATGGGGTAAACTAAGGGTATACTCTATACTGTCAGGTGACAACTAAATCTCACAAATCGCATAAAAAATAAGGAAACTAAAATCCGCCTTGTATTGTTACCAATACGGTTCATTACGGCTATTATACTCGTGGTAGTAGGTAATTCGTGAATTTGTTTGTCACCCGACGACGTGCGTTGCTTTGAAGGCCTGTTCGAAAGGAGATCGTCAATTCTCGGCTACCTGATCTAAACCGTATACAGTTTGTACTTCAATGTAAAATATATTACTGATATGATACTGATACTCATTTTATTACTAAAGTAGACAAAATATTACAAAAAAATGAAACGGGAATTAGAAATAATAAATAAATAAACATTATGTTGATTTTTCCGCGATTAAAATACAGTAAGACAAGTCGTTAACGTCCTTATGGCATTGACATAAAGTTTAACTTCACCTTGGCCTGAAACGGATTGTTTTTTTGGTTTGACACTGTCAATGTATACCGTTACATAATCTGCGTTTTGATACTGTTCGGTAAGTTAGAACATTGTAATATTAAAATAGTATTTAAGTCTACGAATACGGAAGTTTAAATTAGAAATCGACTGTATTAAAACGCCTAAAGATTGAAAATGCGTATTTTTGCATTTTTGATCGGGGTTTGAATATTAAAAGTGGGTTTCATAATGGCATAATATCATGCTCCTTCGATAACGAAACGCAACTTTTTTTCAATTTTGCAATGTTCGATACTAGTGGTATCGGCACTTAACGGTGGTAAACCTTATCCCTTCGCAATAGGTGTTAGGAATGTTCAGTTTATAGTGTCAACGATGGTTTGACAGCCGTCTTTGTTTACCAAAATACAGGAACTATAAATACGATCCTTTTTTTCGGGTAGGTGGAGAAAAACAAGTCACATCTTGTGCACTAAATTTATTGTTAAAAAAATATTTATAATCACTTTTTGGACAATTAAACCTAATAATATTGATGCTTAAATAACCTTTATAACCTACCAGCATTTCCATTACATTTTCTCCACAAGTTAACTTCGATTTTTATCACTCACTTCACTCTCACAAAATGTCAGAAACAAGTGCAGTAAAAAGTTCAATCGAGGAATTGTCCGAGACATTCAAGAAGACGATGGCGCAGTTCCAGAAAGATCTCGACAACGCGGGCACCACTAATCCAACAGTCGCTGCTGTGGCTTCAAAGTTTGACTTTTTCAAGGACTTTATTGTGAGGTCTCTCGATGCCTTGCAGAAGCAGGTGGAGCTTGTCACTCGCCAGGTGGACCACATTGAGACGCGCTCTCGCCGCAAGATGTTGTTAGTACATGGTATAGATGAATCTGATTCTGAGGACACAACAAATCTTGCGGTTAACAAACTGCAGGCCGTGTTAGAAGATCTTTCCGCAGCAGATATTGAGCGCAGTCATCGGTTGGGTGGTCGTGGAGGGCGCGGCAAAAAGCCTAGAGCCATTCTTGTCAAGTTCAAGGATATAGCCATCAGGGATGATGTATGGTTTGGCAAGGTGGCACTCAAGGGCTCAGGCGTCACACTTGGAGAGTTTCTCACAAAGCCCCGCCACAATGCTTTCATGGAGGCTCGTGAGCGTTTTGGAGTGCGCAACTGCTGGACCTGGAACGGCGACGTGCTTGTGCTGGGAAAAGATGGCGTGCGCCGCCGTGCTAACAGCGTCGCCGATGTGAAAGCTCTGTCGGTTGCGCAGGCGACGCCTACCGATGCCGACGCGGAGCATCCTGCCGCTTCGTCGGAACCTGATACTCGGCCCGTCCCCCAGGCTCCGCGAGCTAGGCAGCAGCGTGCAAAGAGGGAGACTGTGAAGGCGAAGATTCGATCGTAGAGTACTCGTACCTACTTTGTTTGTTTACTGTGTAGTGCTTTTCTTGTTACCGTGTTACAATTGACTTCTTAATTTTGTCGTGCAGCACTTATCTGTGTCTACCCTTTCTTTCTTTTTTGATTAATTTGTTTATCTTAACTAGTTTTCGTAATAGCATTTGCTTTGCTTTGACATTAACTTGACATGACAGGCGCTTTGACATGAACAGCCCAGTGTTGCCACTTGTAAATTATTGCGTTCCGTTTCTGCTCTGAATGTTAATTATTTGTTGTTTTGTTTTTAATTTTGATCCATCCAGATATGCTGGCGGGTAGCTAAGGTACCTTAAATTAGTTTAGGGTTAGTAGATATATTATTTATTTGCTGCTGGCGGGTAGATTGTGGAATTTTTGAATAGTTTTTACTGTATATATTTTTATATTTATTGAATATTAGTATACACTTATTATATATTTATTATATTTTTAACTTTATATATATTTTTCAGATGCCTTTCAGTGATCCGTATTTATCTTTTTCCTCCTTAGATAGTGTAAGTGAAGACAGTTTCCATAGTTTGCCTCCTTCGCTTCACGACATTCTGGAATCTCAGTTTAATGATGTACCTAAAAATTTTAACGTTGTGCTTTTAAATGCGCAAAGTATTCCTGCACATTACAGCGATATGTTACTCTCTTTTGACAGTAAGAACATTCATGCTATTTTAATTTCCGAATCGTGGCTCAGACCAGCTTTGCCTTCAACGTCTTACTCTTTACCTAGTTTCAATTTAATTCGGCACGACCGCCTTGGAAGAGGTGGCGGTGGAGTTGCGATTTACCTTCGTTCTTACATCCCCTATTCAATTGTTAATGTATCTGCCAGCTCTTCTACTTCTGATGCCGCAGAGTATATGTTTCTCGACGTTTCCCTCTCTCATTCCAAACTTTTACTTGGCGTTTTTTATTCCCCCTCCCTTCACGTTAATTACTTTGATTCTCTTGAGAAACTTCTCGAGGACCTTATGCCTTCTTATAATCATCACATTCTTATGGGAGATCTAAATACGTGTCTTCTGAAGGATGACAGTCGATCCCGGCGCCTTAAATCCCTGGTAGATGCATGCAATCTAACTATTCTCCCTTCAGACGCCACACACTATTTTCCAAATTGCTCGCCTTCTCTTCTTGATTTAACTTTAGTTTCTTCGACTTCTCATATGTCTAAATTTGGACAATACTCCGCGGATGCCTTCTCATATCATGATCTGCTCTATCTCTCTTACAAAATTCGTCCTCCCAAATCTAAATCAAAAATTCTTTTGCAGCGCAATTTTAGTGGATTAAATGTGGAAAAGCTTCGAGATGACGCTTTAACAATCGATTGGAGCAGTATCGCTCGAGCGGGTTCGGTAGACGATCAAGTTTCTCTCTTTAATTCGCTCCTCATACAACTTTATGACGCTCATGCTCTAGTTCGTGCAATAAAAGTCAAGCATCTCCCTGCTCCTTGGCTCACTGAGGATATTAAAGCCCTTATAGAGAGGAAGAATCAATCTAAATCTAAGTATAAGGCTAACAACTCTGAGAAAAATAAACTTAAATATCATACCCTGCGCAATCGCTGTAGCACTATATGTCGAGATGCTCAGAGGCGTCATATTCACAGTTCTGTTGAAGATGGAAATCCAGCCAAAGTGTGGAAATTTTTGAAAGGTCTCGGAGTTGGCAAATCTCAACAGGCAACCAATTTAAACAATATTAGCGTTGACCAGCTTAACCAGCATTTTTCATCGTCCACCTGTTTCAGTGGTCCTAAGAAATCTAACTCACTTCATCATCTTTCATCACTTCCTGCCTTAGATTTCTCTTCTTTCTATTTTAGCCATTTCTGTGAGAGTGATGTTAGGAAGGGTATATTGAATATCACTTCTAACGCCGTTGGTGTTGACTGTGTTAGCCGAAATATGATACTCCCTCTCCTTGATTTGTTTGTTCCTATTATCACCGGTATTCTGAATTTTTCCATTTCATCAAGTACTTTTCCCAGTCTGTGGAAGGATGCCAATATTATTCCTTTACCCAAAAAATCCAACCCCAGTTCCTTCTCTGACTATCGCCCCATCTCCATTCTTCCTTTCCTATCCAAAGTCCTCGAACGGCTAGTGCATCAGCAACTAACTTCCTTCCTGAATAGAAATGACCTCCTAAACCCATTTCAATCTGGTTTTCGTCCGGGCCATAGTACTACCTCGGCTCTTGTCAAGGTTACCGATGACATCCGTTTGGGTATGAATGATCAGAAGCTTACAGTTCTTGCACTTCTAGATTTCAGTAATGCCTTTAACACGGTCGATTTTGACATTTTGCTCGCGTTCTTACAGTCTCTTAACATATCGGCTGCAGCGATTGACTGGTTCCGCAGCTATTTGGTTGGTCGTCGGCAAAGAATTAAACTAGATTCTTCGTGTTCTTCCTGGTGCAGCACATCAGCTGGTGTTCCACAGGGTGGTGTGCTGTCTTCCATAACTCTTGATCTCTCCTCTTCGTATCACCTCTATGCCGACGACCTTCAAATATATTCGCAGGGTATGCATAGCGATCTCAATTCAGTTATAGAAGCCACGAATCTTGATCTGCTCCGCATATCAAATTGGAGTCGAAATTACGGTTTAAAAGTAAACCCCCTAAAGTCACAGGTAATTGTGATGGGTAGCGCTAAACATATCTCCAAAATTGACTTTCTCAGGCTCCCTCCGATAGTCTTCGATGGTATCCAAATTCCTTTTTCCAACCAAGTGAAAAATCTTGGCGTAATCATGGATCGTTGTCTATCATGGGTGCCTCAGGTGAGTGAAGTGAGCAGGAAGATGTTTGCTGCCATAGGGTCTCTCAGACGGCTCCGGAATTTCCTGCCAAATGCTACTAAAATTGCGCTTGCTCAGTCGTTACTTCGCCCCATTCTTGATTATGCAGATATCTCCTATTTAGACCTAACCGAGGAGCAACTTAATAAACTTGAGCGTATTCAAAATGCCTGCATTCGGTTCATTTTCGGATTACGCAAATTCGACCATGTTTCTAGTTTTCGTTCTCAACTCAAATGGCTCCCTATCCGTCACCGCCGTAACTCTCACATACTTTCTTTACTCTTTTCTATACTTTTTAACCCTGCAACTCCCCGCTACCTCAAAGAGCGTTTCTCTTATCTTAATTCTATTAGATCCTCTCAAAAATTGCTCCTAAAAGTGCCATCTTCATCTTCCAAATTTTATAATTGCTCATTTACGTTCCAGGCCGTTCGTTTGTGGAATTCTCTCCCTCTCAACATTAAACGCGCGCAATCTATTGGTAGCTTTAAATCGCAACTTAAGGAATACTATTTATCTCTTCCTTAGGTTTTTAAGTTGACACTGTTGTTTCTTATTGTGTGTATTATATATGTATATATGTACGTATATGTATGTTTATTTTGTATTTATTTAAGTATGTATATTCATATGAATGTGCTGTGTTATCTATTTCGTCTCTTTTGTTTCTATGCACCACCTACTGCTTATTGTTTTTCTCTAGTCTCCACTACCCAAAGGTTGTCTGGAAGAAATCGCTCATTAGCGATAAGACCGCCTGTTGTTACCTCTACCTAAATTTATCTAATTGTAAAATTTGTGCTTGTAACTGTATGAGGTGTGCAATAAAGAGTATTTATTATTATGCTCTTTATTTATTTTTCTTCTTAGTTTAGGCTTTTTACAATATTTTTATAAAAGTAAAATATAAAAATACATCTAAAACATATAAAAACAATAAAAGCATTATAAAAAACCTAAACTAGGGTGCCGCCGGCAACGGAGCAGGGCCATATTATTATTATTATTATTATTATTACGATCCAAATATGACTTTTTATTATTTCATCATAATTCCCGTTTTGTTTTTAAGTCCGCTTTTGTACATTATCTTTAAAAAATTGGTACTTTTTTTACATTAATATATAAATCATAGGCAAGCACGCTTTCAAATATTGTCCTTGTCAGATTCAAGATTTAAATCCATGATTTTTCAATTTTCCCATTAGATTTTGCAATATTTTTACCACCGTCCTGATCTAGAAATTATGACGATTTATTTAAAGGTCAGAAATATTCCTAAACGGTCCTAAATAATTTGGGCCAGATCACCTAACAAAAATTGACGATCTCCTTTAAACTTATGCTATCTACTATCTCATAAAAACAAGAAAACAGCAATGAAGTTTTTCCTTGGGTAGGAAGGCTCGTTCGATATTTAAACTTATAATCGTTGAGTGAAATTAAATTTCGTACGTACTATTTTTCTCTTATGCTTTTAATACATAAATCATAGGAAATTACCTTAGGTTACTATAGGACTCGATATGTACCTACAGTCAATTGACAGTGGTAATTTCCTATGATTTATGTATTAAAAGCATAAGCGAAAAATACCTAAATATAGAGTAACCTAAGGTTAATACCTTAGGTTAGTATAGGACTCGATATGTACCTACAGTCAATTTACAGTGGTAATTTCCTATGATTTATGTATTAAAAGCATAAGAGAAAAATAGTACGTACGAAATTAAATTTTACTCAACGGTTATAAGTTTAAATATCGAACGAGCCTTCCTAGACCTATCTTTAACAGTTTTCAGACCACGGCAATCCGTGTCTACCAAATAATTATGCCGTCATCTGCAGGGTCTGTTTAGTGGACTATTCAGTTCTCAGTTCCTAGTTAGCTATAGTTTCTGAAAAAAAAAATGCGGGGACAGAGCCGTAATTTTTGTATGACAAACTGCATTTTCAAATGCGTTTTTTATCAAAACTACTGCTCGTAAAATGAAGTCAAAATCCGACGGCTGTCCTAACTTTTTGCAGGCTTTCTATTGGTACCCCACACGATTCTTACAAATGCAAAATAAAATTTACTTTCCCCCTTAATCCCCCTAAACTTCGTCATAAAATTAAATTTAAGCAGTTAGAGCCTTGGTACCTTGTTACAGCCGACATTTTCTATACCTATTCCAAATTTCAGCTTTCTACGTTAAACCGTTTCCGAGAAAGACGCGTTTTACCGATTTCGGCGACCGGAGTGATCCCATAAGTGTTTCGTAAACCAAGTATTGGTACGAAACACTAAAAAAATTGCAAAAACAAAGATCTCGACGAATTGAAAACCTCCTCCTTCGAAATCTTGAAGTTGGTTTAATGAAAATGAAAATGAAAATTTATTGTATTGCAGATCATGCGTAATACATAATATTTTATGTGGTATATATATATTTACAAGGTCGTCATGTCTTACTGTTATACAGCATGCAAATGTGAGAGATATGGTATTAAATTACGCATTACATTACGTCAACTACTTTACAAGCCTATACCCTCCTTTTTGAAGAACCTCATATGTATGCAGCATTCTAAAAATCTGGCCAGGTCCGAGTCGGGACTCGGACACCACGTGTTTCGTATCGCAGGTTGACAAATAATCCTCATTGTCTGATCTTAAGAAGACTTCTGTTAAATGTAAGACGGTTGTATGATATTACCTATTTATGTAAATGTGTTCGTAATGTTCGTATGAACTCAAATAATAAATAAGGATTAATTAGTCTTACTATACCGTCAGGTGACACGAAAACTCACGTCCTTGTAGCATTGATATAAAGTTTAACTTCACCTGGATTGAAACGGGTTTGTTTTTTGGTTTGAATCTGTCTACCGTTACATAATCTGCGTTTTGATACTGTTCGGTAAGGTAGAACATTGTTATATTAAAATAATATGTAAGCCTACGAATACGGAAGTTTAAATTTTAAAACTTTTTATGTAACACTTAACCTCACCGATCCAAGGGTATAAATAGCGATGGCAAATTGCCCATTTAATGCGGGGGGGGGGGGGGGGGGCTTCGGTTCCCGATCCTTGCTTATACCTTACGCTTGCGTGACAAACTATCAAATAAAAAGGATTCCATCTTAGACATTCAATAAAAAGTGACCACACTTCTACCAGGTTT
Source organism: Pammene aurita (assembly GCA_947086415.1). Taxonomy (NCBI): domain Eukaryota; kingdom Metazoa; phylum Arthropoda; class Insecta; order Lepidoptera; family Tortricidae; genus Pammene; species Pammene aurita. Next base: position 11,251,090 of record OX352303.1, read on the forward strand.
CGCAGGTCTTTCTGCTGCTGCCTCAGCAAATAACCTAACCAATTCAGGGTATAAATAGCGATCGTATTATATGCGTCGTTTGTATGTACTACTTTTCTCTTATGCTTTTAATATATTAATCATAGGGAAGCATCTCCAGGGTCTGTTTAGTTGACTATTAAGTTTTCAGTTTCTAGTTAACTATAGTTTCTGAAAAAAGCGGGAACAGAGGCGTAACTTTAGTATGAAACACTGCATTTTTATCGAAACTACTGCATGTAAAATGAAGTCAAAATCAATCAGCTGTTCTATTTTTTTGCAAGCTTTCTATTGGTACCGTACACGATTCTTACAAATGAAAAATAAAATAAGCTTTCCCCTTAATCCCCCTAAACTTCCTTTTAAATTAAATATAAGCAGTTAAGGCCTAAGTAACTTGTTACAGTAAATAATTTCTATACCTATTCCAAATTTCATCTTTCTACGTCAAACAGTTTTCGAGAAAGATACGTTTTACACATTACACACGACGACCGAAGTGATTCCATAAGTGTTTATAAACCAAATTTCGTACGAAACACTAAAGACGAGCTTGCTTCTAAAAGTGTTCTTTGGTATTAAAGCGTGTCTACTTAATAACTCAATTTCAAGAACCAGTTTCATTATAACCCCTTGAACAGGTAAGTGGGGCTAAGTAGGCGTAATACGCAGGTTGTTAAACTTGCCGGTACTTGATAGGTGTGCGGCAAAGACTTAGTATCGGAAGGGTTATTAAGCTAACTGTCTAGAAAATTGTGACAGTCTAGATCAAAAGGTACCATTTGCGCTCACGATTTTATTGCTCGAATACAATACTAGTTATTTAATATACAACAGTAAAGAATATACAAATACAAAAGGCGGACATAATGCCGTGAGACATTCTGTACCAGTAATCTACTCGGGCAAACAGTGAAGCATCGTTAGTGCGGAGTATGTGTGGAACCATAGACATATAAAATAAAGAGACGTAATCCCACGAAGATGTAAACTGTGATTGATAATAAGTCGCGTATCATGCACACACACAATACATTCAATTCTAAATTATTTCCAATGTTTATACGACTCTTAAACATAGTGGAGCATGGTGCGTCGCCAACGTGCCAATCGTTACCGCTCCGTAGCGAACGAAACGCAATTGTTACTGTCGCACTAATATAGAAGAGTGATAGAGAGAGGTTACTACGATACGCTACGGAGCGTAAGTTGGCTACGCACCCAGGATTAGATAGTGCCGTATTCTAATTTTAAAATACATAAACAATACATCAAAAACACAATCTATCTCAAACACAAGTTCAACACACAACAAAATAATCAACCAATATTGAAATTGCTAGCGTTTCATCGGAATAATTTTCAAGAAAATTCTGACTTTTCTGATTCAGACGTTTAGGCGATATCTGTATTAGGTAGTTAATGCATTGGAGTTGTACTGAAGTTGGTTCGTGTCATAACGTGTTAGAATGCACTAACAACACGTATAGACACGATCCAACTTCAATACAACTCCAATGCATTAACAACGCAATACAGCTACGGCATAAACATCTGAATCAGAAATATCAGAATTTGCTTGAGAAATATTCCAACGCAACTCCAATACAACTTCAATATTGGTTGATTGCTTGTTGTGTGTTGGAGTTATGTTTGAGATAGGTTGTGTTGTTATTGTATTTTAAAATTAGAATCCGGCACTAGCGGCTGTCACACTGCTGCGGTTTCCGCCGCATGCGGCGCTGGTGTGCGAGCGAGATAGCGCTCTGCATGTGTATAGCGCTGACACGCTTGCACACCGTCGCTGCATCCAGTACGATAATCGCCCTATTTGGACATATTTAATAAAATAATAAACTTACATCGAAGACGTTCACATTGTCGCTCAAGTGTATCTGGATATCACCATTCAAGGCAATATCCGAGTTAAGCACTGGAGTTAAATCCGTTCGATCTGTCGTATTGCAATCCAGCCAAAATGACACTTTATTTTTTTGGATGTAGAAAGATACATTCGTCCATGTACCTATAAAGTCCTTTTTTTCTTTTCTAAAAGTAATAGTATTCGGTGAAAAACTGTCACTCTGCAATATGAACTCCTTGACGAACTTTAGGTTAGGCTTGACGGTCAACATTAACTTTTTCATCGTTCCATTGTTATCTGTTATAGAAAACAGATAACTCAACTTGGATCTCTTAACTAGATACTTGAAAGTAGCGTGCAGCATAAATGGGTAAGATAATGTTTTATTTGCCAGAGTGAGCTTCGATATATCAACCACCACTGGCTCATTTATTCTGTAGGGTGTATCAAGATCTATTACATCATCTGTGCTTTTAAAGTGTTTGTCAATACTATCGTGTAGTATCACTTCCTGAAGAATGTTGTGTTCGTCATCTGAAAAAAAAACCATTCACTTGTAGTTTAAAACTTTGACACTGTTTTATATGACGTAACACAAACTTGAGCGGAATTTAAGTTATCATAGATAAAAATCAACCGGAAGGTGGAAAAATCTAACTTCTGTCTGAATTTTGTCTAAGGGCTCCATAGAAAAATTCAGTCGACATCGACAAATTTCCGACAGATTTTTGACTAAGATAGCTGAATTTCGCCAAGTGCATTTTGCGCCTTCAGGGATGATTCTATATATGGACCTTGCTGCTCTTTGCAGTGCAAGCACGCTCTCAATGAGTAGAAAGAGAAGAAACACAAGTCTTACTTAAAACACATTATTATATGTACCGATGTCGCTGATGCCATTATCATTTTCTCTTAATTCGATTCAGGATTGAAATAAAATGAGTAAGAATGTTAATAATTTCTAAACAATGTCATTCCCCGGCAAAAGTATCGCGATTTTTATTTGATTCTGTGATCTGTTTTTTTACCTATGTCTTACTGTTTATCTCTTGTATATTACATAAAAAAAATACTACTTAATGTAATGCATGAATGAATGCTTTATTGCAGACCTCAAAAATTACAACACAGTAGTAAACCGCTAACAAGCGATCTCTTCCAGACAACTAGGGTAGCGGAGAAAATAATGCAGAAAAAGTAAATAGGAGGTGCAAAAAACTTATTATAAAACACAAATATTGAAATACTAATCAGACATAAATAAATATTATATTTCAGTAAATACATACATATATATGCACACAAACTACATAGGTATACATATATCAGCCAAAATATTAATATTATATTGTCGAGACCATTAACGACCAGCAGGTAAAACACTGAGGAAGAGACAAGTAGTAATCCTTGAGATGGGCTTTGAATGCAGCAAGTGATTTAGCACGCCTTAATTCTACGGGATGGGAGTTCCTCAGACGATTACTACCTTCGTAAACGACAAATTATGAAATTGGGAGGAGGAAGTAGGGACACAAAGGACAACATTTTAGAGCACCTGATAGAATTCATGTAAGTAAAACGCTCTTGGAGACAGCGGGGAGTTCTGGGATTAAAAAGTACCTACACTATAGAGGAGACTGAGAATGTGAAGATTGCGACGATAGCGGATAGAAAGCCACTTGAGTTGAGTGCGGGAACTAGATACACGGTCATATTTGCGCAAGTCAAATATGAACCGAATGCATACATTCTGAATAGGCTCGACATTACTCAGTTGATCCTCCGTGAGATCAAGATAGGAGATGTCGGCGTAGTCAAGGATCGGAAGTAGCAGAGTTTGGACAAGCGAAGTTTTTGTAGCGACGGGTAGGAAGTTAAGTAAGTGTACCTAATCATGACTTACGTTGCTTTTACGTGGAATGCGAATTTCGAACTAGGGCTTGCAATCTGGATATTTATAGTAATTTGTATACATACTATTTGAAATATCCGTATTATCCGGATAAGTCGGATAATATTTCGGATAGCACGCCTTATTTTGGACTTCATTATACAACGATTAAGTGCTTCATTATTACCTACATAGTTTTTAATTACATAATATAATATTTTTACCCACTACCCAAAGACTACCCAAAGGTTGTCTGGAAGAAATCGCTCATTAGCGATAAGACCGCCTGTTGTTACCTCTACCTAAATTTATCTAATTGTAAAATTTGTGCTTGTAACTGTATGAGGTGTGCAATAAAGAGTATTTATTATTATTATTATTATCTTTTTTAAGGTATCTAATGTATTAAATTACTAAATCACATTTTCTTGAAAGATCGTAGGTACCTATTATAGACTGTTTAATCACATTCTCTCTCTTTATGGTCTCGTTTTAGTCTCTTTTCTATATAAAACTAGTGGAATTAAAAATAGCAAACAAGATATGACACCATTTTTTCTCCTCGCCGTATCCGGCGACAGCAATTCCGTCAATTATTCCTTCCCGCATTATATATTTTTTATATTCTATGATCAAGACAAATTTAATAAACATATCTACTCTCTAACAAACAGAAACATACATACTCTCGAAAAACATAACCCTCCTTCGGAATTCGGGTAAAACTGAATACCAGCCTCAGGTACTATGTCTTCGTTTAACGCTATGTAGGCGCGTTCACCATTTTCCTAACACCGCTTATTCATTTATCACGCTAAAACTAAATAGATAATCCTAAACCCCCACAACTTTATGAGTAAGACTCAAAACTATTTTTAAAAATATTACGTTATTTGGAATGCATAAACATCTCCATTAACACGAAATGCTTATCTATACCTATTTGTCAAAGTGGAGGCAAACGAATTGCTGAGTTTTAATAGGCCTTTTCTACTTGGATGCTTCCTTTAAACGCTTGACTCGTCCACTTTATTTCGTTTTATTTTGTTGATGTTCGTACGCATAAGTTATACGCGTTAAATATATTGAGAATAAATCGAGTTGATTTTGAGCAAGTTTTTTAGGAAGCGCAAGAATTAGGTCTGGGGGGGGGGGGGGGGCATATTTTTAACGAGTTTGTAGGGCAGCTTCTAAATTCCGTGCCACCACCCGAAACAAGTCTAATTAGATCTTCTTACAGTCAATTTCATTAGTAAATAGTAAATACATATTTTAATTAATATTGTAGCATAATCTTACACAAATCAACCTAGTCCCACAGTAAGCTCATTAAGGCTTGTGTTGTGGATACTAGACGACGATATATATAAAAGATAAATACTTAAATATATAGAAAACATCCATAACTCAGGAAGAAAATATCCGTGATAAACACACAAATAAACGCCCTTAGCAGGATTCGAACCGGGGACCTCCTGCTTCGTAGGCTGGTCACTGCCAACTAGAGGAGGCCGAACTAATCGAACTTATTTAACTTTAGTAATGGGTTTAGTTATTTGAACGAGGCATCAAGACGCGCCCTTATTAGTAGCAGCTGTTACAGTCTTATCTGATCGCCTTCTAATGGCAACGGTCACGGTATATTTTTATTGCGAATTAAGAAAAAAGAAACGCTGTTTATACCAGTGAATATACTTAACAATTTTATCAAAGTAGTTAAGGGGCCTCAACATCAGTAGGACTAAATTCGATATCTGACAGCAGGCTTCGGTTCCATCACACCAAAATGAATAATTTTTAACAAAAAAGAACCAACTCCACCTTAGCCTTCTCAAACTAATCTATCTTTCCAAAAGCAAATACTCGAGCTGCTGTAAAACATACTCAAATCACTATATTAGGTGTGCCTATAATAGTTGAAGAGTTCCTTCAATTTCTCCAGGATCCTATCATCAGGTCAAGACCTAATGACAATGGGACCTACTATGAAGTATACTCTTTCAAACAAAAAAAGAATTTTCCAAATCGGTTCCGCCGTCTTCGAATAATAGTAGTAGTAGTAGTAAAACACTTTATTGTACAAGAAAACACAACGACAGACATATAAAAAAACATATACGTACAAAGATGGACTTATCCCTTTAACGGATTTCTTCCAGTTAACCTTTGAGCAATTGAAAGAGAAAGTTGGAAGTGCTAGGCAGACTTAGGTACTGTACGATATGGTAAGATGAATTGTATTATAATTTATAATCTAATTACTCAGTTCCTCAGTTCGGTATAATACATAAATATAAATAAAGTTCTTACATAAATATAAAATACATACTATAATAATCGGTGAACATACTTAAAAAAATTCAAAAACAAAAATTCCGACGAATTGAGAACCTCCTTCGAAATCTTGATGTCGGTTGAAAAAGATCAATGTCGCAATATGAAGCATGCATTGATAAATATCACCACGTGATTGCCAGTTAAGAAAGACATTACTTAAAGACGATAGAAATAGGTATAACTTACATGTAAAATAAGCTGTCACCGTTAGTAGAGTACAAGAACTTATCAATCTGAAACAAGAAGAAAAAATAGTTATGAAAATTAATATGTAAGAAGCAGTGAAAACAAGTGGCCAGCTGACCCGATGCATAAAAATCGTTCAATCAAACTATTTTAACCACACAGTTACAGTCACCATCAAATATATCGGAGCGCCCAAGGTACACAAAAATATCTGAACATGCACTTTATCGTCTTGATAATTGAGGCGTTGTTCAGATATTTGTGACCACCTTGGCCGCTTCGTTATATCTGATGGCGACTGTACACTTAGTACCTACTAGAAGCAGAACCTTATTCATTTAACAATAAAGCTATGTCCGGGTTGTACCTCTTATTTCCCCGATATTTATTCGGATATTTCATTTACTTCTAACTAACTACCATCCATAACTATCTAGACATTCACTTTTTTAAACTACAGAGAACGATAAAAAATCTTCCAGTTCCCGTGGCAAACGAGGCAAATCAATATCAAGTATTGAAAAGTCCATGTTCCCTGGCTCATATCTCCTTTCATCCAAGACTAATGTTTTTCCGATATCCTTTATACCTTAAAAGTGCATTGAGATTTCTATAATAAAAATTGGTTCCTGATCACCGATTATAAATCATCGTGTATAGCGGATGCGTTGTTTTATGAAGTTCTCAGTCACTGCTGCAGGTTGTTTATGCTATATTAAAATATAGCTCAAAGAAAGAAGAAGCTTTTTTGACTACTTCTTTATCAATTCACTTTATTAGGTACTAGCTTTTGCCCGCGGCTTCGCTCGCGTTAAATTCGGGGTAACAAACCATACAAACTTCCACTCCCCATTTTAGGGAAGTGGGGGGTTAGAAAGAGACAAAAAGTAGCCTATGTCCCTCTCCATCCTTCAACTATCTCCACTTAAAAAATCACGTCAATTCGTCTGCCCGTTTTGCCGTGAAAGACGGACCAACAAACAAACAAACACACACATACACTTTCCCATTTATAATATTAGTATGGATTAAACCTCTTTCCTTCCTATTTTTGCTCATGAAATTGTATTATAATATAAAAGTTTTGTTCCCTGGACTGATATACCTACGCCCAGCAGTTTATTCGTCAAGGGTAAAACCTTAAAATGTGGGACATATATTCTTCAAATATCACGGGATCACTTAAAGCTAGCTAGCATACGAAGTGCAAAAAATCTGCCGTTCGTCCTACGTGAAATTAGTTGTACGTAACGTACATTGTACATAAATAGCTACGAGTATAACCTTATAAGATTCTTTGAGAGATAGTTATTCGCTTATATCAGTCTTGGAAGCTTTATTATGCCAACAGGCTCGCACATTTAGATTGTAGATTGTAGGCCGTGGACATGTAATTGCACCTACTATGTAACCATCATTTCGGCGGAGGACACGTTGTTTTATAAAATTTTAGAGAATCAAAATTAAAGCAACTGGCCATTTCCAGTATATACATATGTTCACCGATTATTCCAAGACGGCTGGACCGATTTGGAAAATTCTTTTCTTGTTAGAAACAGTATACTTCACAGTTAGTCCCATTGTTATCAGATCAGGATCTGATGATGAGATTCTGGAGAAATCAAGGGAACTCTTCAAATATTATAGTCACACCTATAGTGATTTGAGTATTTTTTATAGTAGCCCGGGCATTTATTTTTTGAAAGATTTTTTGCTTTTTTGTTAAAAATTATTAAAGTAATCTTCAACGGTCAAATGAATCACCGTTACTATTATTTAACATCTATTTAAATGCATGTAATGGCGAAACATGCACGCCAGGCCAGCAAAAACACGTTTTACTTCCTCAGACGGCGATCATTATCGTAAGCTCTCCGAACAAGTGTCGAGTGACACTTTAATGGCATATAATACAGCCCTTTTAACTTAACAAGTAGCCGACTGAAAGGCAATTGGTTATGTAGATTAATTTCACCACGCACTTTTATTTTGTACATAATAGCTGCATTTAAAAGTGTGATTGGCGTGTATTTAATGATCGTGTTGGAATATCAATGATCTTAGGAAATAGGCTATTTATACGACGTACCATTAGGTTAGGTTTCTAGTGCATTAACATGCATTCGGTATGAAAATAAACTTAAGGGTGATTGGCGCTTATATCGCGATGTTTGAAATTCTGTATCGAAGCATCTGTAATAATTTATTAAGCTTCACCTGCCCTAGCGTGCCTTTTTCTACCACGTGACACGTTTGACGCTAGAACTCCTGCAATGGGTTCTCTATCATCGTTAGCCCTTAATAGTTGAATAATACAATTTGTCGGTAAATGTTAATCGTTTATTATTCAGATCATATTTAATGAAAAACTGGCTTTTATAAATGTTTATGCCACTCTTACGTTGCTGATAAAATGAAAACTTTGTAAACTACGAGAACTTTTATATAATGAGCCGTGATAAATAGCGCAAAACGGGCAAAATAATAACTACTATAGTTTATATACGGGCAAAATAATAACTACTATAAGATATGCACGTCCAGAGGCTAATTCAATCAAAGCAAACTTTTAAAGCGAAGATTATCAGCTCGAAGACATTCCAAATTTCGTGCTATATATTAGTCATGTCACTAATTATTTACAGTCAGTAAAACATAAGTAGGTATAACAGTCTTCTTCTTTCGTGTCGAGGGGCCTAAATGAGGAATTTCCAGAAGGCAGCGGTTCTGCCGCGTCCCTTGGTCAAGTTTTGAGCAGGGGTATTATTATTGCTTTATGACATAAGTAATGCATTTTCAGATACTTAGCCCAGTTTGCCGGATAACGTATCTACTGTCTCAACATACAAAAACCTTTTATTTGGCATATTGCCAGTTCTTAAAACAAGAGTAACAACGTTGTAAACTATTTTCTGATTTAACAATGGTTGTTTAACCAGTGTTAAATCAGTGTATTCAGAAAATAATATAATCACACAAAACATCCTTAAAAACTCGATTGATGCCGAACAATTGAACGCGGCCAATTATCCCCCTCCCCATTTGAAAACTTACTAAAACGCAATCGCGGTAGCAATGATTTTTACGTTTTCCAAGTGGCAGCCGCTGCCAGATCATTCGTAACTAGGTCAGTTTTATACGACCTAGAATAGTTCTCACTGTCAGCATTTTGGAGCGCTGGGTGCTATTTCTATCCCTTTCAAAACGCATCTCAGGCAAACTGGTATAAAGTCAAACCTTGAATAAAAATAACAATGCAGAGGTTTAACTATATTACACCTACGTGGTGTCGTTATTATTCTACCTACATGATTGCGAGAGATCCCGAGTACGGTGAATTATAAGCTTTTATGTAGGTCTAATTACCCCGCATTTTTATGAGAAATCACGATAAATAACTTGGCGTTAAAATGAATTGCCGGCCATGTACCTAAATATCCTTTTGCTACGCTCGGCCGTAGCCGTACCCACTTGACCGGCAATCCCTATTTTCCGAAATCTGCTATGAATAAGACCAAGCAGTGACCATACCCTACATGCTATCAAAACTAGCTCGGTAAAAGCTTACCATTTATTTACAGTTGCTACAGATAACAATATCACAGTTCAAGTGGTTTTTCTATGCGATGCGCTCGGGAAGTCATGATTATAACAGCAGTCGTGTCGCCCGTCGACTTTGTGGGCGCGGATGAATGAAAATCAGAGACACCAAGTTTTGCTTTTCTAAGCTTCGCTTTACGTGTATCGATCGGCTTTTGTTTTTGCGTTTTCTTTTAACTCAAGGTCGCGATAAATAAATGGTGTGTAACATAACAAAATATTATTACACTCCTGATTAATATTTAGTAACTATGTCGGCCTAACTATATCTACGGTAACAACCTCCTAGCCTAGTCGGTAGCGACCCTGCCTACGAAGCAGGAGGTCCCGGGTTCGAATCCTGGTCAGGGCATTTATTTGTGTGTTTATCACTGATATTTGTTCCTGAGTTATGGATGTTTTCTATGTATTTAATTTAAATTTTATATGTATATATCTATTCATAATTATTTTACATTTTTTAAAGTGGGTATTCCACTCATACATTAGTATGTTATTCAATCAAATACAAACATTGAAAACATTGAAAAAATAATCAACCCAGTTGGACTTGAACCAACATCGATACGCCTTACCGGGGCTCGATATCGCTTTACCAATTAAGCTATGGGTTCAGTTACCGAGCTGACGAAATTCTCAATGCCTTCAATCATCTTTTTGCATTTATTTTTACATCGACTTTATAGCAGCCGTAAGCGACATCTAGGTGCCAACCACTAGAGTTAGATACCCTTCCCGCCGACCCTTTTACAAGTGTCACAACGGAAATAACAGATGGCGCCTGCTATCAACTCATAATTATTTTACATTTTTTAAAGTGGGTATTCCACTCATACATTAGTATGTTATTCAATCAAATACAAACATTGAAAACATTGAAAAAATAATCAACCCAGTTGGACTTGAACCAACATCGATACGCCTTACCGGGGCTCGATATCGCTTTACCAATTAAGCTATGGGTTCAGTTACCGAGCTGACGAAATTCTCATTGCCTGTAAAAGGGTCGGCGGGAAGGGTATCTAACTCTAGTGGTTGGCACCTAGATGTCGCTTACGGCTGCTATAAAGTCGATGTAAAAATAAATGCAAAAAGATGATTGAAGGCATTGAGAATTTCGTCAGCTCGGTAACTGAACCCATAGCTTAATTGGTAAAGCGATATCGAGCCCCGGTAAGGCGTATCGATGTTGGTTCAAGTCCAACTGGGTTGATTATTTTTTCAATGTTTTCAATGTTTGTATTTGATTGAATAACATACTAATGTATGAGTGGAATACCCACTTTAAAAAATGTAAAATAATTATGAGTTGATTGCAGGCGCCATCTGTTATTTCCGTTGTAACACTTGTAAAAGGGTCGGCGGGAAGGGTATCTAACTCTAGTGGTTGGCACCTAGATGTCGCTTACGGCTGCTATAAAGTCGATGTAAAAATAAATGCAAAAAGATGATTGAAGGCATTGAGAATTTCGTCAGCTCGGTAACTGAACCCATAGCTTAATTGGTAAAGCGATATCGAGCCCCGGTAAGGCGTATCGATGTTGGTTCAAGTCCAACTGGGTTGATTATTTTTTCAATGTTTTCAATGTTTGTATTTGATTGAATAACATACTAATATATATCTATTATATATATCGTCGCCTAGTACCCACAACACAAGCCTTATTGAGCTTACTGTGGGACTAGGTTGATTAGTGTAAGATTGTCCCATAATATTTATTTATATCTGTCCGTCTGTTACATCTTCATGCTTGAATCGTTACATCAATTGTGTAGAGAGTCCCAGAGAAGGAAAAAGGATATTTATATCACGGAAATTATATATATTATATAAGTGGGTGAATAGGGCGCGAAAGGCTTTTTTTGTGCTCTAAATGTTTGCTATTACATTTTATTCAGAGAGTCGCAGCCGTCGTAGACAAAAGCTATAAGAGTATGTATAAAAATATATAGTTAGAGAGTATAAAACAGTCAAGAGAAGCGTATATAATATCGAAATAGTATGGACATGGGTAATATTTAAGAGCGAGACGCAAGCAACCGATATAATTTGATTTTTGATTTGGTTTCCATTTCAACGATACCGGTTTTAACCCTTGATCGGAATTCTACGATTTTGGCAATCGAATCGCTAACTTTTTCACATAGTCAACGTCAAATAGTTTTGCTAATGGAATATTTCCACCATTTTGTTGAAAGTTGTCTAACGCCTAATTAAACTGGGTTTTCGTAGCTGAACGGAGAGCTTTGAGGCGCAAATCGCACCCGCGCAGGGATGCGGTATTTGTTCTCTAATTGTGAACTACTTTACAACACTGTTGTATTCGTAGTGTATTTCATATGCTTTATAGATACATACTTTTACAGTCTGTATGAGAACTTGTGCAGAAAAAATATGATTAAATAACTATCTGTTGCTCAGGAAAATGTTTAAATGATACAATTTATACTTACAAATTTAACTAATTTAATTTAAATAACAATAGCCTAAATAGATATAAAATGAAATATTGTGTTGTGACATTCTTTCAAAAGACGTGTCAATGATTATTAAAATAATATTTATTATAGTTTAGATAACCTAAATTATAATTATTAAATATGATTTGCAAATGATTGGTGATGTCAATGAAACATTATAACATAAGGTTTTTTAATCCCATAAGTACAGTTATAGTTAATAAGTACCTGTACTTAGTACCTGTACTTAGTACCTGCACATATTTTGTATGCAGTCCTAGTACAGAACACCTAGTTAAGTAAGTATTTCGTAAAGGCGTACAAAACAATATATTAGTTTGACAGCTTTACTAGATGGCGCTTTTAAAACGCCATATACACTGTGTGAACTGAGTAACCCGAATAATTTTAACAACGTATTCCTGAGGTCATAAAGAGTAAATAAATAAACCTAAATGAATTTAGGTCCATTTCGCCAAAAATAATTGATATTTTAATGCCTTTGTACACAAAAAAGTAAATTTCATTGGTAAAACTATCGCTTAATATAAATTGGTACATTTTTAGTGGTAAAAATATTTTCTGCAAAGTATTCCCTGTCACCTTGATATCTGTCAATAAAAGGATGTCTAGGACTAGACCCCATAAGGGCCACATCGCCATCAAAAAGGCGTTTTGCAGAGAGTCACAATATAAAAATGATTTTTATTTAATTGATAATAACTCTGACACTAGGCGAATTCCAGAAAAGTTTATACGACATTTGTCTCTAATTATGAACATTGTTAAAATAATTCGGGTTCCTCACGTGACATTGTATTTGGTAGTAATTCGAACGTTATTTATTTTGACCCGTTTATACGGAGCCGGGCTGTTTATAATACAGACTAGATTCAGTCTATAAACAGACTATATATAAAGAGGCCGTGTTATAAATAGGCACGAAATAAAACATATTTTAACATAAACGAAAAGAAGGCCTTTTGAACAACTTAAAACACGATTGTATGTCGGAAAGCGTCAATACGTGCACGTACCTTAACTGGTTACATTGTTTGTTGCATAAACATCATAAAATGGCTTCTTTGTGTCATTTCACAGCTTGTGACCACACGTTTGACCTACCTGACCTTACGATTATATGACTGTTTAGCATGCGAGTGCTAAATATTAGAGTTATCGGTGTTACTTTCGATTTCGATACAGAAACGTCACGAATCCGTATACGTTAGGTTTTGACATTTGGTTTATACTGTAAGTATACTGTGTAGGTACTATATACATTTTATTATTGTTTCATACATTTGGTAGCTGTAAGTGTACCTAAGGTATGCTGGTAAGGTAGGCAAGGTAAGCTGAAATATGTTTTGTGTTTACAAAAGCGGTATACAAGTTGTTGGGTTTTATTGTAGGATTGTAAATAAAGTGCTTCCAACAAAAATGTCATTACAAAATATCCATAGACAATGACATAGGCAAATATGTTTCTTTTTTTTCATCACAAACTATACATATCGGTTGTCTTTTTATCTAAAAAAAATGTATAAACGAAACCTTATCTCAACATCTGATGTTATTTTTAAACAGTGTTCCCATATAAATCAAACACCGGGTATTAATCACATGATTACAACACAGTGTCGATAAAAGTGATCAGTTAAATACCATCGAACATCCAGTTAAACTGGATAAGATATGCGTAACCTCTTACTAGTATACCCTTCACTGAGGTACCTACTTAGATTCATTGATCGGATCGGATTTCATGTAAGTGAATAAATTAAGTACAATCAAACAATGTGGTTTATTTGGTTGTAACGTGATAAACAAATGACAATTATCATACTTTACGTTTTCACCACACACCTCGTTTTATGCTAAAATACAAGAGAAAAGTGCCTATAAATTAAACAATCGGTATATGCAAATCCGAGCTTAAATACATATACTTATGCAATGAGCTAAAATCAATCCAACCCCTGTCAATTTTGAAAGACATTTAATACAATATAAGAGGCAGTCGAAACAAACTGTACCTGGTTGGAATTTCCATGTTAAGGAGAGCCATAGTGTTTTCAGGTTGCTTTTTAATTGTTGGCTCGCAGCTGGTAAACCGTCCACGGGCCGACTACTTGAAAATATGTGTGAAAGTAGGAGAGTTTTTAAAAACAAGTTACGATGGTGTCAAAAAAACTAAGAAAAATTAAACTAGATATTTTAGCTGCATCTAGGAGAAACAAAAATTTTGTAAAATTTTGGAATGACATTAAAAAACATAGTTTCAGACAACAGTTACCAGTAAGCGTGGACGGTGCCCAGCATCCTTCACAGATAGCCAGTATCTTTAGCAATAGGTTTAAAGTTTTGCCAAGACCTGTACCACAGTCGATGCTAAGTAATGCTCATCAGAATCACATTGTAACTGCTCAATTACATAACTCTATTCGTTTCTCTGTCGAAGAAGTCGCGAAAGTGGTTAAGAGTATGAAAAGAGGCAAATCGCCTGGCCACGATGACCTTAGCCTTGAGCATATACTTTTTTCTGGCGACGTCATCTATAGTAGACTTTTTACTACAAAATTGCAGTTGCAGGCATAAATTAAATAAGTTTAATTTATGCCTGCGGTACTCTTATCTCTCTCCTGATATGATTCATACCATTGTCGTACCGATTGTAAAGAACCGGACAGGAGACTTGTCATCCGCGTCTAACTATAGACCCATCTCCTGAGGTACAATAATGAGCAAGATATTTGAACGGTTGCTACAGCCCGTACTGATGAAGCCTATTAATATAGACGACGCGCAGTTTGGTTTCCGTCCCGGTCTCTCAACCGATTCCGCTATTGTGAGCTTGAAACATGTTGTGAGCCATTACGTGAGTAATATCTCAACGGTCTACGAATGCTTTCTCGACCTTAGCCGTGCATTTGACCTCTTTAATTATGAAATTTTGTGGGCCAAAATGCGTGGTTCGGGTGTACCGGAAGACCTGGTACGTGTTTTTGAGTACTGGTACGGAAACCAAACCAACTGTGTGAAATGGGGCGACACGACATCTAATAATTATTTATTAGAATGCGGGGTACGTCAGGGCGGGCTTACTTCTCCGGAGTTCTTTAACCTTTACCTCAATGACTTGATGGGGAGACTGAGGAACACTGGAGTGAGTTGTCATGTGGGTGACGTCTGTTTTAACAGTCTCAGCTACGCTGACGACATGGTGCTGCTCAGTCCCTCCATTAAGGGCCTGAGGAAGTTGGTTTCAGTCTGTGAAAATTATGTGAATTCTCACGGGCTGGTATACAATGTAGCCAAAACAGAGCTGATGGTGTTTAAGGCTGGAAGGGGTCCGGAGAACATACCAGAGTTAAAATTGAATGGTGAAACAGTGCGCATTGTGCAACGGTTCAGATACCTTGGCCATATACTTACAGATGACATGAGGGATGACAACGATATGGAACGTGAAAGGAGAGCCTTGGCGATTCGTGGTAACATGATAGCCCGCAGGTTTGCCGGGTGTAGCAAGAGGGTCAAATATACGTTATTTAACGCATATTGTCTCTCTTTCTACACTTGTCAACTGTGGGTAAGGCACACCAGGAAATCATACAGCGCCATCAGGGTGCAGTATAATAATATATTTCGCATCTTGATGGGGCTGCCGCGTTCCTGCAGTGCCTCCACCATGTTTGCAGAAGCCGGAATCCCAGACTTTTTTACAGTGATCCGGGCGCGCATCGCGTCCTTCTGGGAGATACGCCGCTCGCAAAACAGCATTTTGGAGTCCGTATACCGCAATATAAATAGTCCTATTTTTAGGTACTGGCTATCTGTGCACCAAAACGGGAACAAGAAATAGTACCATCGTAGGTACTTATTAATTTTAAGACTAGACATTTTTTATTTTTTATTTTGTCTAATTAGATTTTAGTATTTTGTTATTTTGTATATTTGCAATGCTGATATGGGTGTACTACCTGAAAATAAAACTTTATTTTTTATATTTATTTTATTTTAATACTTCGCGCCTCGTCCTCGAGATTAGTATCAAAGATGACACCACTTTGCACTTCATTTACCTAAAGTTATTTTTGTTAGTACTTTTAAAGGTATATTGAAAGTTCAATAAATTCTGCATTCATAATGCGCTACAATCTATATTATATCGTTTATCAACCGACTTCAAAATTTCGAAGGAGGAGGTTAACTCTTCAACAATTATAGGCACACCTATAGTGATTTGAGTATTTTTTACAGCAGCTCGAGCATTTGCTTTTGGAAAAGTGGATGCTAAGTGAAGTCGGTTCTTTAATGTTTACAATTATTTTATTAACGTAATTTGTGTCGATCAAATAAGGTAATAAATGATTAGAACTAAATAATAATATTGAGATGTAAGGGAATTAACATTAGTTTGTTGTGGCTATAAAATTTACTTTATTTTAATTATAGCACTTAGTGGAAGTCAGTTATTACACAAAGACCTTGATTGCCTCATTTCAAAGAGACATTTATCGCTACTGTAGAAACCAGTTGATTAAGTGATGCTGAGTTCAGTTTATTATCTTGACCATTGCATTGTATAAGATTTATTGACTTACGATTGATGGACTGTCGATGTACTGCAGTAGTATTCAATCTATTTAAGTTCCAGCACATGATATTGCTGACTTTTTAGCGTACTGTCGAGTTCTACAATATCTGTACGCACGAACGTTGAAAAATATGTGTACATGACCTTTAAGCCCGTACAAATAAAGTTGAGTTCATATATTTTTGAGGGTCCGTGAGTACAGATATTGGAAAACTCGATTATCAGTTATACCGTTTATCAGTAGTACTATTTAAAAAATAATATAGCTCTTCTAAATATTTTTTGGATAAAACTAATAGTTTCGCCACATCTAACTTTTGAGCCGTAAGTCCAAAATTTTTGATAAAAATCATGGAAGTGAGGCCTGATAAGTACTGTAAAGGAATCTTTTTTATTTAATATTAATATTATTCTGAAATAATTTCCTATTAGGAAAATATACCGATTAAGATACAATGTTTCTAATATTTATGTCGGGAAAATCCGTTACACAAGAAGCAATACTATAGTTACATATGATAAGGCTTGTTTGCCTCGGGTCAATATAAATCACTCTCGATAACATTAATTAACAAACATACTACCTAATCAACTCCAAGGTCGATAAAATAAAATGTCATTAATACAAGGGCTGCTATTTATATATCCGGAAACCGGGATTACAATCTTCTTAAATAGCATATTTGACCTCCATGGTAAAATTTGAACTTTTTTAAGTACTGGCCGGTATATTTTTTCTTTCTTATTAACGCTCGTGTTTTGTTTTTGACGGGTTTTAAATGTCATCTCGCAGCAAGAATGGAACTCGCTCGTGAAAATATTCGTGCTATGATTTATTATGATTTTCGGCGTGGTTTAACGCAACAACAGTGCATAG
The DNA here is from genome assembly GCA_947086415.1 of Pammene aurita. Lineage (NCBI taxonomy): Eukaryota > Metazoa > Arthropoda > Insecta > Lepidoptera > Tortricidae > Pammene > Pammene aurita. The sequence goes on from OX352303.1 coordinate 11,268,923, forward strand.
ATCAACTAACTTCAACTTTTGGTGATGAAGCCCCATCTAAAACTACTGTGTATCACTGGTTTAGTGAGTTCAATCGTGGACGTAGTATGCTTATGGACGAAGTTAAGGCAGGTCGCCCGAAATCGGTCGTTGTACAACAAAATATCGAGGCTGTGCGAAAACTTATAATGGACGACCGACATGTTACGTACTGCGAGATAGAGGCGACTCTGGGTATTTCTATGACCAGCATTAATAGCATATTACATAATTATTTGGCTGTAAAAAAATTTGTTCGCGTTGGATACCCCACAACTTAACAAAAGAGCAAAAAGATGCTCGCGTCGAATGGTGCATTAAAATGTTAAAAAAATATAACCGTGGTGACTCAAAAGCCGTTTATAACATCTATACAGGTGACGAATCCTGGATCTATGCATACGATCCCGAAACGAAGCAACAATCAACGGTATGGGTGTTTCAAAATGAGCCGAACCCTACGAAAGTTACTCGTGCAAAAAGTACATTGAAACAAATGGTGGCCTGCTTCTTCGGTATTAATGGCCATGTAGCTACAGTGCCACTAGAAAACCGTAGAACGGTTAATTCAGAGTGGTACACGACCATTTGCTTACCGGAAGTATTTGAACAAATTCGTACAACTAACCAGCGACGAAGAATCATTCTTCATCATGACAATGCCAGCTGTCATACGTCACGCGAAACAATTCTATTTTTGGAGGGTCAAAATGTGGAATTAACGGGTCATCCGCCGTACAGCCCTGACTTGGCACCCAACGAGTTTTATTTATTTCCAAATATAAAGAATAAATTACGCGGTCAACGATTTTCGACCGCTGAAGATGCTGTCGACGCATTCAAACAACACGTTATGGAGGTACCTCAGGCGGAGTGGCAGAAGTGCTTTAAAAATTGGTTCATGCGAATGCAAAAGTGCATAGATCATCAAGGGGAATACTTTGAAAAACAATAAAACCATTTTCAGCCGTGTACGTTTGTTTGTTTTTTTGTTTCCGGATATATAAGTAGCAACCCTCGTTAATGATCTGTACATTTTGTCTTGAATCATGATCAATGAAACCATAATAGTAAATTTTAAAATCAAAACCAGTTGCGTATTGATTTGTTATTATCAAAGCAAACCACTTTGAGAGCTTTGAGCCAGCCGCAACAACATTTACTTTATAACTTCAATCTATTTTAGATCGGAAACCCGCTCTTCAAATGATTTTTACAAGGATAATCGCTTTATAGCTTTCAAGGGTCAAATAAAATTATAATGGTTTAAGTCACATTTTGGACCCGGGTATGTCCTAAAACTACGGCCAAGACCACCGGGGGATGGGCAGCAGCATCCTTGGAGTACGGTGGAGATACTGCGATCGCCAACCCGCATGCCAAGCGTGGCGATTATGGCATTCACCCCCCAATGGAATACACACAGAAACCACGGCCCCGAGTGTCCGGCGACCCCCGGTGCCCTGGTTATGGTAGCGGCTAGGGTACTAGCGGGGTCAGGGGTGCTAAGAATCTCCGACAAAGATCCGGCTACCACCACCGACGATTCCTGGCCCTGGCAACATATAACACGCGTACACTGCGGACCGACGAAAAGATAGTGGAACTGGAGGAAGGATTGAGCAAGTTGCGTTGGGATGTAATAGGGTTATCTGAAGTCCGAAGAGAGGGGGAGGAAACGATAAACCTGAAGTCCGGCAACTTGCTTTATTTCCGGGAGGGCGCCCAACAGTCCCAGGGAGGTGTCGGGTTCATCGTCCATAAGTCCCTCGTAAACAACGTGGTGAAGATCGAGAGTGTGTCGACTAGGGTGGCGTACCTTATACTCAGAGTATCCAAGAGGTACTCGTTGAAGGTCATACAGGTGTATGCGCCGACTTCGGCACACTCCGATGACGAGGTGGAGGCTATGTATGAGGATATATCGCAGGCCATGCATAGCTCCAAAACCTACTTCACCGTTGTTATGGGGGACTTCAACGCGAAACTGGGCAGGAGAGATGGTGAGGCGATGGAGAGTGGGGCGATTTGGAGTTGGAAGTCGGAACCACCGGGGCCAACTACTGGCTGGATTCTTGGAGAAGGAGGGACTCTACATGATGAACTCCTTCTTCAAGAAACGTGAGCACAGGAAGTGGACCTGGATGAGTCCCGACGGTGCAACTAAAAACGAGATTGACTTCATCATGTCGACGAAGAAGCATATATTCAATGATGTCTCTGTGATCAATACGGTTAAAACCGGAAGTGATCACCGTCTGGTGAGAGGCACATTGAATATATGTGTTAAGTTAGAGCGCTCTCGACTGATGAAGTCTACGCTCCGTCCGGCAGCAGTTCAAATCCAGAACCCCGAGAGCTTTCAGCTGGAACTCCAAAACCGTTTCGATTGTCTAGGCGGCGATGTGGACGAATTCAACGACGGGTTTGTGGAAGCTGTCCATAGTACTGGGTCTAAGTTCTTTAAGGCCTAGCGGAGCAACAGAACCAAAAGGCTTTCTGACCCCACGCAGAGACTAATCGAGGAAAGGAGAGAAATGGTTCTACAATCTTCAGCCGATGCGTCACTATACCGGCAGCTCAATAAACGGATCTCTAAGTCCCTTACCCGTGATTTGCGCCAATTCAATACACATCGTATTGAAGAGGCCATCAAGCAGAATAAGGGTTCTAAAGTTTTCGCAAGAGATCTGTCTATTGGGCAGAGCCAGCTCGCCAAATTAAAAACTGAGGATGGTAGAATCGTTTCCTCTAGACCCGAGCTTCTGGGTGAGATAGAGGGCTTTTATGGACAGCTATACACATCAACTAGGAGTTAGTCTGGCGGAAGACCCTAGAGCTAGACTGACCCGACATTATACCGAAGATATCCCGGACATCAGCCTGTACGAGTTTAGAATGGCTCTTAAACAGCTCAAAAACAACAAGGCACCTGGTGAAGACGGAATTACAGCTGAACTTCTGAAGGCGGGTGGTAAACCGGTCCTTATGGCCCTTCAGAAGTTGTTCGACTCCGTTTTACTGGAAGGGAGAACGCCTAGAAGAGAAGGCATGGAACAGAGGTGTGGTGGTACTGTTCTTCAAAAAGGGTGATAACGCGTTACTGAAGAACTACCGACCCATTTCACTTCTGAGCCATATCTATAAGCTGTTTTCAAGAGTCATTACGAACCGTCTCGCACGCAGGCTAGATTTCAGGTAATACAGAAGACTGAGGAGTATAACCTGCCCCTCTGCTTAGCGTTCGTGGACTACGAGAAAGCCTTCGACTCGATCGAAACCTGGGCTGTACTACAATCTCTCCAGAGGTGCCAAGTGGACTATCGCTATATCGAAGTGCTGCAGTGTTTGTACGAGAACGCCACTATGTCAGTCCGACTCCAGGACCAGAACTCGAAGCCTATTCCGTTGCAGCGGGGAGTCAGGCAAGAAGATGTTATTTCTCCTAAACTGTTTACCGCTGCACTGGAGGATGTCTTCAAGATTATGGACTGGAGAAGGCTAGGCATCAACATAAACGGCGAGTACATCACTCACCTTCGGTTTGCTGACGATATAGTAGTCTTGGCTGAGACCATGGAGGATTTGAGTACAATGCTCGATGACCTCAGTAAAGCCTCCGAGCGAGTTGGTCTAAAGATGAACATGGATAAGACGAAGATCATGTCAAATGCCCATGTAGCACCAACTCCCGTTACAATCGGAGAATTTACACTCGAAGTTGTGGACGATTATTTATACCTAGGACCGACTGTCCAGTTAGGTAGATCCAACTTCGAGAAAGAGGTTAATCAACGAATCCCACTCGGTTGGGCAGCGTTCGGGAAGCTACGGCACATCTTTTCGTCCAATATTCCGCAGTGTCTAAAGACGAAAGTCTTTGACCAGTGTGTGTTGCCAGTGATGACATATGGCACTGAAACGTGGTCGCTTACTATGGGCCTCATAAGTAGGCTCAAAGTCACCCAAAGGGCAATGGAGAGGGCTATGCTTGGAGTCTCTCTGCGTGATCGCATCAGAAATGAGGTCATCCGCAGCAGAACCAAAGTAACCGATGTAGCCCTCCGAATTGCTAAACTGAAGTGGCAGTGGGCGGGGCACATTGCACGTAGAACCGATGGCCGTTGGGGCGGAAAGGTTCTTGAGTGGCGACCACGAACCGGCAGGCGCAGCGTCGGTAGACCCCCCACAAGGTGGACTGATGACCTGGTAAAGGTCGCGGGAGTCCGCTGGATGCGGGTGGCGCAGGACCGGTTATTGTCGCACTCTTTGGGGGAGGCCTATGTTCAGCAGTGGACGTCTTTCGGCTGATATGATGATGATGATGATGAAGTCACATTTTATTGCCAACAAATATGGCACTTGACGAAAATAAATTGAACAAAAATTGGTTAAAATTAATAATTTAAAGATAGAAGAAACTCGGCTATTAGTCAATTAGCAAAAGATACGTTATATCTGAATTGACGTGTTAATGGCAAACTATGTTACAAATAATTATAAAAAAAATCGATTTTTCGAAAAAAATCGAATTTCCCATAACATGCAATTTTGAATAGGTGTTATTTAAAAAATCCTCTAAATTGGTGAGCACAACTATATACCTTATTCTGGAAGTATTTATTGTAATGATATTAATAAATATGATAAATTTACTAGTTAAATTCCATATCCTACCTACTCGCGCGTTATTCTGCTCATTTTCCGTTTTGTTTTCTCTCACGTTAATTTTATTTTTAATCACGTTAGACTTCTGAAAGGCCAGGACTGAACAGCGTAGCAAATTGTGGGGTCAATTAACTTACAATTTCGCAACATTATGCCGAGTCTGAGCCTTTTCTTTATCGCGCTCATTGCTGAACCCATTGTAAACTTTTGTAGTAGGTATACTTAACTAATGTTTACCTTTAGGTATGCATATTTCAAACTCTGTTTTTATGTTCTGTAATGTGTGATTTATTTAATAAATATATTTCTAGATAGATAGATACTTCGTCCAAGCGTTTGATACACTAGCGTGTGTTTTACGGCATAAGTATTTACTTATACATAGAACAACTGGTTAAGTTGTTAATTTAGGGAATGTGTACAATACCCATTTTCCATTTTGCTGGTAACATATACACAGGTAAGTTTAATTTTGCTCGCTATATATCTAAGCAGATAAAGCTAACGCTTACGCCTCGATTTCAGCAATTTAACATGTAATTAAACAATTTTATATGAACCGTGAAATAGCCAGCGTCAAACGATCATAACGCTATTTTAGTTTAGTGTGGGCGACACTATTTATGTATGCACGAATTCGCATGATATTACCACTAAATTTAACTATATCGTAGCTTCTTGTATTTCTAGATGTGGTAAAATCACTTATATCGATTGAATGCGATATGCAATGTGATGATGATGCACCATGGTGAACAGTCTTGAAACTTGGATTGTCATTCTTCGTCGTTAACTTTTATAGGCATTAAAGAAACTGTACTTATTCTTGTAAAAAAAACTATTACTACGGATAGGCTCAAATGTAATTTTTCAATACCAAATATAAATTGTTACTACTTGTTTTACTATAAATTCAGTAGATACCGTTAATGCAAACTACAATGAGATCCCACCTGGTAAAATAAAATCTAACCTACTCTGGACTAGTTACCGATGTACGTAATAGTATAGGTAGATTGTTTGACAAGGGTCTAAAGTAGGCCATATTACCACGAGGTGGTTATTTTTCCGAACGAGGTGAGGGAAAATTGTTCGAGTGGTAATATGGCTTTTAGACCAGAGTAATGCATACTATTTTTCACTTCGATTGCGAGAAAATAAGATAAAAATACTTATTATTTACTCACAATAACTAAACTAAGGTGAAATTATGGTTTAACTTGAATGAACCTGAATTTTTTTTAACTTCTTTGACATAGATACAAAATATAAAAACCTCGAGTAAATGCTATAGACGACGGTATAATTAGCTCTTTAAACAGTTTAAACACGCTTTAAAGCGCTTCCAAATAATTGAAATCTTTTTTAATTATTGTGAAGTAAGAACTAAAAAACACCTCATGTTTTGAGAAATAAATTGCGTTTCCTGATTGGTCGATTTTAACATTGCTGTATTCTGATTGGTTGATATTAAATACAATGTTTTTTTTAAAGGACTTAAATTAACTTCCATATGTGTTGTGATTCGTGGATTTATTATGGTGAAGTGTTTTGATTGGTCAATTTAAATTGTTTTGTAAATCATAAATATGTATATATATTAGCCCTAGAGGCAAAATGTACTACTTTAGTCCGCCTTGGTAAGCATAATATGACACACTTTTTGAGCATGAGAAGTGAAAACTCATGTATTTAGACTACCTGATTATATTACCTTACACAAAGAATATCGATACCACCCGCTTTCCTATTTGCAAATCGTCGTTACCCCAGTTTCCTGCATCTGTTCTCTTATTTAGAATAAAGATTTGACTATCTAGAATCTAAATACAAGAGCTATGAATTACCCCTTCCGTTTGCTATTTGTTGGTTCTGGGTTTATACAAAATTCTGCAAAACACAAACACGAGTTTGCTTTCAGCAGTGATAGCTAAATGGGATTTTATTTAGTGGATACCCAACTTTTTTAAAATAGTTCAACAATATGCGATATAGACACTCATAATGAAGGTAAATACTTATTCAAATATGCGTTGTGTATTGGGATGAGGTGCCCACTTTAAACAAGTCACAAATTAGTGCACATACATAATCAAGAGGTTGTATTGTTTTTATAAATTAAACTTATTCCTATTCATAATACACTTAAAGATGGAAAAAAGCTACATCTTGCATCTTCATCAACAGATTCAGAACATACTACTTATGAAGATTAAGGCCTTTATAAGATAATTAGTAAATTTTTATTGTGTCAAGTTTTGTTTTCTTCGCAATACCTACATATAAAATTAATAAACAAATGGGCATCGGTTTTTCATTGTTTATATTTGATCCCGACTAAAAAGAAAGATTTTTACTGACAATATGAATATTAAAATGGAAATCTCTATATACCCGTATTTTAATATATATATGTATACTATCATTGTTCTTACTGATCTGAACTAATATGTCATCGACCAGTCAACCGTAAACCTCATTTAAATTACAAATCATGTAAAAATACGCAACTAACAGCAACTTGATCCCGTCATTTATATTTACCTGGCACACATTCGCTCGTCAAACCCTATACGAATATGTAATTTAATTTACATGAAAGCAATTTCATGTTCGAGCAAAACATCAACACGAGAATATACTCATTTGCATCTCGCACTAACATTTCTGGTTGTTTTGTTATTGCCTTACCTAGTACCAAAAGGTAGTTTTAATTACTTAGAGAATTGAACCCGGAGTAACCATGTCTGTCATTTTCTGGAAAAAAAAGTCTCCCGATTTTTGCAGGGGAAGGGAATGTCAAATGTATGGCTACATAACGTACAAATAGCCACGTCAGGTTAACGTCAGTCCATTCATGTGTATGGCCGCCGGTCAAATGTTTTTGGCAGAGGGGAACGCCTGTCAATGGCGACTCCGGTTGGTTGAATTCTGTAAGTTGAACTATGTTAGATTGATATTATTTTAAAGGAAGGATATTCTAACGTCTTTCAAATCATCTATGTTTATACGCTTAGTAATTCAAACGTCTAATGCGTCCATACAAAGAATAATGTGTTCTTAGATGTTTGTCGTCAATATATGCTTTTTCATCATCATATGGTAATGGACCGAGTGTTAGGTAAGTGAAACGCTCAACGTGTGGATAATAACTGTTTAATCTCGGAAAATAGATCGCTTTATATAGGTACACAATCCTTTGTTCTCGGTTTAGGTTAATACACTGATCAAGGCCGAGGTCACAGCAAATAGAAAATGATTTATTATAATATTCCGTATATGGTTGTAGCGTATCATATTACATTAAGAAAATGAACGTTGTTTTTTATTTAATTTTCTATTCGCCTTGGGTGGGCTTTGAAGAGTGTGAAGTTAGTTGAGTCAGCTGCTGTTGGGTGATTATGTACCTATTACACGTCCGTCGGTTTTTTTGAGACAGAAAAACAGGTGTAAACTGTTTTTTGTCTTTACATTAATTAGTATGAATTTGTGTCTTAAAAGGTTATTCTGAACTTAAAATTAATCTTGGCTCTATTAAAAGTGTTATATAAAAAAATTTCTTGGCTGCTTAATTCTATTGTTTACATTTTGTTTCTTAACTCATTTATGAAAAAAAAAACATATATTCTAATCTTACGGCTAGGGTTTTAAAAATGTGATTACATTTTCGTTGGTTTTTTTTTTTTGTTGATGCACTTGAAAATATGATTACATTTTTGTTGGTTTTTTTTTTCGTTGACGCCTTTGAAAATATGATTACATTTTTGTCTTAATTAAGTTATAGTTTAGTTACATTATTGATAAAATTTTGAATAATTTTGTTAGGGATTATGTTTCGGAGATTATAATGTTCTGAATTTAATGGTTTTGTTACTGTTTTGTTGTGATTTTTTAACGTGATTGTCCCTTTTTCATAGTCTATGATACATTGAAATTGTAATTTTTGAAAAACATGAAATTCGTGCGGAAAATAAACATTTTTTTTTTTTTGATGCCAAAAAGATAGATTGAACCCTTTTTTTTTGTTGTCACGTTAAATTTGGCTTATGTCTATGGGTTACAGGTTGGTTCTTAGGGTGACTTATGTTTATGGTATACAAAAGAAAAATATTAAATTGTATGGTTATATGAGGACTATGGGTTACATTTCGATGTTTAGGTTGATGTTATGGCTACGTTATACATAGATAATGATCAAAGGTTATGGTTATACCAGTGTTATTTTCTTTGTAAGTTGCGTTTTTATTTAAAATAGCGGTAAGTTTGTTGTTAAGCTATATGCTGCGGTTTGTTTATTTGTTTCGATCCTTGTATGGCTGGGTGTTTGTGTTTTGCAAATTATTGACCTGATGTTTATTTGTTATTTGATATCATTACAGCGTGGAGATAGTACTTTCGTATTTGGAATGAGATGTGATCATTGACATGGAAACGTTTAGTTTGCTGTTTTAGTGTAGTGTCGAATGTGAGCGTGTTTTTTTTTGTTTTGATGGGTTTGTGTTGTGTATTAAATTTGTGTGTATATATATATATGTATATGTTTGCTGTTTTTATTTATTGTGGGTTTTTTTTGTATGGAGAATGTACTCTTTGCTTGAAATTGAATTTTTTTTTTGTTCTGAATTTTGATTCTTTATGATGGTAAATAGTCTCTGATATATTATATTTACTTTATTTCTGTCTTATTTTTTGATTTATAGTGGGTCTCCGGTTTATATATGTATAGATAGATATATAGGGTATGGGATTATAATTTTAAATCGTAAGTATTTTTTTTTTTTTTTATGAAAGCTGTTGATGTGTTGTTTTATGTGTTTTGTTTGTGGTTTTATATTTACTTTATTTTTATTTAAGAAATTTTTTATTTATTTTATTTGTGTGGTTGTTTTAATTATAGTATTGTTTAGTTCTATTTTTGTGGAGTGTGTTTTTTTTTGGATTTTGATTTTTTTTTTTATGACGGGAAATGGTTTTTGATATATTGTGTCTAAAATTTTTTTTTTGATTAATACTAAATCTTCAATTTTATTACTTATGGGTTTAATTTTTAAATTGTAATTAGTTTTTTTGTTTTTGTTTTATGAAATGTGTTGATGTGTTTATGTTTTTTGTTTGGGTTTGTTTTAATTAAATTATTTTTAGCGTCTGCTTGGGACTGTTGTGACATATGTTTGAATTGTATGGGATAGGAATCGAAGTTATATATATATATAATGGGTATGTTTGATGAGTAATGTTTGTGGGTGTGTTAGCTTGTATGGCGTGTATTTAGTTGCCGGATGATTCATTGTGTTATACGAAAATACTAATACTGTAACTAATCAGATCACTGGTGAGTCTGGTTGCCTGTTTGTATTCTTAAATATGATTCTAGTGCTTTGTGATTTTAGTGCTTTTCATGGTGGTAAGTGGTTGACTGTACTTGTTTTATGCCTAATATGTTAGAAATCTCTCGCATAGTTGTGGAGATTAATTTGTTGTCTTTGTCTGCTTTGATTTATTTATGACTGCTTTCTTTGCTGTTATGAATTTTATAATGTCGTTATCTATTCCTGGTCAGTAGTAATAACTTTTAACGTTATTGGTAATTATTTTTATGACTGTGTCCGCTAGTGGGTAATAAGTTATATGTGACACGTCTGTCATCTTTGTCCGTGTTTGTCTTGACTTTTTCTATAATAATTAGTCGTGGTACGTACCGTCTGTCATGTGTGTTTTATACACTTTGGTAGCTCTTTCCTTCTTTGGTTGTGTTTTTTTTTTGTATGTATTTTTCTTGTGTCTGTTGTGTCTTATTTGTAACCTAGTTCTCTCGCGAGGAAAGCTCGTTTCGGACACGATGGAGTACTTGGTTCGACACACAGTGTTGAACAATAAATGAGTCATTTTGCTATGTCTGCATTTTGTCCTTATGTAAGCTTTTTTGTGATACTTGTCACTTTTTTTTTTTTTAATTGAGTACATGGCGCATTTTAGCGAATCGGGTCGGCCGACCGTATTGCATACTATTTTATTTTTAGTTTTTCGATTTATGGATACAGAAATATTTATTATTGCGCGCTGGTACATATTATTATTATGTACTATCAGACAGTGTTTTAACGCATCGGAAGATTTGGACGTTCCGTGCGCCCAAGGATCTGGTCAATTGAGAACTCGCTCGAATTTGTTTGGTTCCAAGGGTTAGCGTCTGCTTTGTATCCTGGTGTACTCTGCTTACTTTTAATTTTCTTATGGGCTACTTGGTATTGCGTGAAGTAAAGAGGAATGCAAGGAAACCCTTTACTTTGTAAACTTAAAGCATATAAGGGTCACAACAACTTTTAGGTGATCAGGCTAATTGTTGGTTGCGACACTTATCTGTTTTAGCTTTCTGCACGCTATAGTCACAGTTACAGTCAAAGTTATATAGTCACGGTCATAGTCAGTCATAGTCAGTCATTTGTAATATTTAAGATATTACGTATGTTTCTTATTATTGTTAACGTAATAATATCCCTATTTATGTCGTGTCATGTTGCAGTCATAATAAGTGTAAAAAAAAAAATTTTTGTTTAATTATTGTGGTATCTAGTGATGTCAATTTATCAATTTATCAATTTATTTATTTATTTGTCAATTTATTCTGGAAATCGTGGCTATCACTCTCTAAGCGTCGCGTAATTGTATGGTATGACGCAATCGTTCCTCCTATTCCGCGTATGTAGGTCAGCTTGCATGCGACCTTGGGTTTTCAATGTCGCGTCGCGTGTTATTGTACTTTGGCTGGCTCTGGTGTCAGTAATATATAAATACGTTGTGGCGTTTATTGTGAATTGAACTGAGTTTATGTGTCTATTAGTTTTAATGTTTTATTGGTTTGGCTGGCGCAGACGGTTGCTCTGGCCTTTGATATGTTTTGGAATTTATTTATTTTTTTACTTTGACAATGGTGATTTTTGAGAATTTTAGCTGCATCAGATTTGGTGTGTTGTTTTATTTTTGTCATTATGATATTTTATTATGTAGTTATTATACTTTTGAGGCAGTTCTTTTAACACTAGTTTATTTCAATAAACGTATTGTGTCCAAGGACCTTCACGAATTGGTATTTCAACACTATCGTTATGTATCAAGGATTTAGTGCCTGTCAAATATTTTAACTTGTTTAATTGTATTTTTGCCATAGTTAAATTTTGTTGCGTTTTTTATCACCATGTAGTTTTTTTTTTTTTTTTTTTTTTATATATATATATCAATCTATAAAAACACTAAAGTAATGTCTGTGTAGATATTACTAAATATTTTTTTTGTTTACTTTTAATTTGTCGGTGTAGGTATACGTCAACACACTATAATGCGTTATTAAATGTTTTGTGTGTAATACGTGCGTACGGTTGAATTTATTTGCTTATTTTATTGGTATTGTGTAGTTACTTTATTTTCGACGTATTATTTAAAACATGTCTTATTTTTATATTTTTTTTTTTAAAAGTGTGCATCTTATGCGTGTAAATTTTCTGGTAATAATTGACATTAATAAATGATGTTATATGAGTTGTTGCCGTTAGCCTGTGCCGTCGTGAATAAATTTTCTAGTTTTTTACTTGTGCCGTTTTTGTGTTGAATAGTCTGTTTTGGATCGCGGCCGCTGATTTTACTGATGTGTTGCTGGGATATCTTAAGTTTTGCGTGTTTTTTTTTTTTTTAATGGGTTTTTCAATTACGAATTTTATGTTATTGACTTTAATCATTATCGCATATAATTCTATAAACTGTTTGATGACGGTTTCGGATCCGTACATGGCTGGTAGCAATGTGACTGCCGTGTTTTGGTTAATTAATTTAGGTTTTGTCCGTTTTTTTTTTTTTTTGTTGTATATTGATAAGATTTTACTGTACACGTCTTCTATTTTTGTGAGGTGAGATTGAATTATTTTGCTCTGTCCTACGGATATTTGTTGTTTTATTTTATTTTGGGCTGTATTCTTTAGTGATTGGACTAATTTGAATTTATTTTGATCGATTGTCTGTTTACGGTGTTTTTGAACTAATTTTTGAATATTTGTGTGTTTGTAATGCTTCGAACTTGTTTTTGTGATTTGGGTCATACTATACGCGTAATGTGAATTATTGTTTTAGTTACATTTAGAATTGTGGGCTTAAATTTATCACTGAATTTAAGTAATTATGATTAAACTGTCTTAGAATTGTACTTGCGATCGATAATCGGTGCTGGGTGCTGGCGATGGGGTGCGGCGGGGTTGGTGACTTGGATGCGGCGGGGCTTGTGACGGCTGGCGGCTGCTACACGTTCTGCTGCGCTTGACGTGCTGAATTTAGGCGCTCTGCTCTGCTTCGCTGGTTGCTGGTGGTGATGGTGATTTGGCTTGGGTTAGTCGTTGGTGCGGGTTGCTGGGGCTGATGGAGGTGACGTGGTGTCCATCTTTTGGTCCATCGGACTGTTCTGGTTGGGGTCCTCCGTTCCGTGAACGTTATTGTTATGGTAGTCATGTCGTTGGTTTTAGCTAACTCTGGCCGGCTGACTGGTGCGTTGGTGCCTCTGTTTGTTGTCGTATTGGAGCGAGGCTGAGCCATTGTGTCGTGTCTTCTTGATTGCTGAGCGGCTGGGATGGCTGATGAGCTTGCTGAGGCGGCGGTGTCTAAGTTCGGCTGGGCGGGGCTTCGATGGTTTGAAGGGTCGAGCTGGGGTGGTCCATTGTGAGCTGAGCTGTACTTGCGCAGGTCTGGGCTTGGCTGGTTCGTGGAGCTTGCTGAGCTGGCTGGTATTCAAACCGAGGCTGCCTTGAGCAGCCCGACTGGAAGGGTCGCCATATGGTAATGGACCGAGTGTTAGGTAAGTGAAACGCTCAACGTGTGGATAATAACTGTTTAATCTCGGAAAATAGATCGCTTTATATAGGTACACAATCCTTTGTTCTCGGTTTAGGTTAATACACTGATCAAGGCCGAGGTCACAGCAAATAGAAAATGATTTATTATAATATTCCGTATATGGTTGTAGCGTATCATATTACATTAAGAAAATGAACGTTGTTTTTTATTTAATTTTCTATTCGCCTTGGGTGGGCTTTGAAGAGTGTGAAGTTAGTTGAGTCAGCTGCTGTTGGGTGATTATGTACCTATTACAATCAGTATAATCAATCGTAAGATCAAGAGACAGGTACCTACCAAAGTTAATCTTTTTAAACTGATCCTTAATACTAGAAGCTTAATTCAAAAGTTAAAATTTATCTATAGGATTTGTTATGCGTTTGATATGACCTTAACATTGTAGACGGAGAGGTAGTCACGTCAGATATGACACAATAATGAGAGTAACGAAACCCTTCTAGTCAGTTTGCTATGCTATGCTTATTTCTAGATCTGGACGTCTGGCAGCTGTACATTGGTTGAGGTCAAATAATCCAAACCACTTCAAGATAACAAATCCTAGAGTTCAGGGTTTAATACAATATTATGAGAAAATATATAATTGCCAAAATTTTCTGTTGGGGGAAAGTAGTGCCAAACGACGTATAATGTAATTTATAGCTTGTACCTGTTTTTGTTTCCGTAATAATATGCATTGTTTTGGGTGTCACCCTCTTTCATAGACAGAAATTTCATAGAATTTCGTTTCTCAGAAATTATTTCATAGATTATTTGGTTCCTGTACTTTCTGTTCCAATATTATTGTTTCATAGACTATTCAATTGTTTAAAACATATTTCACAGACATTCAGTTCCATGTATATTGCTATCAAACTTTTTTAATTTACAAAGTTATCAAACACTAGAATCATATTTCATGTATTTTTCTTTCGTAGACACAGATTTCATAGATTGTTGTTTCATAGTTACTGTTTTATATAATATTTGGTTCCAGTATTTCCTTTTCCAATATTATTATTTTAGTATTTATCCACTTCATTTACATTAATTGCAAAGAAACTTATTGCAAAGAGTATCTTCTTCTTCTTCCTTCCCTTAGTCCCAGTTCTATCTGGGGTCGGGCCTTCTTGTACGGCGGCGCCAGGATGCTCTATCCTGGGTTGTCGTGGGGGTTAAATTCTGCGCTTTTAATTCCCTTTTGATAGTGGACCACCATGTTTCAGGGGGTCTTCCTCTTCCCAGAGATTTTGTTGGGATATTTAGGACGGTCTCCACACAGAAATTATCATCGCGTCTCATTATGTGGCCGTACCATCTAAGCCTGCTTTCCTTTAGTTTCTCTGTTATAAGGGGTTATTGCAAAGAATATGATATTAGATCTGTTACACACACAACAAAATTCCAGAAACAAACGGTTGCCGTAAAGTTGGTTAGGTTAGGTTAGAACTGCGATCCCCCAGAAATAAATTGTTGCCAGAAAAATTGGTTAGGTTAGGTTAGAACTGCGACCCCCACAGAAACAAACTGTAGCCAGAAAAGTTGGTTAGGTTAGGTTAGAACTGCGACCCCTACAGAAACAAACGGTTGCCAGAAAAGTTGGTTAGGTTAGGTTAGAACTGCGACCCTCACAGAAATAAATTGTTGCCAGAAAAGTTGGTTAGGTTCGGTTAGAACTGTGACCCCCACAGAAACAAACTGTTGCCAGAAAAGTTGGTTAGGTTAGGTTAGAACTGTGACCCCCACAGAAACAAACTGTTGCCAGAAAAGTTGGTTAGGTTAGGTTAGAACTGCAACCCCTACAGGAACAAACGGTTGCGAGAAAAGTTGGTTAGGTTAGATTAGAACTGCGACCCCTACAGAAACAAACTGTTACCAGAAAAGTTGGTTAGGTTAGGTTAGAACTGCGGCCTCCACAGAAACAAACTGTTAGAATAGTACAATTAGAATAGTAAAATTAAACATATTGCTAAATTAAATATATTAAATGAAATAAATAAATAAATAAATATTATGGGACAATCTTACACAAATCGACCTAGTCCCACGGTAAGCTCAATAAGGCTTGTGGATACTAGACGACGACATATATAATAAATAGACATAGGTAAAAACTTAAATACATAGAAATCATCCATAACTCAGGAACAAATATCTGTGATAAACACACAAACAAAACACATTAATACATTAATAAAATACAATTTTTTTTATTTAAGTTTAATAATCAGCTTAATTGATATGAAAATTCTACAGTTTAATTCTCTTTGAATAAAAACATATAGGATTTAATGTATATCACAATAAGTATTGAGAAACTGAGTCTTCTATGAAACGAAAATATTAAGTTTGATAAAATCAGAAACAACATTCTATGAATATGCAGGCTTTAAAACAATTGTTATACAAACTAAATACTATACGGATTAATAATATTTGATTTAAAACGTAACGAACTGAAATTCGAAAAACTACTTATCTGAACAATAAAAAATATACAAAACCAGATTCTACAATGTAAGAGCTCTGACAAATGATCACTCTATGAAATGAAAATATGAGAAACATTTTCTATGAAACAATATTCTGCGAAAATGTAGTCTATAAAACAACGTACAACCATTGTTTTGTCCTAATATCAAAATAAAGTCCCTTTCCTTTATAACTGAGACATCTTCGGCAGTTTTTACCTATTTTGGTATTTATATTTTCCAATTTAAAAATTTTGCTAATCTGTCACTCTGACCTCCACCCATTAGAAGCTGCCACATGCCCGGATCTACCAATAAGGATAGTATAGCAATCTAACCAGATGAGTTTTGTTGCTCTCATGATTGTGTCATATCTGGCGTAGCCAGATCTTAGTCCACGCACTCGCAGTGCATGGCTCGCGCTTGTTTGTAAAGTTGGAAAAGTTTGATAAGGTTCCCTGAACGGTCGTTTGTCCCCGCTATAGTCGCCTTCGTGGTTGGGCACCACAACCTGTCTATTAGTTATCGTATCAACATAATAGCTCTAAAAATGGAATGTAAATTTTTATTTCTGCCCGTATAATTCCCTTTAATACTACAATTGTGTAAGGTACAAACCTAACTCGCTATCTAGTCAAATTGAACGTAAAGCTCTATCGCTTACTCTCGCCGCGACGTTTCTTCAATTTGCGTTTTTGGAAAATCTCAGTCTTTCTGTATAGAAAACTAAGTTGATTTAGTAATAGTGTGGCTGATGGAGATAGGAGTTTATAAAAGTTATAAATGGGTTTGTGATAAGACAGTTATTGAAGATGGCGGCTAATCCGGCATTCCTAACACGTAGTAATTGAAGGGAGCGTTAGTAATTAGGGAACGCACTGATTTTCACTTCTGCCTCTATTCATATGCAAATTAAGATGTGGGTTGTTATTGTAGAGGATTGAGGGTAGGTAACTAGATATTTAAATTTGAGTCCCGAATGAGCAAGGAAGGGTTATGAATTAACAATTGGGATGAAGTAATCTTTGGATCCTGGCACTTTATAGATACCTACAATTGTCTTGCAAAGGGACTGAAACGCTGCGCAGTATGCACATTTTTTCCCGTATTGCGGGATTTCATGTGTTTTACTTAATTATACAAATGGCAAGCGATAGACATTTGCCCAAATAAGCCGCTAGCGCGAGTGTTGCTTTCCAAAAAAAAATCTCTTCGAGTGATATCGCTCGTGGAGTCGACGCCAAAGATATGTGTAAAGATATCTTTGACGTCGACTGTATTTTGACGTTGTCGGCGGCGAACGCGTGAATCAAACGTATGAGCTCCCTTGTCACGGTCACGAAACTAAGCGAAAAATTAGAGCGTCTTTTCGTGAATGGCGTAAAACAAGACAATTAGGCCCTCGGTCATGAATTAGCGTAAGCGCCATGGGTGAGAGCGAGATACCACGTGTCCGTTCGTTCTAATCTCCGGCTGTCGCTTGCCGCTGCCGCCCCGCGTCAAGCGATGATAGCGTCAAATTACTAACAGTGCAAAAATTTATTAATGTTTTTTTTTACACGTTTTAAAACTTAATTTAATTTATTTACAGGTAAACGTATTGTTACTTCAACACAAAAACGGCACTGGTCATATTTATACACCATACAGTCAACCACGATTATTGAGAGAATATGACTATGTATGAATAACAATTTCTGTTTAGTACTTTTACGGGTAACCTGGCCTAAATACTAGTCGAATTTTCAATTTTTAGAAAATTAGGCGAAGACAGTGTAGGAAAAGACCCGACACTCGGCGGTAATGTTTTTCTGATAACAAAATTTACATACACGTGCTAAATATTCCCATTAGTAACGTTATACTGCTATAAATAATAAAGTCATGTCATAAATATATATATACGTTAATGATAATATATCAGCTAATATTATAAGCGGATTGCTAATAGAGAAAAGACGAGGAAAATATATAGGTATTTTGCGATAAAAATCCTCGGTAATTCTCAAAATATTTCTGAGCGAAGCTAAAACAACATCTAAGGCCGCACCAATTTAGAAGTAAATAAAGCTTTTTGGGCAACGTAATAATCTTTAAGTTGTTTCCTATCGCTATTTTGGAGCTACTTATTGACCTAAGAATTTTCCTACAGCGGAAAACTGTAATTATTAATAAATGGTGAGTCTACTACATATATAATTATAAATAAAAGATTTACTACTGTACAATCGCCATCAGATATATCGGAGCAGCCAAGGTAGTCACAAATATCTGAACAACACCTCTATTATCAAGGCAAAAAAGTACCTACACGTTCAGATATTTTTGAGTACATTGATTGTTGAGATATATTTGATGGCGACTTTACAAAAATTCCATTTTTGATAGGCACAGGCAATAATTTACCTACATATATCTTATACTAAAAATACGTACTCGTATCACATATCCAAGATTTTTTTTTTACTCTCGATAAGATTTTTCCATTCAAGTTGCGTAACCAAATATTTGTTCTTAAACCGGACAGAACTCAATTATTCACAATATAAATAATATGAATGAAATAGGCTTGGTTAGTTGGATAATTTATGCATAATTTGTTCAATTAAAAAATCATAACTTTATGTGTTATTAATATTAATTATGTTTTTATTAGGTATAAATAGACCGACATGTTAGTTAACCGCCATTAGTTCCAAAAGATCAAAGAATATGAATGAAACGTGTTCATAAAAAAATAAACTACTGGCCTACTTTTAATACAGTGAAATAAAAATCATCATATAAGTAGTTGATAGGCAGGTGACATACCATCGCCAACACTGTTAGTCTGCCCATCGGTGAACCTTATGCCTTTTGTAATAAGGTCCACTTTATTTATCGTATGGCATAAATATGTTCTCTACTTAAAATTTTAAAATATTTGAATCTAGGTATGCAATTGCATCCGTCGTAAGTAATTTGAGATCCGCCGGTTTAAGGTCCACTGATGTATAGTTAAGAGTGTTTCTGTTTATACCAACCACTGTAGCCCCCTCATTATACTACCACTTGGTTGTGGTACATTCTGTAGAATTAAGGCATAAGTTAAAGGTCATATCTGTGCCTTATACCTTTGAAAGTAGCGTCTAAAGTTTTAGTCGTGGTAAATACCGGCGATTTTGTGTGCTCGTTTGTCTCCTATTTCATAAAAAAAAGATATATAAAAGAAATACCTTAAAGATTTACTGACACGTCTAAAAGTTACGACTGGCAGTGAGTCGCTTAAATATACGCAGAATTGATATCACGACGTGTAACTCAAAGGGGACATTATCACGGGGCTTCTAGTCGAACGTGATAATTACTCGCGATAAGCTCGTCGTTATGCTAATGTCCTGTGGGGTACCCACACGGATTAAATAACTGGGGATTATCTCTTCTACTTCAGCGTATATGTACCCGCCGTCCTAATCTTCACCCATTTGAACCAATGCGCTGCAGTTTGCAGACGGGGACTGTGATAATTTTGGTACCAAGTTTTTAACAAGTCAGAGTGATGTTTCCATTTTAAAAAGCTCTTTTGCCGTATCACATTAGATGTGTTAGATTTCGTAGCGCTTAGGAAATAACTAGACGCACGGCAGTATGTCAGCCAAGTTAGCAGAGCAAAAAGGCCACACCAGCTGTGGCCCGTGGGTATATCTACACGAACCATTTGGGACCACTTTTGACCCTCCAATAACTTGATATCTATTCACAGCATAAAATAATAGTATTTCAAACAGAATGGCCACGCTACGCCCTACTCCGATTGGAATTACCTCACCCCACGGCGGCCGATTGGTAGGAAACTACTAGGTTATCAGCCAGGTTGAAGGTAAGAACTCATGCACACATTGAAATTCTTACTGTACAGACGTGCCATGCACACATAAGCGCTCAAACGAGTTTTGTAGTACGTGTCCGCCTGTGACTTATAAAATTTGACATATATACTTTATATTTTGTGAGTCTTTTAAGACTATCTACTAATTACCAACTGAATCCTGAATTTAAGCTAAAGCTCTGTCACCGTTCACGAGATATTTACCTTCGAAAAAAACGCACTATTAATTATTAAGTAACACAACAAATAATTTTAAGCAATTGATAAACGTAATGTACTTATGACAGAAGCAGTGATCTAAGAATTTTTGAAAGAACTTGGTTTATCCAGTTAGATCTCATTTATTTTAATAGCGAAACCGTTTAAGAACTTAGCATTAATTTACAATTACGTTTTTGATGGGATAGTTCTATCTGAAACAGTTTTATCATGTTTTTTGTCTTATTCAATTTTTTTCTACACTACAGGTTCATTTTCGCGTAGATTTTGGTCATTGTGTTGTCCGCGAAAATGACCAGTGTAGCCAGTGTCGAAACGTCGGAACTCAAGGTAAATCAATTTGATTCGTGCTAGACCCGTCTAATATTAGTTTAATATGTGTACAAAACGCAAAAGTTTTAAATCTTTTAATAAAACACGAGTTAATAATTTTAAACAAAAAAGAACCGACTTCACTTCGACTCCACCTTTTCAAAAGAAAATGCCCGAGCGACTGTAAAAATATTGAAATCACTATAAGTGTGCCTATAATATTTGAAGAGTTGCCCCGATTTCTCCATCATCAGATCCTGACCTGGCACAATGGGACCAACTGATGTGAAATAGACCCTTTCAAACAAAAAAAGAATTTCCAAATCGGTGAACGAACATAAAACAAAAACACAGATCCCGACGAATTTAGAACCTTCGAAATCTTGAATGCGGTTGAAAAAAGTGGAGTAAAACCAATAAATGGAGGTTCCTCTACAAAACTGTATGAAGTGACGCTTCAAGTAGTAAATAGAAATAGTATGGAACAGTTTCCATTTTAAAAATTTGTCCTGGAACCCGCAACAGGATGGTGTCAATACCAATGACAGCCCTATTTAAGCAAAATGTAGCTACGAATCGTATCTCAGCTACCACGCAGCGCTCAACATTCTATACACCACCCAGAACCGTAAAGACGTAAGTCAACTTACTGCTCATATACCCCATTTCCTTTAGACTCGATTGTAACTATTTGAGTTAATAACGACTTTATGTCATCGCCGTTATGTTTACATTTGCATGTAGTTGCAGTTAAAGCCATGTTCTGTAAACAACTGGTACTGCAGAGTTGCTTAATGTTGCGTTAAACAGATTAGTAGGTTTGATTTAAGTTTGGCTGACGAGAATGGAAATTACTTGTAGCTACTTTGCGAGATGTATAATTAATACTTCGGATTGTCTTTAGCGCGCGAACGGTTTCAGGCTTTGAGTTGAAATTTGATACACACTGATAGAGATTCTCAAGCAAATAAACCAACTACTCTTTATTATTTTGTCGTTTGCTCATAACTTAGGTTTGTGACCAATTAAAATAGCATGATCTTAGTTTGGTTTAATTGTTTGACTTAATAGAAAACTGTTTTTAACTAAAGAAGGTCGAATAAACAAGACAAGTGCTGCTGTGAGTGCACCAGGTACTTTGCTTCCAAAAAGAATATTCGTGTATAGGTTTTTTACAGTTAGAAATATTAGGGAGATAATTTTAAAATTTTACGATAAAAATATATGAAGAAAATGGAAAAAGTAGATGAATGATACATGGATTGAATGATATACTAAACGAAACTAAATTCAGCATGTTTTTCAGAGTGGAACTGATCGCTGCTATGCAATGGGGGATGTATAACATAGTTAAGTCGATATCATTATGTCATTCCTTAAAAAAATACCCAGTAAGTAATTACGATATTCAAAGCCGAAAAATATGTTCTATGTTTCGCTATGTGCGAAGTGCATGGTGGAGGACGATCGGAGTGCACAATGTGACAAGAAATTAATCTGCAAAGGGCTCTTGCCAATATCAAATTTCTAAATAATTGACATCACCTATGTCACCTCAACTTGGTCAACTATCAAAATAGTGAATCTGCCAGATACATTTCATATAAATAAGAAGCCCAAGCCATTCATAAAATAAAAACAAGTTAAACCCCCTGCTCAAGAGATGGCGCCACAATCATGCACACAGCGAATATACTTGTCGGTACGTATCTAAACTACACTTAGGCTAGGCTGGATTTGTCACCCTTTGATATTATTAGCCATACAGTTATTAAATAGTCCACTCACTTAAAAGGAATTTACGCCAGAAGACACCCGAACAAACATCCATTACACTGGAACTAGAGGAATTAAGGTAACCATAGAATGGTCACTCCATACATGGCTAGTAAGTTGTAGCAGAGGTATGTCATAACCTAGTGAGCAAGTAAAAGTAATAAGATTTTAGCTCGATTATACATACATATTCTTAATATGTACGGTCAACCAATTTGATTCCTAGGCCACTGTAGAACCTTGTCGTAATGACAGTTGCCCGTGGATACGTATAAACGTAACCTATTCGCTACCAAACTAGCTATTATGACAAGTTTCTAGAGTGGCCTAGGAATCAAATAGGTTGACTATACCTATTAAGCTTAAATATTGATTTTAAAGCACAATGATGGTGGCAAACAAATATGGCTTGTCTGAGGTAAAGCGTCCACCCTAATGGTGTCATACTTGTGCATTAAAATCCGAACAAGGGGATCCCACATGCTGGTCAACATACTATACTTTTTGAGCTCTGATTATGTCTACTAACATTAATAATGCAAGGAAGACCTATGATAGGTTTCATTACGTAAGTGAAGCGGGTGAAAAGGGGGCTAATTGAATGTCTGCCGTAAAATTTTATTTAAGCGCGTACGGAGTCGCGGGTAAAAGCTAGTGCTCGCTAGGTATAAAAAGTTCTTTAGCCATATTAGAGTTAGCACCCTAAGCTTTCTTATTTCTCTATGACTTGGCACACGAGATTAAAACTAGCTAGCTCTATTTTCGGCCGGATGTCTTTTTGCAAATCCGAACCCATTTTGACAAGGGTCCCTCGTACGTGAATAGATGACCTTTATCTGTAACTAACATCATGTCATGTCGGGTGTTTACATTATATTAGGAGGAAGTTAGAGGTCAAACACACTACGAGCAGTATTTAATGTTTTGTAAATAAAGGAAAAGTAGAAAATGTGTCTTTGTCAAAAATATATATTTTTTAATACAAGCTTGTAGCGCCGCCTTTACTTTTCTTCTGTGTCCATCACCATACCCTGGATACCATCTTAAGACAAGTCAAACGAGCCCAAACTCGATAGGGTTGCGTCGCTTCATTACAGAGTTCCTATGGCCACTTTCCAGCTACATCATCAGCATCAGCAGCATCATTAGCTCCACGTCATTATAACAGCATTTTCTTGCGTGCAAAATTTCAGCTCAATTGGATACCAGAAAGTGCGTCAAATTTAACTTGCAAGATTTGATTACAGACAGAAAACGGGGCAGGTGAAACCAAATAAAAGCTTGTAAAAGATCCACCCCAGGCAAGACTCGACTCGTGACTCTGGGAATTCTAGGACAAATGCCCGTCCGTCGCTCTGACCAACTGAGCTCCTGAGATTTACCTTATGGCTGCGAATTTCTTCAGCATATCCTTTATGCGTTTGAAGTGGTCTTACGTTCTGCTTGATACAAAATTAATTACACTAGTATGTGAAGGGTACATGGAAAGAACATGTCTAGTCACTTAGACAACATTTTGAGTTATAGCGCTTTTAAAGTTTGAAACGATTCAATTAACTATACTATTTTCATAACTAGATGGTTTTTATGAGCTAAAAAGTGGATTTATGTTAAAATTCCAGCTGTAAACGATGTTGTTACTAATAGTTCATGGCAAGCGCTACATTTTGATACTAATATCTCATTTTATGAAAAAAGGGACTAGCCATCCGTGTACAGTCGCCATCAGATATATCGGAGCGGCCAAGGTGGTCACAAATATCTGAACAACGCCTCTATTCTCAAGGCGATAAAGTGCATGTTCAGATATTTTTGAGTACACCGGCCGCTCCGATATATTTGATGGCGAATGTACCCTTCTAGTATTGTCATGTACGAACAACATTAAACCTTAACTAACCCTTTTTTATAAATTTCATATTATTTTTACTGATATTTATGCAATTTATAGGTACCATAGGTATTATATTTTCTTAAACTTAGATGTACATATGTGACTAAAGTACAGATTGCCTCGCTTTACTTAGCAATAGGGTAAAAGCACCAGTAGTCAGCCTTTTAACGAAATGTCTATGTTCAAGATCGTATAATTTGCCCACTTATTGACCAATAAGAGTTATCAATTTTTCTATTGTTCAATAATTTAATCTAGTTTAATGTTTGTAAAGAATAAAACTTAATTAAATCTTGCTTTTGAAATTATTTTATTAAATATAATGAAAGGGCATTTTTGCCAGTAATCAGCCCTCTGTGTACCAATACACAGCCTTTAAGAATCCAGTGCCCAGCCATCCCATTTTAACGGCTGATTAGTAGGTTCGAGTTGAGCGATCTTATTGTCCAGTGGTCAGCCACAGGCTGACTACTGGGTATTTAATGTATTTCAATCAAATAAAGTCGTAATAACGTAAATATTTAAAGGGACTTGATTTAACGACTTACACTTCATTTGATGATAAAAAAAAGTCTTAAATCCTATAGTCAGCCTCCCTCGGCTGACCTCTGGGTTTACGACCTTTTTAAAATTACTGCTTCAAACCCAATAGTCAGCCAGGGGAGGCTGGCTATTGGATTTTGTACATAAAGTAGTTCCCAATAGTCAGCCGCCTTAAAAATGTTACTTTCGTATGGATTTATACATATTTTTTACGTTTTTCAGATAGTTTAAGTAATAATTAAGTACAGCCATCCACATTCTTTCAACAAGAAATCACAATTCGGCTGCTATCGTCTTTCCAAAACACCATGTGACACTCCATAAAAAATGGCGCATTTAACATAAGCCGTCATGTCAGAAGACACCACTTCTTTGAAATAGTATTATTGTAGTTCATGCTAGAGATTTTTTTAAAGAGTTAAGCTATTTTTCAATTAACAGTTCATTAATTTATAATATTGCATATTTTTGACATGAAAATTGGGAAAACTTTACTAATTACAGTCAAAAATATGTAAGAAAGGCTGACCACTGGTGCATGGCTGAGCACTGGTGCGTTTACCCTATTAGCTTTACAAAGTTAGAATACGGGCCCTGCTCAAGCTTAGATTTAATATGCATTTAATGTTTTGTTTTAATGATAGATCCATTGATGTTGCTACACCCACCCACAGTGAGCATTGCGATGATTTACATAATTTATGTAGTTAAGTAGCAATCTTCACACGCACCTATTAATTTAATTAAATGAGCGGTCATTAAATTATGTAAATAGTCTAAAATTATGTCTATACAAATCATTAGGCGAAGATGAAACAAATTGACTCAGCATTGACCATAACTTTTTTCTATGCCCCTTTTTAGGTCATATTTAATTTTAAAATTTTACAATTTATTTATATTTATTGATTTAATAGAAGTTGAGAAGAATTGGGTATCCTAGAAAGGAAATAGTGATGGATCAGAGTCACCGCTAGCAATTTAATGGGAGTAGGTAATACGGTTTTAGCGTAACTAATATTGGCTTGAAAGATCTGAAAGTAACCGCTAAAATTTGTCCATATATATAAATCTTCTGCGTCGCCTATGTCATTAGTGAGGAAAATATTATTTTTAAATAAAAAAAACATGCGTTAAAATATTACAGCAGCTATATTAATATAGCTTTTGATCTGATCCTTGTTCTGGGATTTAAATTTCATTATTTTCTCGTATTGATTAACCACCCCAAAGTACTGGGAAGTGGGAGGCTGCTAAAAATAAAGCTCAGAGTCTATAATGAAGCGGAGCCGCCACCACACGGCGTTTGAACCTCGCAGTGCAAATCAGTCCAATTACGGTACTCTTATCGATTTGATTGGTTATTTCGAGGTTCTAAATATAACAGCAGACGATATTGAACCGTTTTATTGGGTACACCAATTGAAATTTGTAACTTTAATTACTAAATTGATTACATATGTTTTAGATGACTGATATGGAAACCATATCATATTATACGCGTTTGAGCACGCCACAAGTCATCGAACTTACAATTGTGGCAGTAAATTTTAATGGAGGTTGATTAATTTGATAGCAAATATTAGTTATCTACTATAGATGGTAGATACATTGTGTCAAAAGACCTGATAATACATTTGACTACAAGGTATCCCTTGCCCATTCCTCTTTAGAAGCGATAATACGAAACCAAGGCGAAACGTCGCGCGGGTACACAACCTACAATCGTTGTAAACTCACACAGTTAAACAGTCAACAATATTATACGCACCCCTGCAGATAAAGATGTGCCTATAATTTTTCTGACTGTATATTTTGATGCCATGACTGCCGGATGGGTTAACAAATACGTATAAATTCTCAGTTATAAGACCATTGGATAAGCGCCAAGTAAGTACTTAATGAACTTGTGTTACCTACATAGAATACGCCATAACTAATTATAAGGTACATAGATAATATAAAATATAAGGGTTACACTCACGTTACTTTAGTCACTTTGCGCGACATGTATCGGAGAGCTTAGGTCTCCATCTTCAAGCACTAAGAGTGCTATTTGAACATGTCGCGCGAAGTGACTAAAGTGACGTGAGTGTAACCGTTATATTTTATAGTGTTAGTATGTTTAAACGAAAGTTTAAATTTAATAAAGATGATAATGTTTTAACAGTACTTGTTACGTTAGTAACCATATTAGCTTGTAAGCTAACAAACCTTTTGTTAAAGCCGGGTATTAAACATGTACCTATATTTTTGTTTAACAGACAGCTAGGGAACCAGTAAACAAAACTGTTACTATAAGCTTATTTTGCTCAATGCCTCTCAAGACTGTTACATTAACACATCTTGATGAATATGAATGTGTGCAATTGTTATGCCTTGTTTGTCGCTATGTGATTCATTTAATAACTTGTCTTGAGTGAGATGGAACGTAGCGAGGAATGCTAGCGCATTAGCGAATTATGATTAGGTGTGTAGGTATGATATAATGCGGAAGCTTTTTGAGTTATCAGTTATCAAACTAAGAAGCTGGTTTAAGAAGTAGACATCTAAAATTTGTAAGCAACCACGTTTTTTTTTTGCTAATTACATGGTAAAGTTTAATCCCAATAAGAATTTTCTTAAGTTTCCGCTCTGGGCTCTGGGTTTGAATGAAAAATGGCAGAAGCTTTCTAAAAGCTAATACCTACGCCACTTTTTGTGATAAGGTATCCGATCGGACCCAGACTCAATTGAGCTGTGGGGAATAAACCTTGACATACGCTAGGGGGATGCTATTGTTAGGCAAGTAATAATAATAATAATAAGTAGGTGGCAACAAGGTGCGCGCCTTCAATGCCTGGGTGATGCCCCTACTCACATACTCCTTTGGATCGGATCCCTGGATCGGAGAGTCCGTCTATTGCTCACCACACACCGTATGCTTCACCCACGCTCGTCTGTTATGAGATTGTACATCCCACGGAAGTGTGGAGGTCGCGGCTTTTTAAACGCCAAAAATCTCCACAATCGTGAGGTGTACAATCTCAGGAATTATTTCCTTAACAACGAGTGTGGGATGCATCGTGATGTGGTGGCAGTAGATAAGGGTCTCACGCCGCTCTCCTTGGCAAACGAGAACTGGCGCAAACCTGTGGTGCTAAGCACCGAGGATCGCAAGGCGGTATGGAAGAGCAAGGAGCTACACGGGCGGTTCTACAGGGCCCTCACGGGACCCGACGTGGACCTGCTCGCGTCGGTGAACTGGTTACGATTCGGGGACCTCTTCGGAGAAACCGAAGGTTTTGCCTGTGCAATTGCGGACGATGTTATCATGACGAATAACTACCGGAAATATATCCTGAAGGACGGTACGGTCGACATTTGTCGGGCATGCCGCCGTCCTGGAGAGTCACTCAGGCATATCATTTCCGGTTGTTCTCATCTTGCTAACGGCGAGTACTTGCACAGACATAACCTCGTAGCCAGGATTATACACCAGCAGCTTGCTCTCCTATACGGTCTTGTGGACCACGAAGTGCCGTACTACAAGTACACACCTGCGCCAGTTCTCGAAAATGGTCGTGCCACGCTCTATTGGGATCGATCTATTATCACGGACAGGACTATTGTAGCCAATAAGCCTGATATCGTGATCGACCGCAACGCCGGGCCATGCTCATCGACATCACCGTCCCATGTGACGAGAACCTCGTGAAGGCCGAGAAGGACAAGTCCAGCAAGTACCTAGACTTGGCTCACGAGGTAACCGCCATGTGGGAGGTCGATTCGGCGATCATTGTGCCGATAGTTGTCTCTGCGAACGGTCTCATAGCGAAGAGTCTCGACCAACATCTTGAGAGACTTTCGCTACGGGGTTGTGGTTGGATTAGGGGTCAGATTCAGAAGGCGGTAATCTTGGACACGGCGCGCATAGTCCGAAGGTTCCTCACTCTGCGGCCCTAACCACCGGCAGCCTGGGCCCTGCTCCGTTGCCGGCGGCACCCTAGTTTAGGTTTTTTATGATGCTTTTATTGTTTTTATATGTTTTAGATGTATTTTTATATTTTACTTTTATAAAAATATTGTACAAAGCCTAAACTAAGAAGAAAAATAAATAAAGAGCATAATAATAAAAGTAGTAAATTCAACAAATCTACAGCTTTCTGAGACAATGACGTTCAGATCTATCTCTGAATCAGAAACCTACAAATACCTTGGTATGTCACAGTCTTTGGGTGTTGAGGATGTGGGTATTAAACAGGCGTTGAAGGAGCGCTTCTTTAGTCGGCTGACAAAAGTACTTAATAGTCTTTTGTCAGGTGGAAACAAGGTGCGCGCCTTCAATGCCTGGGTGATGCCCCTACTCACATACTCCTTTGGCATACTAAGGTGGACTCAGACCGAGCTGGATGCCCTGGATCGGAGAGTCCGTCTATTGCTCACCACACACCGTATGCTTCACCCGCGCTCGTCTGTTATGAGATTGTACATCCCACGGAAGTGTGGAGGTCGCGGCTTTTTAAACGCCAAAAATCTCAGGAATTATTTCCTTAACAACTAGTGTGGGATGCATCGTGATGTGGTGGCAGTAGATAAGGGTCTCACGCCGCTCTCCTTGGCAAACGAGAGCTGGCGCAAACCTGTGGTGCTAAGCACCGAGCATCGCAAGGCGGTATGGAAGAGCAAGGAGCTACACGGGCGGTTCTACAGGGCCCTCACGGGACCCGACGTAGACCTGCTCGCGTCGGTGAACTGGTTACGATTCGGGGATCTCTTCGGAGAAACCGAAGGTTTTGCCTGTGCAATTGCGGACGAAGTTATCATGACGAATAACTACCGGAAATATATCCTGAAGGACGGTACGGTCGACATTTGTCGGGCATGCCGCCGTCCCGGAGAGTCACTCAGGCATATCATTTCCGGTTGTTCTCATCTTGCTAACGGCGAGTACTTGCACAGACATAACCTCGTAGCCAGGATTATACACCAGCAGCTTGCTCTCCTATACGGTCTTGTGGACCACGAAGTGCCGTACTACAAGTACACACCTGCGCCAGTTCTCGAAAATGGTCGTGCCACGCTCTATTGGGATCGATCTATTATTACGGACAGGACTATTGTAGCCAATAAGCCTGATATCGTGGTAATAGATCGACCGCAACGCCGGGCCATGCTCATCGACATCACCGTCCCATGTGACGAGAACCTCGTGAAGGCCGAGAAGGACAAGTCCAGCAAGTACCTAGACTTGGCTCACGAGGTAACCGCCATGTGGGAGGTCGATTCGGCGATCATTGTGCCGATAGTTGTCTCTGCGAACGGTCTCATAGCGAAGAGTCTCGACCAACATCTTGAGAGACTTTCGCTACGGGGTTGTGGTTGGATTAGGGGTCAAATTCAGAAGGCGGTAATCTTGGACACGGCGCGCATAGTCCGAAGGTTCCTCACTCTGCGGCCCTAACCACCGGCAGCCTGGGCCCAGCTCCGTTGCCGGCGGCACCCTAGTTTAGGTTTTTTATAATGCTTTTATTGTTTTTATATGTTTTAGATGTATTTTTATATTTTACTTTTATAAAAATATTGTAAAAACCCTAAACTAAGAAGAAAAATAAATAAAGAGAATAATAATAATAAATACTCTTTATTGCACACCTCATACAGTTACAAGCACAAATTTTACAATTAGATAAATTTAGGTAGAGGTAACAACAGGCGGTCTTATCGCTAATGAGCGATTTCTCCCAGACAACCTTTACAACAACAAGTACATAACTATATAAAATGTGACGTAAAAAAGTGAGTACTTGATTGTCCGCCGTAGTATAAGTTTAAAACACGTATAAACACGATCCAACTCCGATACAATACAGCTATGGCATAAACATCTGAATAAAAAAAAAAACAGAATTTGCTTCAAAAATATTCCAACGCAACTCCAATACAACTTCAATATTGGTTGATTGTTTGTTGTGTGTTGGAGTTATGTTTGAGATAGGTTGTGTTGTTATTTTATTGTAATGTATTTTAAAATTAGAATCCGGCACCCTGATAAAATACTAACCACTCCATCCGCTGGTCACAAAAAGACATCAAAGCACCTTAAATACAAGGTGCATTATTTTATAGGGTGATGCTTAATTAATTAACTAGTTATACACCCGCATAATATATAACAAGAACGCATCTGTGGCAAGGCTGTTTCTATCACGATTGTATGTTTTTATGACTATGCATTTTGTTGACCTCTATATGTCACCCGTGTATAATATACAGAGCTTTGCTTTGTTGGCGACATTCACGAACGAATGTTATTCAGCAAGTTGGAGTTATATGAGATCAGATACATGATTACCAGGAAGTGTGAAGTTGCTTCGTATACATGTACCAATTGAACTGGTGCAATACGCGTAGTTTTAGAATTTCAAACAACCCTGTAAGTTACCATTGTATTATGATCCAATCATTGGGGAATCATCTCCATACATTGCCTTACAAAAGGCGGTGTAGAAAATGTTTTAAGGGGTATTGGTAGACTACGGAATGGTTATTATAAAAATCTAGATTTGACACCTTGAGGGGGGGGGGGGGGCTGCGTTGGTCATCTTGGTTTACACAGTGGTCAGTATGACTAAAATGTCATATAAAGAAGATTAAATGGTCTACAGTATTTACATGCACAATAGATAATAATAATAATAAGCCCGCAGGGCAGCTTGTGGCGAGCTGTCGGGGAGTGACGACCCCGCGGACCCGAGTGCTCCAGAGAGTCGATCAGGGTCTCCGTCTCCGGCGTGTCTTCGTCGGTCGGAGTGGACCTCAAGGGGACCCGCAGGACTCTCAGCTCTGGCTTGCCTTAATTGGCCGTCCAGAGAGGAGCCGTCAGAGCTATATGCTCGCAGGGTGGAAGTGAAATTTGCATAAGTCGCGAGTTGTTACAGTGGCTAGGCTTCCTACAGTCACTGGCAGAAAGCGGTGTACACCTCTCCACACCCTGAGCCGCTCACACCGATGTTGCTCCTGGTCGTTTTTGAAACGGCAGTTTCAGGGGCCCATCTAGTTGGCGGCGAGTCACCGCCTGCCTCGATAACATGTTATAAAATTGTTATGGCAGGTGTCCGGACCTCTTTACAATAGCCTAATCTTTGACCAGCCAAACTTCAATACCATAGCCCTTTACTCTGTCCATTTTATTTACAATATCTACAACGCCTGCTGGAACCGGTTCACGGGTATCTATTAATGTACCCGTGAATGGGTTCTAGCAGGTGTATAACATAGCAAATTTCTCCAAGGGGCCTCTGCGTGTTGGATCTGTATCCCCACGCAAGCCTATCAAAAGACCGGGATATAAAGGCCCGTGATTCTCAAAGGAGATACAAATAATAATAATAAAATACTTTATTGCACACTACAACAAACGAACAAAAGAGTTATAATATTGGTACAGCATAGAGGTAGGTAACAACAGGCGGACTTATCGCTAAAAGCGATCTCTTCCAGACAACCCTCATATATCGAAACGGCGATAATAGTTTAGTTGACGGGCAGTGACAAAAATTGAAATACTAGGGGAATATAGAAACTTTTGTAAAAATAAAATACATAAATTACAAAACAAATATTATAAAAATATAAACTACTTAAATTACCACATATAAATAACAATATATATATACATATATATAGAAATACTATACATGACAAAGGTAGTTTCAAAAATAAAGGGTCGGTGCCAACCAAGCAAGACAGGACTGAGTTAAGGAAGAGATAAATAATGATCTTTTAATAGTGATTTAAATAGATCTTTAAGTCTTACAGATATAAAGATGCAGGAGGTGAAAAAGCATAGTTTTTTTTAAAATCATGAGTTTGATTTATTAGCATCAAAATTCTGTGCTTCGAGATATAGAAATCTCTCTGCCACAGTTTTGTCACCTTATAATGATCCTTTTAAAATATATTCTAAAGTTGAATTCACCCCTAGAGCGCTTATAGACAGGGGGGAAAGTAGTAAGTAGAATACGCGTAGATGTATGAATGAGAATAAATATGATATGATTATGATCTGGATTTCAGGCGAACTCTTAATAACTCGCGCTAAAGGCCTCTTCCATCGTTTCTTTTAGCATCTCCCTCGCACTTATTAGCGTACGTGTGTGAGAGAGAGAAAGATAGATTGAACGTTCATTTAGGTTAGAAATTAAACTGAACTATCGGTACCTAATACTGGAGGACTACTTGAGTCCAACATAATTATAAAGTCAGTTTAACAAATCAACTTCTATAAAAACATGTTTTTAACGTTACATCACTGATCTCCTGTGTAATCTGATGCAAGAAAACAGGATGCATATAAGCAAGTATATAAATAATACAGTCATATAACTGAATAACACATCTCGACAATTTATTCAAGAGCTGTTTTATGTCTAAATTTATAGTGACAGACATTAAACGATGATTAAATGTCACCTTGTTAAATACATTAATCTAGACGGTGTGTTTATCAAAGGAGTCGTCCCACTAGGCACTAGTTGTTTTGTCCAATACTCTGCGCTTTCATAAAACAATCTAAATACGTAAAACAGCCCGTTGGGGCCGTATTCTGACTTTAAAATACGTTTAGACGCGATTCAACCTCAATACAACTCCAATGCATTAACTATGCAATACAGCTAGCGCCTAAACGTCTGATTTAGATGTATTACAATTTGCTTGAAAATTATTCCGACGCAACTCCAATACAACTTCAACATTGGTTGATTATTTGTTGTGTCTTATACAGCTATGTTTGAGATATATTGTGTTTGAGTTGTATTGTACTAAATTAGAATACTGCTTCTAGACTTTCAGACGACGTCAAGCCGCAAAAGGCACCTCAACAACCTTGAAATGTGAAACAAGGATTGTGTTTTCATTCAATTTAATTTCACATGTTTTGATAGAGGGAATCTGAATGGAATTTGCGATATGTATTGTATAAATTTTAATTTTTTAAAGTATAAAACTAAACATGGCTGCTAATTCTCGTTTCGAACTCGCCTCACTCCTTAATGTTTAGTTATCTACATGATTATAAAGTCGTTCCATAGGCAATTCACATCGTATACCAATCTCAACAATGCTAATTTATGCCGCTACGCAAAATGGGTGTCGATTTTCAATATCGATAGTAAATTAAGTTGCCTAAATTATGTGACAGAAAACATTATGAAAAATATACTCAAACTGATATTTAATATTAGTAAATTCGAAAAAAATTACATATTTACTAAAATGTGTAAGTGAGGTTAGGTACCGTGTAGGTGTAAAAACACGTCGTGCATATCACGATTTCATTTTAATATTTTAATTAAGGGCTCAATTTGTGTCTACTACTTAAAACCCAGAATTATTACCTAACAGCGTTTTTAAAGTATTATGATGTGGTAAAATGTTATAATAATAGTAAAATAAACGCTATAAATTGTCGCGAGGGCCTATGGCAAAGTACCTGGCTCGCAGAATGACGGTTAGTGGTTGGAACCCGCCCAACTTACGAGTAGAACGCTTTATTGTGTTTACTAAATTTCAATTTGTGCTGTGAAATTAAACATTACATACATGTAACAATGTACAAAGAGTAAAATTATTTAATATTAAAATAAATATAATGAGATAATCTTACACAAATCAACCTAGTCTCACAGTAATCTAAATAGGGCTTGAGTTGTCGGTAATAGGCAACGATATATAATAGATGTACATATATAATAATAAAAAATATCTGTGATAAATAGACAAACAAATGCCCTGAACAGGATTTGAACCCGGGACCTCCTGCTTCATAGGCAGGGCCACTACCGATTAGGCTAGGAGGTTGTTAAATATTATTTAATAAATCATTTGTTCTGTTTATGTTGCTTAATTATGTGTGTTTTTTGGCATAAAGACACATCAAATCAACACATAAACATATTTTGTCCAAGTGTAACATTTGGAAAAACATTTGAATAATAATTTGTGAAGTGATCATTAGTCGAAATTTTAAATTGACAAATAAATATGGGAAAGATTGGATTGACTGGAAAGTTTGGTTGGTCCAAAATATCTTGGTCAAATAGCAGGATCCCTATTTATTTATGTATTCTTGTCTCGTGATGTACCAAAGTAAATAGATAGACATTAGACACCTACTATGCCAACAATAATATTTTCTGCATAACAATGCGAAATTTAGTTTTTTATGAAAATGCATTGATTTTTAGGATTTTTGAGGTACATGTCAATAATAAACTTTTATAGGGAACGTGCGCGTTGGAGGGTCAGCCATCTTGTAGTCTAAATCAAAAACGAAAACTACTCCATACCAATAGACAGCGCTGCGTCTAACATTTGACTCGCTTACCCTTGCACGTTGTAGGTCCTGTCATCTCACTAGATCATCAGTCCACTGACTGATTTAGCAATTTTAATGTGTCATTTGTACCCATAAACAGGGGAGTCCTGTGCTGCCCTCTTCAGTTTACGGACGTTCAATATTAATTTAAATAATATTTTTGACTTCCCCGCATTTTCTATTAGTGATCTAGTGTAAATATTTTCTATCGTACGTTCTAACAAAGAAAATCTTAAAAGATAATTATAGAAGACGACAGCTTAGCAACAAAAAAATAAAAATGAAATTATTTTCTGATCGTATATAGAATTCAACCAACGTAAAATAGTTCACCATAAATTGTAATGGAACCCGTTTACATCCGTCCAAGTTATATATTGTAATATAAAAAATACAAATAAATTAATAAATAAGTATAAGCAGTCCACTTCTGGAATCCCAATAACAAGTTCATGAAAGGGCCATTAAAAAATTCAAACCTCTAATTAAATTTAGAACAAAAGGTAGCGATGTATCGTTCGAGTATTATAGGAGAACAATAAATCGGTCGAAGAATTGGACATAGGCCAAAACTATGAATAAAAATAATATTGAAACTGATGGGAAATACCCAACAGCTGGCGACAAATTTGACTTGAATTAATGACTGGATTTGGCGAAATTGATGTCGGAAATAAGCAAGGAGTATGCAAGATCTGATACGATCAGTGACCGTTACCAAGTTGACAATCATTTATAATCGAAAAGTAAAAAAAAAATCTGAATGACACATGTGACCTAACACGCAATAATTTCTGCTGAATCAACATTTTCTTATCACCCGTTGCCATGGTTACGTTCCCTTGAGTCACTCTCTAATGTATAAACCTCGGTTTTATCACGTTTAAATTCACCAAACAATATTTTTTTGGCAAGTAGTTTCAAGCCCTGTCCATAATAGACCATCTACACCAACAGAAAGTGAAAACAGGTCACCTTGTATGGAAACTTCTCTTCAAAATGACCCGATTTCATTGTCTGTGAGTATATTAAGCATGTTAGTAGAACGTGGCGTATTTCTTCTAATTAACTGTGTGACGTTTTCCCCTGTTTGACGGAACAGAATAATGACAGGAAATAGTTGACGAATAGTTATTATGACATAATAATTATGTATATTATTTAAGTAGGTACGTTTTGTTTGGGTTTGCCGATAAACAAATGGCACTTGGTTAAGCCTGATTTGCGATATCACGTACTGGCAAAAAGTAACGAAAATTGAGCTCCTGAGAAAATTGGTCAAGAACAAGTGTCTTATGTCAGTGTTCATTTAGTTTGACACATGTTTCCTGTTGGACTCGTTGAGCGAAGAAAACCTAACCCGTAAACCAGACATATATTTTGATCAAAGTAACGATTTTGCGGAATTACGAGTAGGAATTCATATTATAAAATAATATAATTTATGTTTCATAGTTAAATAAATGTCTAAGTCCTCTTAAGTAGAAGGAATTTAAAGTTCACCTTAAAATTAACGAAGTAATAAACAGTTAATTTTCAATTAAAATGTATTATCAGCGGGTTCTCATTCAGGCATTCAAGGCCTATGGGATTAAAAAATGCAAAAAACGAGAAATAGGTCGCGTATTATAGAGCATAAAGAGTAAAATGAAATGCCACTTCGGCATTTTTAACGCAGGATTTAATGAGCAAATTAGCATAAAATGTCCCCCTGTTCAGATCATGTGTATAGGGCCTTTAAATATGTAATATCAAACGCAACATTTTCTACAGAACAT